>CM037792.1:18703879-18753879 GCA_021229015.1 Solen grandis | reverse complement strand
CGTAAAGTATCAAAAGCAAAATTTGGGTTGCATAAAGTATCAAATGCAAAATGTGGGTTGCGTTATGTATTAACAACACAATTTCGGTGGTGTAAAGTATCAATAGCAAAATTTGAGTTGCGTAAAGTATGAAAAGAAAAATGTGGGTGGCGTAAAGTATCAAAAGCAAAATGTGGGTGGCGTAAAGTATCAAAAGCAATATGTGGCTTGCGTGAAGTATCAAAAGCAAAATGTGGGTGGCGTAAAGTATTGATAGCAAAATGTAGGTGGCATAAAGTATGAAAAGAAAAATGTGGGTGGCGTCAAGTATCAACAGCAAAATTTGGGTGGCGTAAAGTATCAAAAGCAAAATGTGGGTGGGGTAAAGTATCAGCATCAAAAGCAAAATGTGGGTGGCGTAAGTATCAATAGCAAAATGTGGGTGGCGTAAAGTATCAGTATCAAAAGCAAAATGTGGGTGGCGTAAGTATCAATAGCAAAATGTGGGTGGCGTAAAGTATCAAAAGCAAAATGTGGGTGGCGTAAAGTATCGAAAGCAAAATGTGGGTAGCGTAAGTATTGATAGCAAAATGTAGGTGGCATAAAGTATCAAAAGCAAAATGTGGGATGCGTAATGAATCCAAAGAAAATGTGAGTGTGGTAGGTATCAATAGCAAATTTTGTGTAACGTAAAGTATCAAAAACAAAATTTGGGTGGCGTAAAGTATCAAAAACAAAATGTGGGTGGCGTAAAGTATCAAAAGCAAAATGTGGGTGGCGTAAAGTCTCAAAAGCAAAATTTGGGTTGCGTAAGGTATCAAATGCAAAATGTGGTTGGCGTCAGGTATCAATAGTAAATTTTGGGTAACGTAAAGTATCAAAAACAAAATTCGGGTGGCGTAAAGTATCAAAAGCAAAATGTGGGTGGCGTAAAGTATCAAAAGCAAAATGTGGGTGGCGTAAAGTCTCAAAAGCAAAATTTGGGTTGCGTAAAGTATCAAAAGCAAAATGTGGGTGGCGTAAAGTATCAAAAGCAAAATTTGGGTGGCGTAAAGTATCAAAAGCAAAATTTGGGTTGCATAAAGTATCAAATGCAAAATGTGGGTGGCGTTATGTATCAACAACACAATTTCGGTGGTGTAAAGTATCAATAGCAAAATTTGAGTTGCGTAAAGTATGAAAGAAAAATGTGGGTGGCGTAAAGTATCAAAAACAAAATTCGGGTGGCGTAAAGTATCAAAAGCAAAATGTGGGTGGCGTAAAGTATCAAAAGCAAAATGTGGGTTGCATAAAGTATCAAATGCAAAATGTGGGTGGCGTCATGTATCAACAACACAATTTGGGTGGCGTAAAGTATCAAAAAATTTGAGTTCGTAAAGTATGAAAAGAAAAATGTGGGTGGCGTAAAGTATCAACAGCAAAATGTGTGTGGCGTGAAGTATCAGAAGTAAAATGTGGGTGGCGTAAAGAATCAAAAGTAAAATGTGTGTGGCGTGAAGTATCAAAAGCAAAATGTGTGTGGCGTAAAGAATCAAAAGTAAAATGTGTGTGGCGTAAAGAATCAAAAGAAAAATGTGGGTGGCGTAAAGTATAGAAGGGAAAATGTGGGTAGCGTAAAGTATTAGAAGCAAAATGTAAGTGGCGTAAAGAATCAAAAGCAAAATGTGGGTAGAGTAAAGTAACCAAAGTAAAATGTTGCTGGCGTAAAATATAGAAGGGAAAATGTTAGTAGCGTAAAGTATCAAAAGACAAATGTGGGTGGCATAAAGTATAGAATGGAAAATGTGGGTAGCGTAAAGTATCAGAAGGAAAATGTGGGTAGCATAAAGTATCAAAAGCAAAATGTGGTGGCGTAAAGTATCAAAAGCCAAATGTGGGTCGCGTAAAGTATCAAAAGCAAAATGTGGGTGGCATAAAGTCTCAAAAGAAAAATGTGGGTGGCGTAAAGTATAGAAGGGAAAATGTGGGTGGCGTAAAGTATCAAAAGTAAAATATGGGTGGGGTAAAGTATCAAAAGCAAAATGTAAGTGGCGTAAAGTATCAGAAGCAAAATGTGGGTGGCGTAAAGTATCTAAAGGAAAATGTGGGTGGCGTAAAGTATCAAAAGCAAAATGGGGGTGGCGTAAAGTATAAAAAGCAAAATGTGGGTGGCGTAAAGTATAAAAAGCAAAATGTGGTTGGCGAAAATAATCAATAGCAAAATGTGAGTGGCGTGAAGTATCAGAAGTAAAATGTGGGTGGCGTAAAGAATCAAAAGTAAAATGTGTGTGGCGTGAAGTATCAAAAGCAAAATGTGGGTGACATAAAATATCTAATGCAAAATATCGGTGGTGTAAAGTACCAATTATAAATAATCGGAGGTGTGAAGTATGGAACTGCAAAATGTCGGTGGTGTAAATTATCAAATGCAAAATTTTGGTGGTGTTAAGTATCAAACGCAAAATGTCGGTGGTGTATAGATGAAAATACATGAAAAATGTATGGAATTTGGCTACAGCCATTACAGTTGTATGGATTCAAGGGGGCATTAAGTGCTCAGTTGATCTCCAAGGCATCTTTCAAAGAGATTCTGTATATCCTCAACCGCTAGCAGCAGATTATTAAACAAATGGATATATCATTTAGATAAAAAATTATATGTCAAAAGTCCTGTAACTCAAAACATCCTTTAGGACAGACTCGGGATTGGTTGACTCATCCTTATATATTCTGCCGAAAGTTGAAGAAGTCAACCTCTTCTTTCGAACTGCATCCCATGAACCGTGTGGCGCTGGTTGCGTGTAACACTCTCAATAGTTATGCACCTACTCTCCGTTGCCTTAAGTGACTTAAAATAATCCACAAAGATGTCTTCCTTACTCGAGAGATCTACACTTTCACAATAGATAATTTTCACCTAATGAAGTTTTGGGATGAGCATCCTCTCAGTTTGAATCTCAAAGTTTTTTTTCCAGCAATCCCGCATTGCATTCAATAGCAAGGAGTTTGCTCTTGAACCGATCCACGTCCACATGATTCCCCACCTCATACACAGGAACTTCTTACTTCATCTTAACACTAATATGCTCACCAAAGGGTTGCCATGGCTAACGTCACGTCCTGCTACTTCTTTGAAGTAAGCTTTCAATTTCTTGTGTTGTTCCACTTGCACTCAATTAAACTTGGTGCCATTTTATCCGTCTTTTTTTCGGTCATGTCTGCAATGGTATACAGCAAGGCAGTGAAGAGGTTTTACAGCGAGATTATATAAAATAATTCTGATCAAGTTTCCATTGGCACATATCTGTTTTGCTTCTGACTGTTTGTTTTTGGTTTAACATCAAATTTTGGATAAGACAGTTGTAAGAGTGGTTTAATACCACATACAGTCACTGGGACACTTCGATTATGGAATTATGGAATGGCGCATGAAATACCAGTTATGGAACTGCCCTTATGTGTTGAACGCAACGCATGAATATATTATACCAGTACCAGTTTCAATGATTTTGATATGTCGCATCTGGGGATTGAACCCAGTGCTGCCACACTGTGATATCAGACCATAGACAAGTGGCTTGATACCACATCCAATCACAATGCCCTGACATCAGGCCAATTAGTCATGAACCTGCTGTTATATATGCTGAGCGCCAAACGCTACATATACCTATATAACCGGAACCAGTTTAAAAACTGTGACACTGTGATATCTTTACAATTAAGTTTATGGATCTGTGAGTCATGCAAAGGATCACTTATTCAATATTTGTAGTATATATATTGCAATTATTCACAGGTTAACTAATCACCAAATATGTATCTGTTTTCCGAGCATAGTTAATATCATCACAAATCCTGTTTCAAAATGCATGCGTACCCTGCTGTGCAGCTGCGTTCTGCAGAATTTATGTGACTATTCATCTTGGAGAGTATCGACCACACATTGAAGTCAAGACACTGTGTCTTGGTTGCAGTCGGCATTGACGGAATCGCCTTGCACCTCACGAAGCAGTGGCTCTGATTCTCATTAGTCTCTTTCACCTGTTTAAATTGAATATACATGATGAAAAATGACAAATAAATATTTTGTTTCAAAGTGAGTCTATTCACCCTAGTAGTAAAATAGTAGTCGAACGAGAGAGAGAGAGAGAGAGAGAGAGAAACCCAATTTCATTCCATTTGGAAAGAAATGAATACACAAAACAATAATGATTTTATGTAGAATATCAAAAGAAACTATATATGTAGACGACAAAAAAAAAATAACATGCCAAGTTCTTGTCTACATAACATCATATCAAAAACACATACCGACATATGTACCCATCCCAACCAAATTGATAAAATAAATTTTGGACGAAAATTCTCACTTTTCAAGCAAAATGACTCACTTCTATGGCGAATGGACCCAGTCTGAATAGGAATTAAGGCGAATTGGAATAAGGGCGAACAGACCCATAATAGTCTAAATTACATATCAATTCTATATCTAAGCTGATGATAGGCTTAGACCAACTATGATAGGTCCAAACATGATAAATAAAAAAATCATGTCTGATGAATCTTATACAGCATGGACATTTGGCTATATATACTGACGTGTGAATCAGTTTCAAAGCTTAGTCAGTGCTTTAAATCTTATGAAGCATTTATATTTATGAGTTAAAAAAACAATCATGTTTAATTATTTTCTGTTCATTGCTTTTTATTTTATTACCTGTACACTGTATTACCATCCTCGTACATGACCTTCGACTTCAACTGCTGTTTCGTTCCCAATTTCAGCACAGAATAATTGTAGATGTCCTTTTCACCCAAGTCTGGAATCACTGATACATTATCACTCCGACTATCTTTACAAGATGGATTCACTGACGTTTTTCCGTCTGTAGTTTTTAAGCCTTGCGCGTTCTCTTTTTTCCGCATAGAATCGTTCCGATTGCTGCACAGCATAAACATTGTCCAGTCGAAGATTACTCGCACCCTTCACCCTCTCAATTAAAACTTTCTTAGTTGTTTACACTTGTTGTCCAACATTCTGAAGGTAGCTTTTCAGTTGATCCACTTTACACCGATTTAACCATCCATTTTCACACGCTTCAATAATTTCACGATAATCCGCCATGCTGTTTTTTTCCGAATGGAACGTCTCTGTGATTGGCTGTGGGAGATAATCTAGTTATAGGAAAGAGCTATGGATTTACGGTGGCAGAGGATACCTTTTTTTTCATTCATTTTTCTTTACCCCTGTATTTCTTGTTGGTACCATGCATGACCCAAACATGTGCAGAAAACACAATGCAAGCTGCATGGATGTTTCAGAAATTTTGAAAGTATTACCTGTCCCTCCAGCCAAAACGCACTATCAATATAAACATTCAATTTCACATCCTCTTGGGGTGCTCTTCAATCTGGCTATAGTTAGCATACACAAAGGTTCGTATGTTCCCCACATTTTCTTTGTATCCATAAATAGAGAAGAGAAGAAGAAGTCAATGCAATAAATATTTACATTCTTTAAAATGACATTTAAGTTCCAGCACTTGAAATACATGAAAATTCCACAGGGGACCAAAATTCGCAGCTATCCCCTGCCACCTTACCTTAAAGTTTTTTTAATAGTGACAAATTATGGAATAAGAAGAGAAGATGCTTAAATTTAACATATTTTTAATCCAATATAAGCAAATTCAGCCATCAAATTGTATGACAATCATTTAGATTGCCATTTTCAAAAAGTATCCCAATTCATGGGAAATGATTCAATTATACTGTTACATATATAAACATTAATTTTTGAAGAAAAAAAAATCATTTTTTTTTTCGAAAATATATGCACGATTTTCTATGAATTGCACACAACAGGCAATTGAGAGGGTTAATAAATACATCATTTTATTAGTTGGTATGAGGCTAAAAAAAACCCTAACAGACTTTTTATTAAGAATTCAAAAGGATTTTACTAGGAATCTGAACATGACTCTTCTCACAAAGTCTGATAAACATTTTTGTTTAATTGTCTCAAGAAATTGCCACACCACTAACTCAATGAAAAAAAACAGAAAAAAACAAAAAAAACTGAAAACACACCCACCAAAGAAACACAATAGTAAGCAGTGTCCCATACACAAATGATACATGATTTAATGTTACTGGTATAAGGGAGGTAAATCCTAATGCCCTAACAATAGCACCCACTTGGGTGACTTAATTACAACAGACTTAATTACAAAACTAAATACAAAATCCAGGCTTGACATCTGACACTGTATTCCTCTTATAAGACTCTATTCAATGAAGAAACACACACACACACACTGTCCAATCCATTGTTTTCCAAAATAATTGGTGTAAGTTAGCAGGGAACATGGCAAGAAAAAGGATAAATGCAGCTAAAAACGTAAAAAGAAACAGAAGGAAACATACTTCAAAAAATAAATAAATTTGCAGAAGAGAGGTAGAGAAGACACCATGAAGTTTGCCAAGTCGTCCAGTGCTGCAGAATCTATATAAGATAACTCACAGCCTGGGGATGTGCCGAAATTGCGGCGACGACTGCGCAAATCTGTGGCACTGGATGTACTGCATGCAAGATCAGACTCCAGCCCGACTGTTCCCTTCCGACTAAGATTATCAGCAGCACTGGAAATGGAAAGGGGGGAAATCTCTGCAGAAGATACAAACAATGCATTAAAGAGTGAACACGCAGTAATTTATTTGAAAATACATTTACCAGCATAATGGGACATAAATGTAAGAATGATAAACTTGAATTAAGTGTAGTGGACAGAAAAGCATTGTGCATAACAATTCAGCTGAAATGTAAATACTGCAGTTATGCATCAAATCCCCTGCAGCTGTTTGAATGAGTGGACAAAGCACTGGAGTAATCAACTACTGTCATCTTTTTCCTGTCCTAACCTCTTAAATTGGAATCAGTGATTTACAACTTGTGCTTGCCTGCTTGAATATTCAAGCACCTGACAAAAGAGGTATGCAGAGGAAGTTTAACGCCATTTCGGAGGAAGTGGAAGAAATAAATAACAAACAGATGGAAAAAATCAGCAATATGTGAAAGAGATAGAAAGTATTACCGGAAAAGGGATGGGACTAACCTGGAATTTGAAGTGTCTTACACAAGTCGGCCGCAGACAGGGGGGTTTACGGCCACACAATGTTTTGCTCCTACGATAGAAAAACCAAAAGCAAAACATCTGCCGGTTGACATTCATGTAGGGAAAAAATGTGTGCATTGCGATCCTGCATCCATGAGAATAAACACTGCAAAAACATCACAGCACTCTGTAACCATTCTGTGAAATTTTACTTTCAAACGTTTTCCCCGAAACTGTATTCGTATTAAACCATAACCATGAACAGATATATTGAAACAATTCTTCAAATTGTACAACAATCATAAAATTGGTGTGTTTACTAATAGCTTTACTTAAAACATGCTTTTCTTCAATTGTCCAATCATGCTTTACAAATAGTGTAGCCATCAGATAATACACTTATTAAATGTAATTTTCTATTGATATTTCATTCGTTGTGAATGTTTTTCTTTTGTCAAAATAGCCATGTAGAGATCGAATTTATTGTAAGAATATCATGTAAAATGTAATAAGATATATAGTTTGTGTATAAAAACACTGTTTTAAAAAAAAAAGCAATATAACCATTTTTGTCATTTTTCATGATTTTCCAAACCCCTATTATCCCCCTTTGTTTACAAGCAATTTCATGTCACATATACCATTGGGACAGCCTTTCTTTTGTACTTCTCAGAAAAAATACATAAAAGAACATGCCTATGCATTAAAACTTCGATTTCTACACCGCAACAATATATAAAAAGTGGTTATTTGTTCAATACAAGACCCGCCAGTATTTCATACCTGTAACTTATTAAATGGTATATAGGAAAGGTTCAAAGCCCTGATAAAGATCTAAAATTAAATAGAAGTGAAATCCATTTTACGGCCGGTTTCTCACCCCCACCCAGTTAAAATCAAGGCCGAAACTGATATATTTCCCTTTCTTCTTTCTTTCACATCTCAGCCACGTGATGCATTCTTTGTTTATCTGCCATTGATAAGGTAATAAAAACGCCAGGGTATTATGGCATGTTTAGAGTTTCAAAAAGACAAAAAGCTTCAATTTTTGGCTTACAAAGAGGAAAGACCTCTATTTAGGATTTCCTAACGTAAACTATTAACTAAATTGATAGTCGACATTTATAGGGATAACCATCATTCAAAAACAATATGACGGGGCGACACATACATGTACCACGTTACCAGTTTAATGGGTCTTGTGGCGCTTTTGAACCATTTAACACTTAGGTCAAATTCAAATTACATAACTTTTCTGCTAGTGATAAAAACATTATTATTATTATCATTACTTTGATATAGATATAATTGTTTAGTTCTGATTTCACTGTATTTTTAAACGGCCAATTACAGGAATCAAAACTGCAAGGTGACCAATAATTTGTACTTGATTTTAAATATTTTTTTCCACTACTGAGCATTCCACCTAATAAGTCCACTGCAAACATATTACACATCAGGTACAACTAGGGTTTGTAGCTTTACACAGTATCGATCGATACGTCATACAACTGTGTAACTAACAGTTGTCACAGTAACGATTACTACGGTGGCATGTGTAGGTTTTTATTTATCTTCCAACAGAGGCGATACATGTGAATGCGGCCAGGTAGCTCAGTCAGTAGAGTATTCGCTCTGTACGCGAAAGGCCCCGAGTATGTGTACCGGTCAAGCTTCATATTTTCTCACCATATGACACAATACATTGCCACATAAACACACAGCGCATTTTTTCCGCAGAGTACAGTGTAATTAAGTAAATAAAGGGTATTTCTGTAGTCCGCCCGCCACTTTGTCGATCTTTCCAAAAAAATACACATATTTTCCCGATCAATGGGGTGTTAATCATTTTTATATCCCCGGCGAGGGGAAATTGAAAACGTTGGGACTTCAATAGGGGTGAGCTTGAAAACGTTACCCTGAAATGTACATGGCTACATGTTAGGACGGTACACATCTCTCTTTACAAGTAACAAAACTAGAGTATATGTGTGTGACGAGTTCGTGATTTTGTTAGATCGGCTAGATATAGTGGTAATGAAGCTTCACGTTTTTTTTGGTTTTTTTTTTTTTATTTCACTTTCTTTGGGTGTTTTAGGGAGTGTGGCTCATAATAGGAACGCTACTGTATAGTTTCAAAAAAGGTTCGGCGTGGAGGGTAAGCAATGATTGATTCCTTGTGACTCTCGAACACTGTCCGAAATATAGTACATACAGGTGTGTACAGATGTTTATCAACCGTTACACAGGTAGATAATTTATTAAAGATGTGTTTAAGTCAAAAGAACAAACCACGAACAAACTTCACATTTTTGGCACAAACTTGACCGTACACTTTCCCTCACACTCGTATGAACTTGAAGATAACTTGCAATTTATTTACGCTGAGTAAATTGCAGAATCGTCCCTCTAACAGGAAAGTGCCTAGTCCATAACACTGACAGGAAGTTAAAAAATATGATCTTACGGCTTGACAATTACATTATATATGGCTGCGCCGACTTCTCACACCTATATATTGCGGATGATATTTAAGTCTATTATATGTTATTTATATTTAAAGCAGCAGCTTAACTAGGCAGAAACGTCATACAGCTACAACATTTAAATCTTATAAAACATAAAATGCATGTATATATGTTTTCTAACTAAGTAGTACTTTTATAAACTCAAATAAAGAATAAACATATACATTTTGTGTGCTACATGTTAAAACCCCAACATAGTAATTAATGCTAATAATTGTACATGGAATGTTGCATATTGCACATTTAGATGCTTAACAAAACAACTCGTATTATTTAGTTTCAGTTCACAGGTTACAAAGTAACAAAAAAAAAACAAGAGGGCCATTATGGCCCTAAATCTCTCACCTGATTTCAACTGCTATAAAGAAAATGCTTAAGTAAGTAAAAAAATAATACACATAATAAATTATTTAGTATTTAAATTTTATTAATTTTTGTTCTGGTGGCCATCTTGGCAGACATAAATAAATTAGTTTTTTTTGCTCCGTACCACCTAAGGTTCATTCCTGTAAAGTTTCATCAAAATCTGCTCAGCCGTTAATAAGGAGATGCCATTTAAAGATTTTCTATTTTTAACTTTTACGGCCAACTTGGTTGGCGGATCGGAAAGGTTTTAGCTATTTTTGCTCAGTACCACCTGAGGATCCTTCCTGCAAGGTTTCATCAAAATCTACTTAGCGGTTTAGGAGGAGATGTCGTTTAAAGCAAAAGTTGACGACGGACGCCGGACAAAGACTGATCACAATAACCCTACCTGAGCACTTCGTTCTCAGGTGAGATTAAAACAAATGTAATCCGAAATTCAGTTGGATACATGAGTGTAAGATCCTGAGGAAGTGTCACGTATCCATGACATTAAACTACAGTGTCCCATTATTAAAGATGGGATGAATAAAGAACACAAATAAACTTGCTTAATAATTATTATTGAAATTTAAGGACAACCAAAATATATATAGTGGCACAATCTGGCCATGGCTTCAATTTTACTTTCTGTTTTAACCAAATATGGGTGTTTTAAAATACCGGTGAACTTTGGAAACAGTAGTTCACTAGTTAATTAATTAGGTTGAAAATTGTTTGAATATATTGTCAATATAGTTATATATATTATGCCAACACTGCTGTGCGCGCAAGAATCTGCCAAATGCAACAAGTGACACCAAAATGGTTCCACCTGCTGCACCGCCAAAATGCGGGGCGTGTGGCCTAAGGAAAGGTCTGTTGTTGGCACCCCCAGGATAGTTTCTTGGTGGGACAGTTGATCTGAAGCTCTGAGTAGGGGTTGAGCCGGATGGGGTGAAACGTGGCCCCAGTGGTGGTCTGGGAGAGACATTCCCAAAACTGTAAACATTAGAAGCAGGTCGACAATTAACTGCAGCATGTGTACCAGAGAAACGCAAGCACTTGTGCTGGTAAACGCAACCAGTCTTTGAACAATAGCCATTATTGAAGTCATAGCACTTCCCACGGGGTCCTAGCGAACCCTGAGAGTAGCTACCAGCAGTCATATACAAAAGCCATAACTCCTGATCAACCACAGTCCAAGATACGCCTGGATCCCTTTTTTTAAGACAAAACTGCTCGTCGTACAATTTCCACCCTAGACCCCCAAAGCGATGCGCTCCTAATCTGTTGTTAGCTAAATATTTAAGTAACCCCTGGATTGAATCAGGGTGCGTAGTAATATAGATGCTTATAAAAATCAGAAATGCATCGGTCCACAACTTGATATCGATGATTTTTTGGCCCTGATTACGGCTTTGTAAGGCAATTTCGCCATTGATCAAGACGATGTTACTCATGTTTTGAGAAGATGGGCGACTGGGTAACAGAGCACCCAAATCAACATATTCCCCAAGTAAAGTCTTTTGACGAACAGAGCTCTGCACATGTGCTCCAACAACATCATTAAATGAAGTAATCAAATTACCCGCATCGACAGGTTCCGAAACATTCGCAATCACACCGGACTCTGGAGCATCTCTTCTCAGAGGCTGTAGAGCCTCAATGAGCTGAGGCGTCACTTCTCGGACAATAGCCTGTACCAGCTCCGCAGAGACTTGCGGCTGATTGACAGTCTGCGGGGCACCAGCCACACCTGGAGCGGCAACCACGGCCTGAGGAACAGTTGTCGATGTGGTGGTTGAAGCTGCTGGTCCTGGACCTCCCCTTGGAGCACGCGCTTTTCTAACCTTTGGCATGATGATTGTAAAATCGCTTAGACTGAAATAAAACATTTCTGTCCAGAAATGCCCAAGGGGACAAAGCAAAAATACAAGACTGAAACAATTGTTTAATTATAAAATGAAAACACGAATGGTTCGAATCACGACTTTAATCTAGGAATTTATAACTAAAATATATTTAGTTGTCTGCAACATAAACAACTACCCTTACTTTTATTTATTTATTTTGTTTATTTAATTATTTTTAGTTTTTTATTTATTATTTATTTATTTATTTTAAATGTCATGGCAAGAGATAACATTTATGTGAAGTCTACTTGGAATACCGTGCTGCCACATGATAGTCCCATGCAAAAGAGAAATGGCATGACCCAACTCCAGCTACATTATCCCAACAAACTCCCTCATATACTGAAAGTCAAGCAAGGTGGGAGCTATAACTCTCATTTATAAATGGCTTCAGAATGATGCAGCCAGGGAACAAGCCCCTGAATTCCATTCATATCACTTGGTCACCAGGGCTGATTGCAGCAGCTAAAATCAAAACAAATAAAGTTAAATTTTGACAACACAAAGTTACGTAAGTCAGCCAAACAAACCAATTCCGGGAAGGCAAAGAACATCTAAAATTACTAGAACCCCATATATTTTGTGCGTATATGTCTTGCAAATCGTATGCAGCAAACAGAATTATTCTATCTGATCTCTAACAAAAGTGGGTAGGTTTTTCGTAGACCTACCCTCATTTTTCCACTTTTTTCCAAGGTTCGAACATTCAACCTCTCCTAGAACAATTTTTTTCCGTACTCGATGATAAGATATCCATCATATTTGATTGGGCTGTCAACAAGAAACATTATGTAAAAAACCGCATCTAAATCAGGTTTCAAATTTTTGAGTTATTAGCAAAACAGTGATTACATGCATTGCGCCCCCTAGTGGCTAAATCAGAAATAAATGTGAAAAGTTTGATCAATTAGGCACATGTTCAGATAAAGATGACTCCATGCCCAAAATTTCATAGCTGTAGCTTTTCTCATCTGGCCGCTAGGCTGGACACAAAAATGGGTGGAATTGGAAAAACAAAAACACAACAACAAATCAACAGAAGAAGAACAATAGGTTTTCGCCCAGCAGAGGCGAAAACCTAAAAAGAGCCTGAAACAAACACATTGAGAAACAAAACAAATGATATTTATAATGGATCAAGCGCAATGCTTAATATTGTGAAATTGACGGACATATGCTTGAAACCTAGACAATGAGTGCAACGCGCTCTTCAATTTATTTAAGATTACGTTTAAATTAAAATAAACCAGTTTGACACCGACCGAGGCTGAATCAAAAGCGAAAGTACAATGATGTGTACAAATTGTTGCAGATCGATTACCTCGCGTAAATTAAAACACTACAAATACAAACACAAACGCCTTTGGTGAAATCTTGAAGTCTTTACGAATCATGTCTAAAAATAACCCACGAGACACTTTTTTCAAGAAATATAACAAATTAGAAATCGATCAAGCAAAATACTTTAAACATTTTTGAACCCAAAATTACCAAACAATACAAATGGCTGCCGCAGAAAACCGGAAAGGGGGATTGGTCGTCAAACTAATATGGAAAACAAATTAAAAAACGACAGATCACCACTTCAATAAAGGGATGTATGTCGATAAACGACAAATCCCATTATTAAACCCTTTTACGACACCTTAAAGCACACATTTGAAAGGACGATATATACAAATATTCTTTTACGATAACCATATTTTGATATGATTTATATAAATGTACCACAACATGTGAATACACTTTAAATCAAATGAACGTGATAAGGAATACGTCTCGTATAAACCGGTCCTAGTGGCCGAGTGGGTAGAGCGTTCGTTCCGGATTCAAAATGTATTTGGTTCGATCACAAACCGCTACATACAAAAGTCATAAAAATGGCACTGGTAGGGCCCCTTTGCTTGGCGCTCTGCATATACAGTAGGAGTTCCACCGCATTACATTCCTGCACCTTAACGACACATTAACGACGTCAATATAGTCCGTCAACGTCAACATTTTTTCAATCGGCGGCCATTTTGTTTGTTTATAAAATATTTTTTCCTGATTTGACGTCATAATAGACGATACAATTGAAAATACAATGACTACTTAAACCATGGTTCTTGACACACTCTTGTCTATTTTTAGCCACTGTCATTGCGTCATTATTAAATTGACACGGTTACAAAATTCGAATCGGCAGGATGTGTATTCAATAAGGGGCGTTATAAAAGTTTACCAGAGAGGGATTTTGTATACTGCATTTTGGTTGTGATCTGCATTTCACTAACATGGGATAAAATTCCGAATTACTCCTAAAAATGTCATGGAAATGACTTTTTTATCTTTTCCACTCATAATTTACATCATTTTTGTACATCAAGATAATTGTTCAAATATGCTGGGAATGATGTAAATGCATGCACTTTCTCTCTCTATCCCTCTTTCATTTCACTTTACTGATCGACATATCTTTTTCCCATAAATGAATATCAGTGCAAGCTGTGTATAGCACAGAAACTTGCAAAACTTGCACGTCTATCACAATTCCAAAGAGAGAGAGAGAGAGAGAGAGAGGAGAGAGAGGGAGGAGAGAGTCTTATAGTCATTGAAGGTTTCAAAAGCAGTGAGAATCGGCAAGAAAAAATACAAATGCATAACAATTAAATATATTTATATTTAAAGAGAAATCATTTGTGAAATTTAAGTTGGTATTTAAAGTAAATTTATATCAACTTCGAGTGCCATTTTCACAGACAACTCCATTCCTATGTTATTAGGACATTGAAACTTATTCATCATCAGCAAATTTTCTCTCTCTCTCTCTCTCTCTCTCTCTCTCTCTCTCTCACACACACACGTTGAATGATGACACAATATATTTTTAATTGTTTATTGATATTCTAAGATTTCATTTAAAATAACACAAATAATTTCAACATTCAGCAACGTCTGACTTAGAAATGACAGCATACACCTTTGTCTGGTTTCTGCAATCTGAAAAGAAGTAATAATGATCAGTAGTATGAATAAGTTGCAACATGCTCACATCGTCAGTGCAAATATTTAACGGAAATATAAACTAAAATCCAGATTAATTCCAAATTCCAACACTGCATGAGGTGAAATACCATCAAAATAGTGAAATATTCTCATTTATTCATTTTCTAACATTACGGTTCAGTGACAACTTGTTATGTTTTTTCTTCACCAGAACTGTCACTGTAAATATTATTACTTGTTTCATGTGTGCTGTGCGTGTGACAACTAGACAACAATTTCATATAATAAGTAAAATACACTTAATACAGTGCATTTAATTTGATTTGTGGTCTTTTCTCTTTCAAAGATCAAGAAAGCTTAACGCTGTAGATATAAATAAATGTGTGCTCAGGACTCTCTCACTGTTTTGGGGGAACAGTACCTCTACCTTCAGAGAGATGGGGGGATTTTTGTGAATTTTCGGGAATCTTAAGCAATATTTGCTGCACATACTCAAATAATTATATAAGTAAAAATGTACAAAATAGGTCTTGTCTAGTATCTTTGTTTGTTAAACTTAAATGAAAATCAAACGGCATACAAAAAAACAATCTACCACTTGACCTTACTGGTTATTTATGTGAGATTCTACATTTTTGTTTGTAGGGGGAAATATTACTTGAATATGGGGAGGGGGACATACTTTTTAGCTCACCTGAGCACGTGTGCTCAGGATGAGCTTTTAGGATCGATGAATGTCCGTCTTCCGTCCGTCTGTCCGTCCGTCCGTCGTCCGTCGTCCACAATTTGTTCGTTTGCACTCTAGCATCTTCATTTTATGAGCAATTATCTTCAAACTTTATATCAATGTTCATAACCATAAAATCACGACCAAGTTCGATTGTGGCTGATATCGTACCATTAGGTCAGGAGTTAAGCCCCTTTTAATATTCAAAAAATGCCATATTTCAAGTTGTTTACACTCTAGCATCTTCATCTTTTGAGCAATCGTCTTCAAACTTTATCAATGTTATACCATAATCGAAGTTCGATTTGGCTGAATCTCATTAGGTCAGGAGTAAGCCCCTTTTAATATTCAAAAAATGCCATATTTCACATTGTTTACACTCTAGCATCTTCATCTTTTGAGCAATCATCTTCAAACTTTATGGCAATGCTTATGACCATAAGGTCTCGATTGAGTTTGATTATGACTGAGATCAGTTGATTAGGTCAGGAGTTAAGCCCCTTTTAATATAAAAAATGCCAGAAATCACTTTGTTTACACTCTAGCATCTTCATCTTTTGAGCAATCATCTTCAAACTTTATGACAATGCTTATGACCATAAGGTCTCGATTGAGTTCGATTATGGCTGAGATCCGTCAATTTGGTCAGGAGTTATGCCCCTTTTAATATAAAAAAAGCCATATTTCACTTTGTTTATTCTCTACCAACTTCATTTTTTTAACAATCATTTTTAAACTTTAAGACAATGTTTATGCCCATAATCTCACAATCGGGTTCAATTATAACTGATATTGACTTGTAAATTTAGGAGTTATGCCCATTTCACCATAAAAAAAGCCAGATTTCACTTTTACACTCAAGCATCTTTATTTCTTAAGCAATCATCTTTCTCAGGTGAGCGACCAAGGGCCATCTTGGCCCTCTTGTTTTTTTTTGGCTGGGTTGGTGGGGGTAGAATGGTGCTTTATACATGTACTAAACAAAGGATAACAAGGGTCCCTGGTGTTTTGAAGATATTTGCAGTTTACCTGAAAATCGTTGTGGTTTTTTTCTTACTTTGCACAAGGACTTTGTCTTGAACCTGTTTTTTTTTAAGATTAGCTCAATTTGTTTTATTTCTCTCCTAAGGTTATTAAATAATATACATATGCATGCCTTATAAAAACTTTTATTTGTTGTTGTTTTTTAATTTTTTTTATTAAATAATATACATATGCATGCCTTATAAAAAGAACTTTGTTATTTTTTGTTTTATATTTTATCTTACCTTCACATAACACTGCTGTGTGACTATTAAACCATGTTTTTGTTTCACAAATCTTGATTTGGACCTGAAACAAATTATGATTAAAAAATGTTCATTTATGCAAACTCCTATTACTTTTTCACTAGGAAAAAACTTCTAGATTAGGAACAAGTGACCATGCATGCATAGCATGAATTGTCAAATTTGGTTATTCTTCATGATGAAAAGTAATGATTTATTTTATAGAACTGGTTTTACTGCATATAGTTTTATAGGAGTAGAGCTAAATATTTTATTCTAAAATTATTTTTATCATAAAAATCATTTTTATTAAAAAAAAATACAGTGGGTGTAAATGAGATCATTATTGTAATAATCATGAAATGAGATTGAAAACATGTAAGATTGTCTTGTAAGATATTGACTACAGTGCTGTTCTCTAGAATTTGGTCATAAAATCTGTTAAAAAGCTTTTGAAACAACCCTCTTTCAATACACGGGGTCACTGAGTAAAAGTTAGAAATTCATGTTAAAAACAAATTTGACACAAGAAGGAAATTATCGGACTTGATTGTGTATTGATTAAGCTAGTGAAAAATTAAAAATTATTCCAGTTATTATACCTAAATAATCCTCCAATGTGCAAATCTTTACACAGTCGTCTGCATGCGTGTGATAATGATGGCGATTTAATCATTTGGAAGGCGTCTCAATAAAAAAGTTCATTTCTTCCTTAGATGAAAAAGTATATTTCAAAAAAACCATTACAACCTCCTAGTGTGGACATTTTAAAAAAAAATATCATGTGCGATGAAAATGGCCTGCGCAGAACCATGACAGTTGATAGACAGTCCAAAAAACTAAAAAATATACATAAAACTCACAATATAATACATTTTATTGTAACGAATCAGTTCATGAAAACGTACTTTACCTTTATTTCCACGATTTCGTTGATAATGTAGCAGAACTTCTTAGTCAAAAATGAACGATGTATTTCATCACAGCCTGAGAAACCTTAACTAATTATAATTATTTTTTTAAACCTTCGACCGGTTACAGCTTTATATGTAGATATGGAACTATGAAAACAGATGACCAAAATACAGATGTTTATGACAAGACCTTCATACTGCCATCTTATTTTATAATAAAATCAAAGCGCTGCAGGCACTGAAGTGGTTTGTGTCTCAAGTGGAAGAAGTTTGACGAGCTGTATTGTAGATTTAATCAAAACCTGGAAACATATATAGTTGTGTAAAAATCAGTATTGGGATCATCAGATAGTTAAAACAACAAATGGAAAAAACATTCTACTGTAGTGTGAGAACGAACCTGTTGATCAGCAAAGTCGCAACTTCGCGATCCGTTCTTAAGCCGTATTCCTTTTTGATTGACATCCATCGCATTTTCTCACTTCCTTTGTGAGTCCAACTTGCTTTTTAGGATTATTTGTTCGCTTTTTTTGCAGACTCTGTAAGTGTTGATGGTCTTCCTCGCTTTCGCTTTTGACTGTCCGCCATGTTTGTTTTGACTCGCTCACGGGATTACCGAACCGATTTCGCGAATATTTTAATGATGGCCAGCAAATTTTAAAGATTTTCGTAACTTAAGATTTTCGTTATTTTCATATAAAGAAATTCTGTATATGCACATGTTATTTTCATGAAGTCGAAAGGTAGATCGTGGTTTTATTACATGGTTTATACAATTAAGTAGGTTTTTTACTTGATGATAAATTTGAACACTATTATAACGTTAAAAAAAATATGTTATTAAGCCCGAACTCTCTTATTCCGCTGGCAGGACTTTCAACCCGACGCTAGAAGTTAATAAAGGTGATTTTTATTAATTTTATTAACTTTTAAGCAGTCGCCGCCGCTACTAGCTCCGCCCATAATCCTCTTTGGTCACATAGGCAATACACACACAATGCACACATATATGTTCCATATCATTACCGCACGGTTCATTCTATGCAATATATTTTTCTAATTTTGAGCGAAATACAAGCATTTCACGATTAAGGACGATTAAGTAAGACGAACTGTAATGACAAAAGTGACTACGATAATAATTATGACAGACGTTCAGTGATCTTGACTGAAGCTGATTCTGCAAATGATTTATTTTTTAGGATGGAATGACATCGGATACAGTTTCCTACTGGGCAATGACGGGAGAGTGTACGAAGGCCGGGGTTGGGATGTCACAGGCGCCCACACACAGAATTACAATAGTGTTTCCTACGGCGTGGCCTTCATTGGAGACTTCTCGAGCTCCCTGCCTAGCGCCAGTGCTCGCACAGGTAAAACAACAGGTCTAGATCAATGAGTGATTAGAGCGTTTGTCACAGGATTTGGAGGTTTTTATTTAGATCATGAAAATGGCACTGATATATTTCAATTTTAAATTCACAACTAGTCAGGAAAATGTTACCGAATGTAATATTATTCCACTGTTGTCATTGCGATACTGCATTGAACACTATGTATTTCTTGTGTTACTAAGCTCTGTTGTGTGTGATAGACACAACGTGTTCAGAAACCTTTTAGGCCCACTATCGGTCTATTATTCAGTGTTTCTGTGACCGTTGTTACAAGGTCATCGTTTATCAGCATTGATTGTTACAGTCTGGGAAAATGTATTTAATGACTTTTCAATCGTACTTACACTTAGGTAAGACGCCATTAAATCGTTTTCTCTCATTATGATATCGCTTTACTTAAATTGATTTCGATTACTTTCCTATATACAAGTGTAATACATTCCGCATAATGGTCATATAGAAGATAACAACAATTTATAAATAGTCGGAATATGGCCCGCTTCGTTTAAGCTCTAAGTTGAGAAATCTCGTTGGGGAGTCTAAACATGACAAGCGAATGTCTATGGGTTTCTTGTCTGATTTATATCAGATTTAGACTGCTGAACAATATGCGTGGACAACTATGGCCTGAGACCAAAATTTACCCAAATTCCACCAACAATACTTGTGCTAATACTAAGTAATACTCGAGTTTTAAATTTGGCAGAAATGTATGCCACCAATCCTATTTCACAAAACATTCAAAAACAAGTCGACGTAAGTTATACTCTTATTAACTAACAATCTTTGTTCAGAAATTGTGTATTTTTGATATTTTATTGTAGCAACAATATATATGAAATTAATCCCTAAAAATTAAGGTATTACGTTGCGCTAGGCATTGTTGGTGGAATTCGAACCGTTTTGGTTTCAGATTCTAGCTGTTCTAACTAAACGTTAAACCATTTGGGACTCAAAATACAGTGACAGACATTTAGCTTAGAAAGCCTTTTTGTAGCAAATAAGGATAAAGATTACAAGTCAATTAGTTTAAATCATCAAAACTACCTTACTCAATAGTTTGAAAAATATTCTCTTAAGTCTAGTATAATTATATTAAGAATTTTTGTCATTATGTGATTCTATCGGAAGAAAAATATCTAAAAATATACAAATCAATCGGAATTGTATATTATTCCGGCACCATTGGATGAATTAATTTTAGCAATTTGCGCTGGCAAAAAAAAAAAATCAGAGAGATGTTCAAAAGTATTTAATCAATTTATTGAAAAATATTTTTTTTGGCAAAGATAGTTAAACAATAATCACATTCCATAAAACAAAATGAAATAAACAAATGACTGAAGGCACCCGTATACTCCAACCGTTTTACTATCAGGAACAATTCAAATTACATCCATTCGTCGATCGATGGTTAATTTACATAGTGTATATTGATAGGGCATTGATTGGACTTAATTGGTCATTTTAAATTGATGCGACAAATGGTACGGCTACGATATGATTAAAGATAAGATGATCCGTTGTTAACGAAAATATTATAGTAAATGTTGGGTGTCGATGTAAACAAACGTTTTTTCCCCCATATTTTAGCTGCCTAGAACCTGATTAGTTGTGGCGTGCAGTCTGGGAAGATATCCTCGACTTACACACTCTCTGGCCATAGAGACGTGGGAACTACCGCCTGCCCAGGTACCTCGTTGTACAACGAGATTCAAACCTGAGACAATTACAGCTCCACATAAGCTTTCTCTACCTGAACCGGTTGATACTGAAAAGTTGATGTACGAGGATGACTTATTTGATATATACTCGTGAAATTCTGATCATACAGAGTCAACGAACGATAAGTATTTTACAGAAGAGTGATACATTGGTAAACCTAATTAAATAATCATTACCTTTTATTATATCTAACAGATGATAGTGAAAATAAAGCTTTATCCTAATATGAGTAAACTGCGATTGCCATGATTTGTTTTCACTAAAGCTAAATTGAATATTTATTGAAGTTATTCTTGGTATTTTTTAAATGAACATAACAAAACATGGGATTATAATGTGTAAAGTTATTGTTTTGAATATTTTTCTAGACATTAATTGATTTTGGTAATTTAAGTAATTTTTGCACTACTTCAATAAGATCATGACAATGACAGGCGCGTGCCTAGGCTTACGCGAACACGCAGAATACGTCCAGAAAATCGAAAATCTAAAAGTGCCAAAACTGCATTTAAAATCGATGCCTAACCCCAAACTTTTTTCCGGGGGAGTATGCCCCGGACCCCCTAGCAAGTCTCGAATTAAGCCCCAGGGACGCCCCTGAATGACAAACATATCAAGTGCTTTTCTATCAAAGTAACGTTTATTTTCTTCCTTATGCATATATCAATACACGCATGTGACGTTTTTAACTCTTGTTTAATGTGTTATTCGCTTATAGGTTCAGCATATTATGGATTATCTCGTCATTAATTTGTTTCGGTGTTGGGATATAATTACTCATTAGGGGATCTGAAAGACATTATTGAATTATCTTTTTAACTTTATGATGTCAGGGTTTGTATGAAGACATCTGGATTCAAAATTTATTGGTATGTTATTAATTTATGTGCTTTTTAATATAGTTAGTTATATATTGTATACAGTAATGTGAGACTTTCAAATAAATACTACACCTTGTATCAGAAACTTGTGTGTTATTTTTATATGTGAACGAGGGGTAAGACATTTACCTTGTGAGTCATTACATACCGTTTATCTTATATACTCAGTCGAGGATATATTTGCTTGTGTGTATGCGTGGGAAAGAAAGAGAGAGAGAGAGAGAGAGAGAATTACATTTGAGATGACACGAAAGACAAAGCCACTGCCGTACAAATTGTTTTGGTCCTTGTGGAGTTTGAACAATAAGATAAGACCTATGTAAAGGGTGGTTTCTGTTAAGTGGTTTCGCTCTGTTTTATCTTTATTTTTTGCTGTTGTGTTGGTTTTTTAGTCCGTCACAAGCAAACATTATTCATGAAAACTACTTATTTTTTTATTCTGAACACAGTTATTATGGAAATTTAGTTTCATTTTGTAAAATGATCTCCAGAAAAAATACTTTCTGATATATAAATATAGTAAATGTATTGCGCATGAGCGCGACATCAGTTTTACGGAATTCAACGAAACTTGTTGGTAAGGTATAGTGAAAATTCTTGTTGCGTGGGAGTTTACCGCTGCTGTTACAGAATTTCAAACATATAGTGACGTCTAGCTAATTACAGGAGGAGGACGACCCGAGTTTAGAGGCACCAGCGATGAATCACTGACTTACCGTAAACCAGCTAGTAGTCTCTAACATGAAATATCCAAATGAACCTGAGGTGATTTAAATCCACAGTGGTAAGGGACTGCATAATGATAAATCAGCGACTTTACCCGCTCGGCCCGAGGTACAAACCTTTTAAAGATTGTATGATGTCTGCATCTGACACGTGTCGTATGCCAATATTAAGTTATGTACTTAGGCTATTACCTTCTGCATTAGTTAATATGTTATTGCAACAATCTGATGTACGGCTTAAATATTGGTAATCGTGTGTTTCATGTATTACTTGAACATCATTCCAGGCGACATTATGGACCTATTAATAAACGTTTTAAGAAAATAATCTATTGCTCCAATTGAAGAAAAATAACATTCACCTATTCTGTTAGGATCTTAAAATTGTGTTTGGTTTTAGATTTTGTTCATTTATTGACTTTCATTTATGAAGCCCTAAATGATATTTCTCTATTCAGGTCTTTGTTTTAAAATAAATATGCACAAGTATACATCGCATGAATATGTTGTTACTTTTTAAGTTTGAGTTTTTCTATCTCGATGTCGTGATTTGTCTTAACATGAACGGTGGCTGAAATATGTTTAATTCTTTGCAACAGCTCTTAAAATTCTGAATATGACCAGTTTACCTGCCAATTAATTGAAGAACAAAGGCATGGAATTCAAATGAAAAGAAAATGATAACTAACTATATACCACAAGAATGTTAGTTAAACTTCCCTATTCCCTAAAGTGTTTACTTTAATATTGTCAATATTATACTTAATTCATCAGTTATTGTTTGCAGAAAATGTATCTATATGTAACAATCACTATACTGAATATACATGGATGAGGAACGTATCCTTCTATTCTTTGCTATGCTATCTATTTATCGTTCGTTACATTGTTCCTACCCAATAGTGTGTGTGTGTGTGTGTGTGTGTGTGTGTGTGTGTGTGCTGAATTCTGTAGTCTAATAATTTTTCTTTGCGCAGCCATGTATAATGGAATTGTTTTTTTTTTCTGTAGGATCAATTTTTTTATTGAAAGTATTAGCTGTATATTGTACAAATACCTCAATGATCACACTTAATTCCTTAAGACATCCTTTTGACATAATGTTATAAAATTTAGGAATGTATTTCGTCGAATAATATATTTTTAATAAAACGTATGCTTATATAAAGGTTGATTGTGTAAATTATTAAGAATATAAGAATCCACCATGAGTATTCATGTAGGATAGGGATATCTCACCCGAGGGTCAGACATTTCTGATCCCGAGGTTGAGATATCCCTATCATTCATGAATTTACGAATTATCGTTTTTGTTTTTGTTTTCCCATAGACGATTAGTACTTGCCACAGACCGTCAGTCTCGTTTTAATAAAGATATCGCGCTTCCATTTTTTTTTGCAGTTAAAACAATAACATGATGGAAGAAATCAGTATTTTAAAGTATATACCTAAAATCTGATGTTCGTATGACTGGGATTTGCATAAAATAACTTAGTTGAAAATACCACTGTCCTTAACCGTGCGTAGTAATCCCCCCCCCCGTAAAACTATTTATCCTTATTTAACATTCGTAGTAGTAAATGATAATAAAGGGCTAACTAACTAGATATATGTTATTTTCAGACATATATCTATTCACTTTTATAACAAGAAGTTAGTTTTGCATTTTGATCATTGTTTATTTACGTGACATGGAAGAAAGCTGACCAGGTGACATGAAAGATAGAGTTTTCTTCCATGAGGGAAATCCCTATCTTCGTATGCTGAACATGGGAAAAATATATATCTTTCATTATACGGGTATATTCTGTACTGTTTATATTCTTAAATAATATTTTATACATACATTGTAAACCTTATGTCTGAATTCTGTTTTATGCTATCTATATTTAAAGTAGCAGCTTGCCTAGATAGAAACATCATACAGCTACAAAACTTTAATTCTATAAAAACAGTATATATTTTTTTCTAGCAAAGTAGTACTTTTACAAACTTAAGTAAAACATTAACATACACCCTTTGTTTGCTACATGTTAAAACACCTTACAAAGTAATTAATGCAAATTAGTGTACATGCAATGCCACATATTGCACCTTTAAATACCCAACAAAACAGAACGTATTATTTAGTTTAAATTCACATTATAGAAAGTAACAAAAGAATAATAAATATAATCCTAATATCAGTCGGATACGTTAGTATGAAGTTATGAAGACGTGTCAAGATCATTTATCCTTTGACATAATACTGCACTGTCCCATCATTACACACTGTTGCGACATTTTAAAGTACACATGTGAAAGGACGATATATACAAACATTTTTTTTCTAATATCATTTTGATATGATTTATATAGATGTACCACATATGTGTATACACTAAATAAAATTAACGTGATAATAATTACGTCTCGTAAAACCGGTCCCGAAGGCCGAGTGGTCAGAGCGTTCGACCTGGAATTGGGAGGTCGTGGGTTCGATCACAGACCGTGATGATAAAATTCGTAAATTGCGTAAATTACGAGGTTTCAAGGCGCAAGTTACTGGTCCAGTGAACTAGACGGATAAGTATTTGTTGTAAGAACTTTGTTCCCAGTCGACATGGAATAAAAAAACGGAATATTTAATACTAGCGAACACGGGAATTGTATTTTTTATAACAGTCCTTGTAAACACATTACCAATGATCGTGCTTTTTGGTTCTTCAGTCATTTAGAAACTTTATCTGCCAGAGAAAGATGTAGTACTCCAGTATGACCGAAATACTGTCGATGAGACCGTAAACCTAGCAGGCAAACAAACATCTGTCTATACGAGGGACTTGAATAGTGATAAGGAAACTTAAACTTAAAATATTTGATGTAGAAACACACAGTAATACATAGTATATTGATAAAGCTCATAAACATGGCAGTATGTAACTTCGCATTGTATGCTACTTAAACGTATTGGATGCTTAAACTATTTTACACTGTTTATTTTAAACAATTAAAACATTTTCTTGTAGTAATGGAGCTAAAGATATAGGAGCTGTCATCCTTGAAAGGTGATATTTGAAATCGCTATTGCAAATTAGAGGTTGATATGGATGATGATGATGATGATGATGATGATGATGTGATGATGATGATGATGATGATGATGTTGATGATGATGATGATGATGATAACTTAATGAAGCAAAGATCGATAAATGTATTAGGTATTTTTCCTGATCCGTGTATTGAATATGAAACACAACATATGTATGACGTACCAGCTATATAGAGATTAGTGCTAATGTAGAGAAATTACTACTGCATAGTGAAGGGAGAATTAATTATACAGCATTGATTAAAGCTCTAAATGCTTTGAGAGAATAACTTTAAAAAACACTACCGAGGAATTCTTTTCTACACTGCCAACAACAAGCGTGACACTGAATCCTTCTTAAAATGGCTTCATAAAAAACAACAACAAAAAAGCAAAAAAACAAAAAAAACAAGAGGCCCATGATGGCCCTAAATCGCTCACCTGAGATAAATAGGTTGACCAAAGGAACATCTGTACCAATTTATTTTAAAATCTGGCCAGTAGTTTTGAAGAAGATGATTTTTCAAGTTTTCATATTTTTTTTTCTTTTTGTTGCCATGGCAACCAGAGTTCTATATGGATCAGGTTTATTTTAGGAACTTTTGTGAAGGTTGACCCAAGGATCATTCCTGCCAAATTTAATCAAATTCTGTCCAGTGGTTTCAGAGGAAATGTTGATTAAAGTTTTCCCTATATACATATAAGGCAAATAAGCCCCGCCCCTGGCGGCCATGTTTTTACGGATCGGAAATTTTTTAGCAACTTTGGTAGAGGTTGACCCAAGAAACATCTGTACCAATTTATTTTAAAATCTGGCCAGTAGTTTTGAAGAAGATGATTTTTAAAGTTTTCATTTTTTGTTGTTGCCATGGCAACCAGAGTTCTACATGGATCAAGTTTATTTTAGCAGCTTTTGTGAAGGTTGACCCAAGGATCATCCCTGCCAAGTTTAATCTAAATCTGTCCAGTGGTTTCAGAGGAGATGTTGTTTAAAGGTTTCTCTATATACATATAAGGCAAATAAGCCCCGCCCCTGGCGGCCATGTTTTTTTACGGATCGGAATAATTTCAGCAACTATGGTAGAGGTTGACCCAAGGAACATCTGTACCAATTTATTTTAAAATCTGGCCAGTAGTTTTGAAGAAGATGATTTTTAAAGTTTTCTTTTTTTTTTTTTGTTGCCATGGCAACCAAGTTCTACATGGATCAAGTTTATTTTAGCAACTTTTGTGAAGGTTGACCCAAGGATCATCCCTGCTAAGTTTAATCAAATTCTGTCCAGTGGTTTCAGAGGAGATGTTGTTTAAAGGTTTCTCTATATACATATAAGGCAAATAAGCCCCGCCCCTGGCGGCCATGTTTTTTACGGATCGGAATAATTTAGCAACTTTGGTAGAGTTGACCCAAGGAACATCTGTACCAATTTATTTTAAAATCTGGCCAGTAGTTTTGAAGAAGATGATTTTTAAAGTTTTCTTTTTTTTCCTTTTTGTTGCCATGGCAACCAGAGTTCTACATGGATCAAGTTTATTTTAGCAACTTTTGTGAAGGTTGACCCAAGGATCATCCCTGCCAAGTTTAATCAAATTCTGTCCAGTGGTTTCAGAGGAGATGTTGTTTAAAGGTTTCTCTATATACATATAAGGCAAATAAGCCCCGCCCCTGGCGGCCATGTTTTTTTACGGATCGGAATAATTTTAGCAACTTTGGTAGAGAATGACCCAAGGAACATCTTTACCAAATTATTTTGAAATCTGGCCAGTAGTTTTGAAGGAGATGATTTTTAAAGTTTTCAAATTATTTTTCTTTTTGTTGCCATGGCAACCAGAGTTCTTCATGGATCAACTTCATTTTAGCAACTTTTGTAGAGCCTTACCCAAGGAACATTCCTGCCAAGTTTCATTAAATTCTGTCCAGCGGTTTCAGAGGAGATGTCGTTTAAAGCAAATTGTTGACGACGGACGACGGACGACGCACGACGGACGACGCACGACGCACGACGACGGACGCCGGACGAAGGGCGATCACAAAAGCTCACCTTGAGCACTTTGTGCTCAGGTGAGCTAAAAAAAGCCACAGCAAACAGATATATGGGAATTTCTTCTCCGATAATGCGTTTTCCAAAATTTCTTATGTGTGATTCAAACTTGAGTCAAATTGTATCACATAAAGAACGTTAAGTGTCATATATGAGTCAAGAGGCAAATAGTAAATAGGCTCACCAGCTTTCAGAGGAAGTTGAATTGTTGAGGGAACAAAAATATCGCTCAACAACCTGGAACCTGGAACCAAATGACTACTATTATCAGAGTATTGTAAAGTATAATATTATGATGATTATGTTGAAACTGATTTATCCTGTACTCAAAATGTGCAGACGGAAGGAGCCATTGCTATTGAGTAGGCTGCAATTGAGGAGGAAGACCTAAATACATATTTGTAAGATATGATTTCTACTCTGAAGTTTCTACACATACATATAAATTTATCTTACTATTTGCATTTTTTCCTTGCAATGTCTATAAATACTTTCTTTTACAGGAGAAGTCTAAGTGTAGAAGACAGAGATACCCACTTGTAAACTCGAAACAGCAACACAACGATGATGTACAGATATTGTCATATGAATTGAGAATCACATGACAACACATGATTATTGTGAAGTGGTACTGACAGCGTTATCTAGATTAAACAATGCATAGAGTGGGACTGAACAGATTGCTTTATCTCTAATCAGTTAACCTATTGAATTGTTTAAATAGTGTTCAACTATGTGCATTGAAGATATCCCCAGTGACGTGACCATACTTTAAATGATCTATGTATTGATTAATATTTATGTACATGTATTCTATCTTGATAAATGTAAAGTGCCTAACCGAAATACCTTGGTTGAAATGTGGCAAAAACACCACCGCAAAATTCAACATCTGCTAAGGATGCGGTAGAGATGTCCTAAGACTAAAACATAAATATACAGAAGTAATTAAACCCTGGAGGCAAGAGACTGAATAAGATACAAACATATGATAATTTATATTTTTACTGAATCAGATTTCAACGACACATGTGTTCCGCAGGAAACTGCGATATAAATTCTTAAAAGGGCTATTGTAGTGATAATTTAGATGCTATGACAGGGAAATAATTACCCCCATAAACAATATAAATTGATGATGATGGTGTTGATGATGATGATTAATTAATGAAGCATAGATCGATCAATAAATCTATTATGTATATTTCCTGGTCCGTGTATGAATATAAAACACAACATATGTATAAAGTGCCAGCTATGTAAAAAAGCGATATTCGCACACCTGATACAAACATTGTTGAAACTGAAATCAAGTCAATTCTCAATTGTTTGGTTTGGTTTGACGTTCAAACGACACCAGTCTGGTCATTTGGAGACTAGTTTCACATAAAATATAGTACTTCCACACTGCAGTATCTCGCCGTAGACATGCAGCATAATACCACACCAAGCTAAATTATTCTGCCAATCGGCCAACCAGTCCTGGAACTATCCTTACATACTGAGCGACAAGCAAGGGAGCTATACCAGTACCATTACCAGTATCGTTGCACGTTTGCCGACTCTACAGCTTTTATCCTTGGTCATCGGGCTACCAGTACTAATATTTCGATCTCGAAGAGGAGTTTCTTACTTCGTCACACATTTTGGCGCCACGGTATTATACCGCTTTTATAGGTTCACATTTGCACCTGCTTGCTCAAGAAAGTTAGCAATGTATTTGACAGGACACGAATCTGGTATCTCGACCCAGAAGAGAGTTTCGTACCTCTTCACTACTTCTCCCAGTGCTGTACTGTACTATGCTGTACTGTAAAGCAATATGCACATCTGTACACACAACTGAATATTGTATTCATCCTCCTTTTGTGCATAACATTTGTATTGGGTCGAGGACGTCAAAATTTTGATCAAGGAAGTAAAGCAGCATGCCCAAACAGTTCATAGTAAAAATGGTATTCTAGATGTTCCAAGCTTTTCATTTACACAAACAACATGTTCGCAACAGTGAACGTTTTCTATATGTGTTTTTTATGTCTATACAGATGGCTGCTTGGGTAATATTAACAATTAACATCTTCTCATCAATTGCAACGGTTTGAACACGCACTTTTTACTTTTTAGCTCACCTGAGCACAACGTGCTCAAGGTGAGTTTTTGTGTGATGGCCCTTCGTCCGGCGTCCGTCGTGCGTCGTCAACAATTTGGATTGTTAACACTAGAGGCCATATATTTAGGCCAATCTTCATGAAACTTTATTAGAATGTTTGTCTTCATAAAATCTTGGACAAGTTCGAAATTGGGTCATGTGGGGTCAAAAAGTAGGTCACGAGGTCAAATCTTAGAAAAACTCATTAACACTCTATAGGCCACATTTTTGGCCCAATCTTCATGAAGCTTGGTCAGAATGTTTTTCTCCATAAAATCTTAGAAAAGTTCGAATTTAGGTCATGTGGGGTCAAAAAGTAGGTCACGAGGGCAAATCTTATAAAAACCTTGTCAACACTTTAGAGGCCACATTTCAGGCCCAATCTTCATGAAACTTGGTCAGAATGTCTGTTTCCATAAAATATTGGACAAGTTCAAAATTGGGTCATGTGGTTCAAAAAGTAGGTCACGAGGTCAAATCGTATAAAACCTTGTTAACACTCTAGAGGCCAAATTATTGGCCCAAGCTTCATGAAACTTGGTTGGAATGTCTGTTTCCATAAATCTTGGACAAGTTCAAATTTAGGTCATGTGGGGTCAAAAAGTAGGTCAATATGAAAAGTCCAACATTTCTTGCCCATTTATAATCAGGTGAGCGATTCAGGGCCATCATGGTCCTCTTGTTATAGATACATCGTGGTTCAATATAATCCATGATATGTTTTTTTCTGCAATGAATATTTGAGACAGATATAGTGCTGCAACACTGCAGTATCCTTTCCTTATCCATTACTTTACCTCAAAACATTACTTATTAATAAAATACTTATATTATGGATATCAACAACAAATAAAGACAACAAACGTTTGACTTCAATGCATGTACTCTATTTGAGTTAGCCTTCAGACAGTCAGATAAACGTACGTTCTCAAGCCATTATAACAACATGAAAATATCATTTAAAAGATATACGTGTTTCATACTATATAAACAACCACAAAATACATACTTAAAGACAAAAGGGTTGCTTTTCATCCTATAATTCAATATTCAAATCGGATAGAACTTGGTCCACAACAGAAATTACACAAGTAACAAAAAAATCCTTTATTTCATTTAGCTTCTTTTAATATTGCTTATCTTATTTTCAAATTACTATCTTTATAAATGTGTCTTTAAAGTTTTGTCTAAGGATATAGGTGTTGTATACCTTAGGGAAAACGTTTAACATTGTTTTAGTGATTGCTCTTCATTTCTTTTTCTCAATTTTTTTTCACGCTCACTGATTATCTTTATGATGTTTATGACCGGGCTATTCAATATTACTGCTTGTCCCGTTTTAATTCGTTTTAACGCTTTCTTAGTATGTCGACTTGGTTATTTTTTTAATATTATATTTTCCTTCACGTATTGAGCTAGTTCTTTTAACAACTAGTTCTAGACTATGGTCCATTTAGCATATTATGACGGGATTGTATATAATGACATTACTCTCATTATTATCCAGTCGTCCGCTCAATTTGACACGTTGCAAGCACGTGACTTTAGATTTTGATGTTGGCTCGACCTTATATATTTATTTTCTTTTATTTCAAATTTATTTACATTTCACGCCAATGTTTTAATGTTCCTCCTTGATATTATACTATAGGCGTATGCACTATTTAGCTGTCGCCGAGTTCAGAACTTATATTGCTTTTTAATTTCCCGGTTCTACGATGGAATTAAATAAACTGATTGACGATTTACGGGCGGCGAAGGCAGCACGGCTCTCAGCGGCTAGCAGCCCTATTCCAACTCCAGCATGCACAGACACGCCACCATGCGCACAAATGACGGGCGTTCAACTTACCCCTGGATCGTTCACAACCAGCAACGCGGAACAGCCCAGTCAGAATACTCCCCAGTACTGCCGCCATTGGTCCAAAAGGAGTCTGGTAGGAACCCTTTTACTACTTCATGCCAAAGCGATCCACTCAAAGTTCCAAGCGTTCATTTAGAACTAGGCTGTTCAGTTTCTCTTTCTTTAGGGGCAAAAATAGTGCCTGGTAACTTTGTTGAGTTTTTACTGTTGCTAGATACAAACATGGCTGCAAATTATGACAGGTCATTGATACTGGGCCAGAATGGCGAATTAGCAATAAAGCCCAAGTCATTGTCAATCGTTAATGATATAGAGTCATGGACGGATGCATTCCCGATATTTTCCTCTATATTTTTGGCACATCCTAGTAGAACACAAGATTTACTCAAATATAGTAGGGATATTCGCTAAGCAGCTAGAAAATACGCAGGGCAAGGCTTGCGGGATTATGACCACCAGTTTAGGTAGTGGTTTTCTGCCGACCCTTTAATAACGTCAATTTATTTAATCGACTACGAACTTTGGCTTTTTCTCATGGGTCATGGACATGATTAATACTTTTGATAGACAATTGAGTCGAAAGTGATCTGATTTCAATTATAGACAGTGTAATCGCATTTCATGCCTTTATAAACACGCTTGTGTTAAATGTGACCTAAATCAATCTTTTAGTTTGTGCGGATACCACACAAGACGCATGCCATGGCTACAGCCAACCCTCTCTCTTCCTATCCAACCTACCCTTTTTAGGGGTAGTAACCGTTTCCAATTTATCTCAAGACCAACCCGTTATTTAAGCGCAGATAGAAATTTACAAAATTCATTCTAGGTTAGAGTCCCTGTTTTTTTTCCAGTCAACGTCCAAATCTTATTAATCCATCTTTCAGAATATCCCATTAAAGACCGCGCTAATTTACTGCGCAATGGCTTTAAGTATAAATTTCGCCTGGGCTTCTGTGTTGAAAGAAAAACTTCAATTTCTAAAAAAATAAAATCGACCGAATCGAAAAGTTATATTATACTTGAGAAAATATCCAAAGAAGTGAAGGCGGGGAGAATAGCTATATAATAAAGAATTGTCCCTTAAAAACCTACGGATTTCCCCTGTCGGTTTCAGAAGTCTGGCGGTACATACCACCTAATAACATATCTAAACTATCTGCGTTTAGGTGGCAGCATTAATGATGGTATTGAGTATAGTCTGAAAACAGTTTCCTATACTTCATTCAAGTAGTTGATATGATATTTAATCTTGGAAAAACGCCCTTATGACAAAAAGAGATATGAAATTGGCGTTCGATTGCTGCCCATATCCCCCGAAGGATTCAATTTACTCGGCATTAAGATACAGGGCAAGTGTTTATTGATTTGAACTTGCCCTTCTGTGTTAGTTGCGTTACTTATTATTTGAGATGCTTTCAACATTTAATCACTGATTAGTTGAATCAAAATCAAATCTTAAAACTTTAGATCAATACTTGGACGATTTTATTTTTAGTGGGGTACAAGGATCCAATTATTGCAAACATCTGCTGTCTTTATTTGATGAAATTTGTAAAGAGCTATGTGTTCCAAAAGATGAAGAGAAAATATTGGTCCATCTCACGTTTTGCTTTTTCTTGGTTTAAAAGTTGACATGATACACAAGGTATTTCGAATTTCATCCTCAAAGATAATTGAACTAAAAATCTTCTTTCATATGCTACTTATCTCAAAGAAGTAAGATTGTCGGATTCACAATCATCGGTAGGCAAGTTCTGTTGTTTTTTTTTTTTTTCGGTAAAGCTATCCGATCAAGCAGACCTTTCTTAGACGGTTTTATAACTCAACGTCGGATAAAAATCGCTCGTATTACATGATTAGGGTCACCCAAGGTATGTGGGAGGATATGAGCATATGGTTTACATTCTTATCAGGTTTCATTGGTACTTGCATACTTCCCGAAACAGTATGGTACTAAAATGAGACTTTACAGCATTTCACGGATAATGCTGGCAGTCCTGATTTAGGTTGTGTGTTATGCCGATGGCGAATGGGCTTTTTTTGAGTGGCCAGTTCACTGGAGGAAACGGGATATAATGAAAGATATTGCATTCCTTAAAAAGGTCCCCGTCATGTTAGCTATTTACATATGGAGTCATTTTCCGTCAAATAAGAAGATAAGATTCTGGATTGACAACGAAACATGTGTTTCAATAACTAACAAAGACCAAAAAATCCAAACGACTAATGCGTCTAATCCGGCATTTTGTTATGCTATGTATGCAACGTTAATATACTTTTTAAGGCGGTTCAGTTTTACACTAAAGCTAATGATATTGCTGAAGATATATCTCGGAAGAGGTTAGAGAACTTTACACAAGGAAGGTCTCGGGGGATAAATGTTCCAAAGATTTTCCGGAAAATGATCTACGAGATGAAGATCGGCGCTTAAAAGCTTCTTCTATGTCTGTCAATACACTAGAATCATATAAAATTGGTTTGAATTGATTCAAGCAATTCCTAGTTAGGCAACGAATGCCCAAAACCAGGCCCCAACAATTCGATCACTTGGTTCTGTTTCTTTCTTCTCTCTCCTTTGAGAAACTTTCACATAAAACAGCAAGTCTTTTCAAATGCGCTAAATATTGGCTATCACTGTAAATTATTCGGATATGCAGATATAACTAACCATTTCTTAATTAAATAAACTATTGATCAAATAATCGAGTGCAACTAAGTTTCGACTGACAATGACCATCAACCTGCTAAACTAAAAAAAAATTAAAAAATACCTTCTGCAACAACTAACTTATAAGAAAGCAATTTATTCACAGCAGCATTTGCGCTTGCATTTTTCGGATATCTTGGTGAATTAATCGTATCAAAAGAGGGGCTTAGGAGTAGAGTTTTGACTTCCAATGATGTACAGCACAAGGAGGCAGAAGGTTGTCTCATTATCCATATAAGGTGTTCTAATTCGGATCAAAAATACGACGGTCAAGTAATTATAGTAATCAAAAAAAAAAAAAAAAAAAAAAAAAAAAAACACGAAAGAAAAAAACAGTTTGCCCTGTTCGTTAATTCTTACAATTTGTACTTAGAAGGCCCAAAGTCAGGGGGCCATTGCTCTGTCACCTAGATGGCAAACTATTTTCTCGGCCACAGGTTTAGCTTATCATAAATAAATACTTGTCATTTTGTATCAGTGCGGCGATAACGGCCGCCATGCTAGGATACTCTACTGGGTACTGGAAATCAGACGTCAATAAGTTACAGCATACAACCACTGTATGACTTTTTTTATTTTATATAGGCGAAACATGTAAAATGTATGGTCACAAGGCTCATCTACTGTTAAGAACGCATCTTTCCATGCCAGGATATCAGGAAGCAGTCTGATCTAATCGGATCATTTGATATGGTTGCAAAGGTATGGTGGTTTGTGCATGGAAAGAGTTGGTGAACAACTTAAGTTGCTGACAAGAATTAAGACCACACGACCGTCCGTTTTTATTTTGCATTAAGAGAAGGAAACGATATTTTTGATAAAGTCATTATAGCGACTCAACATGCTTTGAGCTAGGCGATCTATACTATTTCCCCACTTAAGTAATGGCGAGGCTCTAACGTGTTGCCGGGCCAAAATAAGAAATGACCCATTTAGCCCAGTTTCCCATTTCGCATTTTTGTTTGCCAAACTGCCCATCTTTGAATATGTGCTTGCCAATTTGGAATTTAAATTGGCATTGCTAGCCCATTTGGCATTTTGCAATTATATTTGGCTGAGTTCGGCTTAGATGCTCTTGCGCCTCACTTTGGCTCCGACAACACGTTAAATACTTAATAATTTGTTTAATGATTTAAGGAGCCTGTCCAGTAATTGCCAAACATTATTATTTTGAAATGTATAAAAAAAAGTTGAAATTGCAGATTGAGTCTTATTTTGCTTATGAACAATTACGAATTTATATTAAGCTTTAATAATTGATTAGTAATGTTTAACAATAATTACAAAATATTTCGGTTATCTAAATGACATTTATCAAGCGATGGCCACATTACCTGCATACATATCTATAGGCTGTAATCACATCTACCGCATTGTTTTTGTCGCGTGGAGCAAGGTTCAATTTCCAGTATACTGCGCCACCTGTTGTATAGATTAACATAATATTTTTAACTGCATTCTATCTATGTTCGGGGAGAGCACTAGGAAGACACGGAAAATAGAGGGACTTAAAATCGCATAATCATATATCATACATTTGGTACGTTATGTTTTGTATTCTTTGGATAATTTGTTGTTGTAATTTATTAGTTTTGTTTATGTAGCTAAAAGAAGGTAAGAAAGTCTTACGCAAATAGATTATGGATTAAGAGAAAGCATTTCTATGGCTATTAACCGTAATATGTCTTGAAATGCTTCCCTTTTAAAATGTGTTATTATTTACTTTATCTGTCATTCATATTAATTTGACAATTTCAAATTCTACTAGCAACAACCAATACAAACTTTTTGTCAGGGCTACTAATGAAATCTTATGCATCATCTCCATTTGAAGAGCATCAATAAATAGGTTGAAATTTAGCTCACCTGAGCACAATGTGCTCAATGTGAACTTTTGTGATCACCCCGTATCCGTCGTCGTGCGTCCGTCATGCGTCGTCAACAATTTGTTTTAAACAATTTAATTAGATTTGGCAGGGATGCTCCTTGGGTGAACCGTCACGAAAGATGTTATAATCAACTTGATTCATGTATAACTCTGGTTGGCATTGCAACGGAAAGAAAAAACAACAAAATAATATAAAAAAAATCATCTCCTTCAAAACTTCTGGCCAGATTTTAAAATGTTATAGTGCAGATATTTCCTTCGGTAAACCTATACTCAGGTGAGCGATCCAGGTCCTCTATGGCCCTCTTGTTTTATACAAACGAGGGCATTTGAATTCGAATTCCGGCAGGGTCAAACTTTTTTTTTCTGTATTCCTCTTATCCCCATTATTATTTTTGTATCATTCAGATCACATTTAGAAGGAAGAAACAAGTGTACTTATAAGTGCAAATTAATGCAACACTAGTACTATTATTACAGCTATTTTCCGCTACTACCAAGTCTGCCAATACAAATATTGCAACAAACTACCACTACTACCACCACTACTATTACTACTGTCATGTCTATAGAAATAAATAACTAATCTTTTGAATTATTAAAACAGCTCTACTACTACTTCTACAATTACTACTTTAAACAGTAATACGTTCACAGTCCGTTCATATATGTTTTTGTTTGTTTCTTGTTATAATCTCGATTTACTGCCAGAATGGGTCATACTCGTTCATGAAAATATTATCAGGCTTGCCAGAGGCTCGCTTATTAACATTTTTATGAACTCGTTCAGTAAAATTTGATATGAAATAACAATTCATGTCAGATCGTTTATATGAACAATACTTGTGTATTTTTTAACTTTAACCTGTTCATCCATTACTTCCCAATATCAATATGATTTAGTTCGCATTTAACACTATAGCTCATATGTAAGCAGTATGCATGGTAGTTTAATTCAGTTAGCGATTTAAGGTAGTATCAGACATGTTGATAACGAATGGAATTCTAACATTATACATATCGTTATGCCATGCTTTACTTGTTGAAACTCATAACCTAAACTTACAAAATGTTTTCTAAATTTGTCTATGCTACTCCTTTATTCTATAAAAGCTACAAAACTCTCTGTCTCAATCTTCCACCTCTTTTCTTCACTACTCGTGTAATTACTCTTTTAATTCTATCTCTTTTTACTTTTGTCCACATAACTTCGTATGTCTTTATCACCTATACTTATTTCTTTCCTAAATGAGCTTCTTCCCGTTTCCCCACTGCTTTATTACTTCAACATAACATTGGTCGGAACGATATATTCTTCGGTTATTATATGTTTATCCATTTTTCCATGTTTTATGTATAAAACCTGGGAAAAATAATGTTCTGTTCTTTAATTCAATGAGGTTCAGTGAAGGACTAAAATATTGATCGTATAAGAAAACTTTTATTCTAACACGGCAAGCAATATATAAGCAAACAGATAACTCACCCATACATTATCATGCGACAAAATATACCATCTGTTACATTTTCCAGCCCCGGATCGTAAACCGAGCGCCATTTCCGTTGCATGCCGTTTATATACACAAAATTATCAAGTATGATTTTCAATGAGATACTGGAATATATCAGTGGGATATAACTCAGATCTGTCTGTTTTACGTAACCGTGACGTCATTCAGATGTTTATCCAAATTCACGTTCTACTTTGCTGTAAATTTCTTTGTACAGATCGGACCAAAATTCTATTTCACAAACAGTTTAAAGTTAGAGATGAAAAACATTACTGGGGTTTTGTTAAAGCTTAAAGTTGATCACAATATATTTCTAACAATTAACACACGCACTATATATATACCCGAAAAATTATATGATATAACTTTATAATCTATATTTTACATGAACTTAACACGTTTTAAATACGTTTCCTATAACTTACAAAGCTGTATACTGTATAAAATAAATATATTTCTTAATAAAAATAAATACTAGCATGCACATATGAACCTCAAATATAACCTATATAACCTTACGTTTAACTCATAAAAAATTCCTCATAATTTAAAGGATAAGATGATTTAAAATGATGGATTAAAATATAATTATAAATTAGATTGGCGTTTTCGATAGAATCTAAGGCTAATTATTTTCTTATGCTGGAGTAAATGTTCATTCATCGTACAATGATGTCCGTCTTCTAAATTAATTCATAATTTACGAAGAATATAGGATTTCTAGTCAATCTCCCTAATATGCTTCATCTTGAATTATCTAAAGCTAGTTTTATTGTATAATGTGTTCCTGGTCTGACTCCAAAACGACCCGAGTACTAGTCTCTTTTTTGAAATATTAATGTATTTTCTAAAATACTGAAATTCAATATTATATGTATTCTTCTTAAAAGTACCCTTATATTTTAACCATTGAGTAAAGTATTTAAGTTTATATTTTGTTATGATTCATTATACCAGTATCTGAACATATTAAATGTACTGTCGATAAAAACTGTTAGAATAAACATTTATATACTAATATTTGATTTATTTGACATTGAATTCATGATTCATAGCTTTATTATATATGGCAATAAAACTGCGGAGCTTGGAATTTCCGGAAATCCTTGAAAAGTACTTAGATTTTATATTTTTTTCCTTAGATCTCGAAGCGTTGTTTTACTCGTTCTAATAAGTTTTGCCTAAAGATACACGATAAAACAATTGTCGTACCTATATTTTCTTCTATGTCTAATATAGCACATTAAGAGAAATCAAATTTTAGAATGGCTTGATTCCAAAAGCATATGATTTTATGCAAAGATGTGTTATGTGCAAAGAGGAAGAACGCGCATGAGTTGCAAGAGGCATGTACATTGCACTGTGAATATTAAGGAGCGGTAATTGCGGTGGATATTACGTGTTTTCCGTGTGATGAAATGCCAGCAACAGACTGCTTGCTTTGTTGAAAGCTTATGTCTACTCAGTTGACTGTTATGTACTCTCTCTCTCTCTCTCTCTCCAATATGCACAGACACGTGCTTTCCGAAATAGAATATGTGCAAAATTTGTAGCAATAGAAACGCAAAAAGATAAGAAAGTCAAAATAATTCATGAGCAACTTTACTACTCGATAAGGCATTGGTAACGACCGGTTCCGGTGGCGGTGTGGTTAAATCGTCCACTCGGCAATCGGAAGGTTGTGGGTACAATTCCCGTATGCGATATACCAAAGTCATAAAAATGGTACTAGTATAACTCCCTCGCTTGGCGCTCGCTTTTTGAGCTTTTGTTTCATTCTGTGTAGGGAAATACAGTTTTTCATTCTTTTTCATCAATTGCTGTACCACTTTAGCATTAAACTTTTGTCCTTTATCCGATTCTAGCCGAGCTGGCAATCTTTGTGATGACTGGAATGTGTCTTGAAAAGCTTCCGCTACAGTATTTCCAGTCTTGTTTTTGAGAGTTCGTAGCTAAACGTATTTGGAAAAGACGTCTATAACGAGTAATATGTATTTATTTCCACTGTTCCAGTCGGCAAATTTAACCATATCAATTAGATCGCACATCCAAAGAGCGTCCTTACCACTGGTGACATAGTTATTTCTTTGGAACCTTCTTCGCACAGATTTATGTAGGCTGTAACTCTCCTGTTTATGAAGGAACTTTCTAATATTATGTATCCAGATATTGTATTTTCCTTCCTTTATCACTATTTTGTAAAATTTTTGTGGACCAGAGTAACTAGTTGGGTGAGCTGGATCGTAATAGATTTCTTTTAAATAATCTACCTTGGAGCCATGTCTGCACTTCAGGGCTGATAACACTCAAATGAACAACACTAATTCAAAACGGTCTATTTATTTCTTTATTTCCCATTTCCATCGTCCTTCACTTTCTCCCCCCCCCTTCCTCTAATATTTCGGTATCGAACAGATCTTGAAATGCAGTTTTATGCTTTCGCAACACTTAAGTCACTGCTGATGTTGTATTTAATCCTTCAGAGGTAAGTGTATCTACTTGCCCTATGATTTAATGGTGAATTCCATTGTTTCTGAGTGGCAATATGTGATCATCTATCAATATTGTATATTTGTTGAATAATTCTCGTTCATTAAAGGGCTGTTTGCGTTCTTCTGCCAATATCATGCGCATCGTTACTGTTTTCTCTATTGTCGATAAATTTATGAAACATTTTTTCGTATCTATCATTGTTAGTCGTTTTAGCTCGATTCCAAAGCTGTATGTAACCATCATTTTCTTCCACAGAATCGTCTTGTTCGCTATCGCTCACATCCTCGTGTTTCCTTTTTTGTTTTGTTCTGTTCTCTGTGCTTCGGACACTAACCGCTTTTTACGTGTCTTCGCACGTCGAGAATTGTATCAAATAATTGCCCACAATCGTCATAAGCATTTCCTTTTACCATGTTTTCAGGGAAAAAATCTCTTTTAATGAGACCAGTTTGAGTCTCAACTGCAGAATGATAAGTGTTATTGATGCAGCTTTGATAAAAAAAGATGCATTATTCAAATGATGTTGAAAATGTATGAGAAACCACTTAAAATTGGAAACTTTTTTCTTGGTTTCTTGTTTCTTCTTATAATCTCGATTTACAGTCAGTATATGTCATTTGATTAAAAGAATCTGATATAAATTGTCATTCATATCAAAGTCTATATCAACTCGTTCATGAATATATTACTTGGTTCGCTAAAGACACGCTTATTAACATTTTCATGAACTCATTTAGTAAAATTTGATATGAAATAACAATTCATGCCAGAACCTATATATGTACAATACCATACTTGCTTTACTCAACTGTTAATCTTGGAGGAAAAAACGTTATGGCAAGAAGATGATTAATTAACAGGGGATAGTTGCAAGAGATCAGTTGACAATAACCAATTTTTTTTTGTTATGATGATAGTCAAATTAAATTATAGAATCATTGTATTTTATTCATATTTTTATTTTTTCGATCAATTTGATTACCTAATGAATTTTAATTTTCAAGATAGAATTGACAATAATTTGTGTATGTTGTATAGACTATAGTTTTTTCTTTTTGTGGCGGTCTTTTTTTGTGATTATACATGTTGTTCTGCTTTTTAATTAAAATATAAGTTTGTCATTCAAAGTTTTTTTTATTTTTTTTTTATTTTTAAATGTTCAATTGTATAATGGTTTGAATTTGCTGTTAATATTATGCATGTAAGACTCAATTTCAAAAAGTAAGTTGTAGATGTTTCATAAAATGTCACATTTGATTTTGAAAATGTCAAATTAGTTTTGAAAATGTCACATTGATTTTGCCTCAGAAAGAGCCATTGTCCCCTTGCTACAAATTATTTCCCGATCACTGTTGTTAGGTAAATTTTTATTTGTGTAAACAATGTACTTTGATGCATTGATTTCGTATACATGATTTTCGAACATCCATGTTTCGGACATGACGACGTTGTGTCTGTGTTGTGTTATTTAGCAACGTCTGTGGTTTATTCGTTTTATTGAAATGATAATTGGATTATATACAGTTACTCACATTGTGTTTACATGTTTATATTTTCAGTTTGACGTGATTGTATGATTCATTTAGGAGAAATACAATTCGCAGTACACTCTTCGCCTTTTTCATGTTTGGCAACTCCGAACCTATAGTAGGTATGTAACCAGTATGCATGATAATTAGTAAGCAATTACTCTGTAACGCTTCTATGTATACGTCATTGTTTTTGTCAACATTGTGCATTATCACTAATGCGTAGACTTACTCCTTTTCTATGTCACGCTCAGATTCTTTCCACTTCATGCATTTATCCTTGTGTGTCTTGTGTTTAATTTCGCAATGCAATTTAGTACTTGGTCTTTTTCATTTATCAATTTATCCTATTTCTCACACTTAAAACGTCCGATAGCGTGCTGGCGAGCAGAGAGGACCTAGATCGGATTGCTCCAGGAAATGTCTGATCAGGGTTTTCTCCATCTGTCCATGTTTGATTATAACTCAGTGTCTACACTATATGTAAGGCAAATGTAACATTTATTAGAGCATCTGACATTTTCATGACGAATGGGATTTTTACATAATACCTATTATCATGCTATGTTTCACTGGAAATGCATAACCTAAACTTACAGCATAAATACAAAATGCCAAAGACGGATAAATAGCAATAATTTATGGAAACATTGTTCTAGAAACATCTTCTCCAAAAGAAAATAGTATAGGTATATTAATAAGTTTAACGTAAAAAATATATAAATAAAAAGTACAAGCAAATAAGGAATAAAGTTTTCTGTTGAAAGTTTAACAAAGAATGCTATTTCAAACATTTGTTTTTTAAATTGTAATTTGTATTTTTTAAAGTCTACATCAGGAATGCTGTGTAAAATTGTAAATAATCATTAGTTATTTCATATATTTCAAATATTTCCCAAATAAATATGAAATGGTCATTTCAGGAATTGTATGATTTTTTCAAATATAATTTTCAGGAAACCTCTAATTTGGTTTCCTTAATTAATTACAGATATCAACATATTACGTTGAAATGAAAAAGGACGTCGAGCTAGAAAGAAGCAACACATGGATAAAGAAATGAAAGTCATCATAATGAATGTTGGTAGTCCCTCAGGTTTCACCGGGGTAAACCAGGCTGCCAGAAAAAAAGAAACCATACATGACATCTTAATACGCTACGCTCCAGATGTTGTGTTATTTCAAGAGTTCACTTGGAAGTCCATCACACACAGCTGTTGGAAAAAGTTCCAGATACCAGGACGGTATTACTTGAATCAGCACGAGGACGCACCAATACTTTATAACGTGAACAAGTTTTCTGTATCAGAATTAGCGAAAATTGAAATTGAACAGTATATCAATGATACGAAGATAAAAATGAATAATGAAGGCGTGCCTTCTAATGAATTTGCGCCTATTCCTCGTATGAGAATCATCTTCATGGAAAGGCGTCACAGTTTCAAAAAATTCATTGTCATATCCTGGCACGGAGTATCAAAATCTAAGAACAAAAGAAACATGTTTATTTGTTTTAGGTCTTTTCTCTGTAGAATATGGGATGAATATAAACTCCCCATGATTATTGGAGGCGACTTTAACATCCCGATAGATGTCGCTAAACAATATGTGGAAAAGCCTTTCAAAATTGTAGAATACGTCCCATCGACAAGGAGAAAACATCATATCATAGACTTTTTCATCGTCACAAGAAAAGAGCGTGCATTCAATGTTAGGGTTATAGACCTTAACGAGGTCTCAAATGCTGCTGATCCAAATCAGGTTTTTGACCATGATCCTATTATCGCGAATATAGAATTTCAGATGCCTCAGACGTGTTCGCTTGAGATAAGTTTGCCTCCGATGTCGCCGCCTTCGATGGGTATCTCTGCCTCAGATATTCTGAGTTCTGCTTCCGTTTTAGATGGACAAGTGGAATAGCAATAGCATACCTTTAACATATATACCAAGATACTATGCAAAGACCTTGAGCAAAAACGATGATTTCTAATTCAACGCAAGAGTTGAAAAAAACATTACCAAGCATGTCATTACTTGATCAAAACAAAAACGATTCTAAATCCATGTGGCAATCACTGAAAATGCTGGGATTACCCCGAATGAAAGGGTTTTCTTCCTTAAAAGACTAGAAAATCTTAAGAGTTTTTAGTCATTTTTTAATTGACGATAAGGTTTCTTTTTATTCCATTTTATTTAGATTAGCCCATAAAATCAAGTCTTATTCAAATCTTGAGGTTACATGTAATGACACTGTTATCCAGTCTACTATAGCTGCAAAATATTTAGGCGCCACATTAGATCAAACTTTGTTTTTTAGTGAAATGGCAAACTTGAAATTAAAGAAAGCAAATACGAGGTTAACGTTTTTGTATATAAATAAAAACAATACCCTTTCAAGCACACTAAAATAACACTAATCATGTCTTTGAATACAGTTTTTGAAGAACAAACTCCAAACTACTCAGAATAAATTGATGCGCATTGTCCCAGATCTTGAGTGTAGTGTTCATATAAGTAAAGGACATTTTAAATTATTAAACTAGCTACCAGTGCAGCATAAAATGGAACACCTTACTCCATGTCCTGCATTTAAAATTAAGAATAGCTGCACTATTTGTGAGATCTTCTTGTGTCTCAAAAAAATGTTCTCATTAATAGCACAAGACTCAGGGGCAAATGTACATATGCTCTCCCAAGAGAAGGATTAGTTGGCTCAAATTTATTCTTTTACAATGGCTACAAACTGTTGAATTCATTGCAAAAACAAATCACTGAGATCAAAGACATGACTCATTTTAAAGTTATCTAATATCGCGCAGACCACCATGAAGGACAATGTGTTAATCGCTGTCATGAACGCTACCCAGAACAATTCATGGCATAATCAGAATTTTAAATCCGAGGAGGCTTATCGCCGTTATCAACAAATAGCCGATGAGCTGTCAGTCTTGAAATTTAATGGTCAGTGTGTTCTACTACGCGGCACGAGGCTGTGCATACCTTCAAAAGTACAAAAACACGACGTTCATCTTGCGCATCAGGGACACCAAGGCCGTGTACGCTGTAAAAGTTTACTTAGGGAAACATTCCTTTCATGGACGGACTCGTAGATGAAATCTGCATGAACTGCATTCCATGCATGTCAGCATCAGCGACAACATACGCAGAGCCAATCAAACCGAGCCCGTTACCTAAACGTCAAAGGGACGAAATTTCTGTAGATTTATGTGGCCCATTTCCAAATGGTGATTATTTTATGGTTGTAATCTGTGATTATAGCCGATTTCCAGTTGTGGAATATATCCGAAACGTCTCTGCACAGACTGTTTGAGAAAAATATTATGCTTGTTTGGGATACCAAGTATTGTTAAATCAGACAACGGAGCACCCTTCAATAGAAGATAATTTACACAATTCGCAAAACAGACAGGGTTTGAACATCTTAAAGTTACACCTTTACATCCACAAGCAAATGGTACCGTTGAAGCCTTTATGAAACCGTTAGGAAAAGCTCTGAATACGGCAACAGCTGCGGGACAAAATCTCAAACAATATCTAAGTCATTTTCTGCACAACTACCGGCGTACACCACATCCTAGCACTGGCATTTCGCCGGGGAAATTATTTTTCAACCGAAAGCTGAAAACAAAATTACCTCAATTCAGTGTTCCACAAAAAGACACATATGTCAGACAGAGAGACCGCTTATCAAAATCAATTAACAAAGAATATGCAGACCGAAAACGAAAAGCTATATCATCGCAGGTACAAACAGGAGATTCGGTCTTAGTGAAACAAAGAACTAAACAACCAAACGCCGTATAGCCCGACTCCTGTTAAGGAAAGGCTCTACAATAACAGCAGAGCACAAAGGCAGAACAATTGCCGCGATGCATCACAGTTCAAGCCTGTGGAATTGAAAACGCATCTACCCCGCTTTGACCCTCCACATCAGCCGAATCAGGAAATCTCCCGCCTGGTACCAAATACGCGACCTCAGAGAAAAAATCGCCGTCCACCAAGAAGATACCTAGATAATTGATGTGTTTTTCCGACAAATATGGTGGGGTATACGCTTGCAAACTGTCTGTGCCAGTGAAATACAAATTAGTGCAAATAAGAGTATACTTCATTCAGTCATTCTTCGGTATGGAAAACAGTAAGATATATCAAAGTGTGTGTTCAGGCCATAATAATGCCTGGTTTGATATCAAATTTAAGATAAATGTCTTTAGATTATCTAGCGATCCAAGTGCAAAGCAGAAAAAGAAAACAATATACGGTTGAAACCGAAACCAGTGTTCTATACCCCCCTGCAGCGTGAGTTCCGAATTCCACGACAAAATGGTCTGAATTTATCCAGATAAGATTATGGAGGTATCAGCACCAGCTGAAATTAACATTTATTAATGTCAGCATTGGACACTGTCTGAACAATTTAAATTGTTTTATTGATGTGCTAGTACTTTGCAAGTAATTTAACACTTGGTCAGTAACTATAAATATGTTATTCATGTGAATTCTCACAAAAGTGTTGTTGTGATCAATGAAAAAACGTTCCGTAAGAAAATAGGAGGAATTACCGCATATCAGTTTACTTAATTATATCGTAGGTCCTACATAACGGTCATTTATGTATACGAGAGTTAAATGTGTTGATTTATTCTGTAAGACTTTTCATGCAACGTTTCATGCATATGTCATACTTATTGTCATGATAACACTATTCCATTTAAGGATAGATGGGATATAGTGACCAGTGGTGCTACTCCTGACAAGCCCCGCCTACTGGCGTGGTCAGCATCAATGCAGGAAACCTTCACAGACTAGACCGTTAGATCTTAGAAAAGTTAGAATGTATGTATGAATCAAGTATACTGTGTTTATAGTTAGTGTATAACAAATGTACAAAAAAAACATCCCTTCTTTGGGTCCAGACGTATTCCTTTATACAAGGATCAAGGTGTATATTAATAACCACATACCCACATGTGGAGAAAATTACAGGTGTTAAGCTCATTTTTGTTGGTTTGTTTGATTCAGTTTTTTCTCTTACTTTATTTTTTTCTCTTGTTTTTCAAAGCAGGCATACATGTGCCACTGTATTGCTTTTATTTTTTCCAACATAATGAGCATCTAAAATGTATATGATATATTACAGTATTTAGTACACGTTTTTTTAAGGTTGTCAATAACTTGTTTAAAGAACTTAATTCAACTATAGTGCAAGTTCAATATAAAAAAGAAATGTTCGAGCATATCTGTTAATTAAGTACAGTGACCCATCAAGTATATACACTTCTTCTCTGTTTTAGATTTAGTGTGTTTTAGAATAGGAGATTCTATTGTTTTGGTATTTTATAACAAACCTTATTCTCTTGAAAGAGTGATTTTCAGTTTAAATGATATGTAATCTTCTGTGCTGATCACCCTCCACTATGTATCCACACTTTAACCATTCCGGTAAAGTATTTTCATTTCGAACTTTCATCTTTGGAGTTTTGTTGACACATCTGTTAAATTACATAATTGGAAGGGAAGCTGTATTTCGCTGTTTATAAAATGTATAATGTAGACAAAGGAATGATGATCGGCACAGCAAGATAAGTTTACAATATCGTATTTGTTGGGGAAATAACAGCTATTTCATTTAATTGATATAACAATATTTAAATTCACATTTTGAAGAATTTAATACATTTTGTCCCCTCTAATTTTGGTTTTGATATTTTGTATTTCAATGTGATATAGATTGATAACACTCACTGTCTGATCCTACAACCAGCTAAATAAAACTTTATGCGATCAACTGTTCTCTTTGTCGGATTATTTCCAGTTTACTCATTGTTAAAAATTGAAACGACCGGTATCTTTACAAGCAACGCGAGTTTCCCAAACAAAAGACTTGAATTGACTATTTGGGTTTACCGTTGCTTCGACAGTATTTGTGATTGGTAAGTCTAAAAGTACTCATCCGTACCTTTGGTGTGAATAGCATACTATTTCTGCACAAATAAATGAGATAATCATACATTGTAAGCCTAACAGTATGTCGAAAGGGTACTTCTTTTTTTAAAGTGAGCTGGGAACCATTATTACAACTTTGACATGATCGGTGTTGTGTGTATAAGGAAACTAACGAGTTAAGGTCCTCGTACGTTAGTATTTTATGCCCCAAGCGCACTGTCCTTTCGTCTGTCCCACGTCGTGTCCGCTATTTAACTCCTACATGAATGAGTGGATTTTGAAGTAACCTAGTAGAAATGTTCACCACATTGAGACGATGTGTCGCAATTAAGACCTGGGTTTGTGTCTAAAACGTCAGGGTCACAATCAAAGGTCTTTTTGTCGTGTCACTAACTCCATCATGCATGAATGGATTTTGAAATCACTTGGTTTATTGTTTTTCTAGAGAAGACGGTGTCATGCGCAAAAACTCAGGTCTGTAGCTCAAAGGTCAAGGTCCAAATAATAGGTCAAAGGTTGAAACGTGGCACATTTTTTTTCTTTGCCCGAGCTCTTAATGTTGTTTTACATATAACGATTTTGATACAACTTGGCATAAATAGGTTTCCAGATATGTAGAACATGCAAGATTTACGTCTTTAGCATTACAGAGTCTAGGTTACAATCAGTCAAAAAGAGAAGATGGTCCTGTCATACACATGACCCAGGTGTTAATATGGTTGATTCTATGCCTTCGTATTAGAAAGTTACATAAGAGTAAATAAAGTTTGAGTGCCGTTTTTCTCTGCATGTGTTAGGGTACATTTTGTCATAAAGATTGCAGATTTATGCAAAAAGCTACATTTATCATATTTTAAGCATATATTAATACATGATCTGTACTTAAATACAACATCAATATATTTGATTTCAGTTCGTTTCCGCTAGCTATCAATAGCTAAACTATCTAATACCAGTTGCCTACAGTAGCAACCTGTTTCAAAGTTTTGAGGTACTGTAGCAAAAAGACTTCGACCCAGATTTTCTACATTGGGAAGACAGACTTTAACCTCTTTTTATGACTTATATGTCCATATATTTATTTTGGATAAGAATAACAAGAAGCAAAGTTAAAAAAACATCAATGTACAAACATATAGGTTGTTAAAATGTACATAAATAAAGATAGACAAAATGTACATAGATAAAGATTGACAAAATGTACATAGATAAAGATTGTTAAAATGTATATAGATAAAGATTGTAAATATGCACATATATAAAGATTGCCAAAATGTACATAGAAAATTATGACAAAATGTACATAGGTAAAGGTTGTCAAAATGTACATGGATACAGGTTGTCGAAATGCACATAGATAAGATTTGACAAAATGTACAAAGTCTGTATAAAGTACCGCATGAAATAGTTTTTTTTTTCTTTAGCAAAATCAGTAAATTCCACACAGCGTCCGGTTCATCAATTCTATGGTACGGGTGTTGACCATTTTACAGTCAAAATTTCGAAACTCTGTACCTTTGTACATGCTTTGTTATATTTCATTCTATAAGGTAATACATGATACATTGTATAACACTACAAATGTACCTATGCATCTGTATACAACTGCAAGATAAGAAACAATACATTTATAGATGCACGGTCATCTACAAACATCGAATTTGTGACAAGTTTAAACGGTCAGCAAGAACAATTTCATTTTATGTAGTATCTCTCAAAATAAGCTTGTAATAATATTGTATATTTTCTTCTTTTTTTTTCAAAAATAGATGTGAAGTCACACATGCAAAGCACGGCCATGTATAAAAATCCAGATAAAAGGCATTCCTGCTTCTCCCTGGTAACTTCGTAAGAATCTGATAGGAAATGGTCGCTGCAAAATAACAGCGTTATTGATACGACCAACAATTGCAGGTGAAGGATTCCTCTTACACGCTTAATATATTTATTTTGGATTGGGATATGCATACATAGAAATATATGATATACAAATATTAAAAAAAAGAAAAAACAATTAGATACAAAAATACCTTATGCATAAAGATTCATAAAATGATAAATACCATGACCTGTATTTCAGCACCAAGAATAGCGCAAAAAAGTAAACTCTTATTTTTCATTGTGTTCCCTTATGTAGTGACATGACACAGAGGGGAAAAAATGAATAGTTCTAATACTGATTCAGAGGTCGTTACCTACTTTTTAAACAGTTAATATTACAAAGATATAGTTAGAACACTAGTATAACGAATTACCAACTGTTATGTCATACAAAAATAAATAAGCTTTATATG
>CM037792.1:18686702-18703779 GCA_021229015.1 Solen grandis | reverse complement strand
AAAAAATGTCAGTTATGAAAATTCTCTTATTTTGTTCGTACAACACAACCTTTTCCCAAACATCTCAAACATCCGCATATTTAATACTTTGTTTCATTCTAATAAAAGATTGGTACTTATGATCAGCATTCAGTAATAAAATAAACTTTGAGAATGTGAGTAAATGCAAACAAGGGGGGCACGAAATTAAAAATTTAAGAGGTCCACTATTGAACAATTATGTATTTTGTAATTCAAATATTATTAAATACGGCTACTACTACTGCAATTTATGGTATATGTATAACTCTTTCCCTGGACGATGTTTCCACTCACAAGGCTTGGGCCATTTTTCCTTATTTCTTTGAGAAAAATTATTGATTGGCTTCTTCGTTCCTAAAATTTGCAAAGAAATCATATAATATTTTTTTCAGGTTTTGTCGGACATTCCATTCAAATTTTAGAACGTGTTTACCAAAGGACACTATAAAAAACCGAGCCAGACTTTGTAACATAACAACAACAACAACAAAAGACTCAAATACAATTTTACAGTTTCGACGAAGCCAGTAACCGGTCTACAATTCAAAAATGTTTATTTGAAGCGATTTAAAATAGCACAATGACTTCACTTTGAGGTAAGACTGTGATAATGGTCAGTCAATAAATAGTTAAAATAAAAAATAGTCTTTCAACCGTATGCACTAAACTGACATGCGATCTTCGAGGGACATAATGCGAACGTACATTACTATTTTATATAAATAGGAAAAAGATTAATACTTTTAATTAAAATATACCGATGATATCTCTTGCATTTTATACTATGTACAAATATAAAGCTTTAATTAAGAGCAATGTTAATTAAAATTAGTACATGTATCCATTATATGTAAATTAATTTGAGAAATGTATGTCGAAATCTGCTCCTGTCATTCTCATGTTTTAAGTAAGGGGATATTTGATAGGCATTTACTTAGTAAATTAATGATCACATTAGTTTATTTTTTGATAATATACTGACCAATAATCACGATTGTTTTAATGTGGTCATTGAATTATAATGTCATTTGTTATAATAAAAAGGACGTACATTTTAGTAGCAAATTTGTTTTGGTGATCTGTTTAAATGAGACCCCTCGACACTTCCGATGTAGAACAAATTTCTCATCATTTTGGATGCAATTCTGATTAGAAATACCCACAAAAGGACGTTGCTAGAACTTTTACCAAATATCAACTCGTATATTTTCTTTTACGAGGAGACACATTTTGAGTGATTTCTCTACTGTGAAGTAGATGTAAGCACTCTTAATCGTATATGTAATTGTTCCAACCTCTCCTTTGACTCAGTACAAAAAATAATTCACAGAGCTTGGTTAAAACAAAATACTCACAATTTTCAAATGTGACCAAGACATTGACAAGGTGCTGGAACCATCAGCCATGTGAAAGATCCCTCGCAAATTTTACGGAGCCAAGACCATCATTCAGTAAGCGTTAATATTATTGAATTATACCGATTAATATTCATGTATGGACTAAATTGCATAAACTGATAAAGACTTACTTTCATGAAATGTTTTGAATAATTGTTCAATCAGATTCCTTCATGTTTCATGTTTCACATTTGTGAGGGCTCCTTCACACTGCCGCCATTCAAACAAGTTGTTAAGGAAATTATAGAAACATGCATAATAATATAATCATTAGTATGGAGAAGTATTATGAGTCACTTGCGCAATGGAGGTAAATAAACAAAACAAATGATACCTAGAAATAATTTGAGTTTGAGCAAAAGGTAATTAAATATACAATTAAATACTATTAAAGCGCATTATTTGAGACAGATCAGAACATAAAGGAACAAACATCAGTGAAATTTTGATATAAAAATATGTAGCAAAACTATAATTTTTTATTCGCCGTGTATCTGAAAAATTACTTTTGCAAGACAATACCAATGATATGACTGAATTACTTTTAGCAACGAAACCGTTCAAGAAGTAATTGCACTTTGAAATGGTTTAGCCAAATATACTCACATTGATTTGTTATGTCTTTGCAAAAAAAAAAAAAGAAAAAAAGAAGAAAACAAATAGTCACCACATTGTTTTCGATGCTGCCTTACAGAAGCTTGCCGGAAGTTTGGACTAAACGCAATTTAATTCTTGGAGTTTTCAAAGTCACAAAAAAGTCACCAAATTTGTTATTCGATTGGTTCAGTTAATTTAACGGTTATGTGTATTATGTAACGTGCAAACGCCATTATATAGGTAAATCGGTCATACAAGATGTGGTCATAGAGTAAAGAACAAGTACATATTCGCGAACTCCATTTTTATCAACGTCACAATCAAGAAAACAAAGCTGAAAAGATAGCGCAAAGTAAGATCATTTGATGGGTACATTTATCTTTTTAAAAAGGACATCTGGGACACTTTATGAGTTATGCGACGAAATGTGCAAGATCAGGGATGTATTTCTATTTTCGAAACGCCCTAAAACCTAATTCAAGTCAACCGAGCTCCGGCCGTTGTTCGCCCGACAAGGGTATTCAAACCTTTTAACTAATACCAATTAGAAATGATAAAAAATAACTATCTATCAACTATGCATAAAACTGTATGCATGTTTAAAATGTTATATTTCATTATTCATTATGTTATTATTATGTTTGATTTTTTTCATTTATTAGAACGTTGATATAACTTGCTGTTCTTCAGTCAGCAAAACATATTTGAAATTTGGGAACTGTTCAGTATATTGTGATTTAATTATTTGCTTGGTCAACTATAACATATAGATCATGATTAAAGCTGAAAACAGTCGACTTTCCCTTGTATGTGAGTCTTTACAAAATATCATTTAAAATAAATTCGACGCTGTTTGTAGATATTACATATTATACATGCACGTGAACGTATATCTTGCATGGGAAAAAAGTCCCCAAAATAAATAATATTAACTGAACTCTTACTTTAAAGGTTCGATTACTTTCAATATGTAATGTTTTAATTGCTGAAGCAATTGTCAACAATGACAATATATGGCAGTGCGATGTGTTAATACGAATACTGACAGACTGTGCCTATAAACAGTCCCTAATGGGAGAAACAAATCCAACATTCGTAAATGCTCTGTTCTCTGATCGATCTATTTAGTCTTCGTTATTAAAAAGTTGTGCGCATGTCAACTTATTTAAACAGCAAAGCGTTTTATTAGTTGTTTCTGTGTATTACATATAACCGCTCTATATATATCTTCCTTTGGTAATTCATACAAAAACACATACGCTCAAGTGACGAGGTAAACTTTATTATCATATTGGAGTTGTATGACAAATGTATGAAAGATCAATAATATAAATTCAGTTCATGAATAAATACATAATATGCTCATAGATAAATAAACTCCGTATGTACATGTATATGATTAGCGTCTTTAAAGCACGGTCATGGTGTACCGATACAAGCTTATCGATTGTCATGAATATATGCTAGGTATCGATATTTCACCCTCAGGATAAGAAATTTAAGACAGAGTCTTCTCTAATGTGACAGTATCAACCGCCCGAATTCGTTTCGTTTGGGCTACTGCATCCGCAGACTTAGCTGTATTTGGTACAGATAAGAAAATAAAAACAAGACCACAAACAACAACAAAATTAGAAAGTTACCAGATAACTTAGAATACTGTTTTAAATGTAAGGAATTAGGAATCAAACCGATTAAAACGCCTTTCATATCCTTCCTTAACATGGTGGGTATGTTACCCAGGTATTATTTGATGCTATTAGCAGAAATTCATGTTTCATGTGATATTGTGCATTGTTGTTTATATTGTGCATGTCACTTGTCATGTTACGTGTATTTAGTGCATGTCAGTAGTGAGTATGTTTGTCAGTAGTGAGTATGTTTGTTTATGAAAAGTGTGCATCATGATGTGTCATTTTGTGAGTGCTGATATCTCGGCCTATAGAGCTGGTTTGTGCAGACTTTCTCACTTTAGAAATGTCGAAGGGGGGTTATGAGAACATCCTGGTGATTACAGATAGCTTCACCAGGTATGCCCAAGCTGTCCCTTGCAGAAATCAGACTGCACAAACCACTGCTAGGGCACATTATGACCATTTCTTTAGGTACTATTCCTTCCCAGAAAAATTGCATAGTGACCAGGGCAGAAACTTTGAAAGTAGGGTTATCTCAGAGCTTTGCAAAATAGCCGGCATTACAAAGACTCGAACCACACCCTACCATGCCCAGTCAAACCCCTCTGAACGATTCAACCAGACGCTCTTGAAGATGCTTGGCACGTTAGAGGCTGAAAAGAAGCTGGATTGGAAATCCTTTATTGCAACCCTTGTCCAGGCATATAACGCTACAAGGAGCGATGCTACGGGATTTTCTCCACACTATCTGATGTTTGGCCGGCACCCCAGACTTGCAGTGGGTGCATACTTGGGCACCGGTTCTAGACTTGGTCGCCAGGATCACCAGTCTTATGCTGAAGAGCTTAAGAGTAGATTACAGTATGCTTACAAATTGTCCGCTGCTGAGTCAGCAAAACAGCTAGCAAATGGGAAGCAGTATTATGATAAACATGCCAAGGCGTCCAAGTTGGAAGTAGGTGACCGTGTTTTAGTGCTCTCGGTTGGGCACAAAGGTAAACACAAGTAAGCAGACAGGTGGGAAGAGCACCCTTATCTCATTATGTCAATACCCAATCCGGACATTCCAGTGTATGATGTTAAAAGGGAGGATGGACAGGGTAAGGTTCGAACCTTACACCGTAACTAGCTGTTACAGTTCAATGCCCTACCTCCAGAACCAGTACCTGTTGTGACTCCTAAACCAGTCAAACGTCAAAGCAGACAAATGGAACAATCAGGGATGGAATCAGACTCAGATACTGAATCCAGTTGTAGTTCCATTCCTGTGGTTTATATAATTCCCCAGAGGTGGTCGCATAACCTCAACCAAGACAGTAGTTCTAACTCTACATATACAACTTGTGACACTTCCGTAGTAGACAGTCAGATTCTCATGTAATAGAACATGCATCACAGGCTTCTGAGCATGGGACGCTACCTGCTCATGAGTCCCAACCTGCTTCTGACACTCTGTCTATCCCTGAGCGTTGTATCCCACCTCCTGACCCTGACACTCCAGAACCTGAGGTTCAAGAGACTCTTATACGCCGTTCGAATAGGGTCAGAAAGCCTCCTGATAGGTTAGGCCAGTGGGTTTTCAAGCTCACAGCCACCCCAAAGCCAGTTCATGAGAATACCATTACAGAGTATTTTGTTTGATTTTGTCTAACTTACCTCTTCTATTTTGCTCTTCATCAATTTCAGATGACATTTATTCCCAGCTCAAAGCTGATGCATGTAATTTATTTGTAGAAATCCAGATCTTATCATATTTTATTTTTCAGAGTAAGCTTATATTTCTGCAGTGTTAGAAATATAATAATATCTGTCCAAATACAAAACAGGGAATAGTTATCTTGCGAATGATGTTTAGATATTTATTATGATGCAAATACATGTGTGTTATTGTATATTTGTCCAGTATTATTTACTTCCTGGAAGCTAAGAAATACTTCCTGGTTGTTTGTTTTATTTGCAGGATCAGTGATCAAGGCAAAGATATTGACCTATTTGGTCAAAGGATAAGAATTCTTGTGGACACACAGACCATCGCTGTTGCTTGATTGCTTCCTCTCTGTCTTAGTTAAGTTAATTTGTATTGGTAGCTGGACCTGAAAAGTAATGTTGTCTGCCAGTAAAAATAATTGTAGATTTCTTTTTTTTAGGAATTTTTTTATATGTAATTTTCTTGTTTCAGGCAACGCTGTATTACCTGCATTAAATTTACAAGAAAATGTTTATACATTTTTAATTAATAAGTTTTATAGAATGCCAGGAGTCAGTTTTCCCTGGGGAGGGAGTATTTTACCCAGGTATTATTTGGTGTCATTAGCAGAAATTCATGTTTCATGTGATATTGTGCATTGTTGACATGTTTTGTGTATTTATTGCATGGTCAGTAGTGAGTGTGTTTGTTTAGGAAAAGTGTGCATCATGATGTGTCATTTTGTGAGTGCTGATCGAGTGTATGATGGGTAAATCAGTCATGTGTATCGTTTCTTTCTTTCTTTCTCTGCTCTACTCATCTTCTCATTCTGGGTTTTGTCCTCGGACAGTGAAGTAAACATTTTCTAAGGAAGATTTATATATTGAATTAGTTTAACAGCCTTTATTGTTTACCACCGCCCGGTAAGTTATTTAGTTTTTCTAAATTGTATTTATTTGAAATTAGACTGTCGCTTGGAATTTGTTGATATTATTTTCAGTAGATAGCATTGTTTATTATGATCAGTAATATTCTTTTCTTTTTCTTCAACAAATTTTTCTTTTTTTGTTTAAAACGTCAAATACACTTAAGAACCTGCAAGCGGTCTTCTTATTTATTTAACCCCGGTTACAGGTATTTTAACCATCTGGATCAATTAAGCTAGAATTATATAATAAATATGTGCTAACAAGAAAATAAACTTCGTTAACAATTAAAACAATATATTCTTATCACTCCAAAGAAAACATATTTGAGTTAACGTATATTTAAATAAACGTATATTTTAATGATCAAACCAGATAAAATAATTCAATTAAAGGGAAATACCTTATTTAAAATGAATGCTTAAGCAAAAAGATATACAGCTAATCCAAAGATTGTTTTAATGGAAAAAGGAAAACATCACGAGCACGAAAAATGATTACACTGGCCAAGTGACTAAATCCATCAATATCTTTACTGAAATCATTACAGCCAGCTTTAAAAATTAACAAAATCAGCAAATAATCTATAAATGCCTAACGTATTGTTAAAAACTAACGATGAAATTATTTTGAACCGAATTATTTACAAATTACAACAAAAATTCAGGAACGATTTCACCAACCACCTACTATATTTGCCAGCCAAACCTGAAAAGAAGAACAATAAGGCGGTGCGCATATAAATCTTCCCAGTCGTAATACATGTAAGTACCCATCAATAATTATATTATGCATGAAAAGAAAGTACAGAGGCGAACTCCAATAACTGCCGATTATCCATTAAAGAGATAACCGTATACCTATATGCAAAACTTAAGAAATATCTCTCCGCTAGAATTAAAGAGCTAAAAATCAAACGTATACATAGGTACTTATAAATATATGTTTTTTGTTGTTCATTTTTACACGATTTACTTGTTTCTTAAATCTAGCCAAGCATAAGGTAGAGACTTTTCCAGAAACAAGACAATTTAGAGCAAAGTTTTGTCGTGTAACGGCGTGTAGAAAGACTTATCAGGCTAGTTGTACTTTTTTCTTAATTGCTCACAGTGTGCATTAATTTATAATCATCAAAAAGTTTTGTCATTAAAAGATTAAATCTTTTTTTCGTTTGCATGTAATATTATTGCTTTATCAAAGGGTGTATCAAATCGTTGGCATGTTGATAAACAGAAAACATAATTGATATGGCAAATAGGAGGAGAAAAAAGCAACAAAAAATTAAACACAAAAGATAAAAAAGAAATGAATGAACATTTTCCAAACGAGTTAAGTTTTACATGCAGAAGTCTTCAAATATATAAAAGTGTGTGCGTGTGTGTTTTATATGTAACCCCCCCCCCCTTTTTATACTCCATAAACTCTAATTCGTGAATTTTAACTCTATTTAATGATTGGTAATTAAGTTCAATTATAAATCTTTCGGAATACATATACCAATGGTTCGACAAATTCACATCTTTATGTAGAGGGATATTATTTTGAAACTGGACAGTATGTCACAGAGGGCTATAAATCTCAATCACATAGGGACAGTACTGTCTGTTTGTGCCAGTTATGTGCATCTGCGAAGCATACCCCACTCCCATACAACAACCATACCTAGACCAGATAACATTGTATAATACTATTTATTTCTTCACTGCCATGACCAGTGGTTATATTTCAAGTTGTATAATGATGAGTGGTATGTTACATAAAAATGTTACGTTAAAATCTAAATCTGGAATAACTTTACTTTTAGGATAGTTATTTGGATTATTCAGCATTAACAAATGCATATAATTATTTTGTATCTATCTATCTATCTATCTATCTATCTATCTATGTTGGTGAGTAGAGAGAAAGAGAGGGGAAGAGACAGAGAGCGGAAGAAAATAATCATTGATACATAATTTCGACATCATTCCCCCATTTTTCCTGAATTCCTGTAAACTAGCATGAAACAAAATATGTTTGATGTTATGGCCTTTTTATATACTTATGCATTATGAAAACCGGAAGGGAAAACATTATGCAATTAAATTGTTTAAATTATTTAAAAAGGTGTAATTTTTGTATTCAGATCTTCTTTAAATTGGTTGCTGAATGTTACTCATGTTGTGTTCCTGTCCTTGAGTTACTATTTTTTGTATTTATTCATGTTTGAGTGAAAAATATATAAATGTCTCCAGCCACCATGATATTGTGAAAATTCAGCACAACTTTTTTTTGTGTGTGTAAAACGGATGATTTTAAACGAAAATAGCACAAATGTATACCTTCCATTCCCAAAATGACATAATTATGTTTTAACTTGCCTTAGGGGTTAAAGAGAAAAACTTGTTTTTTTATCAGACATATTGATCAAAAACGTTTTTGTTTAGGTGGTTTTCTACTTAAATCTTTCCACAAACACATTAAAATGGCTGCACTTTATTCACCGGACAAGTTGTGTAGCGTTCACTGTTTGTAGATATGTGGAGAAATGCAGAAAATATATCAAGCGTCATTCTAGAGATTATGTTTGACAGAAATGTATTTCTCCGCCTATTCTTCGAAGCACAAGGTAACGTAAAATCATGTGTCTATTTGGAAACGTATATTCGGCATTGAGAGATGTCTTCAAATTCACAAAATCAAAAGTTTCTCGCCAATGTTGTTTTAAATTTAGGTGAACTTTCGCTACAGTACCGGAATTTGGGCCACCGTGGCCGAGCGGTTACAGCCGTGGACTACAAATCTCTCAGCCCCTCACCGCTGTGAGTTCGAATCACGGTAGGGACTTCGGATTTTTCATGTGAGGAAGCCTTCCAGCTGGCTTGTGGTAGGTCGGTGGTTCTACCCGGGTACCTCTGTGTACTCGGGGTCTTCCTTGAAGCGACGGTAAACCCCAATACAGTAATACAACAACAGTACCGGAAGTTCCACATATCATTATGAAGTGGAGTCCAATATAGGCTTCACATAAGAGATACCCACTAACACCCCACTTCCTGCGTGAATATATGCATTGCATTAATTTTCATATTGCCTTCATCAACAACACAAAAGGTTTTTGATTTAATCTCTCTTACTATCAATCTATTGTACAGCAAGAACATGTTTTGTTCCAAAAGTATTTAAAGTTAAATAATTTTTGAATAATTATGAATGTTTATATTTGAAAAAACCCAGATTGTGTTAATATTCTTGAAAATTGTCATGCTTTGTAATAGTCAGTCTGTGTGTACTTGTGTATATTCATAATATATATTGGAGATAAATATCATTTTTCATAATATGTTTTGAATATTCGGAAACATACCTTATACGTGAATTATAATTATCATTATTATTATTTTGTAAAATCTAAGACACCAAAGTATGGCAAGGCAAATTTAATTGTCATTTAATGTCAAATGCTATTTTAAATTCTTGTCTTATTTGAATATTTTGTTTTCATATTTTGTTTTCACATTTGTTAATTGTAATGTTAATATCAGGTTTTGAAATACATAATCATAATTTGTTTTCATTCAACTTTGATTACAACCGTATTATCATAGTTTCAGATGATGTACGTATACTTTACTTATACCTAATACTCGCTTCATTCATCTTTTGTATTAATAAAATACACAAATATAAATGTATAACTCTTTGTAATTTATCCATCCGATATGCCTCAAACTACTTAATTTTATTTTACAGTATATATAACACGTTTCAGTTCTAAAATATTGCTTATACAACAATATTAGTAAAACTGTCTGCAGAAGTGAGCAATAATTGAACGTCGGAACGTCGCTCGCAGACGCGTCTGTGTAAGCGGCGCAAATGAAGATAAAAATTTAAAGAAAACCATATCGTTGTGACAGAAACGATCGTCTTGGTGGTGGGGTCGCAATTTACAAGATAGATATACAGCATGCTATTTAAAGTAATGATCTTTAAGTTAATATTGTCGAAGCTGTTAGGGTTGAATTACATGTTTGTCATGAAACTACTTGTTGGTAGGATCTACATACTTCCTACCTCAAACACGCAGTGAATAAACATGAAACATTCACCCAACAAAGCCTTCAACCAGCATGCTGACTACATTATTGTAACATGTGACTTTAATATCAATATCAATTCGAATCCGTTTAATAGAATGTGTAGACTAATATAGTCCTTAAATTTTAACAGCTCACTAACCTTCCGACTGAATACACCGAGCATTAAAATTCACTGATAGTCCCAATGTTTATCAAACACACAACTTAAGTTCGGTTAAGTTTTGTCACAGATCGCTTTGTTTTAAATCTTGTTCAATATCACTCTTCGACAGTTTTTGTCTTGAAATTTTCTAAACCTTAACGGTTCAATTCAAACGAAAAATATGGACAACGACAAAGTCGATTTTACAAAATACAAACTGAGATTTACTGACTGGTCATTAATCGAAAATAAACAAAATCAAGATGTTGAAGCAGATACATTCGCCAAATCAATATTAAAAGCTTCCAAAAGAAATCTAAATACACATGTAATAATTCGCCCTGGTGTCGATCCATGAATACAAACTGTTGTAATAAACAAATAGGAAAATGTAAAAAATGTAAAATGAAATACGAAATAAAATAATAAGAAACTCTTATAATATTACAATGAATGAAGGTTCCAACTTCCTAAACAACTAACACGAAAACAAACATCTTCACCTATACCATCTCTTATTGGAGAAACAACTACGGCCGAATCAGATGAAGTAAAGCTAACTTTCTAAACTCATATTTTAGCCAACAGTCAACTATAGATGCCCAGCAACATACTTTCCCTTCAACAGAGAATGTTACATCCCCTTTCCTGTCAGAAATATCATTGACGAGTCGGGGCGCACAAGATACATTCTCCCGTATAGTTCGCAGAATAGTTTGTGGTCCCTAGTCTGCTAGTCCTAAACTCAAAGAAGGCTACATATTGTTAGATAAAATTAAATCACGGAGATCCCACATGATATTATTTTTGTCAAATACACATAAACGTGATATATATTTATTTTTCTTTATATTGCTCTTCATTGTATTATTTTCTTTTCTACAGATAACACAAAAATTACCGTGTCACCATTTCCTGCTTAGATCAAAAGACGTCGATGTTCGTTAAATTTGTAATGTGACTTTATGGATAAATTGTTTTAGTAAAAAAGAACTTCCTTCTACACAGGTGAGATATATATACATAAATTATTTTCTTTTCATCGATACACGCTCGCTGTATCATATACTTACGGTTAAATCGATATTATTAACCAATAAACGAGCATTGAGCACGGGGTATTGATATTCGGAAAGAATATATCAACAAGACTGATCTTTTTGTCCATTTTTGATACACATCTTTTCTTAGATGGGATATATATGTATAGACTAGAAACGCATTTGTTGGGTTATAAGTGTTATAAGTCTGCTGAGGTAATTAAGACGAGTTCATAATTGTTTTCTGTATGATTATAAATGGCCACGCCATCAATTATAACGCATATTTATTTTGTCATCAATACCTTAAATTCATGAAGACAATATCGAAAAATGTAAGCGTTTTTTTTAATTTTCTTAAAATGTATTTTTTATGTTTATATAAATACAATAGTTAACATAATAAATGTTTGAGGAAGGGACAGTTCAACACCTGTATGAAAAAACAACAACATTATTTGAGTGCGCCGAAGTCAGTCCAGCGATTACGTATATAACTGCAGATTTGAAGGTTGTAGGTTCACATCCCGTTCGAGGCATATGTGAATAATCTTTATGCTGATTATGGAAGTGTTAAGATACGAAAAAAAAAACACATAAATTAAAGACTCAATGTTTATTACTTTAATACTAAAAATAATATATACACAAACAAATGAATATCAAAATGTATCGCCTGTCAACAGTGTCTCAAGGAATTGGTTGATTTACATGTGTTAACGTGTACCTAGTTTATCTCCGTATTATGAACACTTTGAACACCAAAGTATTTTATTGAAATCGCATGTAAGCTGAAATCAATGATAAAAAATATGTTTAAATATTATTATCATTATTATTATTGTTGTTATTACAAATATTGTCGCACCCTGTTAAACAGAATATACGTACGAGAGAGAGAGAGAGAAAGAGAGAGAGAGAGAGAGAGCAAAATATTTACAAACCTTATTTGAATGCATATTTTTTTCAAGACATTCACACTAACAGGCAGTAAGAGTCATATTTCTTAGCATTGAAGAGTTTTATTTCACTATGTATTCCTGATTTTTAGTGGAAGTATTATGTTCTAAATATTTATTCTAGATATTTATTTTTGGAGAATACATTGTTATAAATTACACATTAAATACTGCAACATTTATCTTTAACTTATACAATGTCTGTATATAACATAAAACATCGTGGCGGCATAGACATTTAAAATCGTTGTCGTTTGAGAGTGAAAATTGTATAAATGAAACAATTAAAACTACAATGTCAAACAAAATTTTGTTCTGTTCACTTAAACGTTATTTAAATGACTGCTAATCCCCTTAGATATTTTACTTTTCAAATCGCCTGTATAAGAGCATGCCAAAGTGACTTGATTATTACATAGCATGAACATAATTAAAAAGAAACACACACACATTTTAGGCAGTAAATTTTTTTATATATTGCATTGTTTACATACAAATGCAATGCCTTCCAGCGGACAAGCATACGTGCAACTATTTACTCGTACCATCGTTATACAATAGATACATATGTTTGCAAAATGAGCTCCAGTTTAGGCAATTGACATTTTTTTAACATATCTAACTTGACGAATTTGCACTACAATCTTCTTTGTATGATTTTCATCATTTTATTATATAAATTGCCACGGCAAATAACGAACGGTATCTCTACAACGATGCGTAAACGTGACAATTATCAACGAAAATACTATGAATAATATTGAGTGACGTGAAGTAAGTGCATAAATCGCATAACTGGCATGTAATAATGATGTCCCTAGTTACTCTTATAGGTATTTCAATGAAATATGTTCGGCCTTCACAGAATATATATATATATATATATATATATATATATATATATGTGTGTGTGTGTGTGTGTGTGTGTGTGTGTGTGTGTGTTGCAAGATCTATTTGATGTGAAAAAACAATTCAAATTTCAATCAACTTGACTTTCTCCTTTACTGTTTCAGGTAATGCCCAAAGTAGATGGGTATTGATAGACGTTTTCAACACATATAGATATAAATCAAATTCTTAGACAATGACCATCTGTGAACATGCTGCTTAAGTGTCTGAAAACTGCAACTTTCGAATACTGTTGTGGACAAACGTCTGCGCCGATATGAGATATTTTTCTCAATTTAGTCACAAGGCCTTAGATAAGAAAATAGGCTTGTTCATTTATTTGGAAGGCTTCGTGGTTCACTTGATGAAGATGTCGTTCTGTTAACACTTTGTTCCCCATTGCTAGTCGTTCCTGTCACGTAAAAAATAAATAAATCGACAACAACTGTGAAATGACATGTGTTGATATTATGTATCATAAGGTTTTAGCTTAAGGTGTGACTACAAACGTGTATCTTGTTATATAGATAAAAAAGATTACTTAATCATTAGATAAAAAAATATAACACAGTTTCATTTATAAAGTGTACGTCTTCGATATGAACCGAGAAACACGTAACACATATAAAGATGATTTGAATTAGATGAAGATAATTGAACTATGATACCATGTTAATTATTTTTAATAGTTTAACATTAGAGCTCTTTGCTTGGTTATTTATCATCTATAAAAGTACAAATTAAAGTCATAAATATGAAATGCCATATTATTGTTTCACAATTTGCTTTAAATTTTCAAGCAATTTATTTTAGTTCTTTTTTTACTCGTATAAAGCGATACATATTACTATCAGATTTGATTCATTTTAACTAAATTATGTCTCACGTTTTGTATGTTTTATAATTACAAATATGTGCCGGAGTTTTAATCTAAGATTTATAAATATTTTGAACCATCTTGTAGAATTTATTTTGTCTATAATATCTTCATAACAGTGTAGATTCTCGTATCTCAAATTACGTGGGTTTATACATCTAATTTTTGACATATTATCAACTAATCTATTGTTGTATGATTTGTACAAAAATAAAAGATTAAAGAAAGTATCATTTTCCGTGATAGCTATTAGTATGCGTTTACACTTTGTTTCTGGCAGCCACGGCGGCCCCATTTGTCGAAAATGTAGAGCCGCGTAGGTCTTTGCCAAGTTTTCTTTTTATACACCTTGGGGTTGGAAAAGGGGCCGAGTCCAAGAGGTTCTAAGGCGTACTGCAGTTCTGCTCGTGGTCCAACACGAATGCCAGTGTGTTCACTCTCGGTCCTTACGTTAATCACGTTTTGATCAAGGTCTAACACGTTATTTACGTTCTTTAAAGGCTATTTATGGATGGAAAGTGGTACGTTTGTTCCCACGTTATAAATCAAAACGCTAATATCGCTGAGAGAACATGTTTTTTTTTTTAATGTGATGATATGACATTTATTTCTATATTATAGTAAATTGAAACAGAAGGAAAGATCAAATATTCTAGCAATGCCTATATAGCCAATATCATAAATTCGTTTTGATTTGCGAAAACACGGTTGTAACAAGAATAGAAGAAGAACACAAAAAGGGCGGCTCACATTAAACGCATTGTCCCCATTTCTCCCTCTTGCTCTCTTTCTAACAGTTAATAACAATAGCATGCCAATATAGATTTCAAAACTATAAAAGAGCGTAGTTAACTGGTGATTTTAAGCGTGTCTACATACAGTCCCAGAATTCTCTATGATGCAGAAACATCCTATTATAGAAAAGAGTTGTTAAAAAGACATTCCCAGTAAAATAATTCATTGTGTCCTGAGATTTCGACGAAACAAAGTCACGAATCACAAATGTTTCCCAACCCGGACCGCCTCCAAGTTCTGTTACAGTATATTACGTACTGTCACGAAAAGCTGCGTTCCTCCCGTTTAAAAAGGCTTTATAAGTGTAGCACCATGATTTCCGCGGCAATTTTTGCTGACAGGAGTTCACAAAAATCACAGCCGGTCACGTTTGCCCATTCCGTCAACAAACATTTTCTCTCTCTCTCTCTCTCTCTCTCTCTCTTACTTCCATCCCATTTTTTCTTAGCGACCTGAAACGTGGTCGCCATGGCCACCGGATAGATAGTGTAAACATAGCATTACGACCAATCGCATTTCATGTATTTCTATAAATGCATGTCAGTTAAAGCCCCAGTGCGTTTTAGCTGGAAAAATATAATTTTCAAAATTTGTAATTAGCAAAGCCTCAAATGATGTTTGATTAATCTCTTAATGTTTAATTAAGCCCACATAATGAAATATTCTCCCGGAAGTCTTAGTTGTTCAGACAGGGCAAAATAGTGAGAGAGATGGGCGGAGCTTGTTCTGAAACACACTGTTCAGTAAACCCACAAATGTCTCGGTGTATATGGGGTGTTTCAGAAGTTCATGGTCTTTTTCTATAGACTGAATAAATATTGATACACGGTAGTAGAGGAGATAGGAAGAAAATCCATGAACTTCTGAAAAATCCATTGTGTGTTAATTTTATGCTGTCATTGTTCTGAGCTAAATATAGAACGAGACAGCCAAAATTTGCATTTATTCTTATAGAATCTTTCCTGTAAATTAGGCATTTCTCAAGGTCTCTCAGTGATGAAATTATAACTGAATTATATATGTTGTAAGTGCATTCGGATTTAGGTCTAACATCTATAAGATACTGGGACTTTAAGCAAATGATTTTCCTTTTTAATTCTTTGTCGATAAAAACCGATTATGTAAATTAAGCTTAAGAAAGTATGTCCACTAACTCCAGATACAAATTACATATGTTTTCAACTTACTTTGAAATTGGCGTATCCTTACAGCATGTCTTTTTCTATTCGTTCTTAAGAGTAGGAATCGACTTTCAAGTGGTAACTTATTGCAATATGCATGGAAGTCCTCACTTTCATCATTTTCCGCCGCTGCACGGTTGTCTGCTTAAAAGAAAGTAAGGTTATATGTTCTAATACTATATTTTTCAAAATTTAGACATCGTTATGTGAAGAAAAGAGAGAGAATACGATTTTTGATCAATATCAATAATAGTAATTGACGAATTAATATATCTGTTTTAAAATCAAGCAAGAAAGCTATTTTCATTAACGATATATGATAAAGATGTCATAAATCAAAACAATTTTTTGGTTACGCTTAAACTCACCGTCGGAAGGGGAAAGACATATAGCATTCCTGCAAGTATTTCTGTCCGACAGATCCGATAGAGTGTTGTTTGAAAATCGCTCGCAGAAACTCATGAAATCGAGTCCATTTTTCTGAAGGCAATCTGATGAAAAGTATTTTTTTTTCATGTGGTTTGATTTTTTTTTTTTTTTCTAAAAGAAAAATAGGAAATGTATATGATTTGACTTTTTAGCATATTTGAATGGAAATCGGCAGCCTATAAAACTCAACTTGATTTCTAAATTTGAATTCAAATGAACATTGACAAGAGTATTATATACATTATGTTAGTTTCTTTGTATGTTTGTTGCTTAAAAATATGTGCATATAACAATTAGAAAATAACCTAACATTAAGATATATTCATATTCTTAGACATTTTTGTCTATATAGGAGACATTATTGAATATTATTTGATGCAAAAACTGCACAAACTTGAACGCGGGGATAAACATCGACGATT
>CM037792.1:18670149-18686602 GCA_021229015.1 Solen grandis | reverse complement strand
GTCTAATATAGCACATTAAGAGAAATCAAATTTTAGAATGGCTTGATTCCAAAAGCCTATGATTTTATGCAAAGGTTTGTTATGTGCAAAGAGGAAGAACGCGCATGTGTTGCAAGAGGCATGTACATTGCACTGTGAATATTAAGGAGCGGTAATTGCGGTGGATATTACGTGTTTTCCGTGTGATGAAATGCCTGCAACAGACTGCTTGCTTTGTTGAAAGCTTATGTCTACTCAGTTGACGGTTATGTACTCTCTCTCTCTCTCCAATACGCACAGACACGTGCTTTTCCGAAATAGAATATGTGCAAAATTTGTAGCAAAAGAAACGCAAAAGGATAAGAAAGTGAAAATAATTCATATGCAACTTTACTACTCGATAAGGCATTGGTAACGACCGGTTCCGGTGGCCATGTGTTTAAATCGTCCACTCGGCAATCGGCAGGTCGTGGGTACAATCCCCGAATGCGATATACCAAAGTCATTAAAATGGTACTAGTATAACTCCCTCGCTTGGCGCTCAGCATAATAATAAGGGGAGTTGCAGGACTAGTTGGCCCGGTTTTAGGATAAGATGAAATGCTACTGCAGTGACTCTAGCAGATAAAGTCTCAAAATAACTGAAATACTTAAGGGGTGACGTTAAAAGAAACAACAACAGTAACAACAACAAACAAAAAATAAAACAATTATTGGTAACGTGTTTTCAAGGAATACTATAAAATATATACTCCCATGTGTTCGCTGGTATTAAATATTTTGATCTGCAAATTACCGTTAACCGATTAGTTAATATGCTTTCGTTCGTTAATTAATTATTTCTAGGGTATGTAAATTATAAAGACAGTGCCACTTGAGTCTAGTTTGAACTGGACATTATTTAACACCTTCAGCAGTATTTAAATAATACCTAAATATTATCAACGTTTAATGGATATGCCATTGGCTTTGCATTAAGCAAATATTCTCACACGATGGAATTTTAAGAAATGTTTTGTGGTCAAACGAATATGAGGTACCGAGATAGACTTTACCATCACAAGACGGTCACAATAATCAGTAGTTTTGCCCTTTTTACTTGTGTGTGACGTAGTTACTCACAACTATACAACCTACATTCCGAGGATCCATTTTTCTACATTTATAACCATTTAATTTTGTATGAATGATCAAACGATTAAACACTGTTCTACAACACAGGTATACTGAGATTCAGCCAAAGTGTTAAAAATCAATTTTGGGTAAACATAAATATTTACAGGACACAATAATTGTATGTTGCATAAAAGAACAAGGGAACTAATTTCCCTGTGATGTTGCATAACTTTCACTTAACCATGCGGAGGAGTATACATGTAGTTACTTTTTATGCAAAAGTGGCTCGTGCCTAATTTCGTTATTTAGTAGTGTTACAATGGTTCATTTAGAAAGCTTGAATTCTGTTACAAATCAATGTACCTTGTTAATAATCACTTCAGTGGCAATAGAGGGTAACCTGGACTATTTCAGAAACTACGTATAAAGACCGAAAATGTATGAAAATATAACTTAATTCGAACAAATTTTGCCCCACCTCATAGGTAGTAAGAAATAAAGCGACAAACTAAAGTCGATAAAACGGTATTGGTATATAACTCCCTTGCCCTGCGCTCAGCATATAAGGACAGTTCCAGAACTGGTTGGCCAGGTGTCAGGATATTGTGACTGGGTGTAGTATCATGTCACATGTCTATGGCGTGATACTGCAATGTAGCAGCAGATATATCTGTCTCAAGTTGACATAATCTCCAAAATAACTGAAATACTGTCGATGGGACGTTAAATCCAACAGACTAACACACATCTCTTTATATGAGGAACTTGGGTAGCGATAAGAAAACTTAAGCTTAAAATGTTTGATGTAGAAACACATAGTCATACATGGTATATTAATAAAGTACAAAAGTTTTGCAGTATGTGGCTTCGCCTTGTATTATAATTAAACGTATGTATTTGATGCTTAAACTTTTCTACACAGTGTATTTCTGAACAAATAATAAACATATTATCTTGTAGAAGTGGAGTTAAAGATATATAGGAGCTGTCGTCCTTTAAATGTGGCATTTGAACTAGATGTTGATTTGGATGAAGCTTCATGATGATGATTATGGCGGTCCTTGATGGTGATGATTATGATGGTCCTTGATGATGATGATTATGGTGGTCCTTGATGGTGATGATTATGGCGGTCCTTGATGATGATGATTATGGCGGTCCTTGATGGTGATGATTTTGATGGTCCTTGATGGTGATGATTATGGTGGTCCTTGATGGTGATGATTATGATGGTCCTTGGTGATGATGATTATGATGGTCCTTGATGATGATGATTATGATGGTCCTTGATGATGATGATTATGATGGTCCTTGATGATGATGATTATGATGGTCCTTGATGATGATGATTATGGTGGTCCTTGATGGTGATGATTATGGCGGTCCTTGATGATGATGATTATGATGGTCCTTGATGATGATGATTATGGTGGTCCTTGATGATGATGATTATGATGGTCCTTGATGATGATGATTATGAAGGTCCTTGATGGTGATGATTATGGTGGTCCTTGATGGTGATGATTATGATGGTCCTTGATGGTGATGATTATGATGGTCCTTGATGATGATGATTATGATGGTCCTTGATGATGATGATTATGATGGTCCTTGATGGTGATGATTATGATGGTCCTTGATGATGATGATTATGGTGGTCCTTGATGGTGATGATTATGATGGTCCTTGATGATGATGATTATGATGGTCCTTGATGGTGATGATTATGATGGTCCTTGATGATGATGATTATGATGGTCCTTGATGGTGATGATTATGGCGGTCCTTGATGATGATGATTATGGCGGTCCTTGATGATGATGATTATGATGGTCCTTGATGGTGATGATTATGGTGGTCCTTGATGGTGATGATTATGGTGGTCCTTGATGATGATGATTATGGCGGTCCTTGATGATGATGATTATGGTGGTCCTTGATGATGATGATTATGGTGGTCCTTGATGATGATGATTATGGTGGTCCTTGATGGTGATGATTATGATGGTCCTTGATGATGATGATTATGGTGGTCCTTGATGGTGATGAAGATTTAATGAAGCAGAGATCGACAAATATAATAGATACACTTCCTGGTCCGTGTATTGAATTTGTAACACAACTTACGTATGAAATACCAGCCATCAGAGACTTAGTAAATCGGTCGGGGCTTCCCATTGGTCAAGCAAAAAAGTAAAGGGAATCTGTGGCTAATATTTACATAATGTGGTTTTCTGATTGGTTTTTAATAAAATAAAAAAGTGAGTATTGTTTAATTTTCAAAATTAGAATATTCTCAACACTAAAAAATCTGCTTATCTGACATTGTGTGATTTTTGTGAATACAAATTGAGAATGTGCTATTTTTTTTACATTTGGAGGGAAATTTAGTCCCAATATGGTGGTTACCATGTTTGGCAGTCTGTATCTCAAGATTTTGGTGGTCATGCTTAATAAATAATCAGCTTATGTGACATTAGTGATGTTTGTGAGTTCAAATTGAGAATGTGTTATATTTTGACATTTGGAGGGAAATTTAGGCTCTATATGGGTGTTATCATGTTTGGCAGCATGTAGCTCAAAATTTTGGTTATCATGCCCCTTTGTTGGTGAAATTTAGAAAGCACTTGGATGGAACTCTCAAAGCAGGGGTAGCTGAAAACTCAACGAGATATAGGGAAGTTGCTATAAGCATACACCTTATAATATAGGTCTATGGAAAACTATTTAATAGTCTCTGACCTAAACAGAGATTGACACCTTTCCGAAATAACTCGCTTTATTGCTTACCTGGAGAGTTATCCAGAGCGCACCCACCTGTCACACGGTAACCGAACATTTCAAAGGGGCTTTGGGAAATCTTCCAAAACAACAATTCTTTCTAAATAATTTTAGTACATCTACTGATTTAAGCTAAAGTGGGTTTATATGAAGGAAAGAAGAGGATGGATGCAGGATTAGAGTATTTGTTTTTTTAGTTTAATTATAATAAAAAGAGAGACAGAGGGAGAATGGAAGAACGACAGGAAAATAACTGGTCCGATATGACTACGCGCGGCGTAGGAAAACCTTTAGAGATAAATGAATTGATAGCCCCGTACACATGCAGGATTAACACGTGATTTTTGTCAGTTACTGTCTTCTTGCTCTTTTGACTAGTGTTAGTAACACAAGTTTTCAAATCTTCAAAGGCAAAGTTAGACTGATGGCTTACTGATTAATCCCCTTAATTGCCTCTCAGCGTGTAGTCGACCAACCTCACTATTTTTTATTGTTATTTTTTTTATTTCAAAAGTATTCGAATAAATAATTAACTGAACTAATCCCCATATCATTGCATCATTACTATATTACTTAAATATTACTTATATATATTCATTGGATTTCCAATATCATCCGGGTCTCGATGAAGTCTCGTTGGCGACTTCAGAAAATCAAATGGGCAAATAATAAACTGCCAATCTCTGTATATAAATCTCTGAAAATATGTAAAAAGAGATACTCGCCATCCTGATGCAAATATTTTTTAAACTTAATCCGAGACAATTCTTAATTGCTTATTTGGTTTAACGTTCAATCGAGAATTTGTCCGTTTACCGCCGAGCAAGGGAGCTATACCATTATATTACCAGTATCGTGGACACGTTCACCGACAGCTTTTCCCTGGTCATCACAAGGTCTCGAATTTGCACGAGGCGAATTATTTCGTACTTAAAGGTAACATTAAAAAAGGAAGGGAGGACACTATTTTCGGCTGTTTTCTTTTATATCGCATTTTCGCAAACAGGTGTAACTCACTTTTTTCACAAAATCACTTTTAACCTTTTAATTGTATTTTATGGTTATACACGTCGTCAATAAATATAAATAACAGAATTTAAAAATTAACAAGTTGAATCGATATTTGTCCAAAGGTTGTATCTCAATATGTGGCAAACAGTTGTATCTCAAATTACAACCGTTCTGCATATAAAATATATATAAGTTAAATGAAAGTAAATCACCATTCTGTTGTCATATTTGATGTCAATATCAATGTATTGTCATCATTTAAAGATGAGCTTACAAGGACAGTGAAAATATTGTTCATGAAATCATGCACTCTTCTAGCCATCTATGAATAGTTCATGAATTGCCTCCCAACAGCTCATAATTAAAGTTAAATCTGAATATTTGCTTTCGAACAGTTCTTTACACTTGTTTGCAAACCATTTATGTCAAATAACGATCAAATAAAGTTTTCCATTAGTTCAAGAACTATGATTAAGATTTATTGATGAAAGATTAATGAACACCTTTTGTTCATGATGTTTTCTTGAATAATTTCTGAAGTATAAATTGGTTCCTGGTTGTGTTGAACGTTAAATTCTTGAATGGGTAATAATTGTAATACTACTACTAATAATATTAATTTAAATTTCTTTACATCTGACCAAGTTTCATGTATAAACTGGTTGAATTGTAGTCTGCAGTAAATTCACATGCTAAATGTGGACATTTATTTATATCTTGACATGTCATCTTATTTATTGTTGCAAACATTTGCCAAATGTTTTGGTAGTGCAGCTCATCAATTAATGACATTGCTTCAACAGATGGGTTTTTAATTGTTCCAAAGGAATAGGACTATAGGTTGAATTGGAGCTTGTGAGATGACATCATGATTGCAAGCATATTTACAAAGTAAAGCTATGCTAGGAGAAAAAAAATCAACTACTCTTGTGGGCCAAAAACTAAAACAAATTTCATGTCAGAAATGCTAGATTCATCTCTAGAGTCAGTTGTTGTTTTATCCTGCAAAGGGCTTTTGTAATACCTTCAGTCAGGCAAAAACACCCATACACTATCACAGAAAAATAAGTCAAACAACAAATTTTACTAGAGTTTAAGAACCTCTGCAAAAGAATTTTTGAAACACTGCCGACAATGAAAATGTACAACTTAAATTTGAGATTAAGTTCCATTGCACGCAATCACTTCCAGTACCGAACATTAAAAGGCCGTGTATTTAGTGTAAATCTGTTTTTAAAGATCTCGCCTCTCTATACAAAATAAGACATGTTTTATGACTTTAAAGAAATAGAATGTATAAGACCATTTTTGTTATATTACAATCTTTGTTAGTTATCTTTGATAGTTCTGAGCATTTTAAACGATAATACTATTTTTAATTCATGATTATTTTTGTCAAAAATATTGAAATTTCTGATACACTTTAATCATTAAAGTTTATTTATATTTTGAAATATTGCAGTATATGAAGATGATTTTAAAGTCTAAACCAGCAAATTAGAAAGAGGTAAAGTTTATATTGATCTCTTAAATGAGTAGGCTGTTCTCTAAAACATTTTTTTAATTTGTATTGCTTTTGTTATTTTCATCAGTAAAAGTAAAATTACTAGGTCAAAACATGTATTGCACTTTAAAGTATTTGATTTAATCTCAATATAGCCTATATTCATTTTTTGTAACGTTTTGTCTATTTTCAAAAATAAAAAAATAGAATTAAAAACTAATAGGTGATTCTTTCTTATAAATATATCAAATCCCACTAAAAAAGTCATTAATTTTAAGAAAGTTCCATTTTGCACAAAAGTATTATTCATATTAGCTAACTATTTGCATGGAAAACAGTAATCAGAAGGTGAAGGATAGACCACAATTTTCAGTAAAGAATCTGAATCAGTCAGGTGCGGAGGGTATATATATATACGCAACGCTGTATACCTATTTCATTCGAGAATCAGTGACAATTGATACAACTGTCGATAAAGTAACGCTCACAGGTAGGTATATTATAATTTACTACCATTTCTGTAGTGGACCACAAATCATCAACAGACGACGATAAGGCGTATTCATGATTATATAGATTTTAGTGTACCAGAAACAAAATATGTTTGCATGTATATTTTGATATGTATCTAGTGATTATGTGACGCATCTGGTTTAAGTTAGACTTGTATCTGATTGAATTTATGAAAGTTAGGAAAAATTAGCCTGCTTTTCATTTTCACCAAAGAGCGAGTTTCTACGTTTCTCTCTTTATTGTAAGGAGTACTGATGCTACGTTATTCTTATGCAAAAAGTTTATGTTTTGAACAGTAAAAATATCGTGAAATTTTAGAAGCTAAAATGAGCAAAATACACTAGATTGTTAAATTATGTATATTAATTACCACAAGAAGCGTTAGTATCATTAAAATGGGTGATCTATTTATAGCAAGTGTTTTTCCAACAAGTGTTAAAATATAACTTTTCTATTTATAAACGGTGGTTGGAATTTTTGGGATCACTCGGGTGGGACGCTAGTGAGTTACCTCCCTTGCAATGATTTAAACCTTTTTTATCTTATAAAAATCATGGTAATAACGTTTATGGATCGCATAGACACCATTGTTATTAATGTGGGGGTTTAGCCTGTCGTAACATCCTAGGACTTCGGATTCTATACACAGGTAGTTTATTTATGCAAGTTGGACGTTTAACGGACAAGGTGTACTGTCGTATGCTCAGTGAATCGATAAAATAGCTGGATGTCGGGCTGATCTCGTATTGAAATTTAACGTAATAATAAAGAAAAAACAGTGTTTACATTTCATTTACAAATCTATACACATATTTTTACAGAAATATAACTATAACTGTGATAAGGTATGGTCATTTACACATTCTTATTTAGAATATAAACAAAATACACTATTTATCATTTTCTAATGACAAATTAATATGGATGTTCCTAAAACGCAAAACGTTTTAAATGATGTTCATATATAAAGCGTACAGTTTTAACATTATTGAATGTCACTAGCTTTCACCTAGCTATTTAATTTAGTAGGATAGTATTTCCATTGCACTATATATTGTTTGTTTTGTCCTTTCCCTCGACTTTTTATCACTTCTCAACTTTCCATGTTTGATTAGGTTTTATGTCTACTTTTTGTAGCTCACTTTGATAGAACGTGCCATTGAATCCTTAAGTCAATACATGGGAATTTTACCTCGATAGTATCTTTTTGACACTTTAAATAATTCCCCCGTGTACGTTTCAATATAGGCGCGGGTGAAAATTGTTTTCAAATGTGAAATTCGTACATGGTCACCCACTTTAAAATTAAACCTTACATGGACAGCTTAATCGCTATATTTTCTGTCTTCTGCGCATCTTGCAAAATAGGTGGACAGACGGACTTCTTCCTCATTGGACACTTGTTAAATTTATAAAAATTATGAAAAATAGCCTGCTTTTCATTTATACCAAGAGCGAGTTTCTATATTTCTCACTTTATTGTAAGGACTGCTGATGTAGATGTTATTCTAATGCAAAGGGATTTATATTTTGAACAGTAAAAATATCATGAAATTTTAAAAGCTAAAATGAGCAAAATACACTAGATTTTAAATTATGTATATTAAATACATAAGAAGCGTGATTATCAATAAAATGGGTGATCTATTTATAGCAAGTTTTTTTCCAACTAGTGTTTAAATACAACCTTTCTATTTATAAACGGTGGTTGGGATTGTTGAGCTTTTGTTTCATTCTGTGTAGGAAAATACAGTTTTTCATTCTTTTTCATCAGTTGCTGTACCACTTTAGCATTAAACTCTTGTCTTTTATCCGATTCTAGCCGACCTGTCAATCTTTGTGATGCCTGGAATGTGTCTTGAAAAGCTTCCGCTACAGTATTTCCAGTCTTGTTTTTGAGAGCTCGTATCTAAACGTATTTGGAAAAGACGTCTATAACGAGTAATATGTATTTATTTCCACTGTTCCAGTCGGCAAATTTAACCATATCAATTAGATCGCACATCCAAAGAGCGTCCTTACCACTGGTGACATAGTTATTTCTTTGGAACCTTCTTCGCACAGGTCTATGTAGGCTGTACCTCTCCTGTTTATGAAGGAACTTTCTAATATTATGTATCCCGATATTGTATTTTCCTTCCTTTATCACTATTTTGTAAAATTTTTGTGGACCAGAGTAACTAGTTGGGTGAGCTGGATCGTAATAGATTTCTTTTAAATAATCTATCCTGGGAGCCATGTCTAATTCAAAACGGTCTATTTATTTATTTCCCATTTTCATCGTCCTCCTCTTCATCACTTTCTTCTCCACTTTCTTCTCCCCCCTCTTCCTCTAATATTTCGGTATCGAACAAGTCTTGAAATGCAGTTTTATGCTTTCGCAACACTTTAGTCACTGCTGATGTTGTATTTAATCCTTTAGAGGTAAGTTTATCTACTTGTCCCATGATTTGATGGTGAATTCCATTGTTTCTGAGTGGCAATATGTAATCATCTATCAATATTGTATATTTGTAGAATAATTCTCGTTCATTAAATGGCTGTTTGCGTTCTTCTGCCAATTTCACGCGCATTGTTACTGTTTTCTCCATTGTCTATAAATTTATGGTGCATTTTTTTCGTATCTATTATCGTTAGTCGTGTTAGCTCGATTCCAAAGCTGTATGTAACCATCATTCTCTTCCACAGAATCGTCTTGTTCGCTATCGCTCACATCCTCGTGTTTCCTTTTTTTTTTGTTCTGTTCTCTGTGCTTCGGACACTGACCACTTTTTACGTGTCTTTGCACGTCGAGAATTGTATCAAATAATTGCCCACAATCGTCATAAGCATTTCCTTTTACCATGTTTTCAGGGAAAATTTCTCAAGTGTTATTGATGTAGCTTTGATAAAAAAAGATGCATTATTCAAATGATGTTGAAAATGTATGAGAAACCACTAAAATTGGAAACTGTTTTCTTGGTTTCTTGTTTCGTCTTATAATCTCGATTTACTGTCAGTATATGTTTCATTAAAATTTAAAAATCGTAATAGAAACTTTTTTCATGAATATATTATTTGGTTCGCCAAAGACACGCTTATTAACATTTTCATGAACTCGTTTAGTAAAATTTGATATGAAATAACAATTCATGCCAGACCCTATATATGTACAATACCATACTTGCTTTACTCAACTGTTAATCTTGGAGGAAAAAACTTTATGGCTAGAAGATGTTTAATTAACAGGGGATAGTTGAAAGAGATCAGTTGACAATAACCAAAACCATTATTATTATTATTTTTTTCTTGTTAATGATGATAGTCAAATTAAATTATAGATTGTATTTTATTCATATTTTTATTTTTTCGATCAATTGGATTACCTAATGAATTTTAATTTTCAAGATAGAATTGACTATAATTTGTGTATGTTGTATAGACTATAGTATTTTTCTTTTTGTGGCGGTCTTTTTTGTGATTATACATGTTGTTCTGCTTTTTAATTAAAATATAAGTTTGTCATTCAAAGTTTTTTTTTTTTATTTTTAAATTTTCAATTGTATAATGGTTTGAATTTGCTGTTAATATTATGCATTTAAGACTCAATTTCAAAAAGCAAGTTATAGATGCTTCATAAAATGTCACATTTGATTTTGAAAATGTCAAATTAATTTTGAAAATGTCACATTGATTTTGCCTCAGAAAGAGCCATTGTCCCCTTGATGAAAATTATTTCCCGATCACTGTTGTCAGGAAGATTTTTATTTGTGTAAACAATGTATTTTGATGCATTGATTTCGTATACATGATTTTCGAACATCCATGTTTCGGACATGACGACGTTGTGTCTGCGTTGTGTTATTTAGCACCGTATGTGGCCTATTCGTTTTATTGAAATGATAATTGGATTATATACCGTTACTCACATTGTGTTTACATGTTTATATTTTCAGTTTGACGTGATTGTATGAATCATTTAGGGGAAATACAATTCGCAGTACACTCTTCACCTGTTTCAAGTTTGTCAACTCCGAACCTATAGTAGGTATATAACCAGTATACATGATAATTAGTAAGCAATTACTCTGTAACGCTTCTATGTATACGTCATTGTTTTATTGACAACATTGTGCATTATCACTAATGCGTAGACTTACTCATTTTCTATGTCACGCCAACATTATTTCCACTTCATGCATTCATCATTGTGTGTCTTGTGTTTCATTTCGTAATGCAAGGATGTACTTGGTCATTTATCAACTTATCCTATCTTTCACACTTAAAACGTCCGATAGCGTGCTGGCGAACAGAGAGGACCTAGATCGGATTGCTCCAGGAAATGTCTGATCAGGGTTTTCTCCATCTGTCCATGTTTAATTATTACTCAGTGTCTACACTATATGTAAGGCAAATGTAACATTTATAAAAGCATCTGACATTTTCATGACGAATGGGATTTTTACATAATACCTATCATCATGCCATGTTTTACTTCTGGAAATGCATAACCTAAACTTACAGCATAAAAACAATATGCCACAGACGGATAAATAGCAAGAATTTATGGAAACATTGTTCTAGAAACATCTTCTTCCAAAAAAAAAAAGTATAGGTATATTAATAAGTTTAACGTAAAAATTATAAATAAAAAGTACAAGCAAATAAGGAATAAAGTTTTCTGTAGAAAGTTTAATAAAGAATGCTATTTCAAACGTTTGTTTTTTAAATTGTAATTTGTATTTTTTGAAGTCGACATCAGGAATGCTGTGTAAATTTGTAAATAATCATTAATTATTTCATATATTTCAAATAATTCCCAAATAAATATGAAATGGTCATTTCATGAATTGTATGATTTTTTAAATATAATGTTCAGGAAACCTCTAATTTCACAGGTTTACTGTTGTGATATGTCCATCGTATCATTATGCAATTAATTAATACTATTACAGATATCAACACATTACGTTGAAATGAAAAAGGACGTCGAGCTAGAAAGAAGCAACACATGGATAAAGAAATGAAAGTCATCATAATGAATGTTGGTAGTCCCTCAGGTTTCAACGGGGTAAACCAGGCTGCCAGAAAAAAAGAAACCATACATGACATCTTAATACGCTACGCTCCAGATGCTGTGTTATTTCAAAAGTTCACTTGGAAGTCCATCACACACAGCTGTTGGAAAAAGTTCCCGATATCAGGACGGTATAGCTTGAATCAGCACGAGGACGCACCAATACTTTATAACGTGAACAATTTTTCTGTATCAAAATTAGCGCAAATCAAAATTGAACAGTATATCAATGATACGAAGATAATAATGAATAATGCAGGTAATGAATTTGCGCCTAATCCTCGTATGACAATCACCTTCATGAAAAGGCGTGACAGTTTCAAAGAATTCATTGTCATATCCTGGCACGGAGTATCAAAATGTAAGAACAAAATAGACATGTTTCTTTGCCTTATGACTTTCCTCCGTATAATATGGGATGAATATAAACTCCCCATGATTATTGGAGGCGACTTTAACATCCCGATAGGTGACGCTAAACAATATGTGAAAGAACCTTTCAGGATTGTAGAATACGTCCCATCGACAAGGAGAAAACATATCATAGACTTTTATATTGTCACAGGAACAGTGCATGCATTCAATGTTGAGTGTATAGACCTTAACGAGGTCTCAAATGCAGCTGATCCAAATCAGGTTTTTGACCATGATCCTATTATGGCGAATATAGAATTTCAGATGCCTCAGACGTGTTCGCCTGAGATACGTTTGCCTTTCATGTTGCCGGCTCCGATGGGTCTGCCTCAGCCTAATATATTCTGAGTTCTGCTTCCGTTTTAAATGGACAAGTGAAATAGCAATAGCATACCTTTAACATATATACCACGATACTATGCCAAAATATGCAAAGACCTTGAGCAAAAACGATGATTTCGAATTTAACGCAAGTGTTGAAAGAAAACATTACTAAGCATGTCATTACTTGATCAAAACAAAAACGATTCTAAATCGCTGTGACAATCACTGAAAAAAACCGGGATTACCTTCAATGAAAGGGTTTTCTTCCTTAAAAGACAAGGAAATCTTAAGAGTTTAAGTCATTTTTTAATTGACGATAAGGTTTCTTTTTATTCCATTTTATTAGATTAGCCCATAATATCAAGTCTTATTCAAATCTTGAGGTTACATGTCATGACAGTTATCCACTCTACTATAGCTGTAACATATTTAGGCGCCACATTAGATCAAACTTTGTTTTTCAGTGAAATGGCAAACTTGAAATTAAAGAAAGCAAATACGATGTTAAAGTTTTTGTGTATAAATAAAAACAATACCCTTCCAAGCACACTAAAATAACACTAATCATGTCTTTAATCCAATGGCATTATGAGTGTGCATGCTGTATTTGGTATTATGATTTGAATACAGTTTTTAAGAACAAACTCCAAACTACTCAGAATAAATTGATACGCATTGTCCCAGATCTTGAGTGTAGTGTTCATATTGGTAAAGGACATTTTAAATTATTAAACTAGCTACCAGTGCAACATAAAATGGAATACCTTACTCCATGTCATGCATTTAAAATTAAGAATAGCTTCACTATCTGAGAGAATTTCTTGTTGCTCAAAATAATGTTCTCATTTACAGCACAAGACTTAGGGGCAAAGGTTCATATGCTCTCCCAAGAGTAGAATTATTTGGCTCAAATTCATTCTTCTATAATGACTACAAACTGTGGAATTCATTCCAAAAAAAATCACTGAGATCAAAGACATGTCTCATTTTAAAGTTATCTGATATCGCGCAGACCACCATGAAGGACAAGCTGTTGATCGCTGTCATAAACGCTACCCAGAACAATACATGGTAGAATGAGAATTTTAAATCCGAGGAGGCTTTTCGCCGTTATCAACAAATAGCAGATGAGCTGTCAGTCTTGGAAATTAATGGTCAGTGTGTTCTACTACGCGGAACGGGGCTGTGCATACCTTAAAAAATACAAAAACACGACGTTCATCTTGCGCATCAGGGACACCAAGGTTGTGTACGTTGTAAAAGCTTACTTAGGGAGACATTTCTTTCATGGACAGACTCGTAGATGAAATCTGCATGAACTGCATTCCATGCATGTCAGCATCAGCAACAACATACGCAGAGCCAATCAAACCGAGCTCGTTACCTAAACGTCAATGGGACGAAATTTCTGTAGATTTCTGTGGCCCATTTCCAAATGGTGATTATTTCATGGTTGTAATCTGTGAATATAGCCGATTAACAGTTGTGGAATGTATCTCTGCACAGACTGTTATACCGCACCTTGAGAAAAATATTTTGCTTGTTTGGGATACCAAGTATTTTTGAATCAGACAACGGAGCACCCTTCAATAGCAGATAATTTACACAATTCGCATAACAGACAGGGTTTGAACATTGTAAATTTACACCTTTACATCCGCAAGCAAATGGTGCCGTCGAAGCCGTTAGGAAAAGCTTTGAAGACGGCAAAAGCTGCGGGACAAAATCTCAAACAATCTCTAAGTCATTTTCTCCACAACTACCGGAGTACACATCCTAGCACAGGCATTTCGCCGGGGGAATTATTTTTCAACCGAAAGCTGAAAACAAAATAACCTCAATTCAGTGTCCCTCAAAAAGACACATATGTCAGACAGACAGACCGCTTAACAAAATCAATTAACAAAGAATATGCAGACCGAAAACAAAAAGCTAAATCATCGCAGCTACAAACAGGAGATTCGGACTTAATGAAACAAAGAACTAAACATAAATGGGACACGCCGTATAGCCCGACTCCTGCCAAAATTGTGTCAAGGAAAGGCTCTATGATAAGAGCAGAGCACAAAGGCAGAACAATTTGCCGCGATGCATCGCAGTTCAAGCCTGTGGAATTGAAAACGCATCTACCCCGCTTTGACGCTCCACATCAGCCGAATCAGGAAATCTCCTGCCAAAATTGTGTCAAGGAAAGGCTCTATGATAACAGCAGAGCACAAAGGCAGAACAATTTGCCGCGATGCATCGTAGTTCAAGCCTGTGGAATTGAAAACGCATCTACCCCGCTTTGACCCTCCACATCAGCCGAATCAGGAAATCTCCCGCATGGTACCAAATACGCGACCTCAGAGAAAAAAATCGCCGTCCACCAAGAAGATACCTAGATAATTGATGTGTTTTTCGACAAATATGATGGGGTATACGCTTGCAAACTGTCTGTGCCAGTGAAATACAAATTAGTGTAAATAAGAGTTAACTTCATTCAGTCATTTTTTCGTTATGGAAAACAGTGAGATATATCAAAGTGTGTGTTCAGGCCATAATAATGCCTGGTTTGATACCACATTTAAGATAAATGTGTTTAGATTGTCTAGCGATCCAAGTGCAAAGCAGAAAAAAGAAAACAATATACGGTTGAAACCGAAACCAGTGTTCTATACCCCCCTGCAGCGTGAGTTCCGAATTCCACGACAAAATGGTCTGAATTCATCCAGATAAGATCACGGAGATATCAGCACCAGCTGAAATTAATATTTATTAATGTCAGCATTGGACACTGTTTGAACCATTTAAATTGTTTTATTGATGTGCTAGTACTTTGCAAGTATTTCAACATTTGGTCAGTAATTATAAATCTGTTATTCATGTGAATTCTCACAGAAGTGTTGTTTTTATCAATGAAAAAACGCATATCAGTTTACTTAAATTATATCGTAGGTCATACATAACGGTCATTTATGTATACGAGAGGTTAAATGTGATTTATTCTGTAAGACTTTTCATGCAACGTTTATACCATATGTCTTACTTATTGTCATGATAACACTATTCCATTTAAAGAGAGATGGGATATAGTATCCAGTGGTGCTACTCCTGACAAGCCCCGTCTACTGGCGTGGCCAGAATCAATGCATGAAACCTTCACAGACTAGACTTTTAGATCTTAGAAAAGTTAGAATGTATGTATGAATCAAGTATGCTGTTTTATAGTTGGTGTATAACAAATGTAAAAAAAACCCTCCCTTCTTTGGGTCAAGACTTATTCCTTTATACAAGGCTCTAGGTGTATATTAATAACCACATACCCACATGTGGAGAACATTACAGGTGTTAAGCTCATTTTTGTTGGTTTGTTTGATTTAGTTTTTTCTCTTACTTTATTTTTTCTCTTGTTTTTCAAAGCAGGCATACATGTGCCACTGTATTGCTTTTATTTTTTCCAACATAATAACTTAATAAGCATCTAAAATGTAGATGATATATTACAGTATATAGTACACGTTTTTTTTTAAGATTGTCATTAACTTGTTTAAAGAACTTAACTTCACATATAGTGCAAGCTCGAAATAAAAAAAAATCTTCGAGCATACCTGTTAATTAAGTACAGTGACCTATCAAGTATATACACTTCTTCTCTGTTTTAGATCTAGTGTGTTTTAGAATAGGAGATTCTATTGTTTTGGTATTTTATAACAAACCTTATTCTCTTGAAAGAGTGTGTTTCATTTTAAATGATATGTAATTTTCTGTGCTGA
>CM037792.1:18636193-18670049 GCA_021229015.1 Solen grandis | reverse complement strand
ATGAATGACGACATAGAAAGCTATATAGTGACGTCATTGTTCTGCAATTATGAAATTTTGCTGATGTCATAGCCAGCGAAATGTGAAGCGCAGTCTCTTCAGTCAAGTAGCCCTTCGACATTTAAGTATTTAAAATTTAATAGATCTATTGAACAATTTAAAAAAAAACTCTATAAATTAGCTTCAGCAGATTAAGGTCTCGCATAGATCTTGATTCTGGAATATACTATAACAGATATTTTCTATATTATACTAAGTACCGGGCGTGATTCTGGTTTTCAACAACTGACAACAATTATTGAACATACAGGCTTCATCTACGCCGTTTTAATATTTTCATCTAAACCTGTTATATACTAGTAAACTGCTGTAACAAGCATAGGTCTATTTCGACAATGAAGAGACAAATACGCCAAATACCTGGTCAAGCCACACTGTTTAAACTCCTGAAAAATGATACATCCAGTGAGACAGATGAATCGGGATTGAGAACAGAAATAAATAGTCGTACGGAAACTAGATCTGGGTCTGAAACTTCAAAATGTGAAAATCCCCAATCCAAACTCTCAAACAATCATGATTCTGTTAAATCAACAAAATTTAATGTTCCTGAAACAAGTCCCAGTCCGGTTCGGCCACGCTTCCTAGATATAGGAAACCTAGATCTCAAAAGTAAACTACATATGTCTGACTCACAGAAATTTTCCGTGCTTAGTACAAGATTTGAACCATCGAGAGGCTGGGAAGCGCCTTTGAGGGAGTGCGGCAAAAAGACCAGACGTGTTCCCGATTTTGTGTTCGACTCGGAACAGTTTTCTTTTTTAAGATACAGCCTTGCGTTGGACGGTGTTCTTTGTGCGCCTTGCCATGTTTTCAACAATGCTGAAATTGTTCTAGTTTCCCGGCCACTTACTGACTTGAGCAACGCAAAAAAGGTCATTGATGGTCACAAAAATTCGCGAGATCGACCATTTTGTCCGAATATGTAGCAACGAGAAGAAGAATGTTGTTGAGTTTGGGTCAGCTGCCTACAGAAACACCGTTCATAGAAACAGGCATTAATTTCAATTATTGAAGCCATAATTCTCTGTGGTCGCCAGAATATAGCCCTCCGCGGAAAAACCGACGAAAAAAGCAACATGCGAGCATTGCTCAACTACCGTGCAAAAGCTGATAGTGTAGTTCAAGAGCATATTTCGTCTGCCCCCAGCCATACTACATACATGAGCCCCCAAATTCAAAACGAATGCATATCACTCTGCGGACAACAAATTTCTGAAACAATTATTCAGCGATGCAAAAACGCAAAATATTTTACAATTTTGGCCGATGAATCTGCAGATATAAGCGACACAGAACAATTTGAATTCTGCATACGTTACGTTGATCGGGAAAGTTCGGGCTTGCACGTCGTTCGTGAGGAGTTGCAACCGAAAGCACAACTGGTGAGGCGCTGCACGGTTTTCTGCTTGATGAGATCAGAAAGCACAACCTCGACCCAAATTCTATCGTAGGCCAAGGTTACGATGGTGCAGGAAACATGTCTGGCAAAATCCGTGACGTGCAGGCAAGATTTGCCGAAGTGTTTCCAAACGCAAAATAGGTGCACTGTCGTAATCATCGCCTGAACCTAGCCATTTGCCATGCATGCAGAGTTGCCTATGTTCAATCGATGTTTACTACAGTTGGGGGGGGGGGATATCTTGTTCTTTCTGACAAGTTCACCGAAACGTCTTGCCATTTACAGACAACACAGTGACAATGGTAAAAAACTACGGAAACTGTATCCAACCAGTGGAGAATTGCACTTGTTTTTCGCAATGCTGAACGCGACGACGGCTCGTCGACGACGAATAAGCTTGTCCGACTAGTTCTCTCATCTCGAGTTAAAAACGGACAGGATCAAAACTGTTTTAAAAGATACACACACACACAAATTAAAAAAAAATTAAGAAAAAACAACAACAAAAAAACTGTCGTGGGGAAATCTGTGAGTTTTTTTTTTAACAAATTGCTCATCACCGCCTGACGAGACCATTAGAGAGGTCGAAACAGTTAAAATACATATTAAAAATAAATAAATAAATAAAGACGTCTGAGGGGATTAAGCGCTTTAAATATCTATACCAAACATTCATTCAATGGATATTCGGCCGATTATTGTAACCAATTTTACAATTTTCGAAGATGTTAGAGGCCTAAGAGTTTGGACCTTGTAAAATTTCCACTGTGAAAATAAGTTTTTAAGAATAACAAGATCAATTGAAAAAATACGTGTCCAGGACATGCAAGAAGTCACCATTTGACATCTTATTTTTCAAATTTTCCCGGGGAGGACCCCGGACCCCCACCAGTGGGAGGGGACACCAATCCCACACCCTCCCTTCTCAGCACTTCGTGCCTCGCTGTGCGTAACATTTTTCAAAGTCTTGCTACGCATATGCGGCAAAATTATTTTTATTTCAAAGCCGCAGTAAAAATATTGGATTTTGATTAATATGTGTCTATTGTCTGTAGACACACGTGTAAGTTTCATTTCCTACACTATAGTGTATAACATTTATACTTGTAACACTGTGAATACAATATCATCCTCTGCATCACGTTTCATTACCGTAACTGTTCTCGAACCTTGACCAAAGTGCAGAAGAGTGCCTCCATTTCTTTACTAACTTGCCTTTATCATTGTATAACTTTGGTGATTGTCAGAAAGCATGTTGATGTTGCTGTTTTTTTACCCAACAAATTTGAATATCGCCTGTATTATATAGCCCTTGATTCAAGTGTTTTAAGGGTTTTATAGAAGTCCACTCAAAAGATTTTCAGTGTCATTTTAAATTAGAAATGCAAGGTATATTCCAAGTTAGGAGTGTATTTTGGATTGCGATATAAATGCCCTGCAGATCAAAAATAAGACATAGAAAGAGGTTTATGTTATAATTTGATCGTGGTTTCGGAAGGTCTAGGAAGTATATTTGAAAATCAATCAACGGCAGGCGTTATATAAATTATCATTTAAAACAGTGTCAAAGTAATGATGAAACCTCATTCATAGCAGAAGACTGAACGAAACATTACAGTATAAACTTTAGATGCCATGAGAGATAGTTGACTCATCCGAATCGAAGAATTTGACGAGGGTTTGATGACTCCCTTCTGCGATTTATTGCTGGTATGCATGTAAGGCACACTTCGCCTATGATTACTTTACAATTTTGAAGAAGATGTTGGCGACAATACCTTTAAGCAGTTCTCTTACATTTAATGATATATAAAATATTTATTACTCTTAACGAATGATTTTGATATAATGTTGCCTTGAGTCATTTTAAACACAGTTTCTTGACGTTTTTGATACACAAAGAAACAATTGCATTTTCTTTACTGTATTTGTGATAATAACATTCTTCTTAGATAAATGCAATTCTTTCTGGATCTTAGTTTCATTTTAATCCATAAGTACTGTTAAGAAGCTTTTTCAACGATATAGATAAATGAACACGAAATAAAGAGGTTCTATCTGAAATAATATTCTGTCTTGTTCTTGTTTTTGTTGTTATTTATGTTTAAATCTTCATATTTTTGTATCCGTTTTTGTACTTTTATGAAGAATAAATCTTTCTAATGCCCTTTGTGTCTGCGGCTTTTGGTCTATAGATGCGTGAAGTCTAGGGTATGTGTTGTGTCCCTGTCACCTCCTCTGCTGGCTAGCCTTGTATTAAATGACATGGAAGCCGAGAACATTAGTCTTCCCGGACAGTAGATGCCCTCTCCGTAGATAAAGCCCATGCAGTGCCTCTACGTGGCGATGCCAAAAATGAGAATCTTGTGGCATCAAGCTGAAAGGCAGGGGACTCAGAGAAGGTCTGTCATTACATACGTGGCATGAGAGGCCCACAAACATGTCAATATGCCAATGAACATATCCCCATCTGTAGTAAAATACCCCTGTGCTTACTTGGTAGGTCTTTTAGCAAGTTGCTAAGGGAGGGGTAACACAGATGGAAAACCCAGAGAGCATTATTTTTATGTACATTGTAATCACATACTAGTAAATAAATTGGTATATGACCTTTAAAGCATCTTCATTGTATTTTATCTACTAATTGAAAAAGATACAGATTGCAGTTTCCATTTCACACATGTTTATTTGATTTTACATATTTTAACATCTTTGATAATAATGAAAATATTAACGCCATGGGCACCTGCAAATCTGTGAATTAAATGATTTCTTTTGCAAAGCGTTTCTCATAGGTTAAAGATATCAGGCCTTGACCGAACTGTAGAAGAATTCAAATTATTATATGTAAATTTCGTTAGGTTGCCTTTGCCAAAGTTTTTTTTTAATGAAATTTGGGAATTGTGTTTGTTTATGTCAACTAATTTGACTATCGGCTCGATATCGCACAACAATTATTTGAGTGAGGCCTTTTAAATGCACACACATTTTTAAAATACATTCCGATTCGTATGGATTTAGATACCACTATTTATTATATGTGCAAATCGGATCTCCGAAGGTACTGTCAAAATGACACCTATCCATGTGAGGGTCCATATGTTAATGGTTTGTGTTCTGGATCCGAAGATAGAGGTTGCTGTGCCCCTTATGGTAAGTATTATTTAATATGATTAACACGAATTCCACTTATCAGAATGAGTGCTAAGTTATAATTAAATACTAGGGGGCGATTTTGAAAATCTTCTTTCTCTAATAATATTCCTAAAAAAAAATCTTTTATAAATATTGTTTGCTATTTATTTAATGATTCTTGTCATCTTTACCATGTGCAAACTAGGATTTAAGAATTCGAATGTTACTTAGAAGCATTTTAAGTGGGGGGGGGGAAGATCATTTTAGTGTGTTGAGGAGTGTTATAGAAATTCATTGAATAGCTTTCAGTGCCATCTTTTATCAGATTTAAAAGCTTTTATAATAGGTTTAGTAAGAAATGTGTCTCGGTTGCGATAGCTCATTATGAGATAACCGGTATACAAATTTACTAGATCTTAAGTTGCAATTTGATCGCAAAATTTAAGATCAAAGGTGTTCTACTGAAAGGTTAAAAACAAGGGAATCCTGCAAGGGTTTTGGGCTCATATTGCTACGTTACACTCGGGATGTGAAACCTAGTGATTTCAGATTTAACAACAGTTTGAGATAATTCTATGATAAAGTAGATTAGTTTGATCTACAACATACCACATGATTTCAGATTCGGCATGTGGCGTAATATTAGGCACTTGTAAAGAAATGACTTCGTCGTTTGCCGGTAGCTTCTCTGACGGAAAGTGCGCAAAAGCAGAACCGTATACCAGAAGATGCTGCGCTTCCGGTATTTCACATATATGTGTGCTATATTTCTATTCTGAATTCCATTCCCATCTATTCATCAGCCTTGTAAAAGGCTGCTTTATTCTTTTCTTCTTTTAATTACAATATGGAAGTAAATTCTCTTCATCCTATAGTATCGTTAAATTTATCCAACAATCCCGACTTTTATCAGAAACAAAATTACTTCAAGGTAAACATTTGAAAAGCATGCTACCAGCAAGACATGCATTTATAAGGCTAGATCCGCTAGTATGTCTGACATAAATTTTAGCCTTCTCTTACATAATGAATTCAATTAAAATACTGTTTGTAAATATCCAGGGACTAAATGATAAAAAAAATATATTATATTTTTTATTGAATGTTAAACAAAACAAGAATGCATCCATATATTTTCTTCAGGATACTCACATTACATATAATGAAATTAAAAGTATATACATAGAAACAGGGTTAAAATATACTTCTTTAATAATAATAATTCTAGATTCGGAGAGGAGTTGCAATGTTTGTTAACGTTTTTAAGATTTAAACGAAAAATTATTGTTTAAAGATACGGCTGGGAACCTTTTTATCTTAGATTGTGAGTTATGTAATACAAATGTAACAATTGTAAATCTTTGTGGTCTAAACAGAGATTACAAATCAATTTTCAATATTAAAATTGCCGAGTTAAATAGCTTGGGACTTTAACCTAGTTCTTAGCCCTTCAATTGACTCTTTTGATTTTCTCAACATAAATCATCCAAGAGCGAAAATATCCAATAGCTTAAAATAGATTAATTACGAACTAATAGAGAAAAAAATTATGATTGCCTGTTTGAGAGACATGAATTAGAAAAGAAGAGAAAAGATATGATTTAAGAAGAATACAATCAGAAAAGGAAGCTTTTTCTAGTTTCCAGTGATATAATGTCATTTGTTCTGATACAAGATTGATATCGGTTTAAAGAACAGACCTTTCTATAAATATATAAGATATAGGCTTTGAACAGTTTTCAAAATGTACATCCTACTGGAAAATGAATAATACTTTGCTTAAATTTTTTAATTTTATCCATTCATTCATATATCCATCCAGACAAATTAAACACCAATATGAGAAAGAGGAGAATATTTTGAGAAGAAATCTCAAGTTCAAAACAAAATCATCAGACATTTTTATACACTTTTTTGAAATCAGAAACCAAATTATATGCTATATCAATATAAAGAAGAAGAGAGGTCAACTGAAACCCACCTAATAGAAACATTATGAAATAAGAGAAAGAATGTTTTCTTCATTATAAACTTCGAGAGGAGAATAAGAACGTACTAGAAGAATAAAGAAAACATATGGAATATGTTAAAATAAGGACAAGGGCAATATGGTGAGAAGAAAGTGAACAAAATTGTAAATATGTCCTGTAATTTAGAAAAATAAAAATGTCATTTAAAAAACATTGAACAAATGAAAAACAAAAAAGCACAGATCTTAAACTAAACAAACAGATATTTTAGGAGAAGTTAAAATGTTTTTATAATGTCTTATATAAAAGAAAAGAAGACTTTTTCAGAAATTAATTAAAATACTGTAATTTTCCTTTTCATTTTATATTTCTTAAATTTAATGACACGTTAATTTTTTTTATTTCTATCATTTTTTTTATATTTTATTTCTACAACATGTGCAAACTTTGCACCAATTGGTTGGTATATTATCTGCATTTGACACAAAATCTGTATAATATACGTTTTATAAATTATGTATCAAGTGTCAATTTTTTTCTCAAAAATTCTACATCTTTACATAAATTTAACTTCTACGTATGAATAAATATGTGTGTATGTATATACAAATATATATATATATATATATATATATATACATATATATATATATAATTTTAATCATGAAAACAAAATGATGAAACTTCAATTCTCGTCAGCAAAAGTTTTTTTGTTTTTGTTTTTTTCACATCATCTCTTAAGTGTGCATTTTTGATACATCTTTCTGTTTACATACTTGTTGCTATCAAAATAAATAAATAGATAAAGATGGTCTTAAAGCAGCACGTTCACTTCGTTCACAGATGATCGGTAGATATAAAACAAAATTATTCTATTCGCCCTCATTCATGTTGGTGAATTCTTTGCATCTTGACTATCTAAATAAACTTGGCATGTGTAGGTCACGTAGCACTGGGAAACGCAATTTTCATGAATATAACTTCTGGGAAACCGATTAAATATAGATTACAGTATTCTCTAAGTATGTGCGTGCGGAACCACGTGATATATTCCAAAGAATGGCATCTTCGCTAATTCCGGGTAGCGAATTGTTAAGTTCGGTATGTGAAGTGACCGCAGTCGCTTAGAGTGAATTAATTTATCATGTGACTGCACACGAAATCAGGTATAATAAATATTAGATTTTTTCTAGATATATGTTAAATTCCGTTCGTAACGCTATTGCCTTTGATGGAAGAACCAACCTTTTTATTGTCATCGATGGTTGCATTGGGTGACTATGCCTTTGCAGATGGGTGCTCATAGACGTAATACACACATATAGTTGAAATTTCATCTGTGAACGAGCTGCTTTAAAATGTCGATATTGTAACGTTATGCCTATTCCAGTACACTTTATTCTTTGTGATTCAAAATGCTCAATACGATATTTATAAACGTAAATTAAGCTTTTACACACAAAACTAAACGTTATAGGGTATTGATTTTAGTACTATTACTTTGATTTATTTTGTTCCATAATTCATCATTTTTTGATATCGTACTTTTTTAAGCTTTTTTAATATTTAGATAAAACCTCAAGATTCTTTTTTCCTAAAATTGAAGTAAACAAGTTCGCCATTCAACTGTAACCTCTTCTCCGCTTTACATTATTTAAGACGTGATGTGAGTTTAGGGTGCGTAATTATGTAACTTTTTCGAAGAATCTGACATTCTAGTTCATTGTGCAAGCTTGGATATGGTCAGCAGGTTTGGATGGAATACAGATAAGGATAAAATCACCGAGAAGATGACAGCACCAGTCTCTCGTGTAATCGTATATGTACTGAACGAGAAATGTGACAGCAAAGAGAGATGCGCTGAAAAAGTCAGACACCCAGAAGGATCACATGAAGCGTTCGTTATATTTATTTATATATTATTCAAAAACAATTGTAACGTGTAGAGTAATGATATACTGGATAAAAACAGACGCTTTAATATAGGAATACATATACGGCTAATCTATTGTCCTTAACGCCATTTTAGAGACATTTATAATTCTAGATTACTGAATGAATAACATCAAGGGAAATTAACAACGTTCAATTGTTTCTATAGCCACCTAGGATCCATATGTTAGAGCGCTTGCTTTGCTTTTATTTAAATAATTAAGTTTTTTTTACATTGTTCTTTTAGAACTAGAAATAAAGTTTGCAAAACAAGGCGGTCACGTTTGTGGCCTAGTGAATTGATAATCCATATATTTTTTTTTATTTGGCGATTGCTTTTATTGCTGTTGGCAATGTGCATGGGGGTGATGGACTGTTGCTGGTAATTAAGACGGTCATTGCAAATGATGATAATTATTGGAGTATAATGATGCTAATGCGCATGATTTACTTTCAAGAATGGGACGATGTCGCATACAGTTTTCTAATAGACAATAAAGAATATGAGTACGAAGGGCATGGCTGGAAGAGCAAGTGCAACACCACCTTTGAAAAACACGATAACTTCACTGTTGCCATTTTTGGACGAATATATAATCACGATCCACTCCGTAGCCCCGAATCTCCAATTCTCAAAGGTAAATCAACTAATACAGACCAAGAAGTAATTAAAGCCGCCTCACACTTAAGCAATATAGGGGGACGAAGGGGAACGAATGGGGAAAATGGACAAAATGCGAGCGAATTCAACGAATTCAAATAAAATTTCCTTCAAATCATCCGATTATAAACTATTGTCAAATATGATCAACGAACGGTAAGCGAAGGATAAATTTGACTTACGAAGGGTCACGATTTTTCGGTTCACTTCTTTGAGTAAATTTTAGCCGAAGACGAGCGAAGGGTTGATATGGCCCAATAAAACGAACGTAAAATGAGCGATGGTTTGCTATGGTGTGCGATTGGCAACGAAGGCGAACAAAAAGATCGGGCGTTCTCGGACGTGTGTCTGCGCTCCTCGGGGAGTATAAAAAGGCGACCAGTACCGTCTAAATTTCAGTACTGCCAGAGAAATTACAAGATGCCCATAAGAGACAAAGGAAGGGGGAAAGGCAGAGGGAAGGTACGAAAGACTGCATCTAGCGGAGAGAAACCAACAACCTCGGAAAGATTACAACCGCAGTCTGAAGAGCCGCCTCCCCCTGAAAGCCCCACAAAGTTACGGTCTGCCAGTCCGCAGCCACAGTCTCCTACATTCGCACGGTCTCCAACGCCGCCTTTTCGGGCACCCTCCACCCATACTGCATGTCAGAGTACATTGTGCCAGACACAAGATGGCGGAGAGTAACTGCCAACTTGAGACATTCTTCCAGCGGCTCCCTGAACCAGGTGTGCTGCTTCCAAATTCTTCCTTTGACCCTTTCCAGGATTTCATCGTAGAGTTCAGGGGGCATTCAGAGGAATTTTTTGAAAGCCGAAGGATCTTCTCTTCGGAGCTCAACCAACAGCTGGTCATAAATGCCAAAGGCACTTCTTCTGGCAGGGTGCAGCCATGTCCTTTTCCAGATACGACGCCGTCTGAAGCCTTGTCTCTTTCTGAAGCGGCCTCAGATGAATCGGTACAGGTTCAGTTGCTGAAGTACAACTTCATTATGAGCCATTGCCAGTAAATAATAGACTCTGAGGCGGGCTGTATCGTCCATCTTTAAATAAATTGCGATAAACTGTAAAATTTTGAGGAGGTTTGATGCCAACAAGTTAAGATTTTGGCCAGGACTGAAGCAAAATGATAGAGATGGACCTTATATGATGCGTGACAGGGCTGAGAGGCCCATAATTCACCAAATATTTCGTCTTGCAACTCGCTCGTGTTCGTATCAATTCGCAATCCATAGTTTGTTATAGTTTCTCTTAGTCTTGCGTTCGTGTCTGCATCGCTATTCAAATTTAGTAAACGTTAGTCTTAGTTGCCCTTCGCATAGACGATGGCTAACGAATATACGTTTGTCATAGTAAGTCTTCGTTTCTATACGCAAGTCATATTTAGTCATCGTGTTGCTTCGTTAGGGTTCTTTCGAGATCGGTCCATTTATGGAAGAGTGCGATGAGGGACGATGCGTGACAATAACAAACGAACGATAAACGAACGATAAGCGAATAATTACCGAAGACTAAATAAGAGATGCGAATTCAATCAGATAATAGACGATTTTTCAGTTCGTCGGGAAATTTTAAACATGTTCAAAATTTCAGCACGAATTTGAATAACCGCAACTGTTAGTTCAGAAGGTGTACGAAACCAAAAACGAAGGATAACTATGATTAACTATGAAATACCTTTGAAAACGATTTTTTTAAAAATGCTTTTCGTCGGCCATCGCAAGGCTTATTTAAGGCAATTCGTTTAAGTGTGAAGCGGCTTTTATAGCGGTCGTTAAAGAAGTGTGTGTGTGGAGGGGGGGTCGATTCTTGAATTGGCATAATTCCCCTGTGGCATATGATGGTAGTTTCACAACTAAAATTTGACCGAATATGGTACCATTCCATTGTCTTCGGTGCGAAACCGCATTGAACATTATATCTGTTTCATGTGACTATCATTTGTATTCAGAAACCTCACAGACTTTCTGTCGGTCTATATTCCGGTGTTTTTTACAAAAGCAGTTGCAACGTTTCATCATAATGATTGTATTTCATCATAATGATATCGTTTAGCTAAGTTTGATATTGATACGTTTTCTATATACATATATATATAGTAAATAAGCTCGCATAATTGCCATAAAGAAGACGTAGCCGCTATGTTCTTACATATTTAGTAATGATCGGACAATCCAGACATTGCTCAAAGTTAAGAAATCTAGCTTGGGGAGTCTGAAGTTTGACTTTCACACTGCGACCAAGTTTCTATGGGTCTATTGCCTTACTTCATATCTATCCTGATAGGCAATATATATTTTTTATTAACACGTATGATTTGAGACTGACGCGTACCTTGATCGCTTGAATACTGACATCAATACTTAATATTATATGGATATATAGCGAGCAACTGTTGTATTAAAAAAATCATCGAAATTGGTAATCAGGATTGGTATATTTGTAGAAAGAAGAAATATATAAGTCGCTCGCAAGGAATTTAGTATGTCTATCGGTCTCCTGTACGTACCTAAGGCAAGTAATGACAGACATGAAACTGATCACTCCTGTGAAATCTTATCCAATTCAAGTCAAGGATTTTTGAAATGAATTAGAACAAAATTTGATCTACAGACAGACAGAGGGACGGAAAAACTGATTCCAATATAAATCACACACACACACACACTACTTTGTTGCGCGGGTTATAAATAAGGTACCCTTTACAAAGCTGATCAATGGTACAATCATTGTACTGAAACTATAATGATAACATGAACATAACTTTATATGGTATAAGATTATTTTGCAATTCTTACATTTCATAGAAAATTTATAGAATTTTCGATAAATACTTCAAGAAAGGTTATGCAAAGTAAGCGCGGAGTGTTTGTCTATGAAAACAATACTAATTTTTTATTTTTTTTTATTCTATACCTAGCTTTCCAGAACCTGATTTATTGTGGCATAGAAAATGGAATGATAATCAAAGGTTTTGAATCTTCATGGGGTAAGGTGTACCACGACCTGGATGGTGACGCGTGGGGAAAAGGAATGATAAGCGTCAACGCCCTTTCAACTGAAAACAGTCTGATACTGTAAATTATTATTTTCCATGAAGAACCTATTTTCGTTGCTTTCGTAAGTGGTATGATCCACGAAATATTAACACCTCAAAATCAACGAATATATCCACCCATAAAACAGCTGATCATATAAATACAATGAAATTTAATGTCAGCGAAAAATAATTTATTTTACAGTAAACTGAACGATTTGTAAACTAACATTTACAAGAATCACCTTTTAAAAACTAATCACTTATCACAGCAGACATTTATCAATATACATAATATGAATAAACTAGGATTGAAGAGTATATATTTACTTTCAGGCTGTCGTATTTATTTTAATGAAGTTATGCTAGTTATTTTTGTATTTTTTTAAATATGAATATACCAAACATGAAATGATAATGTATATACGTTAACATGGCTTGGTCATTTTTCTTTTGGCTATTTGAATAATATATTGCACTGTTTCATAAGATCATTGCGTACTTATCCAATGTTTTTCTTACTATATGATGCTTATATTCTGCGTTATAGATATGTCTGAACATACACGTGACGTTATTTTATGCTGGATTAGTGTGTAAATTGCTTGTAGGCAAAATATACTATGGGTAATTATGCAATTACTTATTTGTTGGTGTTATGCTTAATTACAATCAATCATAGGGTTATTTAAAAGACATGTTGGGTGTAGACTCTGACATACTATCGTACGTACTGATTAAACGTTGTGAATGAACACATCTGAATTGAAAATTAAATTGCTGTTTTATTAGTTAATGTAATTTTAGTTACCATTGGTTCATGTATTGTATAACTTAATATAATACTCCATAATAAACACTAAATACTGTATCAGAAACGTGTGTGTCTTTCTTATTATTGCCATATTATAATTGGGACAGGTGTTAATTTTGTCAGCCTTTACATGCCACTTACTTTATAATATCAATCGAAGATAAGTTTTCTTCAGAGAGAAAGAGAGAGTCTGTATTTCAAACATATTGCATCGAAATATCAATTTCCCGAACCATAGAACCCATATCACTAAACCCTTCCTTAAATAACTTATGTTACTTAATCATTTGCTATTTCGGTACAATGTATGGAATGTCAAACAGCGTCAATCGAATAAATATTTCCAGGCCCAAAATATTTACACCAGACAATAATACAAAGTTCCAATTACTCAGGGTTTTTTTGTGTTTTTTTTCATATTTCTTTTAACTTGTATTTTCAACGATTTTGATAAACGGTGAGTGTTTTAAGTTTGCGGAACGCCTGAAGTTATCTTAGATTTTATAGAAAACACAATTAGGCCATTATTTTCCTTAAAAATGAAGAAGCGGGCTGGTTTTAGGCCAATCATTGAAAGTGATTATTTCAACTTTTGGCTATGTTTACAATATATACAATATATATTTTTGACAAATCGTAGACAAATTAATGCGTTTAAATTTAAAAAAAGTCGAAAATTACTTAATTTTGAAAGCTTGAAATAGATGAAATTGTATTATTCAAAATTATTGTTTACATAATGATAGGTTATTGACGTTGTAGATACCAATTTAACGATAGGTGGTACAGAAGAAAAAATACCCAATAACGAGTGAAATATGCACGTATATAAATATTCCCTGAATGCCAAAGTGCAAGACACACAAATTTGGAAAATACGTTATTTGCAAAACTACTTTACGATGATCTCGCATATATTATACTGCTTTGATAATGGTTTATTTTCAGTATCTACCCGTATTCTCCGCTTAATTATATTTCTCAGATTCCTTTTCAGAATATTAGATAAAATTCCAAAAACATGGCTAGGAATCAGAACTTCATCTTATCATTCAAAATGTAATCGAAAGAAGCCATATAGGAAAGCAAAAAGGTATTTCTTGTCCATTACTGTTTCTCTTCGAAATGACTGATAACACTATATACATGTATATATGGACACGCTCACAATTTCTCTCCTTCATTTTGTTTATGTAACTTGCAAATTCGTTTTGAAAAGAAAAACAACATAAGTAATAGCAAACTGAAAGTGGATAAGAATTTGTAAATAAATAAAATAAAAGATACGACGCAATTGAAATTGCTTTATCCAGCGATTTTATTCACATACTGTATTAACACGTGTGTTTCTTTGCTTAACATTAGGCAAAAAATACATTTTCACGCCATGAGTCAAAGTCCCATTCGAGGCAAAAAGGTATTTGCTATTAAAAAATGATTTTTTACGAAATGATACGACGCAGCTGACAAGTTAATGGAAAGTCGGTACTCTAAGACCAGAAGTTGTCTTCTTCAGACCATTTTAATCTTTACTTTGCTGCTGTCTTGGTATCTGATTGGTTTGCTGGAAAATGGCCTCCTTCCATGACAGATATCCATATTTGTATTTTAGTATTCTTTCCCATTGTGTTACTTTTAGAAATATGGGCAACCGTTTTAGAAATAGAAAAGTTCTATTTTTTTATCTGACAATATGGCTGTCGTTGAGGTCATAAATAAGAAATCATCCAAAGATAAAACCATAATAAAATTAAAATGTCGTCTTGTTTTTTTTTTTTTTTTTTTTTTTTTTTTTGGCAAAATAACATTCACATAAAGGGAAAAGTATGTGCTAGGTAAACATAAAATCCTGGCTGATAGATTATCACATCAACTTTCAGGAAGCATTCTCAGTAGCACCTAAATTGAACAGTCAGCCAATCGTCATTCCAGACCGCATCTTCAGAATTTAACTCCAATACCTATGACCCTACTGCAGGCATCACGATTCAAGCCACTAAGCAAGCATACATACATACCTGGAAGTTCTTCGTGGTGTCAGAAAGAATGTACTCTTCCCATTACTCACACCTCACTGTGTATTTTTATTGGTCATTTGTTTGAATGGATACACTCACAAACTTCTTTATCACCCCTTGTCTCTGCCATATATTATGTGCATAAAATTATTAGCGTACCTGATCCTGCCCAGAATTTCTAGGTTCAAAAAATATTCTCGGGTTGTCACAAGTTGGGACAAAAAGTGGATGCCCGATTACCTATAACTCATAATTTGTTACAGCGCATACTGGGTACTTCAGACCACACAGTTAATGCTGCAAAAAGAACATTGCTGAGGGCGCTCTTTTTGATTGCGTTCCATGGATCTTTAAGGAGAGTAAGTGTCAAAATCAACGATGTATACCTCTAGTGTGCTCCAACGCTCAGATGTTCATTTCGACACTGTTGGAAAACAACCATCACATGTGAAGTTGGTACTTAGGCAATAAAAAACAATGAAATCAAACCAGCCATATACTATTGTCATTAACACAATGCAAATAAGGTATTGTCCGGTAAACGTGTTACTCGAAAACCTTTATCTCTATAGTCTCACAAAAGGCCCAGAATTTCAGTTCATAGATGACTCTCCAGTCACTTACAGTCATGTGTTCAAGGAATTACATAAGGCAATTTCTTTCATAGGTTTAATCTGAAATTTTACAAAGGATACAGCTTCCGCCTAGGTGCTGCTACACAAGCTGCACAGATGGCTGCTGTCTACATGCAGTACTTAAGTTGAGTCAATTAACAATGCTAGCTGATAGGTCAGATAATGTCTGCTATTGGCTGTCTGTACAACCAACTAAATCTTACATATTTAAGTAAGATATATTCATTTAAAGTCAGATGATACTACTATTTGTATGTTAAGGGTAGGTCAGATTAGGTATGCAATCAGCTTTCATTGACATTGCAGAAAAATGATAGGTCAGATTTTGTCTATCATTATTCCTGCAACACATTGTATATGCATTTATTTCCGTTATGAGAGAATGGTGTGTTTACAATTAGTCTAAGCCTTTTTCGTATGCCTTTACCCGGATGCCTCCGTGCATTCGGGGTCTTCCTACACCTGTTATTAGCTGGACGTCGCTATATGACTATATCGAAGCGACGGTAAACTCAAATAGTCAAGTAAAGTCAAGTCCTTATGCCTTGTATACCAGTAAGTAACCTTTGTAAAGGTAGTTGATATGGCAGATTATGTCTGCTATCAACTACCTAAAAATTCATGTATTGCAATTATCCCTCATGTCTTGTTCAAAAATATAAGTCATCTTGTGCTACATGTAATGTGTCACTATCTTCTGTCTTTCATTTGACTGGGGTAATTAAGTACAGGTAGATGATAGGTCAGATTATTATGTATTTTTGATTTTATGGCATATTTTGTGTTCGCCACCTTATTTGCCTATGAAAGGTGATCATAGTTACTCTTCTATGTATGTTCGATTTTATAAATCTAGTCTATGGTGATATAATTTTATGTAAATAGTCTTTGACTCCTTTCATACATGTAATAAAGTTTATGATTATGAATGTATATTTTCATGTAGATTGAGCGTCATTTTAATAAAATGACAATTATCATGTAGTCAATAAATCATTTATCCCATATGCGTGTCACAAAACGTCATTCTGCTATTCGAATTAAAGGAAAATGGAAAAGTGGTTTTCATGAGATAATATAGTGGTCCTAACATATAGCAAACTCGAATAAAGCGCGCGATCGATTATAAGGAACACTTCTCTCAGGGTTTTTACTCCTCTCTGTCTCAGATTAAAATCTTTGTTTAAAACATTCTCGCTAATGGCATGATATCAAGTTATGGATACCCCAGGATTCTGCTCCTAAGATTTCCACTGAAATTTAGATGTTTGGAAGCAAACCGTGAACATACATTCAATCATTGCTGAGATATGCTTTCACGCCTTACACCTTAAAGTCCTAGTATCTTATAGTTGTTAGAGCTAAATGCGAGTGCACCTCCGACAGACCTTGAGAAATATTCCATTATAAAAAACATACAAGTTGTAGCTGTCTCGCTCTATATTTAGCTGGAAAAAATAGCGTCAGCACAAAATTAACATACAAAGGCATTTTCAGAAATCAGTGGATTTTCTTTATATATATCCCCTATTTCGGTGTATCAAGTTTTATTTAAACTATAGCAAAAGTCAAATAACTTCTGAAACACCTCATGTACACCGAGACATCCGTGATTTTACTGAACAATGTGTTTCAAAACATTGTTCTCACTGTATTTCCCTGTCTGAACAATAAAGGATTCTAGGGGATTTCCCGAATTCTTTCATTAAGTAGGCTCATTTAAACATTGTGAGATTAATTAAACATCATTTTAGGTTTTGCTATTTCGGAATTTTGAAAGACAAATTAACAAGTTTTCCTGACACAAAGAAACTGAATGCTACCGCTCAGGTATGATATATTGAATAAGATAATGAGTTCTTTTGTGCGTTCGATGAGTGGAATTCTCCATTGCAAATTTTGAAAGGGAACAATATATGTAGTATGTCGCAGTTGCAAGTTTTTTATCTATTTTCTTTTTTTTTGGGGGGGAGGGGGTATCTTTGGAGACAGTGTCTACTCAGACATATTATGCTATGCTGCCACACTGCGGAATACTTCTGTACCTCTGTAGATATGTGACATTATACCACATCCAGTCACATTATCCTTGGACTGGGCCAAATAGTCCTGGACATACATCCGACGTTTAATTTTGTTTCTTTTTTAGCATACTAACACTTGTCTAATTAAACCAAAACCATGTGTATATTTTAGAAAAATAAGGATTTTACTGCATAAGGTTTTGCACCGATCTATTCACGGTGTTTGGTTTTCCTGGGTGTACTGAGTAACTTTCTGAGGCCTAGTACTCTATCCTTTTACTTATTCCGACGCATGGCCATCATAATCAGAAAATGATTGTTAGCCATTACTATAGAAGAAATACGTTGCGACTGGGGATCGAAACCAAAATCTCTCGCCCAAGAGATCGACGCCCTAACCACTCGGCCATCAGGGACGGGCGCATTTGCATGTATACATGAAACTGTTTTATTATTATCAAATAAATATATTTTCTCTGTTCTGCGTGTTTCGTGGCCGCTATAAATTAACAAATCCCTTAAACAGAAAAAACAGTTTTTAATGTAACTTATCTAATGCATTCTGATTATTTCATTCGTATATAATGAGGATATATTTTTCTTCAAGTGAAGCATTGTCATAGGAAGGTAAGTACATCTATATGTGCCGTATGAAGTATTCGGCGGAAGTAGTAGTTACTTCACAATAGTACCAATAGCTTTATAAAAACTTGCATCATGTTTTTGTAAATAAAAGAATTATCGCCAAAATCAAAATAAATATTTAAGAATCTTTGAGTATAAACTGGGAATGTTAATAAAAATTTATGATAAATCACAATAAATTCTATCAACTCGTAGTGTATGTAAGCTGATTGCTATGGAATACTGTTTATACAAACAATTCATTTTAAGGATGCTGAATCTTTATACTGGTTTCAAGAAACTTCGTATATACAAAAGTCACGGTCCCGGCGAATTCGTTATATCAATGCTTACTGTACAGAAGTTAAAAGCATTTAAAGTTTGATATCGCTTTTTTAGTCCATTAGGTAAAGTATTTTTGTAATGAAACTCGTTTTTTTTTTCTACAAAACTTGTTCTATACTGTATTCTCTAGAAGACTGCCTAAGACAATCTAACTTACATCAAGACAAGTAAGATTGATTTTTATTGGCTGATCAGGCCAGGTCATTCAAATACAAACTAATAGAAGAGTTTGATCTGAATTTTTTTCATAATGGTTTCTAAACAGAAATTATGCGCTGAATACATGATTGTAGAAAAGAATAATACGTCAATAACAGGATGTATCAATGAGATTTATAAACAGTTATCTGATATTAGGAATAGATACATGTGACTTTTTGAAGAAGAATAACATGGTTGAAAGAAATGTATATTACAACAATAATAAGATTACATTTCTTTAAAATTAATTGTTCGGGTGTTAAGAATTTTCATCAGTGACCTGTGGTTTGTGGCTAATGACCACCAATATTTTATTTTTGTTCTATGTCTGGAGTGAAACCTAATTACCTTACATTATGTATAAATTTGTATGACATGCATTTATATTTTCTTTAAATTTGTAATAAAACAACTTTTTTCAACGTGAGCTAATTATTGCAAAGAATAGGCAGTCAAAGTGTTTAAACACGTTTAAATAATCTACGCCATAATTTTAAAGTTAAAAATGTTATTATCAAGCCTTGATTATTTACTGACTTTTCATGGTGTATTTAACGGCATTTTCGTGGATACATTTGTATGTTACGATGAACCTCAAACGATTGACTTTTCTTACCAGTATGTCAATAAGGTTGTTTAATGATGTCTTCTTAAAGTTTATTTATGGTCTTTGAAAAATAGTGTATCTTAACCACGTTTGATTTATAGTGGCATGCTGTAATGTCGTTTGCATATATACATGCTCACAATATTTTTCCATAGACGTTTAGATTTAAGAAATGGATGTTAATTGGGTTAATTGATAAACCATTTATATTCATTATCCTGTATACACTCATCTGAATATTACTCAGTGATTTGAAGTTTCCTTGGACTATTCTCTAGCTTATTACAATTACATTATTCATGTAATGTTTTAATGATGTAATCTATGAAGGCACTTTTTAAATTTTGATAATTAAGTGTTCGTGATGCCTGTCAAACAAACTACTCATATGCATAATATGATTCCATTACATCAAGTGATGCAGTAATTTTGAATTTAGTGTAAACAACTCTGAAAAATATGTTAACCTGCATGTATATAACGTTTTATGGGTTGTATAATATACTATCCTTAATTGTAAATTTTCTCCTATTATTTAAAGTATCACAGTACTAAGCTAAGCTAACTTGCCAATTCTCGTCTAGGCTGTAGGCATGAATCAGAAATATTAGTCCTTCCCGCCTCTCTCTTTCACGTCGGATTGCTGTGTGAAACATTTGCTACACCGATAATATCACTGTTATCATATTTTTTCATTGTAAAGGTGAAAAACGAAAACTTAAAAAAAAAGTACGGATCTACGCTATTATCTACGATACTGCAGGTCACGTGTGTTCACCAGATGTCGCGTCATCTCATTGGTGGTGAATACAGTGTATTTGCATGCGACAAATGCAGTGCGGTTTAGGTATATATTAATACCCAACAGAGAAAAACAGTGCGTATATAGAGACAGTTTATGGTTAAAAAAGGTGAGTGAAATTACAGTTTTGAATACATTTATATGTTATATTTGTACGACAAATAGAAAATGTATATAAAATACATAAAGGGGTTCCTTATGTATGAATATTTTTTATCTTAATCTTCAATTTTTCATGTTTTGGTTTAACGTAATGCAACTGTAATTGTTACTTTTACAGACCTCAAAAAACTTTATACGAGTATTCATATATTTAAAATAGATATTGTTTCAGCAAAACAATTATATTAATTTAGAAGGAGAGTAACCGTGATATTGTCCGAATGTTTTAACAAGTGCATACATTACACCTATACAACACAGAATATTTTAACTTCGCTTGATTGTCGATACATTCCAAACGGTTTATGGAAATTTCTTAGCAAAAGATAAAGTTTGTGAAAGTTTAAAAGTAGCATTACACTACTATCAGTTGCGGCAATGAAGCTTTTCCGCTCTTAAGCCGAGATTCGAGTCTCTTTTATTTTTGTCATGTTCAATTTAAAAAAAATGAATGAATTTATAATGTGTAAACGCACCTTCGGTTATATATCATACCATAAATACCATGTGCAACTTTTGTTTCTAATTTTCACCAAATCAAAAATATGAACATGTTTTATGTTGCCCTTAAAGACGATCGCGGCAGTTTCGTCATTTTCTTTCCTGATTCTTTGTATATTGTTAGTGTATTATCTGATCTACTAAAATATTAAATAAAGACAGGGAGTCTACGGCCGTAATTTTTTTTTGTTATATTGAAATCACCTAAATAGCTGCAGTTTCGGATGAAAATTTACTTTTTTAAAATCTAAGTCTTTGTTTGTTTTGAATAGATTAATAGTTAATGTTGATATGTAAATATGCCATTATATTGGTTAAAATACTATAAAGGTGTTTGTCAACAAGATAAAATCTTTTTAAAAAATGAATAACCAGGCTTATTCTTTAAGAAAATAAAATTTAATATTGTTGTTGGGGAATTTATTAAGGGAAAATTTAAGCTGGTCGTTTATTAATATTTATTTATTTTAATATTTATAGGACTGTATATCTACTACCGAAATCCCGTGTACATTTCACACGGGTATAACGCGTATGCGCTGTAGTTTTTGTTCCTCTCAATCATTTTAAACATTCTTTATTTAAGTACGTATCGACAGTCAGCATGATCAATATATATAGTACAGTAGACGACAACCGGAAATATATCTCTATATACGTTTCAAATTTGCGGTCCGTAACAATACTAAATAAATTAATTAATACAACATACGCAGCCCTATTTCGGTCATTACATTTCCATCATCAAGAGATCTTTTTTTGGAAACCTGTTACATGTATATTTGCTTGATGATTTGATGATTGTGTAAATTTTTCGACATTCTTTTAAATGTAAAAATAAACATCTGAAATTAAATTAAGGAGAGTTAAATCAATAGATAACACATGAAACGTACTCGAAATGTAAACGACAAAAAGAGAATTAGAAATTAAGATTTACCAAACATTTGTGGAACCCAAACTATATCATCAAGCATTGAAGCATATGACGTTTTACAATGAAACAACGGCAATGGTGCATCGCTACTATTCAAACTTCAATTACTCTACCTTTCCCTGTTTAATTACCGTAAACCGAAATGTTCGGGAATCGAGCGAAGATAAATCATTATTTGTAACTTAAGTCTTTACTCAAGTATTTATGACTCACTAGCAAATATCACTCTATACTAAGTAAAGGGGGTATAATTTGCAATATTTTATTAAAAAAAAAAAGAGAAAAAAAACGCCTTTTGGTTGAAAATATATCATATACTTATAATAATAGATATACACTACCACAAGCAGTATACCTTTCTGTTTTCTATTTATGACAACGAGAATCAAAAATTGAAATATAGACCAAAAATGCCATTTACTGACATTTCCTTCTATTGTTTTTATTTGTCCACCTTACAGGTAAAATAGATAAGAATATATGCGGCATCGGAAGATTTGTATGTAGTATTTATCAGAACTTATTTACGGGCTTTAATTGTTTTGTTTTTTATATGAGAGTATGGTGTTTGTTCCTAGAGCTTGGGTGTAAGACGGATATTTGAAGTTATATAACCATAACCTGGTGCGGTTTTAATGGAAATTGACATTTTCTCTTTTACCTTACTTACGGTATAAATAACATCATGCTCCTGTTGGGTTGACGTCCCATGAACTGTACTTTAGATATATGGTGAGTTTTGTTTTTATTATATCGATATGTTTAGAGCTACAAAGCAAACGGCGATATCACGCCATATACAAGTTGTATTATACCACACCAAGTCATTTTTCAACTAGTACTGGAGCGATACTTAGCGTGGCTTAGTGCTAAGTGCTAGTGCAGTCATGACGACTTTAGTATGGTACGTCCGGTAATAAGTCTACAAGATTTGGGTAGACGCTCAAACTACCCGACAAGCACAGCCGGGGAAAATCTCTCTATTAGTTAATTTAATATAAACATATAAACTTATTTTATGCTTATGAGTAGGTATATCTATCAGGCGATACGTCAGGAGACGAAGCAAAATCTAGTGGCCAAAATACAACTATGGCTACGTACCTCATTTTGAACGTTGAATACAGATTATTATTGATTAAAATGTCAATGTATTATTTTAGATGTCTTTGTTAAAGATGATACAGACACTCTTGGCATGTCTTGGCATATGGGCAAGCCGTGTTTATGGTAAGTAACATTGGCAAAAATATTATAGATACGAGAATTTTATATGAGTGGAGACGAGGTAATTGGTTATATAAAATAGATCATAGTAAGTTGTTCCATTTATATATATTCTATGGTCCATTTTTGTTTTGGATGCACTCAATCAAATGGAAGCTTCGGGATGATGGTTAAACCAATGACCGTGCATTCTGACAGATCCATTTTAAAAGTAATACTTACAATAGTTGTCTGTAAAAGCGCGTTCGACTATTCCGCTTCTTAGTTAAAGTTGTGTTAACCATAAAGTGCCATAATTTGTAAAATCTTTGGTAATGAGTTACCTTCCTTTTTTGTTTATTGCCCCCAAGGCCTTAGTAAAGTATCAAATAATAGCTTGTTACAAAGATTTGTGCATCAAGGTGTCCATCTAATGCACGCAAAATCTAAACCAAATTATGTTAGATAAGGGACATATTTCGCATTGAATTGATTGCAGAGTTATTAATATTAATGGTCTGATATACTTTAATATCTATATGCAGTTTTAAGTTAAATCAATAGCTCGTTACTGAGAGCTAGACAAGCATGCAAGTATGATGCATGCAAAACTTTAACTTAAACTTCTTAGTTAAAAAAAAAAACGGCTAATATGTGTATAAGTTTTGGTCAACAATAATTTTATTAACTTTTAAATGTCTCTAAAAAAGTTAATGAAGAAATAAGTATGCACTGTTACATACTAAGAGGTATGCACCTTTGTTTAAGTTTAAGGCAAAGGAAGCATGAGAAGGATCTTGAATGTTTGAATGTGATGGTGTCACTTGTTTACATAGATAATTTAGTAAACTAAGACCATGTTTACAAGCGATTCCAATAAATCCAATGTTTTAAACCCGCTTTAACCCTGCTTAAATATGATCGTTACAAAAAAAAATGAACACAACATATGTACCAATTGACAGCCAATAATAAGCATATCGCCACCGAATAAGGAGCGAATTTTTCGCTTGCGTATTTTCTTTTTTCATTACAGTTTATTAAACTCCAGCATCGATTATCAACAAATTTTACTACTCAATTTCCATAACACAATGATACTGAAATAAACATGACAAATATCACCATTAAGTGATAAACAGGACACAACAATTGGAACTATATCTCCGCGTATAAACAAAAGAGGGAAATCTAAATATAGATGTCTATATATAGCCCATAAATGTTGTGTGATGCATAAATGTGTACTACCAAAGACAAGCGTTGAAAACAACTCTCTTCAATCAATACAGATTGCTGGTTATTAAGATTTAAACATGATAGAAAGATGCTCTTACAAAAAATATACGTTTGGTATTTTTTGTGGGTCGCGAAGCTATCAAATGCAAAAATATTGGGTAGCATTATTAGGATGGCTTAATGTATCAAAGAGAAAAAAAAGTGGCGTAAAGTTTCAAATGCAAAACGTGGTTGGCCTGTGTTTCAAAGGCAAAATAAGGATAATGTAAAGTATCAAATGCCCAAAAATGGTGGTGTTAGATATCAAATGCAAAAATCTGATCCTCTATGGATGGAAAACACAACCACCACAATTTCTGTTTTGTATTTGTGACTTATCATGACATCTTAGATAAGTACATTTCTTTCTTGATATTGTTGTCGCATAGTTTTCGGACAAAAACGATTAGAAGTTTTGATAGTTCACAAATCTAGCCAAATAATAGTATATCAATATTCTGCTACAATTACCAACATATTGTCGCTGTTGTCCACTTTCAGTACCAATTTATGTAGTTTTTATTTTAAAGTCAATTATAAGTTTAATTGTTTAACAATTCATGTTTCGAGTGTCCTTTTTCTGCGATAGTGTGCAGTGTATGGCAGTTCCATTGCATTATTCCTTGCAAAGCTGATGGTTACATTAACTATTAAATGGAGATCCACGGCATTTTCAAAATTATACATTTACACTAACAAGGATATCCATATATACGAGGCACTTGATTGGTTCATCCAGTGTACAGGGTTCTGTTGTTCAAATGCGTTTACACAATCAAGTATTTGCCATTAAGATGAACACTGGACTTGTACAACAAGTGAATAGACGATCTGTTGTTTTCAAAATTCATTGATTTGCATATTCAAAACCATATACGGGCTCGTAATTGCCTTCCAGTCATAGGATTATTTTTACTAATGTACATGCATTCTGTTTTCAATATTGTTTAAAGATCCAACGTGTTTAATAAATAATTGTTTTATTCTGTTACTAAATCAAGGTATAAATCTAAATGCATATATGCTATATTAAAATAGTCAACGTTAGCATACTCGAAAATCCAGATATTTTTATCAAATTATATATAAGTAAGTTAACTTTGTCTACAACAATTTACAGTTATCATATTGTTTAGAATGATTTATAGAAAATCGGCTTTATTTTCGGTCAACTAATTTGAGTATCATGGTATTATGCATAAATAAATTGATTATACAGCCTTTAAAAAAGACACATTTGCAAAATTCATGCAGAACGTATAAATTTAAGCTACTGTCATTTATAAGGCATATAATTAAAGGCACTCAGTGTACGGACCTCGAAGGCGGCACCTGTCAATCAATCTACAATTCATGTAGGGGTCAGTATTTCAGTGAATTGTGTTCCGGAACAAAAAATTACTGCTGTGTCCGTAATTGTAAGTATCACTGATAATATACTACTCAACTTTGCTTAGCACAACCCGTTATTTTCCGTTAGAGTCACATGAAAATACACGTTTAATGTATTGCTATATACCTGAAAGGAAAGCGTTAGCTGACCATCATTTTTTTCGCATAGTTTTTGTCAAGATGATAGACAAGAGACTCAAAAATGAGTTAAAACGATTTGAACAATTCCTGTCGTTATTTGGCAAAATTCACAAAGATGTGTTTTTGAAAGAAATGGCATTTTATAAATGGAAGTTAAATCTTGTTATCAATACGGATAAATGTCCATGAACAGGCCAACATCGTAACATTTATCCCTCAAAGTATTCCATTTAGAAAACAGGAATATTTCAATTATCAAAGTTCTGAATTTAACTGATTTTAAATTTTAGGGTGTTTTCTCAATAAATTACAAATTTGAAGAAGCTGCTGGCATCAAGAGCATAAAGCAGTGATATTGCATATAATGATATATAAAAGCTGCATTACTATCGCCGTATAAAAGAAATAAAATGGTTATCCATTTATTTAATGTTTTGATGTCAAACTAAATAAAGGACAAGAAATCTAGTTGTGCTATCTGAACCAAATTATCACATTGTGTTTGTAATTGCTATTATATATGCTAAAATATTCTTTTCTGATACCAGTTTATGTTTTTTTATGAATAATACATCTTTCTTGTGCTTTTCCTACCATAGAGTCCAGTGTTAGACCTGATTCGATGTTGTTGTTGTTTACCGTCACTGCGAAAGTACTTGATTCGTAACTTTTCACAATTGTAACATATTTTAAACGAATGTGATCACTTGTATGTCACATCAAAAATCGGCATCATCATAAAACATACTTCATCATAAAACATACTATGTGATTATTTTTCGTTACACATTTGTAACACACTTTACGCACGTAATAACGCAATTTACTCATGTCATCGTGTTTGTGGCAGTTGTTGTGCACTCGGAGTCTTTTACCAAATGTGATTTTTTTTTGACAAACCGTACAGTGTATGGACGTTCTACTGCATTACGTACATTGTTAAGCTGAACGTTTATATTCACTAGAGCATAGAGACCCACGGCGTTACCAAATCAGGAACGTTCATTGGCATTTGCCCTATTATAGATTTTTTTCGTCTAATGTATATATGCAGTGAGCTGGTATTACCAGTGAATGTGTGCTTTGATGTGTTCAACTCAAATTCATTTGCATTTACACTATAAAAAATGCCTTTAAGGTAAATATTTGACTTATTTAACCAGTAAACATGCGCCTGTCGTTTTTAAAACTTAATCAGTCAGGGGCATTTGCTACCAAAGAAGTGTTTTTAGACATTGGGCCCATTGTAATCAACAAGTGAAGTATTCATTAACTTGTAATGTGTAACGGAATTATTGTATAAATGTTCGTTCATAAAAGCTATTTTAGATCATCAATATAAACCGACACTACTAAGGGTTTTCGAATATTCAATACAGTACTAAGTTATATTTATCTAAAACAAGTTACATATAATCACATTTTTATTCATAAATCAGTTATATGATGATTTTAAAGCATATTCGTTTTAATTCATTAACTAATTAAAAAAGAAAGATTGCAGTTTCAAATTTTCACACATTTCCATGTGAGTTTATATATGTAAACATCTGTCATACTACTGCAAGTAATGTTGCTAATAGCGCCTGCAAATATGTAAATTAAATTATGTATTCTGCAACGCGTTTCTTAACCGTAAATGATCTCAAGCCTTGACCGAGCTGTGGACAAGTTCACATTATTTAGATATTTTTTCAATACTAGTTAGCCTGTACCATAGTTTTAATTCAATGAATACCAAGAATTGTGTGCTTGTTTCCGTCAACTACTTCGATTGTCGCCCTTTATTTCACATCAATTAGTTAACGATATAGGCTTTTTACATGCTCACATTTTCAAAATACATACATACACATTTGGATTTTAGATACCACTATTTATTATATGTGCGAATCGGATCTCCGAGGGTACTGTCAAAATGACACCTATCTATGCCAGGGTCCATATGTTAATGGTTTGTGTTCTGGATCCGTAGATAGAAGTTGCTGTACTCCTGGTGGTAAGTACCATTTTAGTTTTATTCATTTCAATATTTAGATTATTGTTTGTTATTCAGGTTATTATTCATGTCAAGTTTGCCAGTTTATACTTTAACAACTTACAAAAATAAGAAAGTATTTCGTTTCTATCAAATTTAGGAAATACAGTTATTCCGCGCTTGGTAGGCAGATTGGTTGATATAGAGGGAAGATTTAAGCTTTATTCAAATATATTGAGGGAATTAATTATGTAGCTTCCAGTGCCATCTTAAATCAGAAACGCAAATTGTAGTTGTAGATATAGTAAGGAGTGTGTTTTGGTTGCGACAGCTCATAAATTAGATTACCGAGAAAGAGCTTTTTAAATCGTTTACAGATCTAGAACATTACTGGATTTAAAGTTGTTATTTGATGGAGAAATGCAAAGGTCCAGAGTGTATTCTTAATATTTTACACACGGGGATCCAGCAAGGGTTCTGAACACATATTATTATACTAGAATTGTAAAACCCCATGATTTCAGATTTAACAGGAGTTTGGAGTAATTTAATGGCTAGTAAACTAAACAGGTTTGGTCCACAACATATCACACTATTTCAGATTCGCCATGTGAGGCAATATTTGGTACATGTCAAAGAATGACCATGTTGTGTGCTGGTAAATACTCGGACGGAATGTGTGCAGGACCGCCAACCAGGAGATGTTGCGCTTCAGGTATTTAACATGTGTGTGTGTGTGCGTGTGTGTGTGTGTGTGTCATTTTTATTTTGTCACATATTTTTCGATGAATATTTTAATATTTGATGATGTCAGTCTACCTAAACTTTTATTGTCATTCGAATTACGTTGTCGGCACGGTTCATTATATTCCTTGTCTCTGTGTTTCAATTTGTTTTTGTTTTCAACTAAGCAATCTATCTCTATCATTATCAAGTCATGCGTCTATAGTGTACTGTTTTATCTTTATCATTTACTTACATAAGAATAATAATATAATCCCTGTACCCGTGTTTATCAACAATAACAAAAATCTCAACAATAACAAAAATCATTTTTTTATCATAAGCAAGTCATCCGTCTATAGTGTACAGTTTTATCTTATATCGTTTACTATAATTATGAAGATGATAATACTAATAATATAATCTTTGTTCTCTATATCTGTGTTTCGGTTTGTATGTTGTGTTAACGAAAAATATCCATTTTATTTGTATCCTGATTATCTAAATAAACTGAGAAACGCAATTTTCGTAAATTCCACTATTTCGAAACCGGTTCATTATAGACTTCAATATTCCCGAAGTGTGTGTTTGATGTACCACGTGCGATGTTCTGAAATATGGCATCCTCACCAGTTCCGGGAAGCACATTCCTTGATTTCAGGCTGTAAAGTGAGCGCGTGCGCGATAAGTTAATGTGATTACTCATGTGACAGCACACGAAAACATGTATTCTAAATAGTGTTTCTATTTTTTTATAATATAGGCTAAATTCAGCTCATAACGCTATTGCCTCTGATGGAGTATCCACCCAATATACACATAGATTTAAAATTACAATTATTAGTTAAGTCCCATCTATGCACGAGCTGCTTTAAATGGTCGATAGTGTAACGATTATTCCAATTTTTATGCACATTATTCTTTAAAGTTCAAAATGCGCCATACGATATTTATAAAACAACATCTGGCTTTTACACTCAAATAAAGGTTGAAGGAAGTTGAATGTATTACTCTTAGATTAAACTTACTCAATACACAATTTGTGATGGTGTACACTGGTTTAAGTTTTTTAAGCATGAATTTAAAATCTCATGCTTCTTTCTTCAGCTTCGTGGTAAACACGGTCCCCATTTCAACATTGACAGTAACATTCTTTTAAAATTGTTTTTAGTAAAAGGCGTAATATGAGTTTAATGATTGGAAGTAGCACCTTTTAAGAGATGTGGTTATTTAGGTGTGTTACTATGTAAAAGTACTGCATAGAATCTTGTTTTCCAGCTCATTGCGCAAGCTTGGTTATGGTCAGCAGGTTTGGGTGGAATGCAGATGAGGCTACAATCACCGAGAAGATGACAACACCAGTCTCTCGTTTAATCGTCGATGAATTGAACGAGACATGTGACAGCAAAGAGAGATGCGCCGAAAAGGTCAAAAACACCCAGAAGGATCACATGGACAAGAAGCGTTTGTTATTTTATACATGGTTATTACGTTAATCTACCAAAATATACAAATGAAACATTTTTTTCTTTAGTGATGTTCTGTTCACCAATAACAATTGTATTGTAGGGTTGTGTGCTTAAAAATGACTTGCTTTTCTATAATGGACAAAAAATCTATTTTCTTCAAGCCTTTCTAGAGACAATTATACTCATATACGAAATGAATGAAATAAATAGATATTTACAATGATCAATCGTTTATATTGCCACCTAGATATCTATATGTGAGTGCGCCGTGCAGCGTACATTGCTTTTATTAGGTAATTGAGTATTTTCATCCAATTTACTTTTCTTATTTTGCGATTGCTGTTGGTGATATGTATGTGGGTGACGGACTAGTGGTGGTGATATAGACGACAAATGCAAATGATGATAATGATTTAAAAAAGTGATGATAATGCGAATGATTTACTTTCAAGTATGGGGCGATATCGGATACAATTTCCTTATAGACGATAAAGGGTATGTGTACGAAGGACGGGGCTGGAAGTACAAATGCAACACCACCTTTGAATTACACGAAGATACATACACCGTGGCATATTTTGGACAGTTATATACCCACGATCCATTCCTTCTGCCTAATCCACCAACTCTCGAAGGTATCTCAACTGGTCTAGACTACAGTGTAATAAATGCGTTTGTTAGAGAAATGGGAAGTGTTTGGTTTGATGATATTTTTTGCACAGTAGCGTTTGTTGGTATGTTCACAACTAAGATTTGACCGAATGTGTTATCATTCGGTGCGAAACCTTATTTACCACTATGTCAGTCTTATGTGACCATCGTTTGCATTAAGAAATCTCTCAGACATCCGTCAATCTATTTTCCAGTTTTTCCGCAAAAGCGTTTACAGCGTGGCTGTATTTCAACGTATATTTTTGTATTCTGTGGAAAAATCATTCTACATTCAGGAGACTTTTATTTGACAATTTGTCATCATGATTTTTCACCATATTGATATCACTTTGCTAATTTCGATATTGATTTGTACATAAGAAAAAATGAATCGCATATTAGCCAAAGAGAAGACGTAGATGCCATGTTGAATCAAGCTTGGACCTGACATAGCTCTAAATTTAGGAATCTCGCTGGAGAGTCTGAAATGTTTGACTTTCACATTGCTACCAAGCCTCTTTGAGTCTCTCTCCTTTCCAGTCTGCTGAGCAATATGCATTTATTTTTTATGTAACACGTATGATTTGATACTACTTTAACTTAATGTTTCTCGATTTAATACTACGAGAGGTTATTCACGAATTTTGAAACACTTTGTAACAGCTTATAATTTTAAACTGATATGCATTTTACTGTAACAAATGTTCAACATGTGATTCATGTTATAAATGAGTCTACATCGCTTTGGCCATGACTGCAAGGTTTCATTTATAACTGTTTGTTCTTATTTTTTCACTTCATCCTTTAATGCTCGTTGAAGACCTGCCAAAGTGTATATTTTACGTTTTTGTAAACGTCGTTTTAAGATATCCCAAATAGCTAAATCCATCGGTGCTGCATCAGGACTTTTGGGTATCCATTCTTCAGGCGTTACACAGTTGATTTTTTGTTGACGCAAGTATGCTAGTGTGTGTTTTGAGGTATGACTGGATGCACTATCCTGGTGGAAGGCTACGTCTTTAATTTGGTCTCCAGGAAACATTCTGGGAAGATCTTTATTAACAAAAGGCTTCAGAACTTTATTGATATAGAAGTCTGAATTGACTTTTACACCTTTATCAATAATACGGATATCCGTTTTACCATGGAAGCTTACACCTCCCCAGGCCATGAATCCTGGAGCAAACGAATCACGTTTTACAAACTTAAGTTTTGAAACATCATGTAATTCTTTACGGTAATAACAAACCCGACGACGACCATAACTGCCACCAAGATAAAACATTGCCTCGTCGGTGTTGACAAAATTTTCCACTGGTTGTTATTTAAACGTAAATACTGACGCCATGAACGTTGACGTCTTTTCTCAATTTCTTGAGAAGTTAACATTGCAGTACACGTTTAATAATCCGGTTAATAGTAGCCTGAGATACACCTAAACGTTGTGCCATCTCTCTCTGGGTTGGAGGATTTACCCTTTAAATAAAAATTGCTACTTGACGAAAGACGTCAACAGTTGACTTAGTAGGTCGCCTACGAAACTCACCTGGTTTCGGCTTTTTAGTCCCCTACCGGTGTTCACACCGGAGGGGACTATAGGTTTGCCCTCCGTCTGTCCGTCCGTCCGTCTGTCCGTCCGTCTGTCCGCTCAAATCTGGATCCCGCGATAACTTAATAACTAAGCAAGCTAACTTGATGAAACTTGGTATATGACTAGATGGCAATGTGTAGATTATGCACGTAATTTTATTTTTGTTCTTCGACTAAAATTGTGGTTGCTATGGTAACGGAAATAGTGAAAATATGGCAAAAATGGGATCCCGCGATAACTAAGCAAGCTAACTTGATGAAACTTGGTATATGATTAGATGGCTATGTGTAGATTATGCACGTCATTTTATTTTTGTTCTTTGACTAAAATTGTGGTTGCTATGGTAACGGAAATAGTGAAAATATGGCAAAAATGGGATCCCGCGATAATTAAGCAAGCTAACTTGTTGAAACTTGGTATATGACTAGATGGCAATGTGTAGATTATGCACGTCATTTTATTTTTGTTCTTCGACTAAAATTGTGGTTGCTATGGTAACGGAAATAGTGAAAATATGGCAAAAAATGGGATTGATTACCATATTGAGTCAAGGTGGAGCCGGTAGGGGACTTTTTGTGTTGCATACAACACCAGTTACTTGTTAGTATAAGGATTTCGAGATTTGCCGATGGAATGTTTTACTCTATGTATTGTGGACAAAATACATCATGCCCCTGCCCCTTTAGCTCCTTATTTATGCTTCTATATGAATTTCCTTTCTTCAACAGGTATTATATAACACACTCTAAACTTGAGTCAATTTTACGTCTACCCATGTTGAAATCACAACTATGTGTAACATATATGTGTAGTTTGCTATTGAAAGGATAAGATACAGATAAAATCATGAAACTTGTGCTGCAGGTGTTCGCGAGAAACAAAGCTACAGGGTGTTTCAAAATTCGTGTATCACCTCTCGTACAAACAAAATTTAATGCATGTACTTGCATTATTAAATTCCTAAAGATATATTTAATGTGCATGTATCATTCATCCCATCTTATTCTTATTCACAAGGAATCAGTAATCTTTTGCGCTATGTATTATTTGTGGAATTCGAGCAAATGTTGGTATCACATTTTTACATTAGACAATTAATCGCAAAGCACATTCGTGGCAGCTAGAAATGCAATGACATATATTTAGAAAGCCAAGCGTTATGTAACAAATGACGTTAGAGAATACAAACCAATCAGTTCTAATGATTGTGATTTTTATTTCAAATAAGTATGCAGTTAGACATTTTTGTCATGTGACATTATTGCAAGTGTACGTGCTTTACGAACCGTTGCCCATCAATCCTAATTGTTTGGAATTCCCGCATAATTAGATGATACGCAGTTAAGACAGTTCATTTCAATATAAATGTATGCTACAGGCCTATGGGAATATACAATTAAATTTTTTTAATTACATATTCGGTCTATAGACGATTTATCTACATTGGCAATTTATATAAATCACTTTCAATGTAAGATTATGTGAACAGGAAATACGTATAACCATTCTTACTACTAGTTTTGTTCACTAATTCTGATGAATCGTTTATTAATGTCTACAT
>CM037792.1:18586093-18636093 GCA_021229015.1 Solen grandis | reverse complement strand
CTCTAATGGATTTTTTTTTTTTAAAAATGAACGTTTTCGTTTTATAGTGTTCCAGTAGTTCTTTCGGACGTGAAGGAACTAAGACGGTTTCTTGTATATTTTCGCAGTTGTTTCCTGGAAATATAGACACAGGGACGTTAGTTTCCAACGAATTTCGATCCCCTGTCCGCGCAAAATCAGTGCGCATTAACCCGAGGAGTTGGGCTGTCCATATCAGCATGAGGTTTGACGTCATAGGATGCAAATAAGTCTTGGCGTCATAGGATGCAAAAAGCGTTTGACGCCATAGGATGCAAATAGCAATGAAAAATGATACATGTTTAGCCTTATCATGTGATTTTATGATAGTTCTATGTTTGTTCCAGTACCATACTTAAGGTATTCCATGCATCGTTAAATTATAGTCATGGTTCTTCAAATGCTTAAAAAGACTTCAAAAAGAAACAAGCATACATTGACTTATTGAGTTATATGCACTTTTGCTCTAAGTCTATAAAAGCTTTTATTTTATATAAAATTCCCATGATCACTTGATGGACTATGATCATAATTTTATAATGGATGGATTACCTTCAATCGAAAAAAGGGGTCATCGAGGGAGAGGAAGCGTGACGACCGATTGCGGCTTCTTCACGACTTTTTATACAGAGACACTATATTTCGCAGGTTCTTTGCTTTTTGTGTGTTGTTTTTGTTTTTAGCTCACGCTTTTGTGATTTCCCTTCGTCGTCAATAATTTGGCTTGTTAACATTCTAGAGGCCATATTTTTAGCCCAATCTTCATGAAACTCGGTCAGAATATTTTTCTCCATAAGTCTTTGACAAGTTCGAAATTGGGTCATGTGGGATTTAAAAGTCGGTCACGAGATCGAATCTTAGAAAAATATTTTAACTCTCTTGAGGCCACATTTTAGGCCTAATCTCCATGAAACTTGGTCAGAATGTTTTTCTTCATAAAATCTTGGACAAGTTTGAAATTGTTTCACGTGGGGTAAAAAAGTGGGTCACGAGGTCAAATCTTAGTAAAACCTTGTTAACACTCTAGGGGCCACATTTTTTTGGCCATATCTTCATAAAACTTGGTCAGAATGTTTGATTTCATACAATCTTGGACAAGCTTGAAGTTGGATCATGTGGGATCAAAAAGTAGGTAGATATAAAAATGCAAAATATGTTGCTCATTTATAATCAGGTGAGCGATTTAAGGCCATCATGGCCCTCTTGTTTTGTTTTTCTCACACTCGATTTCATACTTCCGCGTAATTAAATAAAATATTTCATTCTTGATATAAATCAAATGATATTTAGAAATTCAGTTAAAACACACGTGATTCATTACGCAATCGTGTGACGTCGCCTATCTTCAGAATCCTTAGTGTGTAAATCGCTATAGAATAAACAAAATGTGATACGACGGTGTAATAAGACAGCAAGCGCACGAGAATTATATATAAACATGGCAATAGACTTGGAAAGTGGCTTTAATTATGCAAATAATAGCTTGCAGATTGATTTTGGTTTCAGTGATTGAAAAAAGTAAGAGTAACTTTTGGGAGTAAATCGCTGAGAGAAATGATGACGTCATGGATGCACGATTTCATACAACTGTCGACTAACTGGTTTAACCTACGTCTTGCACTTTTTCTCTTGACCTAGCAATCCTTTTCACTGCAAATTTTCATAAACATATAAACTATGTACATCACCAAGCAAGCCTTCTCCAGGACAGAATCTTATAAAATATACTTTGCAGAAAGAATTGTTGTAAAAAGAAGCTACGCTACAGTCATCAGCACCTTTAGACTAAATCTCAAACTACCGATTACTGTAACATGCGGTGATTGTCGCGTTTTACTTGAATCATACATACATATTGGAATGAATATGAAATTTTATGTACTATCATTTAGTTTATAAATCAATGAAACAACGACTTAGATTTATTACATTTCTTGAGTTAACTTGGCTCTCGTCTAGGACAGAGGGTGTTCCAGACGTGATTGTGACGTAACAGTACAAAGGAAGACGATCGACTGCTTATATTCTTATATCATTAATATACATTCTTTAAAAAACTCTCCATTTCTTTAAAAAGTATTTTTGCATACGAAAATGGACAAATTATGACTTTAAGGTAATGAATCTAGATTTATAAAACATTTATATTCCATTGGAAAATTCAGGGGTATTTTATAATAAGGTAATTTAATTGAATTTTTTTAGTCAAATTTTTAAACTTAGAGGATCGCATTCTACCATGTAGAGGTGACGTCATGTTCCTCGTCTAACCTCTACACATTGACGCATCACCAAACCGATTCTGGCATTTTCTACATGCGCGCCTGATTACGCCAAGCGATTGCACAAAGAAGTAATCCGTTGTTAATTGACATAAAAATATCGAAGTTCAGATAAATCTCAATAATTTCTCATAAGGAAAATTTCTTCTCAATGTTGAGAAAATGGACACTATGGTTATTCTGCCAACCCGAAATAAATGAGTCTTCAATAAACGATTAAAGAGAGCGGTCGTGATGAAAAAAGTGCATATCCCATGATTCTTTTGGCGAAAGTGTACAGATAACTTAGCATAGCGGTTTATTTTGCAGGCACAATGAAGAGGGTCGAAATCAAAATTCAGAAATGATAAGTCATAATTTCACACTAACTTCTGAAATTGAAAATGCTTGCCGCTCTAAATTTTAAGACAGTGTTGAAATTTTAATCATTGAATGTAAATGCTTTGAAAATTATATTAATAGAGTTTGTTTTTTTTACGATAGAAATATGTCTTTGTTAATTTTATAAATTATGTACATTCAAAGGCTTGGATATGTAAAGGCATGTTGTGAAATTTCAAGACAAGTATTAAAGATGGGATCATGTATGATCAGTTCAATTAATAGAAAATACATTGAAAATGAAAGTTTTTTTCGGCTCAGCATATATAGGAAATTTGTATAAAGTTCGGTTTCAGGAAAACTGCTTGGAAGAGTTTCAGATGGTTAGAAAACGGTATAATCATGTGATACGTCATGTTCATCAGGTTCTGTTTTTGTTGTTGTTGTTTTTTGTTGTTGTTTGTTGCGAAGCTGTCTAACCTCATTTTATGACCTTATTAAACGGAGACGTAAGACAATGCTGAATGAATATTTGAACATATTTCATTGGTAGATGGTTCTATATTGTAAATTTTTACGCACCATTGTTTATTGAGATGACAAATGGCTGAAATATATGCTTCGTATTCACAAAATGTTTATAAATAATCCCAACTGAATTTCAGTTCCTTTGATAAATATAACATAGTTGTTTTATCCTGCTTTTATGTGAACAGTGGGGCCTATTTCGGGCCGAATATGATAAATATATACTCCATAGTATATTATAGTTTTTGAACATATCAACATTCATTGAAACATTTTTTGAATATAAGATTTTGCAATATACAACTTTTCGAAACACTTTTGGAGAGGACTGAATATTGTTGTTGTTTTTTTCATTTCATGTCTACAGATGCTAGTTTTTACAGATTATGCAATTACTCCAATAAAAGTTACTCTTTCCATTGTACTTTTTTCATTGCAGCCCATGATATCACAATCTGAAAATCTCAATTTCATATAATTTTCTATACTCATCTACACTATAAGTTCAACTAAGTATTCCGCCGAATATGTTTTTTTTTCAAGATATTTTGGTGAAAAGATATTTCTTCTTTTCAATTACGCTGCTGGTCTCCGTTAATGTGATTTACAGATAGATGATATAATTTAACAATTGATGACATGGCCATTGTAAAATACCCAAGGAGATCCAAACACACATAGTTAATTATTGACTCAATGTAATTTTTGGAGCTTATCTGAGTCTCTTAATACAATGTTGTAATGCTCCAACCAGTTTGGTCATCAGGTGGGTGTCTCCTTCGTTGAACGTTTCGGTGCTTCCCACAACGTTCTCTTGAGGTACGCCAGCCATGAAAACATTGACCCCAAACTGGTTAGCAATTCTTGCTCAGCCTCATTTAATAATGGCTTCCTCGTTGATTTTTTTTTAGTTTACCGTATCTGCGACATACGAGCGACGTCCGGCTAATGACGTTCGGTTAGGGCGGCTAGAATCTAAATATGTTTACAAATATGTTGGTAGAAGCGCTGACCCGCGATGACCAATCTTTTATAGACGGTCTGGTTGCCGAACAGACCAAGGACGAACTCGAACAGGCCAAAGACGAACTCGAACAGGCGGCCGAGGAGGTCGTCGAACAGGAACAGCAAAATATGCTAAAAACAGCTGAGAGCTGGGTCTACGTTTCTCTCGCTGCGGTACTCGTCTGGAAAGTAGATGGGGCAAACCGTCCATCAAAGCAGGTGCCGCCATCAAAGCAGGAGCCACCAAAATAGGAGCAACTCACAACCCGTTATGACCTATTCTACATAGAGTAGGCCAAGAATGTGGTACCCATTTGCAGTAGTGCGGGTTCAGATAGGGTGCCCACTTGAAAAGGAATTTGCTAGAACTACAACGGGGTAAAGGCTCTTTTTGCAAGAAAAGCGCTTAAAAATACAACGTAAACGTTATTCAGTACAAAAGTGGTCCAAAAACCCCAATTCCGATACTACTGGTTCCGCCCTCGTGACTATATCGTATAGTTCAAGGCAACTATGAACTAAGCTATTTTGCACATGGTATTTTCCTCCACTAGCGACAAATCGTTACAAAAGTGTGAGCTATGTGGTTGCATAGTCGACACTTATTGATTTTTACAAAAGTGTGGACTACGCGTTATAACCACGGTGACTATGAACAAATACTAGCATCTGATTGGTCCGTGTGCTAATCAATGTTTATGTCAATATAGACTTTTACAGTGTGGTGGTTTCCTCTTCACTGGAATCCAGATTAGACCAGTAGTTGAGGTAGGACCTTAATCGCAACTTTAATTAATTGAAAGTGACATTTATCAAAAGATTATGGGGGATATGATGAATGCTTGCCTATTTCTTTTACAAGCGTTCATTATTGTTCGTGGACATTATTTTAATAAACGTTCTGAACTGTTTGTATGCTCAGAGAACGCATCATTGTTCTCGATACCCTTTAGTGGGGAAATTCCGTGTGTCTACGCATGTCTTCGGAACAGCACGTGCCTGGGTGTGGTCTACAATTCAAGCGAGCAACTGTGCGATGGTTGTCTATCGTTACAGCAATCTCCAGCCGGGGTGATCGCTTATTGTAAGTTTACCTTGTGTTCTGTTAATTTTACTAAATGCATTGCTATGAACTGTTATTTTGACTTATCATATATTGTAATTTTATATTGAGTTTTCACCTTCTTTTAATAATCTTTTTACCAAAATGCACCCTAAAGAACAAGAAGTCACTGACTAGGCGTGGTAAATGAGATGCTAGTTACCGTGTCGATTCATTTATGTGATAACCCAACCATTTAAACAGTATTGCTCTCCCCAAAAATAATTAAAAAATGTTAACATATAATTTCTACTTGAATGTTGTGATATAGCACTAAAAAGAGAAATGTAAAGATATCGTCCAACCTATGCTCAATCTAACAATATATTTTTATTGAATAGACAAATTTGGCACATCGAATCTGTAGTTAAGGGCATTAATAATTGGTATGCATGGAATGTGGCACCCTGCTAGGTACTTAAAGGTCTTATTTGCTGAAATGTCCTTAGGGGATGGTCATAGATATAAGTCACAATTAGTACCTGTTCTGTATCTGTCTTTATTTATTATAACAGTGGATTGTAAATTTAGTGATGCCTTTTTTGTCTAAAAGACGTAAGGCTTTCGCTTTTTTTTTTTTTTTATTAAAATGATAATAAATAATTATGTCTTTGATAGTACAGTACAATATGATAGTAGAAGATTATTTGTTTCTTTTCAATTATAACTAACTAGTACTACGGGATAATAAGTGTTCTTCCCATGAATTACGAATATATAAATATCTACAAGCTCAGGGATGAATGAAAAAAATATTTTTCTAAGATGAAAAAAGATAAGTTGTAAGATTCATTATTTCTTTACACATCTTGAAATAAGTAATATTACATACCTTTTTCATTTCTTCTCCTTCAAATAATCCGTTCAACAGAATATGTTTCCGGTAACACACGCATAGGTATACCATTGAAACTCAATTCATCGTTATTCATTAATTTTTAATTAAAACATTTATGTTCACGGAGTGACCGTAAAGACGCCAGAGTTGAATTTAAGTTTTCAGACCTTCTTATATATGTAATCCAGAAATAAATATTTGGCGAGTAATTACAGTCATGGAACGTTTTGAAGAGAGGTGACGTTTCATCATCAAAAGCAGCAGACTCATTTCAAATGTTATAATTATAGCAAATTACTGCAGTGTCCACTATTTGTGCAGCAATTACAGTAGTAACTTATTCCTAATTTTTTTTTCATCTTATGCGCCTTTTAAATTAAAACAGAACAATCGAATTACTTTTAGAAAATAAAGAAAACAATTGTTAAAATACACTATAATGACATTAAGCATCCCTAATACACACAACACACACACACACACACGCACACATACATTTTTGTGTATATATATATATATATATAATATATTATATATATTAAAATCTGTTATTACTGTATCAACCACTACAATATGAATTAGGCAGTACACGCAAGCGTTGAAGTTCAATTACAGCTAAACTTATTACGTAACGTTGAAGTTCAATTACAGCTCAAACTGTTATTATTGTATCAACCACTACAATATGCATTAGGCAATACACGTAAGCGTAGAAGTTCAATTACAGCTCAAACTGTTATTATTGTATCAACCACTACAATATGCATTAGGCAGTACACGTAAGCGTAGAAGTTCATTTCAGCCAAACAGTTATTAGGGCAGTACACGTAAGCGTAGAAGTTCAATTACAGCTCAAACTGTTATTATTGTATCAAACACTACAATATGCATTAGGCAGTACACGTAAGCGTAGAAGTTCAATTACAGCTCAAACAGTTATTAGGGCAGTACACGTAAGCGTAGAAGTTCAATTACAGCTCAAACTGTTATTATTGTATCAACCACTACAATATGCATTAGGCAGTACACGTAAGCGTTGAAGTTTAATTACAGCTCAAACTGTTATTATTGTATCAACCACTACAATATGCATTAGGCAGTACACGTAAGCGTGAAGTTCAATTGACAGCTCAAACAGTTATTAGGGCAGTACACGTAAGCGTAGAAGTTCAATTACAGCTCAAACTGTTATTATTGTATCAACCACTACAATATGCATTAGGCAGTACACGTAAGCGTAGTCAATACGCTAAAGTTATTAGGCATACACTACGTAGATTCATTCACTCAAACTGTTATTATTGTATAACCACTACAATATGCATTAGGCAGTACACGTAAGCGTTGAAGTTCAATTGCAGCTCAAACAGTTATTAGGGCAGTACACGTAAGCGTAGAAGTTCAATTACAGCTCAAACTGTTATTATTGTATCAACCATTACAATATGCATTAGGCAGTACACGTAAGCGTTGAAGTTCAATTACAGCTCAAACGCGAAATTCTTCAATTTCAAACTACAATGGAAGCAATTTCCTAACATCCAATTTTCTTAAAAAAGTATATAGAAGTAATGTTTAGACACTACAGAATACCTCTAGATGTTATAAAAAATGTCATTTTAGTGGATATGATCTTTTTAGCCTGCCAAAATCCCGCATCATACATATTTTGACAATTTCCATATAGAAATATATAGGAACTATATTCATCATCTTCAAACAAAATGAAAGCAAAAATTTCTCGCATCACATTAACCTTTAACCTGCTGAATTTTTCATTTAGACTTAGCCGCCATCTTTTTTGGAACTGCCCATTATCAATTTTAGGAATAGCAAGATGAAAACGTGTAGCTGGTCAGCTAACAGTAAAGAAGATTACTTCACGGGGTTATGAAATTTTGTCTTTTAATCTTAAAGTCATGCTTTTAATGGAAATCCAAATGCCTGCTATACAAAACAGGTAATCGATAAATGCTATCGGGGTAATCGATAAGGCGTTTTCAAGGGAGATCACTTTTGTCGATAAAACTGGGCAAGTTACAGGTAAGTTGCACATGACAAACTAATGTAATGAAAACTCGTCAATAAACACACACAACACACACACACACAGCTTCTTTCTTTTCAGCCATGTTAGCGTTAGCGAAAACAACTTTCTATTTTGCCTTACACGTTTTCCAGACCATGCATTCACGAATAAATGTAGAAACGACACTGCTTTTCATACTTGACCTTCGAAATACTAAGTCAACGTAATATAGAGAGTTCACAGTAATTAAAACAAAAGATACATCATGCACTGTAAAGTGTACCGGTAGTCGGTTAATGTACGCACAAATGATTTGAGCGACAAAAATGCATAGAAAATAACCGCCCTAAAACTACTTCAAAGACTCGGGTGTAGCTAATAACTTGCATTTGACAGCAACTTGATAAATAGTTGGGAACCGTGGACCCGGTCCCAATTTTCTGATACTTGATTTATTATTTATAAGAGCGATAAACATTATCATCACCGAGACAAACGACGACAAAATTTGTATCTCAGTACAATGAATGGTATATTTATCACATTAATACTTTGTCTTTGAAGCCTCCTTCTGCACTAGTATGGATGAGGTATACCTCGTGTCGGGAGAGTACGGAGTACCAGATAGCCAGCTGACAGCATCCTCGACCACAAGGAAACCTCTCCCGGGGCCCACCAGCCCAGAAGTGCCCGGCTTTTCAATGCGGAGATTACACCTGATGATGGGACAGGGGCGTGGACAGCAGCCAGCAAAGATTTAAACCAGTGGATACAGGTTCTGTGTTTCTATCATCTTATTCGTTCTGATATCAGCCGAATAGTTTTATGTCAATAACTTTTCATTAATAGAAAACCCTTTCGATGGCCCCTGTAACATAATGACGATTTTCTTTTCGGCTCTTAAAACCATGGAGAAAGTCTTGAATCCAGTGCGGTTCAAACTTTAATTCTAAGCACCGTGTCTAGTTCTGACCATTTTAATTTGGCATTACAGATAGGTAAGTTTGAAACAAATGCTATGATTTTTTATGTTTGTATATTGATTATTTTTAAATCGTTGGTTAGTGTGTGTGTGTGTGTGTGTGTGTGTTAACATCGTCTTAGCCTACGCATTTCATAGTTTGTGTATAGTTTGTTGGAATATGGCTGACGTTGTTATGTGATTTTGGAGAAAAAATACATACAAGCGTATAATGTAAACAAGGTAAGCATTTTTTAAAAAAAAGCTAGCAAACAGCTCGATTGGTATTTTCTATTAAAGCATGCGGTTTGATATTTTTTCATTCAATCTGGTTCTGTAAAATAATTATCATAATGCTATGATAAATGATAACATCAAAACTCGTCTCTAAGGATAGATTGTTGTTTTGGAATTTACTGTCGCTACGACAATATTTCAGTCAAATAGTCACGTCCAGACAATTTCAGCTGGAGGAAACCCAAATGCATAAAGGCATATATGTTTACCAAAAGGGTAACAAATATAATTAAACGCACAAAAATAGATTTTGAATAGGAAAATTGAAAATATTCTGAGCAGGATTCGAAATAACGCCAATACTTTTACCGCCTGTAGAAAATAAATCGTTTATGAGATTCACTGCGTTGTTAATAATTCTAACGAATAATCATAAATTAGGCCACGACATTCCGGAATTTTTTAATCATTTCTCTTATAATGTATTAATTGTTATTGTTGTGCAATGTAAATTATCATTGGTTTCAATCGAGAAAATATCTGACCTCCGCCCGGGAATCGAACCTTGGGCCTCGGATCTCACCAAGGAGCTAGAAGTGGAGCTGATCACTACACACATGCTTTTATTATTAGGACACGTGTATCATTTTAAGAGAAAAGGAGAGGGGGGAGAGGGAAAGAAGAGAGAAAAGACACGCACTGATTTCATACAACATCGTTTGAAAACCAGTGCGCGTGAAAGCAGATCATGTAAATAGAGCCAAAATTGTATTGCTGTTAGATTGACAAAAAAGGACGGAATACGCCTTTTTGCTGAAGAGCTTTTTCTGCCTATAACGCTTCCAAAACAGCGATCTTTATTGGTTATTCTTTGATTATCCAATCATATAAGTTGATAGCATTCATGGGATCAATGTGTGGTCTCAGGCTTGGTCAGAAGGATTCTGCGCATGCGCAGTGTGAGGATACTAAATTGTTTTCTCTCTTGAAAAAAATAAATATTTTCCGAGTTTTAATAGCCAGAATTAGGCTATATGTGTTTAAATTGTATCAGTGTTAACAGCTTATCCGCTTAATTGAACTGTTATAAGTGGATGAGTAAGATAAATTCACTTTATGGTGAGAAAATGCAAAATGTTCGACCGTGTTGTTCAAATATATGGCGCGTTTTATGTGTTGATTGGTGTTCAGTGGATTATGAACGTCCGTTCAGTTGTTAAAAGGTTTTTTTTCGGATTGTGTATGGATTTGGATATAAGGATTGATGGTTATTTGTCAACAGGTTAGATTTTTTTCTATGTGACGCGCGTTGATTATACTGAACAAACACACAGAACACTTTATTTGTCAAATACACAAATGTTTTGAAACCCTTATGTGCGGTGTAGTCACAATAACATGGAAATGGAACATGATTTCCACGATACCCAACCTATTCCTGGTCAGTCACGGTGCACCAGTCAAGTACCGTTAGATGTCTCCTCTCAGACATTAATCAAAGATTTATGCGGATCACAAAGCTCAGTTGATCATGATCTTTTGTGTGAAGAAGTTGATATTTTTATGAAAATGTGTCTGTTGATGATAGGTTAAGCTGTATGCAGATGCTATTTCATCAATATACCAAAGATCGGTTCATATCCACCCTATTAACCGACGGACAATCAAGCAGGGATAGACTTGAAGAACTTAGAATTACAATTTTCAATACACTTAAATCGATTGAAAGTTATCCTTATAAGAAAACTTGTCAGTTAAAAAAACGTAAATCTACAAATAGTGGAGATACAGTGTCACATAAGTTAGCACAAGACGTGTATATATTGGTCTCAGTTCTTGATGGGTCTCCTTATGAAGATCTCAAAACGATTATCAACTCGGCACAGATAGCGGTTAAAGATGATAACAACCGTCCGTGTATATCCGGATCACAAACAAATCGCGATCAAGTTTCCGAACTGGATAACTTAAAGCATGTTATCGCGCAAGTACAGGCTGATATTTTGTCGCTGAAACAGGAGAAAACTGTCCTCGAGGAAAACTTAGCGAAAGATGTGAAATGTATCAAGAATGAACTTTCTACGTTTAAGAATGAAACGAACACATATCTGAGAGATCTTCAGTATGAGATTGATGTGAATAAACTTTCTATTGAGAGGATATGCGATGATAGGTGCACAGGCAATTTTAGTGTCAGGAATGATCTGAAAGTGCTCAGGGCTGAATTTATCTCAGAAAAGGATGACACGGAGCGTCGTATGAATGAGACCCGCGAGAAAATTGCAATTAACACTAAGCATTTAGAAAAGAGGGTACTTAAACTCGAATCCCAGGTCTTGAAACAGTTGCGTGAGGAAGAGTCGGGTCCTGTTACAGAACAGATCGAGTGCAGGTCGGAGAATATCCATAGCAACCAGGACGATAGGGACAGGGAATCAGTCATGGAACCTAGAAGCCAAGATACAAAGGCTGCAGTTGATGATCGAGTCTCGAACCATACCGGCGTCCAAAGGGATACAGAGTACATCAATGGGGAGTCGGAGGGAATTCATTGTAACCAGGGTACCAGTGACGGGGAAGCAGCTAATAACCATATTAGCCATGGTAACCAAGGAACACTATACAGAACTACTATCGATGGATATACGAGGTTTGTGAGGGTAATAAAGCCCCCGGGTAACGACGGTTACAGTTCAGTGGTGAAAAGGGGGGTGACAAGTGAGAAAACGTCAAATGTTGATCCGCCAGTGTGTACGCCAATACCACGTAGAATATATGGCGTAACTGAAAACCACGAAGATTCGAACTCACTCCACTCACATCCACCCGTTGTAGAAACACAACCAGTGAAGCGTGACGTAGATATGCAGATGCTAAACAAAAATGCAGAAAGTTCTTATGATGATTTTACACAGTATGTGAGAAAGCAAACCAAGAGATTTTTTGTAGGTGGATTTTTGAACTCTGTGACAGAGGATGTCATATTTTCTATAGCGAGGCAGAATAACGTATTTTTGAAACGTGCGTATTTTCAGATCGAAATATCGAGATACTGCCGCGATACGGGTAAATGTGGATGAATATGCGGCCAGTTTAATTGCAAGTGAGGGATTTTGGCCACCTGGTGTAATATGTAGACCCTGGCTAAATCGACCACCGAAACATAGACAGTCACGGGGTCAATATAACAAGCAGTCACGTGATCATACAAATGGTGTTTATGGTGATCAGGATTATGATTAGGTTGTGTCTTCATTTTGTTGATCTGAGTTATGTCTTTGACTTAAGTAGATCATGTTTACACGTAACTTTACACATCAACCAATGTACCTGTTTAATAGTTATTTTATCATATACGTAATGGTAGCACTGTCGTCTTTGAATCTATGTACATGGAATGCAACAGGCATTATGTCAAGCGCGTTTTACCTCAGCCAGATGCTCAATACCCACAAAATTAGTATTTGTGGTGTGTCAGAACATTGGTTGACAAAATCAAATGTAGATTTTATCAATAGTATTCACCCATCATATAATGGGGTTGGCCAGTGTAACCGATATGTATTGTTCTTCCAGAAGTAGAGGAAAGGGTGGAGTCGCACTGCTCTGGCATTCAAGCTTGAATGATCAGAGCAGTCTTTTACATGTCGATCACGATCGTATAATTGGTATACAATTGAAAGTTTCTGATGATTACTACATATATATATATTTCAAATATATGCCCCAAGTTCTAATTATAGTATTCAATTGTATAGGGATCATCTTAAGCATATACAGGATATTGTTTGCTCATACTCCACAAGGGGGCGTGTCATTGTTATGGGGGATTTTAACGGTCATTTACAAGGTCGTTCATTCATCAAGCCGAATGATACGAGAAGTAGTGACCTATATTATATGATACACAATAACCATCTTGTTTCTGTTGATACATTGCCTCTATGTACAGGAGCAAAATCTACATTTGTATCATATGATGGAAGCAATGAATCATTAATTGACCACATTTTGTTACCTTCTAGCTGTATTGATTTTGTTCAGTCATGTCATATAGTTTAAGATAACTGTGTCAATGTATCTACACATCGTCCTATTATTGTAAATTATTTGTCAATACAGATAACACGTGATCTTCCGCTCCATGCACGTGTCGCACCAATCAAATGGGCTAACGTGAAACCCAGTGAGTTGTCTCATTTTCAACATATTCTAATGTGTCGACTCAAGTCACGTCTAGGCCATGTTTTGACAGTTACATCTCACGATGGTATTGATAGTCTTTATACCGAGATAGTCGAGTCTATTAAATATGCGTCGGATACTACTCTTCCACGCTCATTCTATCGTTCATACCTAAAACCATATTGGGGTCAGATCTTAAAGGGCCTTCATGAGTGGATGCGTCACAAGCGCGGTGAGTGGCTAGCAGCAGGTAGGCCACGTGATAGGTCACATGTAACTTTTATTTCGTATAAGGAGGCCAAAACAAAATTTAGACGTATTCACCGAAGCGCGGCTCGTGATTATAATAATAAAGCTTTTCGTGATATTGATGCGGCTGCATCTGTTGATTGCGGTTTGTTTTGGAAGCTGTTTAACGCCAAAAGAAAGGTCACTTCCTAAGCATCGGTGTGTTAGCTTAACTTTAATGGTCGTGTTGTACGTGATGCTAACGATATTACTCAGGAGTGGGGATCTTATTTTGCAAATCTATATAGTGATACAAATCATGAGTTGTATGATCAAGGTTTTCGTCAAGTAGTTGATGATACAGTTGATCAGTGGAAATTTGAAAATAATGTAGACCCTGACCAGCCTCCGTTTGCATTTGAGGAATTAATGGGGTGCATTAAGAGTCTGAACACAGGTAAAATGTGTGGTTTAGACTCCATTTATAATGAGCATATAATTAATGGAGGACCTGTACTATATGAATATATACTTTTGTTATTTAATAGTATGTTATCACAGTCTTATGTACCTAATCAGTTGAAACAAGGCTGCATTGTTACCTTATTCAAGGGAGGTAATAAACGTAAAGATGATCCGAAGAGTTACCGAGCTATAACTCTTTCTTCGTGTCTTCTCAAACTGTATGAGAGCATGCTTTTATTACGGTTAAAAGAACATATAAATATCCCTATTCATCCTCTACAGGGCGGATTTCAGGAGGGAATGGGTTGTAATATGACAAGTTTTCTATTACAAGAGTGTATACACTATTGTAAAGAGAGCAACAGTAAGTTATATGCATGCTTCCTGGATGCTCGTCAAGCGTTCGATAGGGTATGGCATAATGGTCTTTTCTACAAGCTTCACTACATGGGAATAACAGGTCGCCTATGGCATGCGATTGTGAATATGCACACTGGAATGACCAGCTGTGTATTGTATAAGGGTCGTAAATCTGACTGGTTCCCTGTACTTCAGTCTACCCGTCAAGGCTCGCGATGGTCACCATTTCTCTACTTGTGCTTCATTAATGAGTTAATACAACAACTTGTTCATTCACAGGCCGGTTTATGTATAAATGGATATAGTATATGTGCTCCGACCGTAGCCGATGATATGTTATTGTTATCTCTGTCAATGCGTGGCCTCCAAACTCTTTTAGACATATGTCACCGTTATGCGTGCAAGTGGAGGTTTCAATATAACCCTGCTAAATGTGCCGTTATGGTTTTTAATGAAAATAAGATTTCTTACTTTCGTTCGTCCAGGTCATGGCATTTAGGCGAGGATACAATTTCCGAAGTCTGTAACTTCTTACACCTTGGTGTTATGTGTTATTGTGACTATAAGTTAAACCAAAGGGTTAAAATAATTTGTGATAAGGAAAACGTTCTTCGGAACTCTAGACTATGAGTCTCTCAGAAAATTAAATCCAATTACATGTAAAAGGATTTATGATCATGTAGTTCTCCCAAAAGCACTTTACGGCACAGAATGTCTCTACACCTTATCGTCTAATGAAATTATCTCCCTTGAGCGGGCTCATCGTATGTGTGTCAAATCTATGCAAGGCTTCAGCTGGAGAACGCGCACTGATATAGCACTAAGCATGCTTAATGTTTTACCGATAAAATGTATAATTGATAAACGGAAACTGATTTTTCTTGGTCAACTGTGTCGTCAGCTGTGCAATAAAGCAGTTAAGCATATATTTCTCTTTCGATTAACATATAGTAAGTTAAACCCCTCTAGGATATCTGGTTTCTTTAAGGATATATGGGGATTGCTTCAGGATTATGATTTAACAAACTATTTGAACGATTTCATATGTGATGGTAACTTTCCAAGAAAGGTTACATGGAAGCGTCTAGTTAATCTTAAAGTTCGTTCAAAGGCGATCAATGACTGGACTGTTACATACAGTGCGGCAGAATTCGATCGTGTCCGTTCTGTCCATACAATTTGTGGGATAAGTGAGATCTGGCAACACAGTTTTAGGTATACATACCAACTTGCATACTGCAGAACTGTTTGCAAGCTGGTTACTTATTTGTCATGGCAGGGTGGTTCATGTCGAAGATGTGGTGCTGAATTCAATGGCACTAGTCTTACCGATCATATTCTCACTGTCTGTCCACATTTGTTTATTCACCGTCAACAGTTGGCGGATAGTTTACAAACAAAACTCGGAGATCACGTGTTGTCAACCTTTCTCTCATTAGATGAGAAAACAAAAGTTAATACTCTTCTCGGGGTCGAGTGCCCATCACTCGCTGTCTGCTCAAGCTTACCATATCATGCTTTGATAAATATTTTATTTCGTCACGTTCATCTCATGTGGATGTCTTATAAGTGAGATCTACGCATTTCGGGTTTTGGTAAGGTTTGTGCCCTACGAAATCTTAGTTCTTGGTTTTCCTGTCTCTTTTGATGAATTTATAATTTAGTTTTCCATTTATTGCAGTTTAACTGTGCAATCGGTACTTATTATATTCACATTTGAATCTATTAAATTAAGTACTCTTTAAAGTACTCTTTATACAAGTAGATGGATTCTGGTAATATGGTTTATGTCTACATTAATTGTTGTATACATGTTTAGCCCGAAACATATTGTTAAAGTGTGAAGGCCAGTTTTATTCCTTTTCTTTTGTATGTTACACACACACAAACGCTCGGACACACATACGCACGCACGCATACACACAAGCATAAACAAAGACTCGCACACACATACACATTATTCTTGTAGGATGTTGTAAAATGCATGTAATTTGTAATCTTCAATAATTGGAATTAATTAAGATATAAATGTGTGTAATTTTACATATACGCCCATGATACTTTCTTACTTACGCATACATAAGCGAACATTTAAATATACAGTTAATAACACCTTCATCTTTTGTTCTTTGTATTTCTGTTTCGTTGTATTCTTAATTTGCTCGCGACCATATAGAAACTCTTACGTTTCGTTTCGGTAAGTGGTTTTGTGTTTATATGGTTGGAAACATCATAACAATTGGCTTACCCTTTCATCTTAACCTTGTATTCTTATATTATGCTTGGACAAGGTTTATATTTACATGTATTTATTTAACAGTAAGGGTGCTGTAATGGGTGAGGATAGTATAGTAGGTTATTAGCAAATTAATTACTCGCTGTTTTTTGTTTGTTTGTTTGTTTGTTTGCTCTTGTCATATGTATGTCTCTAGTGTGTAATATTTGTATTTTACTTGTTCTTTGTCAAGTTGTCTTTATATGTAATCTTCAAAAAAATTGAGGAAATAAAGATATATATAGAAAATTCCTATCGTATATGCGGCCGTCCGAGGGCGAGCAGGAATGATAACACCACATGGCGCTATCGAAAATATTCGTCCGAGTTGTCGTTCTTGCGGGACGGTAACCTACCCACAATAGTCTGTTGTCGCATTTCACACCTACCCACAGTACTTAGTCTGTTACTTTCACCACTGTTAATCTTCTACATTACGAAGAGAGGGGATAATTGCTTGACCTTCTTGACTCTATCTCGTGAATCTAGCGATACTGTTCGTTATTATAATTATCACATGTCCCCAATGTTAAAGTAAGTGTTGAAACTAGTGTGCTCCTTCATGTCGCATATGTTCACAACATTCTTCGTTTGTTTGTTTGTTGGGTTTAACGTCCCACCGACAGTATTTCAGTCATTTGGAGACTATGTCTACTTGAGACAGATATAGGACTGCAGCACTGCAGTATCACGCCGTAGACATGTGGCATACCACATCAAGTCACATTGTCCCGACACCGAGCCAATCAGTCTTAGAAATACCCTTACATGCAGAGCGCCAAGCAAGAGAGCAATACCAAAACCTTTTTTTTTTCGATGGTATGTCGCAGCCGGGGATCGAACCAACGAACTCCCGCTCCCGAGGCGGACGCCACCGGGGACAGTCACAACATACTTTGGTGTCTCATGATAAGTTACAATGTTCGAACCAGTCACGGTGGCTGTCCGCCCCGTGGTCCGGTGATATTGGGTCAAGTAGGCAAAGTCCCGAAAATGAATGAAATGCTTTCGGTGGGAAGTTAAACCCAAACAAACAGAAAAACGAACACTCTTCCTTCTATATAATCATTCTCTGATTCAACTACAGGTAGATTTCTTAGATATACAGGCGGTGTTTGGAGTGGCAACTCAGGGTCGAGAAAGCGGCGTTTACCCACAGTGGGTGACAAGTTATTACGTGCTGTATTCGGGGGATGGAAATACTCAGACGCTTACGCATGTGACGTCTGCTGACGGCAGTCCACAGGTAATGTAAAAAGTTGCTAGATACCTTAAATATCACTGTCGTAGCACCCTTTAGGCCGGGGCCCTGCACGCCATTTCGAGAAATGGTATTTTCAAAAAGACCAAAAATGCATCTAAAAAAATACAATGTTTTTGAATTTTTGGCCCCTGATAAGTCAGAAAACGCACCTACGCACATCCTAGAAAAAATGCATAATGCAAGGCATGGAAACAGCACATTTACAAATTACATAAAAAGATATTAAAATATTCCATTGAAGTTTGAGATTCGGTACCCAGTATGAAGGAAATCATCAAGTAATACTTAAATTCAAATACTACCTTAATCACCAAGTGTACATGTTGTATTTAAAGACGATCGCGACAGTTTCTATGACCACATGCGAGTAAATTTTAAATAAAAACGCAAGATGATGGAAAAATCAAGATCGAAAAAGAGTTGCGTGTTATACTTCAACGGCAAAGCGTTCAGTAACATTGCCAGTCGCAAATTTGAACCGGTTTTAGGATAAATTATCCCTGGGTGAAATGTACACGAGATCTACAGGCCCATAAACATTTACATTAATGAATATTTATCAACTCCGAAGTTAGATTTCCCTTTAGTAAATTCCCTACCCACAAACGTAATATGTATTATCTAAAGGAACAACCCTGGTTACCTATTGTTTTTAAGCTTTTTATCTCATAGATAAGTCCCTAAATAGTATTCATTGAAAAAAAGTAAAATCTGAATGTTTGAAAATAAACAACAAAATAAAGTTAAAACAAATACTATTAGGTCGTACTTTATTTTCAAATTAAAGGTATATAAGGGTATTTAATAATCGATAGTTTCGCTAAATTTGATGTTTCACCAATTTAATGACATAACATTTACTAATAATTGTAATTCATTTGAAGAAAACTTATACTTTTCATCCTAAACTGCTGCTGTATAGGGTATACCAAGAAAATACTCATACTTTTTCTAATGCTGGTGACCGTCTGTTTTACTTCATAGGTTAGTATATCCGATAATATTCTATCAATATACAAAGAACCAGGGAATCTAAATGTTTTGAAAGCGGCGATTGTCTTTAAAAAGATATGTGCACACTTTTTTTTAATCGAACTAAACGAACAACAACTAACGGGAACGAATTAAAAACAAGTGTCCAAACAGAAGTATTCCAAACAATGCCAAAATCATCCCATACTCTGGTACAATGTTTGAGTGTAATACACGCTTTAGTCGTAATATCTAGACTGTAAATACAACTCTAATGGATTTTTTTTATTAAATAAGCGTTTTCATTTTATAGTGTTCCAATAGTTCTCTCGGACGTGAAGGAACTAAAACGAGTTCTTGTATATTTTCGCAGTTGTTTCCTGGAAATACAGACACAGGGGCGTTAGTTTCCAACGAATTTCGATTCCCTGTCCGCGCAAAATCAGTGCGCATTAACCCGAGGAGTTGGGCTGGCTATATCAGCATGAGGTTTGACGTCATAGGATGCAAATAAGGTTTGACGTCATGGATGCAAATAGCTTTTGACGCCATAGGATGCAAATAGCTTTTGACGCCATAGGATGCAAATAACTTTTGACGTTATGGGATGCAAATAGCTTTTGATGCCATAGGATGCAAATAGCAATGAAAAATGATATATGCTTAGCCTTATCACGTGATTTTATGTTAGTTCTATGTTTGTTCGAGTACCATACTTAAGGTATTCCATGCATCGATAAATTATAGTCATGGTTCTTCAGATGCTTAAAAAGACTTCAGTACAGATGCAAGCATCCATTGACTTTGAGTTATTTACACTTTTGCTCTAAGTCTATAAAAGCTTTCATTTGCTATAAAATTTCCATGATCACTTGATGGACCATGATTATAATTTTATAATGGATGGATTACATTAAATCGAAAAAAAGGTGTCACCCTGGGAGAGGAAGCGTGACGAACTGTTGCGGCTTCTTAACGACTGCGTAGCAGTGGATTGTGTGTGTGTGTGTGTGTGTGTGTGTGTGTGTTGTTCTTGTTTTTAGCTCACCTGCGCACTTTTGTGATCGTCCGTCGTCCGCCGTGCGACGTGCGTCGTCAAAAATTTGGTTTGTTAACACTCTAGAGGCCATATTTTAGCCCAATCTTCATGAAACTTGGTCAGAATTTTTTCTCCATAAAATCTTGGACAAGTTCGAAATTAGGTCATGTGGGATCAAAAGGTAGGTCACGAGGTCAAATCTTAAAATAACCTTGTTAACACTCTAGAAGCCACATTTTTGGCCCAATCTTCATGATACTTGGTCAGGATGATTTTATCCATCTAATCTTGGACAAGTACGAATTTGGGTCATGTGGAGTCAATAGTAGGTCACGAGGTCAAATCTTAGAAAAACATTGTTCACAGTCTAGAGGCCACATTTTTGGCCCAATCTTCATGAAACTTGGTCAGAATGTTTTTCTCCATAAAATCTTGGACAAGATTGAAATTGGGTCATGTGGGATCAAAAGGTAGGTCACGAGGTCAAATCTTAGTAAAACATTTTTAACACTCTATAGGCCATATTTTTGGCCCAATCTTCATGATACTTGGTCAGGATGTTTTTCTCTATAAAATCTTGGACAAGTACGAATTAGGGTCATGTGGGATCAAAAGGTAGGTCACGAAGTCAAATCTTAGAAAACCTTGTTAACACTCTTGAGCCCATATTTTTGGCACAACCTTCATGAAACTTGGTCAGAATGTTTTGCTCCATAAATTCTTGGACAAGTTCGAAATTGGGTCATGTGAGATCAAAAAGTAATTCACGAGGTCAAATCTTAAAATAACCATGTTAACACTCTAGAAGCCACATTTTTGGCCCAATCTTCATGATACTTGGTTAGGTTGTTTTTTCTCCATCAAATCTTGGACAGGTACGACTTTGGGTCAGGTGGAGTCAATAGTAGGTCACGAGGTCAAATCTTAGAAAAACATTGTTCACAGTCTAGAGGCCACATTTTTGGCCCAATTTTCATGAAACTTGGTCAGAATGTTTTTCTCCATAAAATCTTGGACAAGTTTGAAATTGGGTCATGTGGGATCAAAAAGGTAGGTCACGAGGTCAAATCTTAGTAAAACATTTTTAACACTCTATAGGCCATATTTTTGGCCCAATCTTCATGATACTTGGTCAGGATGTTTTTCTCTATAAAATCTTGGACAAGTACGAATTAGGGTCATGTGGGATCAAAAGGTAGGTCACGAGGTCAAATCTTAGAAAACCTTGTTAACACTCTTGAGCCCATATTTTTGGCACAACCTTCATGAAACGTGGTCAGAATGTTTTGCTCCATAAAATTTTGGACAAGTTTGAAATTGGGTCATGTGGGGTCAAAAGGTAGGTCAAATCATAGAATAACTTTGTTTACACTCTAGAGGCCACATTTTTGGTCCAATCTTCATGATACTTGGTCAGGATGTTTTTCTCCATCAAATCTTGGACAAGTACGAATTTGGGTCTGGTGGAGTCAATAGTAGGTCACGAGGTCAAATCTTAGAAAAACCTTGTTAACACTCTAGAGGCCACATTTTTGGCCATATCTTCATAAAAATGGTCAGAATGTTTGTTTTCATAACATCTAGGACGGGCTTGAAGTTGGATCATGTAGTGTCAAAAAGTAGGTTAATATGAAAAATGCAACATATGTTGCTCATTTATAATCAGGTGAGCGCTTTAAGGCCATCATTGCCCTCTTGTTTTGTTTTTTCTCACACAGTCTTTCAGACTTCCTCGCAATTAAATAAAATAGTTCATTCTTGATATAGATCTAGTGATATTTAGAATTTCAGATAAAACACACGTGCTTCATTAGGCAATCATGTCACGTCGCCTATCTTCGGAATCCTTACGACGGTGAAATATGACAGTTAGCAAGCGCACGAGAATTATATATAAACATGGCAATATACTTGGAAAGTGACTTTAATTATGCAAATGAGAGCTTGCAGACTGATTTTGGTTTCAGTGATTGAAAAAGGTAAAGTATCTTAAATTATAAATTTTGGGATAAAATCGCTGAGAGAAATGATGACGTCATGGATGCACGTTTTCATACAACTGTCGACGAACTGGTTTAACTTACGTCTTGCACTTTTTCTCTTGACCATGCAATCCTTTTCACTGCAAATTTTGATAAACATATAAACTATGTACAGCACCATGCAGGCCTTCTCCAGGACAGAATCTTAATGTAGAATTTTATAAAATATACTTTGCAGAAAGAATTGTTGTAAAAAGAACACCCGCTATGTACAGCCATCAGCACCTTTAGACTAAATCTCAAACTACCGATTACTGTAACATGCCGGTAATTGTCGCGTTTTACTTGAATCATACATGCATATTGGAATGAATATAAATATTTTATGTACTATCATTTAGCTTATAAATCAATGAAACAACGACTTAGATTTATTACATTTATAGTTGCTTCTTGAGTTAACTTGGCTCTCGTCTAGGACAGAGGATGATCCTGGCGTGGTTGTGACGTAACAGTCCAAAGGAAGACGATCGACTGTTTATATTCTTATATCATTAATAAAAAAAGTTGAATGAAAAAGTATTTTAGCATACGAAAATGGACAAATTATGATTTTTAGGTGATGAATCAAGATCTATAAAACATTTATATTCCATTGGAAAATTCGGGGATTTTTTTTACAATAAGGTAATTAAATGATTTTTTGATTCAATTATTAAACTTAGAGGGTCGCATTCTACCATGTAGAGATGACGTCACGCTCCTCGTCTAGCCTCTACACATTGACGCATCACCAAACCGATTCTGGCTTTTTCTACATGCGCGCCTGATTACGCCAAGCGTTTGCGCATAAACGCAATCCGTTGTATCGGAGTTCGAATAAATCTCAATAACTTCTCATAATTCAAATTTAATTCAAACATATTCAAGCAAAAACAGACATCTCAGTTAAGCACAACATTTTCAAAATTATTGCAAATGATCGGCCTATTCTGTAGCTGTCACCTTCACTTCTAGCAATGGCAGATTCTGTCAGACTACTATCAGATATCACAAAGACTTTTGAATTTGTGCATCCTCTTAAAGATGCAAAAATGGAATGACTTCTCCATGTTGTTGAGAAGACACTATGGTTATTCTCCCAACCCGAAATAATGACCTTTCAATAAACGATTTAAGAGAACGGTCATGATGAAAAAAGTGCATATCCCATTATTCTTTTGGCGAAAGTGCACAGATAACATAGCATAGCGGTTTATTTTGCAGGCACAATGAAGAGGGTCGAAATCAAAATTCAGAAATGATAATTTCATAATTTCACACTAACTTCTGAAATTGAAAATGCTTGCCGCTCTATATTTTAAGACAGTGTTGAAATTTTAATCATTGAATGTAAATGCTTTGAAAATTATATTAATAAAGTTGTTTTGTTAAGTATTACGATAAAAATATGTCTTTGTTAATTTTATATGTATATTCAAAGGCTTGGATATGTAAAGGAATGTTGTGAAATTTCAAGACAAGTATTAAAGAAGGCATCATATATGATCAATTCAATTTCGATTACTACCGATTACTGTAACATGCGCTATTTGTCGCGTTTTACTTGAATCATACATGCATATTGGAATGAATATGAATATTTGATGTACTATCATTTAGTTTATAAATCAATGAAACAACGACTTAGATTTATTACATTTATAGTTGCTTCTTGAGTTAACTTGGCTCTCGTCTAGGACAGAGGGTGTTCCAGACGTGATTGTGACGTAACAGTCCAAAGGAAGACGATCGACTGTTTATATTCTTATATCATTAATAAAAAAATAGTTGAATGAAAATGTTACTTATATTTATATAATGAACTGATTGAACTATACATTCTTAAAAAACTCTCATTTCTTTAAAAAGTAGTTTTGCATACGAAAATGGACAAATTATGATTTTAAGGTGATGAATCTAGATCTATAAATTATTTATATTCCATTGGAAAATTCAGGGTTTTTATATAATAAGGTAATTTAATGATTTTTTTATTCAATTATTAAACTTAGAGGGTCGCATTCTACCATGTAGAGATGACGTCACGCTCCTCGTCTAGCCTCTACACATTGACGCATCACCAAACCGATTCTGGCTTTTACTACATGCGCGCCTGATTACGCCAAGCGTTTGCGCATAAACGCAATCCGTTGTATCGAAGTTCGAATAAATCTCAATAATTTCTCATAATTAAAATTTTATTCGAACATATTCTAGCAAAAACAGACATCTCAGTTAAGCACAACATTTACAAAAATATTGCACATCATCGGCCTATGCTGTAGCTGTCACTTTCACTTCTAGCAATGGTGGTCAGACTACTATCAGATATCGCAAAGAGTTTTGGATTTGTGCATCCTCTTAAAGATGCAAAAATGGAATGTCTTCTCAATGTTGTTGAGAAAATGGACACTATGGTTATTCTCCCAACCCGAAATAATGACCTTTCAATGAACGATTTAAGAGAACGGTCATGATGAAAAAAATGCATATCCCATGATTCTTTTAGCGAAAGTGTACAGATAACATAGCATAGCGGTTTATTTTGCAAGCAAAATGAAGAGGGTCGAAATCAAAATTCAGATATGATAAGTCATAATTTCACACTAACTTCTGAAATTGGAAATGCTTGCCGCTCTATATTTTTAAGACAGTGTTGGAATTTTTATCATTGAATGTAAATGCTTTGAAAATTATATTAATACAGTCGACATTGTATTAAGAGACCACTCAAGGGACTGCCAAAAAGTGGTCGCTTAATGAAATGGTCTCTTAATAGATTTTGTTTGGAAATCCAGGCAAACAAGTCATAAATATACAAACTGTAAGCTAAATTGTATCATAACGTTAGATTATATTACAACATAAATACGATGTAATAATACCTTGGATCATTGGCTGAGGTTTGCATTTGGTATTCGGTGGAAAAACACAACATTTGACATCAAATTCATGTATTGATTCGGACAATTTCAAGAAAAATATTATTTAGCAAATAGCTTTCTTTATGTCTCTGTCTAACATAAATCCAGAAACCCCCGATAAATTTATTTCAACCGTGCGCCCTCGTCGAGTATCATAAAACGCAAAGTATATACTTATAGTTACGAATTATTGATGGTACGCATTGCATCCGGAAGTATTAATTTACCTTATTCCCAAATTTTCTTTTACCAAAATCCGAAGTATTCGGCATTTGGAGGGATGGTTTCACCTATGTTATGCATAGTAACTTTTGAAACGGGAACCAGGAACTATATTTAGAATTTAGTTGCACATGGTGCAGTCATGCGTGGACAAATTGGTTTCAGGTGAGCACTTATGATCGGGATAATTGTTTGTTTGTTCGGATGTGTTAAAGATGAATATGTACACATGCTCCAGCGTACACGATAATTAGCAACGGAATCAAACACGGTCGCTCAATAAAGTTGATTTTGTGCATAATCTTACGTGCTGGGACTTGGTTTATGTGGTCGCTGGTCGCATGATAAAAAAGTCGCTTAATGGGATAAATTGATATAGTAAAAACGTTCGGGCGGGATTTATAACGGTCGTTTAATAAAAAAGTCGTTTAATACAGGTGGTCGCATGTACGATGTTGACTGTAGAGTTTTTTTTTGTTTTTTTTTTTTGTTATGTATAACGATAAAAATATGTCTTTGTTCATTTTATATGTACATTCAAAGGCTTTGATATGTAAAGGCATGTTGTGAAATTTCAAGACAAGTATTAAAGAAGCGATCATGTATGGTGAGTTCAATTTAAAAAAAAAAAATAGAAAATACATTGAAAATGAAAGTTTTTTTCGGCTCAGCATATATAGGAAATTTGTATAAAGTTCGGTTTCAGGAAAACTGCTTGGAAGAGTTTCAGATGGTTAGAAAACGGTATAATCATGTGATACGTCATGTTCATCAGGTTCTGTTTTTGTTGTTGTTGTTGTATGATGTTGTTTTTTTGCGAAGCTGTCTAACCTCATTTTATGACCTTATTAAACGGAGACGTAAGACAATGCTGAATGAATATTTGAACATATTTCATTGGTAGATGGTTCTATATTGTAAATTTTTACGCACCATTGTTTATTGAGATGACAACTGGCTGAAATATATGCTTCGTATTCAAAAAATGTTAATAAATAATCCCTACTGAATTTCAGTTCCTTTGGTAATATAATATAGTTGTTTTATCCTGCTTTTATGTGAACAATGGGGCCTGTTTCGGGCCGAATATTATAAATATATACTCTATAGTATATTATAGTCTTTGAACATATCAACATTCATTGAAACATTTTTTGAATATAAGATTTTGCAATATACAACTTTTCGAAACACTTTTGGAGTGGACTGAATATTGTTTTATTGTTTTTCATTTCATGTCTACAGATGCTAGTTTTTATTGATTATGCAATTATTCCAATAAAAGTTACTCTTTCCATTGTACTTTTTTCATTGCAGCCCATGATATTACAATCTGAAAATCTCAATTTCATATAATTTTCTATACTCATCTACACTATAAGTTCAACTAAGTATTCCGCCGAATATTTTCTTTTCAAGATATTTTTGTGAAAAGATATTTCTTCTTTTCAATTACGCTGCTGGTCTCCGTTAATGTGATTTACAGATAGATGATATAATTTAACAATTGATGACATGGCCATTGTAAAATACCCAAGGAGATCCAAACACACGTAGTTAATTAATTGCCTCATTGTAATTTTTGGAGCCTATCTGAGTCTCTAAATACAATGTTGTAATGCTCCAACCAGTTTGGTCATCAGGTGGGTGTCTCCTTCGTTGAACGTTTCGGTGCTACCCACAACGTTCTCCAGAGGTGCGCCAGCCATGAAAACATTGACCCCAAACTGGTTAGCAATTCTTGCTCAGCCTCATTTTATAATGGCCTCCTCGATGACTGATTTTTTTAGTTTACCGTCTCTGCGACATACGAGCGACGTCCGGTTAAAGATCCCGAATGCACTGAAACATCCGGGTAGAACCACCGACCTACTGCAAGCCAGTTAGAAGGCTTCCTCACCGGCTTCCTCCATACTTCTCATCTTTTTCTCCATACCCACTGAGATGCAAGTTCAGCTTGCATACTCACCGCCAAAACCAGACTTCCTACTCGGCCTGTCTGACTTCTTGCTGAACAAGTTTCCCTAGCTCTTTTTTTTCAACACTGCTCCATCGTGATGCTGCTTTAGTGACTTAAGTAATGTCCTTGTCTGCCTGAGGTCGTTGTACCCACGATGTCGCTGTGTCTAAGGCGAGACTTTGCTACAGTCAAAACTTGTGCTGCTCTCCACTTCCTTCCTGTGTTGATTATAACACCTGCCCTGCGTTCAGTTACCCTTTAAAGTCCATAACGTTAGCGATTGTATCCCTGTTGTATCATAGCATATAGAGTGTAAGCTGGGGTCCAAATTCAAACAGATGCGAGCTTTGTGGTTAACTGAACGCAGCCCTGATGCGCTTACATTCTCTCAGCATAACAATCTGTCGGACTTTTGTGACCCTCTGACTTGGTAAATGCAGTTTGGTGCTCAAGCTATTATTAAAGTACTATTGAGTTGAAGCATCAGGCGACACCTAACCAACGTCTGAAATTGCTGTTGATGTATCTCAGTTGTCACTATCTGTAAACGAAACAAAAACCACAATACATGTTAAAAGTATTCCGTAAACATGGAGATACACGTACATTGGAGTTTCTAATGCGAAGTACTTTATTGCAGGAGTAGATCTTCATATTGGGTAAATTGGGTTGCTTTTCTGTTAATAATTTGTCCCCGCCTAAAATGGATTGGATGTTTCCAGTTCTAAGTAACTGCAAAAAAAGTAACACATTACAAACCGTTATGGTTATTATTAAGTCTACATATTACATATTCCACTCGTATTCGTAAGCGCAAAATCCCGTGGCATGGAAACTTTACTGAGCGCGGAGTGGGAGTGACATGTTTTTTTTTTTGTTTTTTTTTTCGTTTTTTTTTTTTTTGGGGTTTTTTTTTGTTTTTTTTGCTGGTTACAACGTGACTGTAAGCTTATTTCTGATAGTATAGGTCGACGGCGTCTGTCAGTGCGTTTTGATATACATTGCTACAGTACTATTTTGACTTGTAAACTGTAAAAAAAATATCATAACAAAGGTAGTCATATCTGATGTTTTTGTAATTGTTGAAAATAAAACTGACGATGATAATTATTACGAGTCTTTAAACTGTTAGCTGTAAAATGCGAAACGAAGGTCCCTTTATAAATGTATGAAATGTATGTAAGATTTTTCACATACATATATGTTCATATCGTCTGCTTCTTTCTCTCCTATTGTCATACCATCCGCTTCTGCTTCAAAGTACATACTATCCGCTTCTACTGCTATTTTCATATCGTGGTTTCTTATATGTTACATACCGCCCGCTTCTACTATTCGCTTTTTCCTCTATATTCACATCGTGCGCTTTTTCCTTTTATGTTACATACAGTGTTTTTTCTTCTATATAACATATCGTTCGCATTTTCCGAAAATGTTACATATTGTCCGCGTTTTCCCATTATGTTACACATTGTCCGCGTTTTCTTCTATGTTCATATCACCCATGTTTTCATTATATGTACTTACCGTCCGAGTTTTATGTTACATATCGTCTGCGTTTTCCCAAAATGTTTCATATTGTCCGCGTTTTCTTCTATGTTCAAATCACCCGTATTTTCATTATATGCTACATACCGTCCGAATATTCACAAAATGTTACACATCTTCCGCATTTTCCCAAAATATTATATATCGTCAGCGTTTTCTTCTATGTTCATATCACCTCTGTTTTCATTATATTTAACATACCGTCCACGTTTTTCCAATATGTTACATATCATCCGTCTTTTCTTTATTTGTTACAGATCCCGTTGTCACAAGATTATTCTTAGATATTTACTATTGTGCTTTGTTTATAGATGAGACGAAGAGAGAGCGTGCGTGCATAAGGTCTGTGTACGAAAGAGATTGTAATGTGCCATGTTTCCTTTTACTTATTTTTAATTGCTTACTTTACACTAGGCTTATTAGTTTTAACCATTTAATGCACAGAGATCACGATGTGACCCTCTGTTGCAACTCAGACTATATATACTAGTCTGGTGTTGACATTCACTCGTCGACAGATCAAAGCCTAAGGTGATTAACTCAAACTTAACTAATGTGACTTGTTTGGCCAGGTGTCACAGAGAAGGAAGTTGTTTATACAAAGACAGACAGACAGACAGACACTTTTATTTTCAATTCTCAGGTACATAGTTGTACAACATGAGATATAAAATGATAATATCATTGAAGAGGGGGAACAAACAGTTAACATACAAATATACATATATACATACAGGATTTCATGGCAGTTATTGGATTAAGCTTTACATTGATAGCAAAAGGAAGATGATGGGGGGGGGAGCAATTTGGTTTCAGCACACACACACACACACACAATACATTGCATACTCACATACACTTGACATTTCACACTCACATAAACAAATAAATAGAGAGAAAAAAAATGTTCATACAAAAGCAGTTTTTGAGTGGATTTATATATTACACCAATAAACAACATGAGAGAGTATCATAAAATGTTTATGAACTATCAAAATAAAGAGAAAATAATGCAAGATTTTGTGTAGTTTGATCATTCAATGTGAAAGGGGAGTGAGGTAGAAGGGGGGGGGAGAGAAACTAAGAACAGAGAGAGAGAGAGAACGATTAGGTCATTCAATATACAAATATCATGTCTAATTTGCATCTCTGTACATCAGAAGAAACAATTCTCTGTACGAGATAGGTACATGATTTAGTAGAGCTTGGTAAATAGCGAAACGGTTACATAAGTGTGTTTCTAACGGGCACCAGAAAAATGAGCACATGTGTACATTTGTAAACGTGGATAATAAATTCATAAAACTTCCTTAAATAATTTAGGTGTGTCGGTGTTCTAAGAAGGAAATAGATAGAGGAAAGGATAACTGTGTCTGCAGCAGTGCTTGTGCAGACTAATGCACTATGGAAAATGTACCAAACATGTAAGAGAAAGTGTATCTTGAAGTTGGCTGCTTAGTGTTATGATGCTGGTTGTGTTGTTAAATTAATCAATGTCAACAGTATCATGCCTTTAGGCGAGCCAGTTATAACGTCATGACTATGTGGACAATTTTAATGCCTTGGAAATTCAGTTTTAAGAGTAAGTGAATGTTCTACAAATGTCATTTTTTTTTATTTATTTATTATTATTTTTTTATTTTTTTTATGTTGATATATACTTATCATTGGATCGATTTTATACCATTACATTTGCAATCTTATATAATTTAAATTTGGACATAATAATATAAATGAATCTGCTAAGACTTTTCAAAATTTCAAAATTTCAGGACAGTTCGATTCTAGAAGGTTTTTTATACAAGTGTTGTTTACATTATTTATGTTCAGAAGAGAATTTCTTTCACGTTCGAAAGCAGGACAGCTGAATACGTAATGTTTCTCATTGCCAATTTCATTATGGTCACACAGTGTACATTTACGGTCTGTATAGGGAGTTCCATCCCATCTCCCAGTTTCTACTGGGAGTTTGTGATTTGATGTTCTGAATTTAAATAAATTTATTCCATCATGTAGTGGTAGGTTGATAAAATAAGTTTCAAAATCTAAAGTAGATTTAATTCTCTATAATTTTTTCCTTTGTTTGATAATCTTGATTCAGTTTCCCAATATTGTTTATATTGATCGATAAGTCTTAATTTTATCATTTGGTTAGTTTTAGGGGACATATTTGGATTTTGGTTCACCCAAAGAAATGAGTATCCAGTTGAATTTATAATATCTTTTATGCTTTCTAGCCATTTGTATTTATTATTTGATGAGTTTTGCATATAATTGTACATTTTGTAAGATATTTTATTTGTGCAACCAGTTATCAATCTTATCCAGAAGCCAATCATTCTAGCTTTAACTGTAATGGATATGGGGTATCTTCCTAACTCTCCATGAAGCATGTAAATAGGTGTACTTTTCCTAGCCTTTGTTAATTTACGTAAAAATTCATTATGAACAGCCTCTAGCATGTCTAAATTTTCAAAACCAAAAATTTCCGAGCCATATGTTAAAATTGGTAAAACAGTGTGGTCAAATAGTTTCAGGCTTAAGTCTACTGGTAAGTCAGTATTCCTAATTTTGGCAAGTAAAAGGTACATTGCTTTTTTGGCCTGTTGGACTGTATGTTTTCTTGCGTTTAAAAAGGAACCAGATGCAGAAAAGGCGACCCCAAGATATTGATATGTATTAGTAAATGAAATAGGATTATTTCCAAGTTTGAAGTTGAATTTAGTTGTTGATCTGGCACCAAATACTATAATTTTTGTTTTGCTTAAATTAACATTTAGATTCCACTGAATACAATAATTATGAAAAGCAGTAGGAGAGTCAGAAAAAATAATTGTGTCATCAGCATAGAGTAACAGAAGTAGTTTTAGCCATAAGGTTTCATTAAGATTGTCCTTAAGCTCTATGCCTTTGCCACCATTTGACTCAATATGAGACTGCATGTCATTAATGAAAAGTGAAAATAAAACTGGGGAGAGGTTTTTTCCTTGTCTGACTCCATTTGAGCAAGAAAAAAATTGGGATGTATCTCCATTAACTGAAACACAAGATTTAATATTGTTATACATGCTATATATGATATTAAATACTTTGCCGTTTATGTTATAATTTACGTAAAAATTCATTATGAACAGCCTCTAGCATGTCTAAATTTTCAAAACCAAAAATTTCCGAGCCATATGTTAAAATTGGTAAAACAGTGTGGTCAAATAGTTTCAGGCTTAAGTCTACTGGTAAGTCAGTTTTCCTAATTTTGGCAAGTAAACCAGATGCAGAAAAGGCGACCCCAAGATATTGATATGTATTAGTAAATGAAATAGGATTATTTCCAAGTTTGAAGTTGAATTTAGTTGTTGATCTGGCACCAAATACTATAATTTTTGTTTTGCTTAAATTAACATTTAGATTCCACTGAATACAATAATTATGAAAAGCAGTAGGAGAGTCAGAAAAAATAATTGTGTCATCAGCATAGAGTAACAGAAGTAGTTTTAGCCATAAGGTTTCATTAAGGTTGTCCTTAAGCTCTATGCCTTTGCCACCATTTGACTCAATATGAGACTGCATGTCATTAATGAAAAGTGAAAATAAAACTGGGGAGAGGTTTTCTCCTTGTCTGACTCCATTTGAGCAAGAAAAAAATTGGGATGTATCTCCATTAACTGAAATACAAGATTTAATATTGTTATACATGTTATATATGATATTAAATAGTTTGCCGTTTATGTTATAATTTAAAAGTTTATTCCAGAAATGCACACGGTCAACTCTGTCAAAGGCAGCAGAAAAATCAATGAAACCACAAAATAGTTTCTTCTTCTTTTGTCTGAGTATGTCAATAATGGAGTATAAAGTAAAGATATGGTCCTGACAGGAGTATCCCTGTCTGAAACCAGCCTGGTTTTCTTCTATAATGTTATTAGTTTTAAGGAATTTGGTTAAACGAAGGTTAATGATTGAAGTGAAAAGTTTTCCAAAACAGCTGAGTATAGTAATAGGTCTATAGTTTGATGCCACCTTAGGGTCACCTTAGGAAAGCGTATGTTGCACTATCCGTTTGGATACTGATTACTTATGGGACAAGTGAGCTTGTATGCCCGGCCTAAAACTAATAAGCCTAGTGTAAAGTAAGCAATTAAAAATAAGTAAAAGGAAACATGGCACATTACAATCTCTTTCGTACACAGACCTTATGCACGCACGCTCTCTCTCTTTGTCTCATCTATAAACAAAGCACAATAGAAAATATCTAAGAATAACCTTGTGACACCGTCTGTCTCTCCTATGAAGATTCAGTTGATATTAACATAGACCTGAAAATTAACGACCTTAAAAACGCAGAATATGGCCTTTGGTTAAACAAAAATATCTATACATAATATAAAATATCACATGTATATACGAGATAACGTAAATGCGTTGATAGTCTACAAGTCTCTTTCCTGATTCACCATGAGTAAGATATTCTGACCCATTCACAAATTGAAACAATTCAAATCATGAGGAATTCCCAAGATGTTCAATATATACCTGGATTTTTTTTTTATTCGTTAGTTACAAATGCAAATGAAATTTAAATTGGACCCTTTCTATTATCACATTATTTCATATAACTCATATTTCGCATCCATACAATAATTTTGGTTTGGCTATCTTATCAAATACAATGTTGGTTAATTTGCATGCTAATAGGTAGACAAAGATTTTAAAGGCATACGCTCTCATTACATTTTTTTACTATATAGACAAAGAATGAAAATTGAAACTAGCCATGAGAATTTTCTTAAACTTTGCATGATTATAGAGAATCACACTAGAAAAAAAAATATGCGGAAAAAATGGGGGTCACCATTCTTTTTGAGATATCTGCCCCTGAAAGTGAGTTTTTGCTCTTTTTTGTCATTTTCAAGGTTAGATAACTCAATTGTCTGGGAACACCTCATTTAATTTCAACTCGATGTTTGGTATTATATTCCCTGTCACTGTGTTAAAGTTTTAGAAATTCTATGCAACATATTTTGCACTATATATATACTTTTTTTTCAAGAAAAAAAGAAATATGTTTATTTACTGGAACATAAGGAAAAAATCTATTGGATAAAATTGTTTTAAACTTTGCATAATGACTGGAAATGTAACAACAAACAATAATGTGAAATAATATAAGGTATCAATAGGCTTGATTATAAGTTATCTGCCCTTGAAAATGACAGAATAACCAATAAGAAGTTTCCGTGTAGATATACCGGTTCCTGAAATACGATTTAACCTGCGTAAACGCTACAGTAGTAAACGGGTCGGTTTGCGTGCAAACAAACGGGCGCCATTTTGTTGATATCATGTCTATTTATAGTAAAAATGAGGTCATGTAGGTAACTATTTATAGTAACTCATTTGCATATAAGCATTTTAGGGTATGACGCGTAGTGGCCATATTGTAGGCGGCCATTTTATTTCTTATGTGTGTATTGTGCATGCGTGGTGGCCATTTTGGATTATAATATGACATCATGATCTATAGTTAGAATGACATCATGATCTAGTTAGAATGATCTTATCGGTAGAATGACCTCATGTTTGTCTTAGTGATGTACAGAGTTGACTTGTACATTCGACCTAGGGCTTGATCACGGGCATTGCGGGTCAGGTCCTTAGCCCTAGGCGGAGACTCATGTTGTACAATGGACAATTCAAACACCGAATGAGAAAAAAAATGGCAGCAATAAATTGAAAATACAATAGGTAAAATAACTACTTTAAAAAAAGGAACAAAATACATTAAAATAAGTAAGAATAAATGTATAAATATGTAATTAAAATATATAGAAAATAATATAAGAAAAACTCAAGAAATACATAAGTCAAAATAAAATGTTAGAAATGATACATTGCTCTCAAAGAGAAACACTTACGATGTGAACAGTTCCTTATCTCCCAAGAGAATGAATACATTTCTGGTAACTACTATAATGTGTTTTCCATTTTTGGTCAAAGTGTTTCCGGTCTCTATTTTCAGTCCAAGGCATGAGAACGTAGTCTGTGTTCATGGGAAGCCACTGGAAATGTCATTCACTTTTCCCCAACACCGGAGCTTCGGTACGAACATTTATTGGCACCCAGCTGTTAAAGTTATTCATTTTCCCCCCAACACCGGATCTCCGGTATGAACATGAAGTGGCATCCAGCTGTTAAAGTCATTAAATGCATGGATCTGAAGAATGAAGTCTGAATATGTACTCTGTGATCATGGGAACCCTGCTGGGAAAAGTCATATGTGTGGGTGGAGGTGGTCAGTTTAGTTTAGACTCTACTGTGTGTATAGCGTGGTGGCCATATTGAAATTGAGTGGCGGTGTTATTGATTATGAGGTATTGATAGTCCCAATAATATACAGATCAGGGGCCGTATTCATAAAGCTCCTTAGGAACAATTTTCCCTTAGTCTCTAAGATTTTCCTTAAAATCACATAGATTTCCCTTAGGTATTAAAGATTTCCTTTAGTCTTATATATAAAACACCTAAGAAGCTTTATTCCAGTTAAGGAATTTTTTTCCTTAAAAACTAAGGAGCTTTATGAATACGACCCCTGACTTGTATATTCAGTCATAGGGCTTAATCGCGGACATTGAGGGTCAGGTTCTCAGCCTTAGACGGGGACTATACAAAACCAATATAGACTTAAAACAATAATGACATCAAAAGATCAACATATGATCATCATACAATAAATAAAAAAGACCATATATTAATAGGGTCATGGACTATACATACCATGAATATGTATAATTAAACTATAACAAACAATATTGAGAAAACATAGAATAAATTAACGGCATAATTTATTAATTTAAGATGTGAACAGCTCCACGCTTTGTAATAAAGTCAAGATTGTAGATTTTAGAGTGTTCACAGACAAATTATTGGAGCCGTATGACGCACAAAGGACAAAGCTCACCATGAGCATGTTGTGCTCAGGTGAGTTAAAAAGCACTCTGGCATTCCTGTTTTTTGAAATGTAATAAAATATGCAAAGTTGAGATAAAATATATCATAATCACAATATCTATTAAGAAACAAGAGTGCCAGTGCTGCCACAATATACGCCGCCTCAAAATATAAAGACCAAGAGGGTCCTTTTAATTATTGCTTTTAACATTTCTGTAAGCATAAGCTCATAATGAAGTCTGTAAGACCAATTAATTTAGCTGAGCATAGATAGAACCCTAAAAAGGCTTCCAATATGAAAGTAGGTCAAATAGCAGTATCAATATGAATCCTTTTTCTTTCTCCACATAACTCTTGCAAAAATCACTGTACCAGAAAATCCCTTCTTTATGCACTTTTACCAGTTTAGAAACTTGAGTTGTGTTTTCAAGTGACCATGTTTAGAAAGACATAACTATATTGCAAATACTGGTATTGATGAACATCAAAATTCCTGCTTTGTGCATATCTACCACGTATAGTAATGACATTGACCAAGTTTTGAAAAGATTAGGTCAGAAACATACAAGGAATTGCATTAATAAGGCTGAAATATCAATCAGCTTCAATCAGATTCAAGGGACATAAATCTTGTAAAAATCAATGAACTGGAAAATGGCCACTTCATGCATATTTACCAATTTTAGTAATGACATTGACCAAGTTTTGAAAAGATTCATTCAGAAATGTAGGAGGAGTTGCGTCAAAAGACTGCAATATCATTCAGCTACAGAGACTAAGTTTCAAGGGACACAAATCTTGTAAAAATCAATGAACCATAAAATTGCCACTTCATGCACATTTACCCATTTTAGTAATGACATTGACCAAGTTTTGAAAAGATTTATTCAGAAATGTAGGAGGAGTTGCGCTCACAAGGCTGTAATATCAATCAGCTAAAGAGACTATGTTTCAAGGGACACAAATCTTGTAAAAATCAATGAATAGGAAAATGGCCACTTCATGCACATCTACCTATTATTGTAATGACATTGACCAAGTTTTGAAAAAATTCATTCAGAGATGTAGGAGGAGTTGCGTTCACAAGGCTGCAATATCAATCAGCTACAGAGACTAAGTTCCAAGGGACACAAATCTTGTAAAAATCAATGAACCGTAAAATTGCAACTTCATGCACATCTACCCATTATAGTAATTCGGTTTAACGATGTTCGGTTTGGCGAGGTTCTACTTTATTTCACCATCCTGCAATATTAATATGATTTAGAACATTCTCAAAGATCGCTGCCTTCTCATAATTAATAATGAGGTCCCCCAAAGATTCAGTCAGCCATGGATCTCCATAGACATAAGGGTTTGGCACAGTATCTTATCTTCATCGCGAGAATACTTAATTTTGAGTTAAGCATTTACTAAAGAAGATGATGATAATGATGATGACTAAAATACCAAGTGAGGAGGTTTGATACTCGAACCAGCGACTAGAAATACTAAGTCAAGTGAATAATTAATCTCACTTCAGTCTTTTGTGTGTGCGTGTGATATAGATATATATATATATATATATATATATATATATATATATATATATATATATATATATATAGTTACCAGTATAATTTTAATGTTTTGGTATGTCGCGGCCAGGTATCGATTTTTTACTCTAACCGCATGGAAAACAGAACAGGTTCAAGTGATAGTGGCAGAAACAACAACCGGGGAGAGATGGGGTAGGAAAAAAGGAGTCAAGAAAACTATGTTTTTATTTCATGCCGGTCCTATAATGCGAGGTCAAAGGCAAAGCTGTATGGTGCACGTGACAAACTTTATCGGGGATAAATTTTTCATCAACGGCGTGGAATACACCGGTGACACAAATGCGTAGAACTGTCAGGAGGAGCAGATTTCCATTTTATCATGGAACGTACATGGATCAGTGAAAAAACTATCTGACCCAGATTTCTTAAATTTTATTTCCAATTATGATGTGATTATTTTTACAGAGACATGGTTATCCGAAAGTTCCCATTATAATCTAAATGTTAAAGGTTACGAACATACTCATCTTTATGGTAACAAGGCACGTACCGCACGTAAAGGACGTTATAGCGGCGGAATCTCAATATACTATAAATATGAACTGAGAAATAAAATTGAAATAATAGAAAAGCAACAAATTGGAATACTTTGGCTACGTTTATGTAAAGCACTTTTTCCCTTCAATGAAGATGTTTATCTATGTTCTGTATATATTGTCCCAAGTAATTCACCTGTTTAAGATAGGAATAATTTAGACTTCTTTGAATGTATTGAAACTGGTATTGAGAAATACAAACCACTTGGAAAAATTATTATATATGGAGACTTTAATAGCCGAACCTCGGAAGAGATTGATTTTATAGTTCCAGACAAATATTCTGACAATTTAAATATCTTTGATGAGATTAACACATTTACCATGATTAGAAAAAACAAAGATAAAATCACTGATATGTATGGCAGAAAACTCTTAGACTTATGTAAATCAACAGAATTATTAATTACAAATGGCCGTCTAAAGAACGGAAATTTTACATTTTATAATATAAATGGCTCCAGTACAGTTGATTATATTCTTATGAATTATCACGACTTTAAATACGTGAAGGAGTTCTCAATTCTTGAACCCAATGAATTTTCCGACCACTCACCATTAAAATTAGTCTAGTCATTAATAGAAACGCGCCAACCCAATCACGTGACTCTTATACAAACATAACGGACACAACCAGAATACGATATGACGAGTCATCCGCCACTGATTTCATGAACAGATTAAATGACAACAAAACACACTTGATGAGATCAAACTTACTCACTTAGACGACTCCGTTCAAGAATTAATTTAAATGTATTCGGTAATCACATCACGAATTCAAATAACATTAGACGTAAACAAAAAACAACATGTAAATGGTTTAATAGCGAGTGTCATAAAGCACGCAAACAGTACAACATATCACGTAATCGATTTCTCCGAAAACAAACAGAGGAAAACAAGAAACAATTTATTGAAAATAAATCTCATTATCTCAAAGTTAAAAGAAAAGCAAAAACTAATTTCAAAAAGATGAAGGTAAACGTTTAACACAGCTTGCTAAAAATAAACCAAGAGAATTTTGGAATAATATTAAAAAGCAATATAAAAATAAATCTCCGATGTCAAATTCATTAACAGTCGACGATATCTACGATCATTTTATTATACTTTACGGTTCTGATCCGTCTCAAAACAGAAATACAAACCACGAGGTAAACTTAACCTATGACGCCTATTTAGATAACGAATTTAAGGAAAGTGAATTAAAACAAGCAGTATTTACACAAAATAACAACAAAAGCCCTGGCACTGACCTCATTACAGCTGAGATCTTTAAATGTGCATATATACGACTATCCCCATTTTTATTAAAACTTTATAACAGCCTATTCATAAATGGAGTTTATCCCCAGAAATGGGGTGAGGGAACCATTACGCCAATATTTAAGGAAGGTGATCCGGATGATGGAAAAAACTACCGCGGAATCACACTAAACAACATCATTGCTAAAATTTATTCACAGCTTCTTCTTAATAGGCTTACAAAATGGTGTTTAGAGCGAGAAACAATTATCGATAACCAATATGGGTTTCAAAAAGGAAAATCAACTGAAGATTGTATTTTTATATTACACGCTATTTTATATGAAACGTTGAAAAAAACACAAAAAATTATATGTTGTTTTCCTTGATTGGAAGAAAATGTTCGACAGAATTGATAGATATTATCTCTGGCAAAACTTTTTAAAGAAAATGTCAGTTCAAAAATGATAAATGCAATGAAATCAATGTACACCACTATTACGTCATTCGTTAAATATAAAAGAAACAAATCTAACATAATTAATTCGAAGATCGGTGTAAAACAAGGGGACCCTTCCAGTAGTCTATTGTGCCTTTTCTTTCTCAATGACATAATAAATAATATCAACACTACACTTAACGGTATAGTTACCCTAGATGATGTTAAATTGTTTATTCTATTATTTGCTGACGACGCCGTCTTATTCGCACAAGACCCACGATAATTACAATCCATGCTAAATGACATTGAAACATATTGCAATACATGGGGGTTATCCATCAACACTAAGAAAACAAAATGTATGATATTCGAATTAGGTAGAGCAACCACTTACAATTTTTACATCAACAACACAGTTATCGAATAAGTAGACTCATTCAAGTACCTTGGCATTCACCTATACAAAAACAACAAATGGAACAGAACACAAAAGAACATTGCATCACAAGCAACACGGGCACTTCATAATCTATTCATTGTATTCAACCAACTTGACATTGAAACATCGCAAAAAATAAAATTATTTGATAGCCTGATATCACCAATACTGAACTACACATCTGGTGTATGGGGGTATTGTAACTCTAAAGACATTGAACTTGTACACACCAAATTTTGCAGACGAATACTCTATGTAAAAAAGTCTACCCACCTTAATACTTGTATGATGAATTAGGTCGTGCTCCCATGCATATTTTAAGGAAAATCACTCTGATAAAATACAGGATAAAATACTTAAAAGTAAACCAACATCACTTCGTTACAAAACTTACCAAATGTTAAAAGATGACGTAAACTTGGGCTGTACCGACAGTAAAAACTGGGCCTTTCAAGTTAAACATATTTTTGACCATATTGGTATGTCATATATATGGATCGCACATGATACTTCTCTTATTGATTTAAAATTCATAAAGAATCGTATACTAGACCATTACCGTTGGTATTCGAATATAAATAATACCAAAAAGCTTGACACATATTGTATATTTAAACATGATTTTATTTTTGAAAATAATCTTGACAAAATAAAAGACAAACGATTTAGAATTGCCCTTACTAAATTTAGAGTTTCATCTCATGACTTACTCATAGAAACTGGAAGATATGACAACACTCCTAGAGACCAACGGCTTTGTAAACATTGTTCAATGAATATACCTGAAACTGAATACCATTTCTTACTTGTATGCCCCAAATATAGAGAACTATGATCTTTTTTTTTTCAAACAATATTTCTGTCACTGGCCAACCCTAAAAAAATTTGAAATTTTAATGAGAAATAAATCAAGTAAAATTAAAGAATCTGTTGCAAAATTTATTTTCTATACAAATGAGATAAGAATCATAAATAACTAAAACTCATTATTATTATTCAACACTCGTATCATTGAAAATAGTATTTAATTATTTGTTCAATTCATTTATTTTTGCATATTCATATATGCTCCTTGGTAAATTTTCTTGTCTTCGTTGTATAAATATTATTTTGCTATAAATAGTCATATGATATTTAATGCAATAAAATGTATGTTATGTTATGTTATGTTACTTTCCGCTGCGTTGATTTGTTCCCCGAATGTCTACTTGCAAGCTTCACACCTAATTAGGAAAGGGGGATTAAGGGGCCATCTTAGGGGTACATACCTGTATATTCCTGCAAATTACCTGTAGATTATTGGATAAAGCTGCAATTGTCATATTAACATAACTGTAGATTATTTGAAATTAAAGTTGAGATAAAAACCAAAACTCTTACCGTGTAAGTGATTTTGAAATAAATGCAATTATTAATATTAAAAAAAGGTTAAAAATTCTGAAAGTAATAAATAATAATAAATAGTAAATAAACATAATTATAATTAATAAGGAACTTAATATCTAAAATTTAGATCTAAGTAATTAAAACGTCATTGATCCTCTTTTACAATTAATTACTTTTACTCATTTAGAACTAATCAGTATGATAATCATTTAGAATTAATTGTTATGACTCAATCAGGATTAATTATTAATCATTTGAAGATACTATGAGTATCCAAACTGAAGCTTTGACATATTCGACTAAGACTGTGCTCAAATGACTTAGAAATTGAATTGGGAAGACATAATAGAATTGAAAGAGAAAAATAGGTTATGTAAATTATGCAATATGAATGCAATTGAATCTGAATATCATTTCTTTCTGTGTTGTTCCAGATATTCTGATGTTCGTAAAAAGAAATTAGGTAGTGTATCATGGCCTACTGTTAATAAATTTGTTTTCATGATGTCTACAAAAAGTGAAAAGCTGCTACATAAAATATCAAAATTTATAAAAGAAGCGTTTGATATTCGAAAAAATACCCTTAACAATTTTGCTGTTTCTTAAATGTATAATATTGTTTTGTATATCTTTGTGTCTTTACCATACTCAAAATATATATTGTAAATGGCCAAAGGCAAATTTGATTTGCTGATTTATGCCAATAAACTTGAAACTTGACATACAAATGAGTAGGAGCTGTTAAGTTGTCATTCCAGTTTACAAATGCACAGTTTAACGTGAAATTCATAGAAAATAGAACGGGTGGCCAGAATATTGCTTTCAATGGCTTCATCTACAGAATCAACCGCAGAGGACAAGACAAGACATTCTGGAAGTGTGTGGTCCAAGGTTTCCCAGCATCCTTGTCTACACAAAATAATGTACCAAAGGGTTTGGCAGACAACAACTCCGCCATCCAGCAGACCACACCGAGGTTGTAGCCAAGCAGATAATGACACGTGTACGCAAACGTGTTCTGAAGAAGTCAGACCAGATCCCACCATCTTCGCAGAGGAACTCAGCAAACTACGAGACAACGAATGGGATGACGACATCATAGAAATGGTAGAACGCTTAGAAACCTTCTTCTGAGCAAAGTCTTCACTCTACAGAGCACAGAGAAAGCAGACACCAAAACTTCCCATGACACATAGAGAGATCGCACTTGATGGGAAATGGACAGAAACTGCAACGGGAGAAAGATTTCTACTGTAAGACAGCATCAGCAAGTCTGGTAGAATGATAGCTTTCGCCACAAGAGAAGATCTAAGAGAACTAGCCAATACCGACACAAAAATGTAGAAATACTTTTCTGAAAGATAAATTAAATGATGAGGCGAGAAATGAATACGTGAAGCAAAGTCAGAGTATAAAAGGATAAAAAGGAGATGTAAGAGCTCATATAACCTAAGATAAAATCGTGTACTAACTGACCTCAGTTAAAATTCACCAAGAGCTTTTTGGAGGAAAATAAAACAGCAGTATAATAAGAACAGAATATCTGAGAACTTAAGCATAAACGACGTATATGACCATTTTAAACCCCTTTACTATACAAATGACATACCAGAAGAGGAAAACCTTCATAATAATATGTCTTTAGCTGAAGACTTATATTGTGAAATCACAATAAATGAAATAAAATATGCAGTTTTAGCACAAAATGATAACACGGGTGTTGATAATTTAAAGAACATTTCAGTACAAGATTCGTGAGGGCTCTTCAAAATATGTATAGCAATGTTAAATCTGCAGATTTAATAGATTTAGATTTAATAACGATATTACCTCATTTTTTTGTTCAAATACCGGAGCGAAGCAAGGCGATCCTAGCTCTACTCTTCTATTTTTAAATTTTGTGAATGACACCTTGGAAAATATCAACTCTGAAATAGATGGTCTTTTCACACTTGATGATATTAAATTATATATTTTACTTTTTGCAGATGATGCGGTGCTTTTTGCACACACTCCTGAAGCCTTGCAGTCATTACTAAACGATCTTTGTGATTACTGCAATACATGAAACTTAAAATTAAATACCAACAAAACCAAAGTTATGATATTTGAACTAGGACGTTCTACTTCACACGACTTTTACATAAACGATACAATTCTAGAGATTGTAATTTCCTTAAAATATCTTGGAATACATTTATTTAAAAATGGCCACTTCTTAAGATCCCAAAATAAATTAGCCCACCACTCTTTATTTGCTCTACATAACTTATTCATTGTATTTAACCAATTAGATTTATCTGTAAATGAAAAATATAGACTATTTGACACCCTCATAAGCCCAATTCTAAATTATGGTGCCGAAGTAACGTGCATATTTCTATTAAAAAAACATAAAAACAGTTCATTGTAAATTTTTAAGAAAAGTCCATAACGTTAAAAAGTCAACAAATATAAATTGCCTTTACGGAGAACTCGGACGGTTTCCAATAAAAATACAAACACAAATTCTAATGTTACATGTATTTGGATAAAAATTCTAAATTCTACGGAAGATAACTTAATTACTTCTATGTATAACTCTCTGATAGAAACATTTCTTACAACGGTAAAAACTGGGCCTATCATATAAAAGTATTTCTTTCAGAAATTGGACTAGGTAATTTATGGATTAATCAAGACATTGAAAACATTGATTTGAATGTTATAAAAATTAAAATTATTGATACATATAAGCAAGCTTGGTACAAACATTAATTACTCCCCCAGACTTACCTCTTATAGAATAAACAAGCATAATTTCGAGATGGAAGAGTATTTTAAATTGTTAAATATTGTTAAATATAGGACTGTTTTGTCAAAATTTAGGCTCTCATCTCATGATCTTTTTATCGAAAAAGGTCAACATGAAGGAGTACCAAGAGAAAACAGGACATGTATACACTGTCACATGAATACAATCGCAAACGAATATCATTTTTTATTAATATGTCCTAAATATTATGACCTTAGGAAAACATTTTAAAGCCATATTTTTGTCATTGGCCTACACTTAAAAAATTCGAGATTTTAATGGAAACAAAAAATCAGAAAACTATTAATAATTTATCCAAATATTTGTATTTTGCTTTTATAGAAAGAAATCGTATTCAAAATGCTTAACATTCTATTATCATTACTTGAATTCTATTGTACATTACAAAATAATTTACACAGAATCCTCTTTGTAAACGGACCTAAAATGAAAATATATATACATTCCTTTTGGAATATAATAATTTTTTTTTTCGCAATTTGAAAATGGTCAAAGGCAATATGTATTGCTGATTTACCAATAAAATTTGAACTGCTAATGATTTTTCCAGTCAGGCACGAAACAACTTTTGTAAAGTTCCATTTGAATACATCAGGGTGTGAAATATTTGAATGGTCCTCTGGGGCATTTAATGGTCACATTTACCTTGAAATATGACATGAAAGTAACTAGGCCATTATTGGTATCTTCTGTCATGAGACCTTTGTGACAAATGCTGGCTAATGCCAAATTGTTTATCGCGGTCATAAATTAATACAAACCAGACAGAGTTGTGTGGTTTTGGTACAAAAATCAGTATAAACAAAGTTAATATTAATAGTAGAGAACATAAAGAGCCAAAAATATTCTAGCCAAGAAACAAATGTAATAGGAGTAATGATAACTAATGTGTTCTTCCAGATGACGGGATTCGAAATCAGAACCACTTGCAGCAGTCAGACGTTTTACCCTTTAATGTTTATCAGTATGAAGATTTATTTCATATACATAGTATATAGTTTCCACATCAGTGAAGAGTTGGGATTACTTTTGGAGGCCATTTTAAAAGGTAAATTCAAAGGATTTAAATGAATTACATAGAAACAGAAATTTCATTTTGCGTCATTTCGTTCTTTCTGCTCCAAAATCAAATTGTATACACTATTAAAAAGCTCATATATTTAGGACATTTTTTTATATGGATATATACACACACACACACACCAAAAAACGCACAAAGAGAAAAATATTGATTCATCCTTAAATAAAATGGACAAGTTTTTTTGTTTTTTCAATCATTAGACAATGTATTTTCTTCTTTTTTTTCAAATAAATTAGCATGACTATTAAAAGTAATATCTATCTGTTTATAGTGTATTTTTTTAGAAATAAAGTTCCTCTTTGTCATAATAATATTATCCTAACTTGAAATGTAGCCTCTTTCACCTGTCACTCAAGAATGCATAGGTCCATTACGCAGATGATTTACCTACTCTAAATGATCGCAGCCACCAGGCCGCGGTCAATAACAAGGCTTCACCAAAGTAATCATTACTATATAATTATAATGAGTCAATGTTCATGTCGTGATAGATTTTAAACAGCCTGGTCGTTTCCTTTTTACTGGATTCGGGATTAGACCAATAGTTGAGATAGGACATTAATCGCACTTTAATTAGATGAAAGTGACATTTATCAAAAGAGTATGGGGGATATGACGAATGCATGCCTGTTTCTTTTACAAGCATTTCTTTGTGTTGGTGGACAATATTTTAATAAACTTTCTGAACTATTTGTTTGCTCAGAGAACGCATCATTGTTCTCGATACCCTTTAGCGGGGAAATTCCGTGTGTCTACGCGTGTCATCGGAACAGCAGGTGCCTGGGTGTGGTCTACAATTCTAGCGAGCAACTTTGCGGTGGTTGTCTACGGTTACAACAATCTCCAGCCGGGGTGATCGCTTATTGTAAGTGTTAGTTTTACTAAATGTATTGCTATGAACTGTTTGTATGACCTATCTTTTATTGTAGGTTTATATTAAGTTATCCATATCTTTAATAATATATTTACCAAAATGCACCCAAAACCAACAAGAAGACTCGGTTATCTGTCGGCACTGTATGAACAATTAATTAGCTCGCTTTATTAATGAAGGGCTGTCGTTAATCCAAATTAAATACCACAAAACGTGTGAAGCAAAACGCGAACTATAAATATGTCATGAGATGTCGATGATATGACGTCATGTGGATGACCAGCGGTAAAAGCTTATTCTATTCTAATAAAAATGTGCTATACAAATATAGAAGGCTTGTAGCGTGCGTTTTTCCCCGATATATGCTCGCAGGCTGATCAGGTGTTATGCTGTTCGCTGCTCCTCAGTGGTCTGGAAATGAGGACTTTATAATTAAATTTGATAAGGTTTAACTGTGGTTTTCTGCAGATCAGCCTTTATGTGGTACCTAATGAGTGCGTCAAAATGAGTCTATATGAGGGAAAGGGTTAATTAAACTTCGCAGTCTAATAAACGTGTTAGAATGGAAAGAGTATTTCGTTTATTGTACTATATCATAGAATAGCGCACGGTGTTGCGTTCAGATGTTTTGTTATTAATCACTCAATCCTACGGCCTTCGTGATTAGATTACTGCGCAATCTAAACTTAACACCGTGTATTATTCTGCGAAATAGAACTCAAAATGAAACTCTGTTTCCTAATTCTACCACGATAAAATAAATGCTATATGAATATAGAAGGCTTTAAGCGTGCTTTATTGTCCGATATATGTACGTTTCAAAATTTAAAAGAAACGTATATCATACAACGTCATATGAATTCTAAAGTGAAATAACATAAACCGACATATTTATATCAATTTTAAAACTTCGCAGTCTAGTAAACATGTAAGAATGGGTAGAGAGTGTTTCGTTTTTCATAACATAATATACAGGTTATTAGCATAGAACATATACCTATACATTCATAGCCATCTGAACATTTATAAGAAAATCACATACACAAAAAGTGAGACACAGTGTATTTTTCAGAGAAGCAGGTCGTTGATATTCTACTTGAAAATATCTTAAATCTGATCACACAGTAATGTTCCATAACTGTTAATATACTAAATATTATGTTTTTCTTAGCTGAAAAGCAAAATTTAAAATTTAGCGACATTATTTATTAAACGAACGGAAGATGAACTCATTATAGATATAAAGTTGTTAAGATTTGGCTACTGGCAATAATATTTTGGTAAAAAATTCCTTCTAAGTTTTTTTTTTATATTTTGGGCAGATTAAAACAAAATGGTATTCGTTTTCAATTACTCGCATTGTACAATTTGGGCATATTCTATCATGTCTTGTATTTTTTTTAAAAAGCCTAAATTTTGTTAGACATATTCTGTATTTGTTCATATTGATACAGTTTAGGTACTTTCAATACTTAAATCATATTTGTGTTTACAGTAAAATTTTTTGAATTATTAATATTACTTCTTCATGTTTGTTTATATATGTCTACAGTTCTTTCTGTTATTAACATTTATTTGTATATTATCATAATTTATCCATAAATTAGTCAGTCCTATTTCATCTAATATTTACTTTACATGTGCATGTGTTTTCGACCTCCGTGACCCCGAAAAAAGAATTGCCCGGTCGCCGTTAACTTTTAAGTTGTCCTAAAACCTTTGACGGCCGACGTCCAATGAGCAAAATATTTAATATTGCAACCGCTGCCTGTTTTATTACAAAACATGTGTTTAGTCTAAACACGTTTTACTACAAATCACATTTAGGAAAACACGTATTAAGATGGTTTGTATGAAAACATGTTACTCGTGTTTTGGGGCAGACATGATTTGAAAACACATAACGCCGTTTTAAGTGCCGTTAATGTTTTATTTCAAAACACTACTTTATACATTTTCAGTAAATTCATTCATGATTTGAATCATAATGGTAGATTTAATAATAATAATAAATGAAAGAAATGTGTCATATGCTAGAGAGGTGGCATTGTATAGAAAACATGTCAGTCATAAACAACTTTTAAGGTTAGTGCATAAATATCAATTGTACAAATACATGATGAATGCACAGATCAGGCACAATTCTTTACTAAGTAGTAACACAATAAATTGACTATGGAACTAACAACCAGAACTAAAGTTAGAAGTGATGGAATAACCCCTCCCACTACTAGTATACAAACTGACAAGTGCAAACTGAAAACCCCTGATTTGACTGTCTTGTGTTATTTTAAAATAATATGAACAATAAAAAAACTGCATAGAAATATGTAATGTAGGTCTTAATAGCATAAAGAATATATAGATATCAAATAAAATTGAACAAACAACCATTGACATTCTCAAAAATAACCAGATGAGGCATAAATTTGCAAGATTCAATTAATCAGTGAATTTTTTAGTCTTACTTTACTACCTGTGGCTTTCAGATTGGGAAAATAAGTGTTAAAAAATTGAGCAATTATAAGATAATAAAATTGTCTTAAATTAGCATTTAAACCATCTACTTATAAGTGGTATATATTCAAGAAAGTTTCAAATTAATATTTAAATCATAAGGATAAAACATTTCATTAAAATTCCATGAATTATTTATGGGAAAAAAACTATATTACTGAGAAAATAGGAAATAATTTGGGGAAAAAAATTAAAAAGTTGTTAATTAACAAAAAATCTCTGCTAATACATGTATATAGCATTACTTCAATCATAATCAACCCTAAATCTATGATATAATCTTTAAGCATGTCTGCAAATTTTAATACCGGTCGAATCTATCGATACTCTGGTTTGATGATGTATGCAAAATAAAATAGACTATACTTCTACAAAACACTCTGTTCAAAGTAAATATTTCAAATTGATTTGAATTCTTTAGATGTTGCATCCTATATGTCAATAAATTTCAGAGTGCAAAAATAAAAAAAAAATATCGTCCAATTGCTTTAACCCTTTACCTCATGAATATTCATGTAAAAGTTTTTTCATCCAGTGAGTATTAACTAACAGAATTATTAACCATGGTTTCTGATACAATTGTTTATTTTTTTGAGGTGGAGACTGTGTAGAATTACATTCTACAACTGAGGGGACTCTAATCAGAGAGCTCCTTAGCTCCTGAAAGTAGCTGTCTGATCTGGGTATACTCTGTTTTACTGTGGCTCAACATGTAGTAGAACACGTAGTAGAACGCACTACATGCATACCATTTTTTATTTCATCTCAAAAGTGCTAAGACAAATATTTGTTTTGTTAAATCATCTGTATATGATTTGCTAAACTGAAGCTTTAAACAATTAAATAAAAATATGTGAACCGTTTTTATATAAAAAGAAAAAAAAATCTGTACACTGCAAGAAACACAAACCTAAATCAGACCTTTCATATCAACCCAGATCAGTTTCCATGCAATATGCAGATTTCTGTAATATTCAGTAGCATTGCTTAAAAGTTTCTCTGCCTTACTCATAAACTGAGACAAAGGAAGCATCTATCTTATTTTAAAACGTAAAACAACTGCATCAAAGAAAGCTGCCGAAAATAATCCAAGCAGCTGGAAATTACACATCTTGGAAAATCAAGGCCCATTTCATTGTACCGGCACAAAAACATCAAGCTGTCTTCAGCTACAGATCTATGTAAAGTTCAGCTAAATCCTCCCTTGGCCCCCTACTATAAATATGCCTTCAAAATCCTCCTCTGTCATCAGTACAACCATGCTTGGGGTCTTACTCCTTTGTAGTAGTCACTTCATCTAGATGACTCCCCTAATCAGACTGAAAAAATAAG
>CM037792.1:18568789-18585993 GCA_021229015.1 Solen grandis | reverse complement strand
TCCCGACACGAGGTATACCTCATCCATGCTAGTGCAGAAGGCGGCTTTAAAGACAAAGTCTTAATGTGATAAATATATCATTCATTGTACTGAACACACGAATTCGACGTAAACTATGTCGGTGATGATGATGTTATAACACTATATCCCCGCGATATATTCTAACTTAATCATATGAATTATCAATTATCAGAAAATTGGGACCGGGCCACCAGTTCTCAATTGATTGCCAAGAAGTTGTTTCATACTTAAATGGTTAATTATTTGAACACATAAATGTATTTATTTTTAATCTATATAAGTTAAATGCTACTCTATAGATACACTTGAATATTTGAAGTAACTTTAAGGCGGTTTCTTAGTGCTATTTCAAACCTCTCAATACAATGTACAGTTACCGACCATAGGTACACTTCATAGTGCATGAAGTCTGTGTGTGTGTGTGTTTTTCTTGTGGGGTCAAAATGTGTGTTTTTAATCAGCACAATTGATTTTTGTAGTCTTTTAACATTTTTATGACAAAATAAAGTGTTTTTTGCCAAAATTGATAAATGAGCTGATTTTGTGTGTGTGTTTTAAAAGTGGTGGGAAAAAAGTTTCGGGTCGGGAGTAAAAAGTAGGGTCGGTCGGGTAAGCGGGAAAAAACATACTTTACGTCCAATCGACCGAATGAACAATTTTCGAAGAAATAAATATTTGTGAATAACACCAAACTAGCTTTGAGGTATGTGAAGCTTCACTTCCCTCTCGTGGGGTATGCAGTGTTTTAGGGAGTGTATGAACCCTTACCTCAAAGCTATACATACCCCAAAGCTACAATTTCCTCTCGTGGGGTATGCAGTTTAAGCGGGTATATGAACCCATACCAGTGCATCTTATAGTGTTCACACAACGCAGATGAGACCAAAATTAATAATTAACAAGGAATATCTTTAAAAACATATTCGGCGTAAGAAAAAAAAAGTTATGAAAGTTAATGAAAGTAAAAGTGTTACAATATATTTAATATAATAATGCTGGCAAATTTTAAATGGTCTGTGATTTCAAAATAATGCCAGAAAACGTATTTGTCGCTTAATTTAGGAAATGCAATATACTAGCCAGTAAAAAAAATAAATAGGTAAGTTTAAACTTTATTATGTAATATAAATGAAACTTAATAATAATAATAACAATAAAGTTCCTTTAGTAGATTCAATCTCGGTGACCTTAGTTTAGTAGACAAGCACCTTAACCACCTGCGCCGCGGAGGCTGTTGCTCCATGAAGCTTATGTTAGCTAACGTATATACTGCGAGTCTTGGAAGAGTCCACTATCAATGTTAACTACGTTTTCTAGACTCACAAGTGTTTACTTTTTAACTGGGTGGTACATGTATTTATGTTTGGATTTTTCAAGTGGTTGTTTTTATGTTTAAATAGGTAGATTAAATTTTTATTTTCCAATTGACAATCATGCAGGAAGATATGCATCCTGAAACTCCCATTTTATGATGGAATATCCTAAAATAATTTATGCAAACCAATGAAACGAGTGTTTTTCACATGATACGTGATGGCGGTACATGTCGGTCGCGAGTGAAGTCGCCTCTAGTATCTCTTGTAAAGGGATATTTTATGTGGTGATCAAATTTAGGATAAATTATGGACAGCACGGATAAAAAAAATGAAGAGACAGTTTAAAAAATACAAATTAAACTCCTTTGTTCGTGTTAATTAAAGTGTAACTTATGTTGATAAAACGTCCCTCCTACATTACACTGTAAATTTTGTGAACACTACACGTGTTTTAAAAGTGTTGTTATTGAAATGCTTACGTTCTGAATCTGAATCCGAATCGAATTCGTTTCAGATCCAAATACTGGGTTTTACACAACGGAAAGAGAGCTCCGCACTATTGGCGGTGGCTCTTTCAGGCATTTTTGAATGCCTCAACTGAGTCACATGCACTATATTATCAGGGAGATGATTCTAGTGAATCACAGTGTCCACAAAGAATGAATTTTCATACTATTTGGAGTTTGATGATGGTATTTCCAGAACCTTTGATTTTTTGCAAAGGCGTTTTTCTAATATATTTGATGCCATTATATTCTTTATATATTATTGTTCTTTTTGGTCTGCCGAATTTCAGAAAATCTGCTGTTGGTAGTGCTGGAACTAACCCCTCAACCTCCTTGTACATTAATATCAATCTGAGGCTTAGACGCCTGTCTTGTAATGTTTCTAATTCAAGTTTTTGTTTCACTTTTGATATTGTCCCTGGTGTAATTTCTTGTATAACCTCTTTTTATGAATCTTACTGCCTTGCTTTGAATTCTTTCTAGTTTATCTGTATTGTTTTTCCGGTAGGGGTTCCAGATGGTATCCCTATATTCCATTTTTGATCTTACTAGTGTAATATAGGCTGTTATTCTTACAGGTTCTGGTGCATTTCTGGGATTTCTCCTTAAAAAAGCATAAAGTTGAATTTGCTTTCTTGCATACCTTGTTGATATGTATATTCCATTCAAAGTCATTTGAGATTTGTAGTCCAAGGTAAGGATTATTCTGTACTTCCTGCATTATGTGTTACACTGCACACTGCACTATTAAGTTGATTTAATCTATTTGATTTTTGTTGATTGACATGATATAGCATTTTTTTTTGCATTGAATTTCATGCCCCAGTTTGTTGCCCGTGTTTCTAGACTATTAAGATCCTGTTGTAATTAGAGGTGATCTTGTTCTGATTTTATTGTTCTATATAGTATGCAATCATCTTCAAATAGTCTGACAGAGGTTTTTACACATTCTGGCAGGTCACTTATGTGGCACAAGAAGAGGATTGGCCCTAGAACTTTGCCTTGGGGTAGACCTGAGTCTACTGTTGTTTCGCTTGATTTTTCGCCTTCTACTATTGTTTTCTTTGTTCTATTTGTTTGGAAATTTGTTAACCAAATGTGAAGACTTCCCTCAATTCCGTAACTGTCAAGTTTGTGTAGGAGTTTGTTATGCGGTACGGTGTCAAAGGCTTTTGAAAAGTCTAATATAGCAATATCTATTTGTTGACTTGTTTCGTTATCTAATAGGAAGTCATTTAAAGTCCTGAACAGTTGTATTTCACAGGAGTACCCGTACCTAAATCCATGAGTTAAGTTTGTCAGTATTTTGTTTTCTTCAAAGTGGTTTAGTAAGTGTCTACAAATAATATATTCAAGAGTTTTGCATATGACTGATGTTAGGGAGACAGGTCTGTAGTTTTCTGGCAGGTGTTTGTTGTCTTTTTTTAAAGATGTTTGCGTCTCTCCAGTCTTTTGGCAATTCTCCCGTGTCTATTGGGCACTGTAAGATTATTTTCAGGATTGGAGCTAGTTCTTTTGGGCATTCTTTTAGTATTTTGTTAGGAATGTTATCTGGGCCAGAAACCTTTGATGGATTTATTTTTGAAAGTAGTTTCTCAAGTCCTTTCTGTTCATTTTTTATTGGTGTGATGTTCTTCTTTACTTGTTTTTTTTTATTCATTTCTTAAAGTTCTTTAGTTGTTGATCTTGTGAAAACAGATTTAAATTGTTTGAGTAGTTCTTCAGCTTTTTCACTGCTAGCTGTTATTAGGCTGTTTCTTCTTTTGAGTGGGGGTATTCCGGTTGATTTTTGTTTTTTTGACTTGACATACTTCCAGAAGAGTTTTGTGCTTTTGTCCTTTAGTCCTTCTAAGATGTTTGTATTTATATGGTTCCATTCAGATCTTCTTAGTTCTCTTTTGCATTCCATTTGGAATTTTCTGTAGCTGGTCCAGTTATTTGTTTCTTGCTTGATTGTAAAGTCTTTGTTTTTAATCAATTTCTTTTATTTTCTCCTAATCCAGGGGATTTTGTTTCCAGATCTTATTAGCTCACCAAGCACAATGTGCTCATGGTGAGCTATTGTGATCGCCTCTTGTCCGTCGTCCGTGCGTGCGTCCGTCCGTGCGTGCGTCCGGCGTCAACAATTTCCTTTAAACAACATCTCTTCCTAAACCGCTGAATGGATTTTTACCAAATTTCACAGGATTGATCCTTATAATGCCCTCTATCAAAATTGTTCAAATTATTTTGATTGGTTAAAAAATTAGTTCACAGGAGCTAAAAAATAGATTTTAAAAATGCAATCTTTGAAAATCTTCTTCTGTAAAACTGCAGGGCCTAGAGCTTAGATATTTGGTGTGTAGCAATGTCTAGTGGATCTCTACCAAGTTTGTTCAAATCATGACCCTGGGGTCAAAATTGGCCCCGCCCCTGGGGTCACTTTATTTTATATAGGCTTATAAAGAAATATCTAGAAAAATCTTGTCAAAAATCACAAGGCCTTGCGTTTAGATATTTAGTGTGTACAAATGTAACATGGCCCTATAGACATGTACCAAGTTTGTTCAAATCATGGCCCTGGAGTCAAAATTGGCCCTGCCCCAGGGGTTGCTTGATTTTACATAGGTTTTTATAGGAAAATCTAGAAAAATCTTCTTGTCAGAAACCACAAGGCCTGGAGTTTAGATATTTGGTGTGTAACATGGCTTTAGGAGACATGATTCAAGTTTGTTCAAATCATGGCCCTCGGATCAAATTTGGCCCTGCCCCAGGGGTCACTTTATTTTACATAGGCATATATGGTAACATCTAGAAAAATTTCTTGGTGTGTAACATGGCCTTATAGACATCTACCAACTTCTTCAAATCATGGCCCTGGGGTCAAAATTGGCCCCGCCCCAGGGGTCACTTAATTTTACATAGGCTTATATAGAAAATCTTCTTGTCAGAAACTAAAAGGCCTGAAGTTTATATTTGGTATGTAATATGGCCTAGTGGACATCTTACAACTTTGTTCACATTTTTGCCCTGGGGTAAAAATTTGCCCCGACCCAGGGATCTCTTGATTTTGCATATAGGCTTATATCGAAAAAAAAAAATAGAAAAATTGTCCGAAGCCACAAAGCCTGAAGTTTAGACAGTTGGTGTGTTACATGTACCAAGTTTACTCAGATCATGGCCCTGGGGTCAAAATTGGCCCGCCCCAGTGGTTACTTGATTTTACATAGACTTATATAGGAGAGTCTTTGAAACCACAAGATCATGGGTTTAAATATTGATTAACATGGCCTTGTGGACCTGAACCAAGTTTTCAAATCATGGCTCTTGGGTATAAATTGGTCCCGCACTAGGGGTCACTTGATTGTATAGCTATGACCATTAAAATTTGGACCACAGGTACAGTTTTTGTATGCAGTTACGATTATTTTGCTGTACTTCTTCATGGATTTTGTATTCAGTATGACTGTTATATAAATGGCAATGAAGGCAATATTCCTCAGGTGAGCGATTCAGGGCCATCATGGCCCCTTTGTTTCTTCTTGTGGTATGTTTTTTGTCCATGGTATATTGCAATGAGTATTTAAAAGTGTCCCATATTTTTTGAACTTTTTTGTCTTTATTTCTTTGATTTTCTACTTTCTCATTCAGTTTTATAAGGTCCTTTTTTATTTCAATCCAGTCTGCTTTTTTCATATAGGTAATATTTTCTGGGTTTTGTCTTTTGGTGATATACCTTTGTTTCAAAATCTGATATCATTATGTCATGGTCTGAGATTCATGGTACGTTTACTGAGTATTTTATCATACATTAGAGTTTGTTTATAACACGAGTGCATATAACATTAGCATGCTTATAACATTAAAATTCCAAAGTCCCGACCAAACCCCTTCTTTGTCTATATACAGAAATATTCGATACAACGTTTTTGCATATAAAATTATCATCCATATAAGGCCCAACTTACCTGATCCCCAGGCCGATAATCACTTTAATTATAACGTTTTTTCCCCCGACATCTCTGTGAATGGGTGTGACTGAGAATTGGCAAACCGTGAAAAGCTAGGTAATGCATTGCTGCCGGCGGTATTAATTTTATGTTTCATTGTTAACAGGCATATAATTATTGTGCGGGTATGCATGACTTTATTTGTGAGATGTTTTTTACCAATAAAGATACATACACAGGTTCAGTAAATTTATGGACAGTATGTTTACGTCTAAATGAAATGGCGAGTCCAACTTCCAGCCGAAAAAGAGAAAATGTGTCTCTGGAAACGAAGCTGCAAATTATAAATGACATTGAACGTTGTCGCTCTAGTCTATGAATGATCTTTTTGGTGTTTATAAGATGTCTCATATTTAATATGGCGTAATAAGCTGAAGATACAGGATGCAATGGCCCTTGGAGATATAAGTTCGAATCGCAAATGTATGCCATTTTAGCATTTGTTTTTCTTATGCTTATTAAAGCAGATAAATAATCATTTGTTGTATATCTTTATTTAACAGTCCACGAACGATAGAGCACGGTAATTATCATAATACATGCAGTTCCCCCGAGACACCGGTCAGATAGAGTTATCGTTCGTGAAAATGCATGTCGCATTTAGATTAATTTCACACTGTATCGGGTTAATAAAGTAAGTTACCTTGTAATTTGTCAATTAAAATATAGTGAATAACATGTTCACATGGAATTTATAAATAGTAATGGAATAAACGTTATTTTTAATAACACAACTGCATAAACATTTATAACTTATTTATGCACAGATTACGGAAACTCTCGATAATAACCGAGTGTAAAGCAAGTCTGTTCATAGGTTGAAAAATATTTATAACATTATATTGGTTATAACGTTTAAATCATCCTGGTCCCCTGCATAATGTTATAAACGAACTTTATTGTATTTGGATTTGAGACGAAAACCAGGTCTAATAAGTTTTCTCATATAGGTTTATTGTGGATTTGGGTCAGGTTGTTAAGAATTCATCAAGTCAACTAGCCCTTGTTGTATTTCTCTTTCAGGTCCAGTTGCTGTTGAGTTCCCCCAATGTATGTTGGGACATTTAAAATCTCCTGCAAGTATGATATTTTGAGCTCTTAATGGTATCTGCTATCTCCAGGGATTTGTTTTTATAAATTCTTCTAAGTGTTTTTGTTCTCGATGTGGCATGTAGAATGGTCCAACTAGGGGGTCTTTATTGTTTTTTATTTTTATGTTTACCCATTCAATTTCACAGTCGGTAATGAAAGAGGTCTATTTTACTGATGTTATTGATTTTCTACTAGTATGAGTACTTTCCCTCCTTGTCATTTCTGTAAACGTTGTAGTTTGTAGGGGATATCTCGCTTGAATTGATTGCGTCGGGGGAAGGGTTTTCACCAGGCTTTACTCCTTTAAGCCATAATTCAGTTGCACAGATGATGTCAGGTTTAAGGTAGTGCACAGCTGTTTCAAATCTTGTTTTTGTCTTTGATGCTACGGCAGGTTATTGTCATAATTCTGAGATTTTTCTTGGCTGGGGCTTCATATGGATTACTGCATGAATGTGACTTTGTCAAGTTGAGACTTACTTCTGATTTGTTTTTTCCTGATTTTTTTTTGTGCTTATGGCTACTAGTCTTAAGTGGACTGAAGGTGGATCTTATGGAGTCCATTGTTGAGTCGATGTCTGTTAACAGCTCGAATATATTTGAGTTTTCTATTTCATAGCTTCTAAAGGTGAAATTTGATACGTTTATATTGTAACATTTGCAGCATAGCCACTGGATGCTTGACCTTTCTTATAGTCTCACAGTCTTGTGTACATAGTTCAATGAAAAATTTATTGTGCCATATGTCACATCCGTCACAGTACACGCCTTTGCAGGTATTTCACATAACACGCAAGGGTATGTGGTTGGTCTGTTGCATGGTCCTGGATTTAGTTCTATGTCCCCTGCAAGAATCAGTGCTAGAAACAGAAACTTTGTTTTTATCTTACTTTGAATTGGTAGTAATATTGGTCTTCTGCCGATGCCATTTATTTTACTATTGATTTGGTTGTGCAGCACATTTTGATATTTATCAGATTTTGTTGTTTCTTTGTTGTCACTTGTCACTACATGTAAAAGTAGAATGAGGTCTATCAACATTTTGTCTTTTTGTTCTATAAAACTACTGATCTGTTTAGTTGTTTTATCAAGTATAGAGGTTGAGTATTGTGCAGAAAGGCCTACACTGACTCAAACTTGTGTATTGGAAACTATGTGGTAAAACGATTTTGTTCTTGTAGTTGATGATCTTTATTTATTGAGTTGAGTATTTACAGTGGTTAAGTATAGCGCGGAAAAACCCGCACTGACTCCACCAGTCGCACTGATAGTTTTACTGAAGTTTGTTTTATGTTTCTTTCCAGCAGTCTTTCAGTGCCTGTTCTGATTTTTTTCTTAACATGGCTTTGGCCAGGAGTTTATCTGGGTGGATGCCGTCAGCATAAAGTTTGAAATTAAATTGTTTTCTTGTTTTTGTTTCCCGAGCTCTACCTCTTTGGTACTTTTTTATTTCCTTAATCTGATGAGCATTCTGGAGAATGCTCTCCTCACAAGTTTTTGTTTAATTCCCTAACCCTACCGTTAAGTTTGTAAATTTGGTCTTGGAAGGAGTTGTCTAGTTCCGCAAAATTGTTGGGGTCCTTGTGTCCTTTGTTTTTATTCTTCTCTTTGATGGAATAGATCGGAGTTTCCAAAAAAGGAACTTTGCAACCTGGATTTTCTTCTATAATTTTTTATTATTTCTTTGTAGTCTTCTATGATATTATCAAATTCTTCTTCAATTTCAGATTCATGCCCTGTGTATTTTTATTTTTAGTGGTCAGATTGCATATACCCAACCAGCCATACAACCGTATGTCCCAGTGTCTCCTGATCTTTGATGAAATGTTTGTTTTAGCCAATGTTTACTATTTTCTACTTTTGCACCATTTTTTGACCACCATATAAGTTGTTTTTCGTTTCGTGGATAGTATGTCTTTTGAGCCAATTTCCTTTGCTGTCTGGTCTGAAAGTATGACATGTGTATGAGTTTGTTCGCCATTTGGTGGTTTTCTGGGTTTGTTAATAAATTTTATGAGTTTGTTCTCGGACATAGATGATTATTTAAGACAAGAGGCCCATGATGGCCCTAAATCGCTCACCTGAGATAAATAGGTTGACCCGATGAACATCTGTACCAATTTATTTTAAAATCTGGCCAGTAGTTTTGAAGAAGATGATTTTTAAAGTTTTCATATTTTTTTCTTTTTGTTGCCATGGCAACCAGAGTTCTATATGGATCAAGTTTACTTTAGCAACTTTTGTAAAGGTTGACCCAATGATCATTCCTGCCAAGTTTAATCAAATTCTGTCCAGTGGTTTCAGAGGAAATGTTGATTAAAGTTTTCCCTATATACATATAAGGCAAATAAGCCCCGCCCCTGGCGGCCATGATTTTTACGGATCGGAAAAAATTTAGCAACTTTGGTAGAGGTTGACCCAAGGAACATCTGTACCAATTTATTTTGAAATCTAGCCAGTAGTTTTGAAGGAGATGATTTTTAAAGTTTTCAAATTATTTTTCTTTTAGTAGCCATGGCAGCCAGACTTCTTCATGGATCAACTTTATTTTAGCAACTTTTATAGAGCCTCTCCCAAGGAACATTCCTGCCAAGTTTCATTAAATTCTGTCCAGCGGTTTCAGAGGAGATGTCGTTTAAAGCAAATTGTTGACGACGGACGACGCACGACGACGGACGCCGGACGAAGGGCGATCACAAAAGCTCACCTTGAGCACTTTGTGCTCAGGTGAGCTAAAACAGGATTGAATGGACACAGGGACGATGTAACTCGGGCTGGTTACTTAAAGTAATAAAGTTAAAGATGAAGTGACAGATTGAAACACTGCTGGAGATATAGAAATATGAATTGGAATTCTATCAACAAGGTATTTAAGTTAATGAATGGATAATCCAGTTTGGTTTTTCAAAGAACAATAAATGAAAAAATCAATATGGCGTCCAAGCCTCGAGTACCTACGAGGTGATGATGGGTTTATTCAAGACTTACCAGACGAAGTAACCCTACAAAAATGTTTTTTATTATAGAGTTATGCTAATAGTATGTTAAAATTCAAGTAATAAATAATTGATTTTTTGCGAGAGATAGAATTTTCCCTCCTGTGTGTTTTATAAATGTTTTTAATATGTACACATGTTTTCTATGAATGTTTTTGAGTAAAACACTACAGTTTTGTATGTCATGTAGTGACGATAAACGTTTGCCAATGATGTGTATTTTTACCAGATAATTGTTCTGAGAAATATATTTCCATAAACAATAACATGCAAGATTGCAATACACTCAAGTGTTTATGGAGTGTCTATTTACGTGTACTCGATTAAAAGTAAATCACATAAAACATGCATGTTTTCTGTTATTTCCCTTTATCGATCATGTCGCCTGGACGCTTCGAACTAAATCAATCGTTTAATATTTTTCCCACCGAGAAACTAAAGCTGCGGTGAGATTTACTTTATTAAAAATGATCTATCGTCATCATTTTAAGCATTTATTATTGATTTATTGATTTTGTTCTTCCCGCAGTAAATGTGCATATATCATATATTAATGTCAGGAACTTTGATGCAAGCTGAATCTTCGGAATTCTAACACTGCATGAGTGGGTGGAGGTTTAATATACATGTGTTCAGTTGTTCTGCTTTATACATGATAAACGATTTAAGATAGGGTCAACACTGTAGTTTTTTCTTGTTTCTAACAAGAACACTTACTGTAAGAAGAATATACTAAATAAAATTGTTATGTTTGTTTCTGGATATTTTCATTTTACTCCCTCCGACAACGTTATGATGTGGATAATTGTTCAAGTTGCAGATTGGCTTTCTTTAGACAAATGAGACTGTACAAGTGCAGCTGTACCATCAAATGATAGATATTTACAGTTAACTAAGTCTTAAGATAGCTGGTCGTTTATTTGAAGTCACACAAATCCACATTCACATTGGATAAGTTTTCACTATTCAAAGTGGAAGGCAGTCCATAGGCAGTTTTTAACCTTCACAGTAAATTTTATTTGGCAGTTGTATAGCAGTTTTTACCCGGATCAGAAAACAAATGCATACAGGTTTGCAAGCAATGTTTTAAACCTTCCCAGTTACATAGCAGTACCTTAGCTGTAATTGGCAGTTTATAGGCAGCACATAAGCATTTTTTTTCACAATTAACATAAAACCTAGCTAGCTGCCATCCTCTAGTTGGCATTGATACGGCATTTGGGGGTTTAACATATCCGTTAGCGAAATGAACTGGCATTGAAACACCATTGAATTACCATTTCTTTTTGCAGACCCAAATGTAGCACAACCCTTGAAGGACCATTGAAAGTCTTTATATACTAAATAGTGCAATCATTGAAACTTCATCAAAACTCAATTGAAATTCAATCGAAACACCATCGAAACTCCAATGAAATGGGCCGAAATATGCAAATAAGCTCTCCCTAAAAAAATGAAAAATTACAAAAACTATTTTCAGTGGTATCGAATGAGGGATTTTAATAGAATAAAATGTTTTTTCAATGGTACTTTGATGGTGTCATTTTACATAAAATAATGGCGAATCAATGATTTAAAATGAAATTTCAATAACCCATGATAAATTCAATGGTAATAAATGGAAATTCAATGGTGCCAAATAATACTCATGCAGTAAATATGGTGGACCAGGGGATTTAAACAGGGGATCATGGCTGGATACGAAAGTAATTTTTATTCATGTTATCACATATCATATCCGCACCAACAGTCTAAGCAATATATTTTGACAAATTACAGTGACCCACATTGATATTGATTCACCATGCTTAAGAGCAGTGTCTCGTTTCATCCATTATTAATATGTTTTTTGTTTTGTTTGTAACACACTATAGCCTACGCTCAGAGTCCTGAACAATACCCACAATAACACCTCCTCTTTCTCCACATATAGTCTTAAAACACTTATCCCGTTTTTAAAACTTATCATGCCACCTGTTCACTAAGTCCAAGTTCCAAAGCAATTTTCCTTGCCTTCACCTGGATCAGTGGTCCTGATGATCCAGTGCGCCATGGGTCAGAAATCAGTATCCACTTCACAAGTAGAATGTCCATCTCCTTGTTGACATTCCTGAACATGCGCTGATGTTAAGCATTTACATTGGAATTCTGCTCATATCCTGCTAGGACTTCAGCTTTTCTCCTCCCTCATGACTGAAACTAAAAATGAAATAAAGTAAAATAACTAAGAAACGAAAAGCCTATAGCCTGCTTTTGTATTTAAACATTTTAGTGATTACTCAGATTTGATCATTGATGTGATCCTTATTCCCATTCATACTGGTATTAATAATAAAGATGAAGTTCTGATTTTGCATGTAAATTTGTAAAACCAAATTTTTCTCTTCATTATTAAATTTGAAATATAGTTCTATTTTTACAACTTTCGTATGTCGCTGCTAGGGACAGGAACCCAAGGCTTCCATTTCCCGAGGTAGACACCCTTTCCACTGGGGACGGTATGTTAGGTAAACTGCCTGTCTGATTAACTACCTTGAAAAAGGTAAAAGCAGTAGCATTGGGGATGTTTCAACTCGTTCTTTGATATGCGACACTTCAGTTTTCAAGGATTTTACAGTCTGAAGCATTATAAAGATTACAAGGGAAGGCATCATCTAAGTTGAAAACATGGTAGGACATGTTGCAACACAAAGTTTGTTGCAGCTGATTTAAAATAACAAAAAAAAAAGGTGTGTTAAATCAATCGGATTTCGATCATTTCATTACAGTAATGACACTGGGCATAATACTGCTGAATTTTATACAACATTCAATATTAAAAAATCCACGTCATAGCCAGCAGTTGGTCATGAACAAATATTCAAACAAATTCTTACAGATGTAGGAGTAAAACAATAATTGTTTTTCTTTAATTTTTTGTATATCTACATGTAAGATAATCAAGCGAAAATTTAGTGTAAACAAAAATGAGTTTTATTGCAGATCGCACATTTGTAAACAGATTTATAGTATATGCCATGATTTTTCACAAATATATATTCTGGGAAGCAAATAAAAGGAATGAGATTCAACTAACCATTGCAGAAATTGTATTATACCGATTGATAGAGACATCGACGGGCAGAAAATAAACTCCTCGCTATTTGCACACGAAGCAAATTCACTTTAATTCTTTATTGATAAATGGAAAGTAATTTCCTTACAAACATAATTGATACTCATAACTATATTGAATATTCTTACCTTTATCATAAAATGGATGTCATCTGCGAAAATATTGCGAATTAATAAAGTTATCACCTGTTGTTTACACCGTTTGTCGTTCTTTTCAAAATGGCGGATCAATGCATCGCTGCGTTCAAAATGGCGGATTAATGCATCGCTGCGTTATTTTCGGTTTTTAAATTTAAATCAGGGAAAGTTAAAATCAGTTACAAAACAAAATTTGCGTTTCGAAATAAAGTTTATAGAGTGGATTTCCAAAATAAAATATAAAATATCAGTAAAAGTTATTTAACTTCGTAATAATTAGCGTCAAATTTTCGGCACTACTTTCCCTCGTAGGATTGTCCTACAACCTTGCAACAACTTCCGAACTTTTATTTGGGGCTCGGTTAATTCGAACGAAACCAATTCGTAACCATTTTTCGATGCCTAACCGTTTTTAGAAAAAAAAGTGAATTACCTTAGACTTAAGTTAAAACCACAGTAAATGGGTCTCAGTAATAATTAATTAAATATACTTTTTGCTTCAGTCTAATACTCAATATGCTTTAGGCTTTCGATTTAATATTATTTTATATCACATATTTATGACTGTTTGTGAATTGTTCTAGCTGTTATAATCTTTGATTAATAATTATGATTGATCAGTATCAAGTATAGTTGTGCAAAAACGTGGACACATTTGGGTCAGATGAATTAATTATTACAGAGTTATGGCCCTTTTAATTTTTGACAAAATCATGTGTGCACTTCATCTAAAAAACTCCTGGCTTGCATTTGATAAATCTTCACAATATTGATCAGTATCGGAGGTACCATGTTTGTGATTTCCTAATAAGTAAAATAAGGATTATCAAGCAGTTATGCAATACACCATACAAACAACCGCATTCTTTTTGTTCTTTTTTTCTTTTGTAATAGAGCACTTACATGTACATTTGACAGGTAATAAAGTTAATTACTGTAACAGTAAAAAAAGTATTGGTTAAATGCTGAATCATTACAAAATGGCCATAAAAGTGTTTTTCTTTGAAAGCTCATTTTCACCATTTCATTTCGCTAAGGGACTAATTCTTAAGAAGAGTGATTGTATATACTGCTATGAAAACTGCTAAAGCACTGGAAATTGTGAAGACATTGTGGAACTGTTAAGACGAAGGGAACTGCTGTTGAGAACTGCTACAGATATCCAGAAAACCAGATTGGACTGCTAAGGTTAAGATTAACCGTTCTTAGCAGTTCATAAACAGTTTTGTTTTGCTTCAAGCATGCATACTCCAGTTAATGAAAACGTGTTTAAAATGGGACTGCTTAGAACTGCTTAAAAACTGCCAAAATGAGAAAACTGCTTATGGACGGCTAATGAACTGCCTAAATAGGCAGTTTAGTTTGACTAGTTCTAATGTAGGTTTATGCAGATAAATACGCAGGCATATGAAAAATGATGGCGAGACATTTAACCGCACACATTTCTAGCCAGCACCTACATTTATAAACAGTTTTAAGATTTTTCTTACATAAGTTTGTAAATTAGAATGTATTACTCCCAGTTGCAGTTGATGATTGAAATGAGGAGCATCCTTGGTATGAAACATTTTAGCCCACATGCGGAGACCCTCCAACGATTGGTTGATGTGACTCTTTGCAACTTGATGGGAAAATGGTACTATAATTACTTTATTTGCCATAGTACAAACTGCCATTATTAATCTATTAGATTATGGATAACATTTTTAAGGTGCGTGTATCATGTACACCCATCCCCTTATTTCCAAATCTCATTCATATAAAATAGTGTGCAAAAGATTGAATTCTTCTAACAGAATAAGAAGAAATGAAAAGCTTCTTTCAAAATTTCCCCAAAATTTCTAGAAGTATATTGGTTGATCTTGCCAAATTCAAAATACTTTCATCCAGTATTTTTGGTATTTTTAAACTTTGTAATATACCATGTACTATAATATTTGTTACCAAACTTAGCGTTACATCTTTATCCAATATATAAAACAAAAATAATATTTATGTCACAGTGCCGATTACTCACAATCGGTAAGAAATCCGGTAGCTCAGTCAGTAGTGCATTCGTTCTGTAAGCGTAAGGCCCTGTTTTCGTGTCCCAGTCAAGCTATATATTTTTCTCACCCTGTGACAATTTATACATTTTTCTTCTGAATATGATCTGAGTGATACATAAAGGGGAAAAAAGAAAAAAAAAAAAAAAGAAAAGACCATTCTAGGATTTGAACCTACAACCCTCATTTTCAAAAGCAGCTCACAGTAAATCTGTTTATGGAAGCTAATGCATTAAGGTGTCACTACCTTAAATGATACATCCATTTTGTTTGTCAGATTTAATCAGGTCATTATTATGTTACAATTAACTGTCATATTTATGTATTTCTTATTTTTACACTTAACTTTTATATTTTTTTTTATTTATGTTTGTATTTAAATGCTTATGTATTGGTCACATATAGTTATTATGTCTTAAGCAGAATGATAAGGACTGGGAAATAAATCATCACAGGCTCCAAACAAATAAAAGGTTCACATACATAGTCTAATGTGACTGTAAATTAAGAACACTCAAAATTCTTATTGTAGTTCTTTTGAGCATGTATTGGTGAAAAAACAGTAAGAAATGGGTTAGTTATTGTAATGTTAAACTTCAATAGGTAGATATGTATATCTTAGTTCAATTAAGGCGTTAAAAAGGTTTGTTTCCGGTTACCCGACCGACCCATTATTTTTTCGAGGCAGAGACTAAAAAATAAAAAAAGAAGACAGAAAGAAATAAAGAAAAAAAAACAACAATATCCACCTCAATCTAAGATTTTATATCGCCTTTTCTTCGTTTAAACAGGTTGCTTACGATAACTTTGGAGACTGCCATTTTGAGATTACGGATTAGCTTCGAATATCAGCTAACTTTCGTAAATAATCAAAAGATAACCTACGTCTAAAACGTTACGAACAAGTCTTTTTAAAGTTGGTCGTATTAATAATTAATTTGTGGGGTCCTCGGCACACATTAAATATACTTGTTTGCTGCCAGATGATTTCGTAATAGGCATTTATCAGTCCATCATACATTACTTGCATAATCATCGCTTCTACTTTCACCCGGAAACAAGTGTAAAACGCAGGTCGGTAGAGAGCGTGTAAAATGGATGTCGTACGCGATACCATCCGAGCATTTATTCATTATTAGGAAGCATCATTATTAGGAAGCATAAGAACGTGTGTTGATTGGATAAAATGACACAGGTGACTGAATCCGCCATTTTTTTCATCTGCACCCAGCATGTGATTTTTAAGTATTATCACATGTTTCCCAAGTTTGTTGTCTACTGGGTATATGTACCGGTAACCGAGTTCTCATTTGTGCTGAATGGACTGATGTTTAGTACAAACTAGAAAGATCTTTTTTTCTGTAAAGCTGTCTGAATTTGCAAAATACAGTAAAAGGTAAATTGGCATGTAGCATGTTACATTTTCCACAGTAGATCTAAGCCACCAAAACAAACAACAACAACAACAACAACAAAAAGATTTGACCTCATGACCTTCTTTTTGACCCCACGTATTCCAAATTCGAACTAGTCTAAGATTCTATGGAGAAAAACATTCTGACCAAGTTTCATGAAGATTAGGCTAAAAATATGGTCTCTAGAGTGTTAATAAGCCAAATTGTTGACGACGCACGTCGCACGACGGACGCCGGACGAAAGGCGATCACAAAAACTCACCTTGAGCACGTTGTGCTCAGGTGAGCTAAAAAGCCGACCTACCGGCCCATTTATTTCCAGGCCTGTAACCAGATACAAGACAAATTTTTACGCCTAATACTGGTTGAAAATACCAGTACTGGTGGCTGAGTTGATAGAGCGTCCACCCTGAACTCAGAGTCATTGTCTCCAAGTGATTGAAATAATGTTGGTGGGACGTTAAACAAAATAAACAAACTTAACCAAACCTGCTTAACTTCATGAGTAACAGTGTTTTTGTTCCAGACACATACTTCTGTTTTGAAAATTTATTTTATGTTCAGTCAAAATG
>CM037792.1:18518689-18568689 GCA_021229015.1 Solen grandis | reverse complement strand
ATAAGGAAATAATTATTCATATAAGTCATATTAAAAAACAATTTTAACCCTTTTACAATATATCTATAACTTTAACTTCAGAAAATCAGGTCACAGACTGCATCGTCTGCTTCTTGAGCATTTTAAAGGGAAATAATAAACAATTTACAGCAGTTGTCTTTCTTAAATAGTGTTGGGGCCCACAACGGGGGTATTAATAACCTAAAAACATCATATTTTGAAGAAAAAAATCAGTTCAGTTTTAAAGTTTATACTTTATTTTTTATTACATGTACTTTTTTCCCCTTTTCAGACCGGCCATTTATTACCACACGGGTGACTGATGTATCTATTCAATTCCGGATTGATGTTTTTGCTCTTTATTTTTCTTGATATTCTAATGATGTCGACAAGGAATTTAATATCTGATCCTAGATCTAGATCTAAATTGAAACAAAAATCCAGTTTAGACAATAAACAGCGGGAAACGTATTTGTAACTGATGACTTCCTCTAATTACATGTTGTTGTATACTTTTTAGTTCTTTTTAGCTCACATGAGCACAACGTGCTCAAGGTGAGCTTTTCTGATCGCCTTTTGTACGGCGTCCGGCGTCCGTGCGTCCGGCGTCAACAATTGCTTCAAACAACATCTCCTCCTAAACGGCTTGGCCAATTTGAAAAATATTTTGCAGGAATGTTCCTTGGATGAAGCTCTACTAAAGTTGTATAAATGGTTCTGGTCCATTGCATAATTAGGTCACAGGAGCTAAAAATAGATTTTAAAAATGCAAACTTTGAAAATCTTCTTCTGCAACACTGCAAGGCCTAGAGCTTAGATATTTGGTATGTAGCATCATCTTATAGGCCACTACCAAGATTGTACAAATCATAGCCCTATAGTGATAAATGACCCCGCACCAGGGGTCACTTGTTTTACATAGAGTTATATAAGAAAATCTTAAAAAATCTTCTTCTATGAATCCATAAGGCCTAGAGCTTAGATATTTGGTATGTAGCATCATCTTATGGGCCACTACCAAGATTGTACAAATCATAGCCCTATGGTGATAAATGACCCTGCACCAGGGGTCACTTGTTTTACATAGAGTTATATAGGAAAATCTTAAAAAATCTTCTTCCATGAATGCATAAGGCCTAGAGCTTAGATATTTGGTATGAAGCATCATCTTATGGGCCACTACCAAGATTGTACAAATCATAGCCCTATGGTGATAAATGACCCTGCACCAGGGGTCACTTGTTTTACATAGAGTTATATAGGAAAATCTTAAAAAATCTTCTTTATGAATGCATAAGGCCTAGAGCTTAGATATTTGGTATGAGCATCATCTTATGGGCCACTACCAAGATTGTACAAATCATAGCCCTATGGTGATAAATGACCCTGCACCAGGGGTCACTTGTTTTACACAGAGTTATATAAGAAAATCTTAAAAAATCTTCTTCTATGAATCCATAAGGCCTAGAGCTTAGATATTTGGTATGTAGCATCATCTTATGGGCCACTACCAAGATTGTACAAATCATAGCCCAATGGTGATAAATGACCCCACACCAGGGGTCACTTGTTTTACATAGAGTTAAATAGGAAAATCTTAAAAAATCTTCTTCTATGAATCAATAAGGCCTAGAGCTAAGATTTTTGGTATGTAGTAGCATCTAATGGTTCATTACAAAGATTTTCAAAGTCTTGGCCCTACGGTGATAAATGACCCTGCGCCCATGACCATTTACTTGAATTTACAAGGAAACGGAAGCAAATATTTTTCAAAGCAGTAAGTAAATGTAACTGGAATGTTAGAAGAAAAGAAATTTTCAGTGGAATACAATAAAACTTGTGAAAAGAAACCAACGTGTTGACTTTGTTTAGGTAATGTGGTGAAATATTCATATGTTATAAGTCGATATCTGCCGGTCATGCCTTATAAACTTGTACCAGTTATACACGTTACAAACACAGTTTTGAGTAGTAGTTCGTATCAGTAGTAGTATTTTTCGACTCTATTGGCCATACTCACACCATCTAGTATATAATATATTTAATTAAGTGAATTAAGAAGAAAATGTGCTGAGCGCCGAAAGTACGTTTTTAACCAATAAGGAACATGTCAGTTATCGATTCGGCAACCATCTGATTTTAGACTGGCAGTTTGCACTGACGGACGGGAACATTAAAATATCACGAAATTTAAAACCATGATCGATGTTTGTTGTTGTTTTGTTCATGATTTTCTTCCCTGCCATATAGAGCATCTTTGCATCAGAGTATATACTGTTTGATTTTTTTTTCTCCGTCAGTGTTTAATTCTGTATAACGGCCCGGGATGTTTAAATATATTTACGTCGCATGCGCACGTAGCTTCGATGTCTTAGTTTAACCAACCGTAATTTAAGTTTCTGTTAACACGGTAACAACATAAATAGATTTATTATATTATTAATGTGTTTTCCGAAGTGTTTGTAAGACTGATATTAATATGATTTACAAATAAGATTCAAACAACTTTGCATTACAGACTTGATTTTTTCTGTCCATCGGTCTTACTTCATAAATGACGTAAATTTATTCAAGTTGGTAGAACAAATGTTCAAGAACATAAATGTAATATGGTTGCTGATACAAACCAATAGGGGATATGCGAAAAATCAACATTTAAACATTACGAAATATTGACTTTGGAAAGATAAACATTTTCTTGGTTAAGGGATGTAAAAAAAATAGGTTACGATCTTCTTTAATTTGCCATAATCGGACTAGATGCTATGGTGGTGGATACAACCAAATTTAATTTAATCGTAATGATATGTATGTATAGCCATAAGCGGCCGAATACCCTAACGAGGCGTGGTTTCCAATATAAAGCAACGGCCCTATTCATTTAATTTTACCTCCGATTAGAGATGTAAATACCTAGATTTATATATTGTAGCTTCGTGCTATGTAGCTTAAATATTTGAAAAGAAGCTGATAATGTTTGTGCAACTTCATGATGAACAGGTCAAAATAAATCTCCGATCAACCAAACCTTTATTCCTGTCTGCATGGTTGTCAGCTGAATCTGTTTCAGCGTAAATGTATTTGAAAATTCTTGTATTCTCTTCGTGAAAAAATCCTGATATGTAATTATCTTCACAGTAAACTATAGAAATAAAAAAAAATTAGATCAATTTTCTCACGCCTCCATCAGTAAACGTGTGCCTTTTTCATTTGCGCCCCATTATTCTCTCCTGTAAAAGAGTGCCTCGATGTACGATCATTTTGATTGAAAAAAAAAATCTAAAAATTATTGGTTCACATGTGTTTTTCATGTTATAGGTGATACAAATAGATATATATGATGATAATAATAATAATAATAATATAAAACAAATGTATAAGAAAAGAAATAAATAAGCAAACATTGATTTCAAATAGCCTATCGAACGATTCCGTCTGCCAGCAGGCCTACCACTTGATTTATATTATTTAAATGATCGTTATAAAAATCATATTTTTATCTAAACTGGTTAGATAAGGCTATAAGTCTTAAAAGAGTATCATTATTTTGAAAATTTAGATAAAACCGACAAAATATATGTGTGACGACATCAAAAAAGAAAATCACGGATACTGCTTCAGTTGCGACCCAAAATAGCAACATGGAATGCCCCTTTTGGGGCCTCTGCCTCTTAGCACACGAGTGACGTAAGAATTCGATATGTTTGTGTCAGATGGACATCGAACCTACCTGTTTATTTTTGCAAACTATTTTTATTCGTATAACACATTTACAGCATAAAGGAAATAAAACGGCTAAAAAATCACGGATACTGCTCGCATACCAGTACATATATCTACATATATGCTGTAGTTGAAAGATTCAATTTTCAAATTTAAATATACTGCGAGGCCAGGGTCATCCTTTTGCTGAATATGGGGCTGGGACTATTTCCCCCTCTAAATCATATATATATTTCCCCCAAATAAATAAATACTTGACAATAAATTGTATCTTGGATAAAATGTTAGTGGAAAATAAGTGATGGTTGCAAAAAAAAAAAATATCCACACTTAAAAATCCCCCTCCTGAAAAAGATACAAGTGAAAATCCACCCTGTCAGGGCCCCGGCCCCAGTTCCCCAAAATGACATTGGGCCCTGCAGGCTGTTTAATGCTTTTCTTATTATGTTAACTTCCATATCTAGCAGCAACAGATAATCAGCTACACATCTATAGGCAAGTCATTTTGTATGAAGGACGACCCCATTGTCCAGAGTAAAACACTAGAATAGTTAAAGCATTGTAGTCTGACACACTTCCATAAACAGATAATTGGAGATCCTGTTGGCAGACCTTTGTATCTACACTACTTTTAAAATTAAGGTCATGACCCCAAGGTTTGTTACGAAACGTTTGTAATGAATGAATGAAGGCGTCTTTCCCTACAATTTCAAGAGTGTAACCCCTGAATAAATTATTGTCATTGCCATGGATATGTGTTTCGTAACATCTAAAAGCTAATATGGCCGATTAAATGGTGGTTTGAGGTATTACATTACGCTGGTAACCGTCTCATCGTACGATTTCTGAATGGCACACAGTACTCAGTGGGCAAACATATTTTCAGATGCTAGTCTTATATCCGGCAAGTCCTTTCCATGGAAAGGAACAATAATAAGCTTTATTCAAAATTGGCAAGGTACAAGACAACTAACATAAGCTTATGCAAGCTTTTGAACCGACCTCACAGATGGTGGCATATGGCAGTCTTGCAGTGGGAAGAAACCGGAGAACTTGTCACCTGTCTGATCTGGTGACCATCTATCATCCCACATACTGCCCTAGACAAGAATTGTTGAAAAGCCAGTGCACTAACACCTTCGCTAACCAGACAGCCACTTAAGCTAAAACAGAAAGTAGTAATGTCTGGTTTATATACCATCAACCAATTTTTTTTTACAAATGAAGGAGTACTAGACCCATTCACAATGAAAGGAAAAAAATCACTTAGCCAAAGGTAAATGTTTAAGCATAGTGGTTGTGTCAGCAATATCAGTTTTCTCTTTTTAAATTGTGAGGCTTATTGGTCTGAGAAGTTCAGACCTTCATGATGCACAAAGAGACCTACAAGTACACAATAAGAGCAAGATGCACGTCATAAGAGTTCTGAAAGTGAGAGGTCATTATTACTAGTGATTCCGCGATGATAAAGTAGAAGCAAATAATCCTCGCCAGACTGGAAAGTTGGCGACAATCATTTCTCTTTCTAGTAAATTAATGTTGGTATTTTAATATATTTGGGATATTATAAGAAAGTGCACACCCATAGATAGTGCACGACCCTACTTCGAGGCTGAAATCCAGGGAAAAAGTTGTTTTCCATAAATTGTGCGCAGGCCAAATTTGTGATATTCGCTGGTTGCCATTTTGGAATCTGCAGCGTGAGTTGACTCGTTTTTCCAGTATAACTTACATTGCAAGCCTCAGCTTCGCTCGATTTACTGCTGGTAACATTGTTACACCTTTCTTAGTGTTAGTTCTTAGCACTTCACTGACAGAGATAGTAAGAATAGTTAAAAAAACAACCAAAGTCTAGCGGTAACAATAATTAGTTAATTCATGATCTCACATTTTCAGTTACTTACCTGGCACTAGTAAATACTGATTGATCAAAGGAAAAAGAAACAAAAAGTGTGAAAGTCTTATCACTATTATTATTACGTTTTTGTTCAATGTATGAACATTACAGATGACCTTTATACTATAATTTCAACAAAAACATATGATGATACGATGATGAAAATGCTGTGTTATGGTTGATGAATTATACCATTATGATAAGCTGTACTTCCTGTATCAAACACATTGAAATTTATGACAAATACTAGCCCACATTTGTGTACCTGTAATTTGTGATAGCGTTCTACTTTCGGTTTGGCGCTATCCCCTACAGAGGCGTGACAACCTGTAAAAAAAATTTTATGTTGCGCCGAATGGCTCATTGATGGGACTAGATTAATACAAGTCAGTAATAAATTTTTAATAACACTTATCAATTGAAAGCTCCTTTTACAGCGTCACATGTATGAATTCAACTACAAGTCTTAAACAGCATTGTCATTATATGATTGTCTATGGCGATAATATCGGCAATTTGATTTCTCTGGCGGTTCAGGGAAGGATAAGAAAGAGAGAGAGGAAAAAAGTTCCCATAGTTTGTGCACAACCCCTACTTTTAGATCGTAAATTTTGGGAAAAGAAATGCACACTTTCTCTGGTCTTCCACTAAATATGATCATGATGATACAAATACTTTGCATTTCAAAATACAGTGTCTGTAAAACAGATTAGGCCATTATAAAGTATTTGCCATGTTTTCTGAAAAAAAGGGGAGGGGTAAGGATTCTATTTTTTTTTTATTTTTCATTACTGAAGTAAAGGCATATAATAATAATCTGAAACTCGAAAACAAAATATAATGTTCAGTATACATTGTAGTGGAGATTGTCTTGAAAAAATGTTTTATTTTCTAAGGCAAACTCATACATAGTTAGAAATTAACTTTGTTTAATTACACAGGACAAGAATCTGTGAAAATGTTTTCGGTCATTTACTGATCTTTAATTGATAACATCAAATCAATACAATTTGACAATCGTTTATGATTTTGGTCCGATTCTCCATCACTAATCATTGCGAAAGCCAAAGTTAAGACCTTGTCTTCAAGTAAAGAAAGTTGATGAGGGGTTGCCAGGTCTGTCAAACAAATAAGTGCTCTACTGATGTTAATGCACCTTTCCCATTTTTAGCATTTTTAGCACTCCTGAGCACAAAGTGCTCAAGGTGAGCTTTTGTGATCACCCTGCGTCCATTGTGCGTCATGTCGTCAACAATTTACTTTAAATGACATCTCCTCTGAAAATGCTGGGCAGAATTTGATAAAACTTGGCAGGGATGTTCCTTGGGTGAACCTTCACAAAAGTTGCTTAAATAAACTTGATCCATATGGAACTCTGGTTACCATGGCAACAGAAAGAAAAAAACTATGAAAACTTATCTCCTTCATAACTATTGGCCAGATTTCAAAATATTTTGGTACAGATGTAACTTTCTACCAAGATTACTAAAATTATTTCGATCTGAAAAAAAAAACATGGCCGCCAGGGGCGGGGCTTATTTGCCTTATATGTATAAAGTGAAATCTTTAAACAACATCTTCTCTAAAACTGCTGGATAGAATTTGATTATATTTGGCAGGGATGATCATTAGGTGAAGGTCCACAAAAGTTGCTAAAATTATTTCGATCCATAAAAAAACATGGCAGCCAGGGGCGTGGCTAATTTGCTTTATATGTATATAGTGAAATCTTTAAATGACATCTCTGAAACTGCTGGACAGAATTTGATAAAACTTTACAGGGATCATCTCCTTCAAAACTACTGGCCAGATTTCAAAATGTTTTAATACAGACTGATGTTCCTTGGGTAACCGTATACTCAGGTGAGCGACCAGGACCATCATGGCCCTCTTGTTATTCATGTCTTGGTCAACTTCTCACAAAAAATATTACAAACAGAAGCATGTGTTCTTTTGTGTAAACCAGGTCAACCACTGACTACATATTATCCTAGTGTAGCTTCTACATTGCCTGTAAGTCTATTTGATAACATCTGTAAATGCTGGAATTGATTTAGTCTTTGTTGTTTGTTTTCTAGCTGAAAAATACTGTTGATACTGTCTACAAGCATATGCTGTCTGGGAAGTGAAATTTGAGGTCTACAATTGCAGGACAATGCAGAGTCTGTAGCAGATGAGGTGAAGGAAGCAGGCGGGTCTGCCGCGGTGTTCCAGTGTGATGTCAGCAAAGTCAGCCAGGTCCGGACCACGGCTAGTGCGGTGCAGCGAGAGGTGGGGGAAGTGGATGTACTGGTCAACAACGCAGGGGTGCTGAACGGTGGCGCGTTCCTTGATCTGACTGAGGACGACATCAGCAGGACTATGGACATCAACATCATGGCTTATATGTGGGTAGGTGGGCATGTGGAGAGATAGTGTTTTGATGATGCTGTGAGGAAAGTACAGTAGAACTTCGATGAGTCGAACATCTAGGGACCGTGTCAAAAAGATCGACTCATCAGGAAGTCGACTCATATGTAGTGCATGTACCAGTGTATGAAAGAATGTTTGTTAAATGGTAAAAATCGATTATTAAGTTATAAAGAAGAAAAAAACACAATAAACAATGTTTAAATTCAGTTTTATTAAGTTCTGGAAATTTTGCCTATTTATTTCTCTTTCGTTGTGGTCCTATGTCAGCCTCCAAAAACTTGGACTTGATACTGTCCTTGTTTTTAACCCAGTTACTCAGTGTGTTTCTGGGTATGCCAAACTTTATAGCAACGTCTTTCTGTTTTCCCCCTTTTTCAACTTCCATTATCGCTCTGTATTTGGTTTCGTATGTCTGGACATTCAGTTTTCTTTTCAAGCCTTTCCCCGAACCAACTGATCCAGTTATCCCCTCGCTGAAAGCGAGTCCTTCACTGGATTGCTCAGTTGAAGCGGACTGTCTAGCTATCCCCCCGGGTTGGGTACCGGGTCCTTCACTAGACAGCCCTTTTTCAGGACAGTCAGCATGTGTTTCATCTGTCGTAGCCATGATAAGTGACTACAGACTGTCATGATGCAGCTTATATCTAATAATGATGACATGTTGAGTAAGTGCAATTAAACATCTTTTAAACAGTTTTACACCGTTTGTTCTTACCGACGTAATTTCAGTCCAATTAGCACATTCCGTTACACTAGTGCATTATGGTAATTTTCTGTTTACAAATGGCGGATTAAAGACGCCGGTAAAAAGGTGCGAACACATTCTCGTGTCTCTCGCTAACATGTGAAAACATCCCGAGGCAATAATGGGTACAGGTAATTGGCAGTTCGACTCATGAAAGGTAAATCTATTTAAGTTTTATATGCGGGGACCAAAAAAAAAGATCGACTTATTAAAAAAATCGACTCATAAAAGTTCGACTCATAAATTGGATTTCATATAGAATATATTAGGAATGATTTCGGGACTTGAAAAAAAAGTCGACACACCGAGAAAGTCGACACATCGAAGTTCCACTCATCGAAGTTTTACTGTAGTTGTGTAGTTTCACCCACACATTTTTCGTTTGCCAAATAAAATGGGGAGTGTGAGACTTCTAAATAAAATGGGGAGTGTGAGACTTGCTTTTTGTGTCACCAGCTGTATTTCATTGATCGACAGAGGAATTGTCTTACACAATATCCTTTAATCTGGCATCAAAATTTTGTAAGTTATTACCTTTTTTGTCTATCTGTCACATTTTCTCCATCATGCTTCAGCAGGTGACACATGTGTCCCAAGGAAATCTCTTGTCTAGGAAATGTCTACATTGCCATGTAACTGTGTTACAGATGTCTACATTGCCACGTGTCTGTGTTACAGATGTCTACATTGCCCTATGTCTGTGTTACAGATGTCTACATTGCCATGTGTCTGTGTTACAGATGTCTACATTGCCATGTATCTGTGTTACAGATGTCTACATTGCCATGTATCTGTGTTACAGATGTCTACATTGCCACGTATCTGTGTTACAGATGTCTACATTGCCATGTATCTGTGTTACAGATGTCTACATTGCCATGTATCTGTGTTACAGATGTCTACATTGCCATGTATCTGTGTTACAGATGTCTACATTGCCATGTATCTGTGTTACAGATGTCTACATTGCCATGTATCTGTGTTACAGATGTCTACATTGCCATGTATCTGTGTTACAGATGTCACATTGCCATGTATCTGTGTTACAGATGTCTACATTGCCATGTGTCTGTGTTACAGATGTCTACATTGCCACGTATCTGTGTTACAGATGTCTACATTGCCACGTATCTGTGTTACAGATGTCTACATTGCCACGTATCTGTGTTCCAGATGTCTACATTGCCCTGTGTCTGTGTTCCAGATGTCTACATTGCCACGTTACTGTGTTACAGATGTCTACATTGCCATGTATCTGTGTTACAGATGTCTACATTGCCATGTATCTGTGTTACAGATGTCTACATTGCCATGTATCTGTGTTACAGATGTCTACATTGCCACGTGTCTGTGTTACAGATGTCTACATTGCCACGTATCTGTGTTACAGATGTCTACATTGCCACGTATCTGTGTTACAGATGTCTACATTGCCACGTATCTGTGTTACAGATGTCTACATTGCCACGTATCTGTGTTACAGATGTCTACATTGCCATGTGTCTGTGTTACAGATGTCTACATTGCCACGTATCTGTGTTACAGATGTCTACATTGCCATGTATCTGTGTTACAGATGTCCACATTGCCATGTATCTGTGTTACAGATGTCTACATTGCCATGTGTCTGTGTTACAGATGTCTACATTGCCATGTGTCTGTGTTACAGATGTCTACATTGCCATGTGTCTGTGTTACAGATGTCTACATTGCCATGTATCTGTGTTACAGATGTCTACATTGCCGTGTGTCTGTGTTACAGATGTCTACATTGCCATGTAACTGTGTTACAGATGTCTACATTGCCATGTATCTGTGTTACAGATGTCTACATTGACGTGTATCTGTGTTACAGATGTCTACATTGCCATGTGTCTGTGTTACAGATGTCTACATTGCCACGTGTCATGTGTTACAGATGTCTACATTGCCTCGTATCTGTGTTACAGATGTCTACATTGCCACGTATCTGTGTTACAGATGTCTACATTGCCACGTATCTGTGTTACAGATGTCTACATTGCCCTGTGTCTGTGTTCCAGATGTCTACATTGCCATGTGTCTGTGTTACAGATGTCTACATTGCCATGTATCTGTGTTACAGATGTCTACATTGCCACGTATCTGTGTTCCAGATGTCTACATTGCCACGTATCTGTGTTCCAGATGTCTACATTGCCCTGTTCTGTGTTACAGATGTCTACATTCTGCATGTGTCATGTGTTACAGATGTCTACATTGCCATGTATCTGTGTTACAGATGTCTACATTGCCATGTATCTGTGTTACAGATGTCTACATTGCCATGTATCTGTGTTACAGATGTCTACATTGCCACGTATCTGTGTTACAGATGTCTACATTGCCACGTATCTGTGTTACAGATGTCTACATTGCCATGTATCTGTGTTACAGATGTCTACATTGCCATGTATCTGTGTTACAGATGTCTACATTGCCGTGTATCTGTGTTACAGATGTCTACATTGCCATGTGTCTGTGTTACAGATGTCTACATTGCCATGTATCTGTGTTACAGATGTCTACATTGCCATGTATCTGTGTTACAGATGTCTACATTGCCATGTATCTGTTTTACAGATGTCTACATTGCCATGTTTCTGTGTTACAAATGTCTACATTGCCCTGTGTCTGTGTTACAGATGTGTAAGCAGTTCCTGCCCGCCATGATCCGCCGGAATGACGGCCATATTATCAATGTGGCCTCCATGGCAGGGAAGGGGGGCTCGGCCTACCTCACGGACTACTGGTAAGTTTTCTGTCAGACAGTGTTGTGATAGTGGTGATTGCTTTACTGAATCACTTGCAGGTCATGTATATAAGAAGGTACAGAGGTCACCTGTCCAAATCTTGCAATTTGCAGGTTCTCGCCAGCAATAATGACCACATTTACCACCCTTCTGAATATTGGAACAGACTGAAAATAAATTGTGAAAACTTATTTCTGTAAGGGAGAAAGGCCAGAAACTGTCCAATATTTCATAGAAAAGACATATCGAGGCCTGTAGAGATATTGGACAGTTTGAGGCATTTCTCACACTTTAAACATTTTCTCATTGTTATAATTTTTGACATCACAAAATAAGCATGAGGAATTTGAATCATTCCTGATTTCCATTGTTGAAGTAATAGACGAACCCCTAGAAACACGAGGAAATGGAACTCTGTACTGGTCTTATATTGTAAACACGGATATCATTATTGGATTGCAATTTACTTATTAGATGGATAGAGTACAATATTCCATATAATGTATTGAAAAAGCAAAGGATTATGTCATGAAAATGTTTTAACAGTTGATATGAAATACACAAACTTTAACTCAATCTGCTGTGTCTTCAATCTGTATTACTGCTGATTACATTATTCACAGAAGTAAGGGCTATATGGTATATAGACATCAAGATAAGCACATCCCATTACATCAGGTGTTGTCCTACATTCACTTTACATGAAGACAAGATGGTGTGAAAGGGGGTATTAATCACCTATAGCGTGAAGATAACGAAAATTAGACCAGAACGAAAAATACTAATACTACAGTATTCAGGCAGATTCTAAATTTTTACCTACCTGTCAAGTCTCACTTGTCATGTTCTGGCTAAAGTAATTTTGTGAACTTTCATGTCTTAAAATACCTGAGAGATTAATTGTTTTTTGTTAATTGTTTTTCCTCAATTTTCTGTCTTTCATGAGAGATAGGTTGATGATTTGACAGTATTTCAAGCAATGTTTTCCTCCATATTTTATACTTACCGTGGCTATTATCGATGATTTGAAGGGCAAATTTTGATCCATATGCATCTTCAAGTCGTCCAGGAGTTTGATTTTCAGTCTATGAGTATTGCTTGGATGTCTTAAGGTAAAGTAAAAGAGGTTTATAATTATGTCCCTGACAGTATAAGCACAGACCTGGATACCACAGTAAATTGGCCCGTATTGTAGTTGTATAATAACAAGAAATAGAAGATTTGCTGTCCATGGTTTTAGCTGATTTATCTGTCTATGGTCCTATATTTATTGAGTTCAGAATTAAAAAGGTAAAAGTAAAAATGTAGGATCCTGGAACCAGTTTAGGGCAAGAATTCTTCCTCATACTCCAGGCTAGATAGCTGATCCAGCTAGGCTTATGGATTTGTATAAAATGTAAGAACTTGTTTACTGATTGTCGTAAATATAAATCAATTTAGGTTAATCTAGCGCTTATAATGTACTATGATTTCAGCGCGTCTAAGTTTGCAGTAACGGGTTTCACGGAGGCGTTGGCTGATGAGATGCGGCGGGAGGGTCATGATGGTATCGTCCTCACCTGCATACACCCAATGTTTGTACAGACTGGGCTGCTAAAGTACAAGAGAGAGAGGTAGGGAGCTTCATATTTGTGCAGTGGCTGTTTTATTGGACCTGAAGGTTGGGGGTTTGAGCCCATGTTGGGAACGAGATTCTTAAAATGTCTTTCCAAGGTGTATGGTACTTGTGCAACTCAGAATTCATCAAGAGGGATTAGAATACATTAAAATAAAAATAAAATAACAAAAACAACAACCAAATTGTTTCACAATGGATATAAGAAAATAATATGCCTCAGGAGTGGGAGGTCATGGGTTGGATCCTTTGCTGTGGCATACCATAGTTGTAACAAATGGTACTAGTATAGCTCTCTTGCTTGGCACTCAGCATATATGGGTAGTTCCAGGACTGGTTGGCCCGGTGTCAGGATAATGTGACTGGGTGTGGTGTCATGTTACATGTCTACGGCGTGATACTGCAGTGTGACAGCACTATGTCTGTCTCAAGTAGACATTGTCTCCAAATGACTGAAATACTGTTAAATACTGATAAACAAACAAACAATGCCATTATTTGAGAGATTTTAAGTGTTAGGGAGTAAAATTGATGAAATTGGAATATTTCAGATTTGGGCGCTGGCTGACCCCAGAGGAGACGGCAGCAGGCATTATTGAGGGAGCCCAGAGGAACGAGAAGTCTGTCTTCATTCCTTCTTCCATGGGCTTCAACCTCAGAATGGGCGCGTAAGTTGGGAATAGTCTTACCAGTTCTGTGATAAACATAAATAAAAACACATTTGATCTGTATGTAATTACTGACTTTATTCTCTACTGGTTTGTGGTTCTACCTAGGTACCTGTAGCACTCAAGGTCTTTCTGCATTTCTTATAACACTAAAACCTCCCAAACGTCACCTTAGAGTAATGGCTACCTCTCAGCAACAACAGTTTTATTTCCCCCCTACCATTTGTTTTACCTAATCGATACCTCTGTACATGAGCAAAACCTCTCAGCAGCAACAAGCAAGTGACTGGCAGATGTTGCCACTGAAGTATTCAACTGTTCCAGGACGTTGTTATAGGTCTCTTAAATGATGAACTAATAACCATGACTGACTTAACTTGATCCTGATTTTATTTTTCAACTGCTGCGGATGTCCCAGGCTCTGGGGTAGGCAGCAGGTAGCTACTGTGTCTTAACACCAACTCTCCACGCATCCAAAAGATCAGTGTTGGCCAGATTGCACATTTTTAGATCAGAATCGACTCATTCATTCCAATTTTTCCTGGGTCTACCATGCCCTCTGCAGCCGGGAATCACAATGCTCCTGACTGTATTGATGCATGTTGTGGTTCATTCTACATGCCCATACCATCTTAGGCGATGATTGCGCCTATATTGTTGATATATCCTGAATCCCCAGCTTGGCATGTAAAGTAGCTGTGCTCCAGCGGATCATGGATCTGTCATTCCGGCAAAGCCGCTGAAGGTCAGAAGCTGCAGGAGCCCAGGTTTCACTTCCATATAGCAAAGCTGAGCGTACACAGGCAGAGAACACATTTACTCGGGATTTTGGTGAAATAAATTTCGATGTCAGAATTGGCAAGAGTTTCTTGAATTTTCCCCATGCAGTACCGCATCTGATATTAATGGCTAACCCGCAACCTCCACTGGAACACAGCATATCACCAAGATAGCAGAAACTTGCCTCATCATCGAGCCAAGTTCCATCCACTTTCACCGGAGTAACTGGTCTTCCTTCAATTGGACGTACCTCGCGCACCGACTCCCTTCCTACACACAGTGCAGGGAAAGGTGCCCGAGTCTCTGAGGAGGTCCAGCCCAAGGCCAGAGACCATTAACTTTGTCTTCTTCATGTTGACTCTTAGGCCCTTGTGTTCCAAGCCCTCCTTCCAAGCTCTGACTGACTGTGCAGATCTAAGTTCATTCAATGCCTTGTCATTGACAGGTCTTGGGGTTATTTTTGGGATGCAATATATAAAAGTCATGATTGTATAGCAGAGCTAGGAACCACAGATTGAAACTGTACCTTGGTATTCCATGCAAAATATATTCTAACAATCTCGTGATTTTGATTAGTGTTATAAGTCCTATCAAAACAATCACCGTCTTACTTATAGATTTCCTTCAAAGCCATTATTGGTAACAAGTGAACATTTTCTAACTCAATTGTATTTTCTTATATTTAAGTTGAAATTGACACATTTATATCATATTTACGAAGGTATTTGTATTGTTAAATAGTGAAATTATCAATAACCATAATAATATTGAAAATTTGTAATCGGTCATTTCTGGTTAACCAAAAGCACCAAAAACCCATATTATTCATCCTCGTACTGGTTTGTACCACATGCTGACTGGGAATTACCGTATACCGGTAAAACAGCACACCTCTATTGTATAGCACCCTTGTTTTGAGCTCAGCTTTTACGTTTAATTTCAAAAATCAGATCTCAGTGTACTTCTTTCATAAGCTTGCATTATAAATTACCCGCATTTATCTTCTTCCTTAGTTCATGTTTTGATAGTTAAAACGTAGCATTTAATATACAAACACATAATTATTTTGCCAGACTCATGCCAGTCAAGTTTCTCCCACGACTTGCCAAGTTCCTGGATCTGGGATGTGACCCTCAGTACAAGGAGAAGAAGACAGAGTGAGGTGGTTGTCATGGTGTTGCCATGGTGATGGAGTGCCATACTGAGGGTTGCCATGGACACACTTCCTGAACACCAGTTATGTCAATGTCAAAGAACTGCAAAGACTTTTGTTTCTCCTTAGGAGGAGAGTCCACCGATGAATGTTGATGAAGACTAATGAATGAGAATATTCAGAAACAGAAATGTGATCAGCTGGGACTGCCAAAGGTTTGCTATGGCAACAGCTTCATCCTTTTATAAACAATATCTAATGTTTCTGTTATTGTTGTTGTTACTTTGAAGGTAATTGAGTGATACTCTAACACTTTACCTAATGAATATTCATGTACAAATTAAGAAGTTGATGAATATTCATGTACAAATTAAGAAGTTGATGAATATTCATGTACAAATCAAGAATTGATGATAGTAATTTACTGAACTTTAAATGGTTATGAAATGATGGATTTTTCTTTGCTGTGTAGACTGTGTAGAATCTGAGCTACAGTATTATATGAGCAAACAGGGAACATCCTGGTCCAACCGCTCTTTATTATCCAAAGTGTGTCAGAATATGAAGTTAAGGATTAAGACATTTAAAATTTTAACAAAAAAAATTGATATAGAGAGATATATTATTATTGATTTTGAAAAAAAAAGTATACATGGAAGGTGGTGAAGTAAAAATTGTTATTTATTACCAGCAATTGTTCGCAAATGCATTTTGAATAGTGCTTTTTGTTTACCATTTCTCTAAGTGAGACGAGCATATGCCAGTCATGTGATAGAGACTTCTTTATATTACAACAATAACAACTATAAATAACACAATCCTGAAGTTTAAGGTTTTAGAAGTCTAATGGCAAGGTTTGAGAATTGAAAAAAACTTATGCTGAACATGAACTACATGTATTGACAGACTTTAATGTAAATTTAATTAGACATTTACCTTCTGTTTAATGTTTTATGATATGGTGAGCTTTTGTGATCGCCTTTTGTCCGTCGTTGGTCGTCCGTCGTCCTTGCATCCGTCCGTCATCAACAATTTGCTTTAAACATCTCCTCATGAACCGCTGAAGGGATTTTGACTCAACTTCACAGGAATCATCCTTATGATGCCCTCTATCAAAGTTGTACAAATTATTCAGATTGGTTAAAAAAGTAGGTCACAGGAGCTAAAAATAGATTTTAAAAATGCAAACTTTGAAAATCTTCTTCTGCAAAACTGCAAGGCCTAGAGCTTAGATATTTGGTATGTAGCATCATCTTATGGGCCATTACCAAGATTGTACAAATCATGACCCTATGGTGATAAATGCCCCCGTACCATGGGTCATTTGTTTTACATAGAGTTATATAGGAAAATCTTAAAAAATATTCTACTATGAATCCATAAGGCCTAGAGATTAGATATTTGGTATGTAGCATCATCAAATGGTTCATTACCAAGATTGTCCAAATCATAGCCCTATGGTGATAAATGCCCCTGCACCAGGGGTCACTTGTTTTACATAGATTTATATAGGAAAAACTTTAAAAATCTTCTTCTATGAATCCATAAGGCCTAGAGCTTAGATATTTCATATGTAGCATCATCAAATGGTTCATTACCAAGATTGTACAAATCATAGCCAAACGGTGATAAATACCCCCGCAATAGGGGTCACTTGTTTTACATAGAGTTATATAGGAAAATCTTTAAAAATCTTCTTCTATGAATCCATAAGGCCTAGAGATTAGATATTTGGTATGTAGCATCATCTAATGGTTCATTACCAAGATTGTTCAAATCATGACCCTATGGTGATAAATGCCCCCGCACCAGGGGTCACTTGTTTAACATAGAGTTATATAGGAAAATCTTTAAAAATCTTCTTATATGAATCCATAAGGCCTAGAGATTAGATATTTGGTATGTAGCATCATCTTATGGTTCATTACCAAGATTGTACAAATCATGACCTTATGGTGATAAATGCCCCCGCACCAGGGGTCACTTGTTTTACATAGAGTTATATAGGAAAATCTTTAAAAAAAATCTTCTACTATGAATCCATAAGGCCTATAGCTTAGATTTTTGGTATGTAGTATCATCTAATGGTTCATTATCAAGATTTTCAAAATGGTGGCCCTTTGGAGATAAATGACCCCGCACTAAGTCTTCTCCTCTGAAACCATAAGGCCCAGTGCTTATATATTTGGTGTGTAGTATTGTCAGGGCTAAAATGTTTAAGATTGAGTTATATCAGAATTCTTGTCTGTTTAAAAACCTTGTAATCAGTTGTAGCAATGGTAATCAGGTGAGCGTTTCAGGGCCATCATGGCCCTCTTGTTTTGTATTTTTTCAAAATGACTAAAAAAAATCCAGTACCCAAGTCATAAAAACACCATTTTGTCAGAAAATAAAAATCATGACATTAACGTGTCCCTAATTATTTGTTGAATTAAATAAATTAACATAAAATATACATTGTTATCTTTTATTCATGATTTTTGCCAATGAAACTTTAATGTTTTCATTCGGCTGACTTCAATTTTTGACATTTAAACATCAGCTGCAAACTTAAAAAAATTATAAAGATTTTGGTCATTTTAAAGAGTGATATAATAATTTTCCATGACATATCATGAATACCATATAACAATACTGGAAAGGTTTACCGTCGTTTTTTTCAGTAAAGCCTCTCAAATTTATACATCACACTGGCAACATACAAGTACAAGGTGCATTTTACATAAGCACATGATTTGCTTTTTGAAAAAATAAGTTAAATGAGATATTTAAAAAATATATGGATTTGGAAAACCTGGAGAAATGGCTTTGGAGAATGAACTGTTCTGAAAAAAGATTTCTCATGCCCTATCAAACTTTAAAATATAAAAATGTATTTCCAAAGGGAAGTAGTTTGCTTAAAGGAGAAACATAAAATCCTATTAGATTTCCAATAAATAAATGCATAGTAAAAAATAACTTATGTCAACATATAAAATTCTGTGGTGGTGCCTGTAGCCGTGAAGAAAAAGTTTGGGATGGCAGTATTTCACAGTATTTCAATAACATCTATATTAATTCTACAATATAAAATGATTTTCAATAATTGCAATATATCTGTTTCCTATAAGCTGATTATATTATTGAAGATTTAACCAAATCTGATAGACCATGTGGATACAACTTTGCATAAAATACATAAACTGACCCAGAAAATCGAGTTCACTGTGAATTTCAACATGGCCATCAGCTTGGCTATTATTTTATGCTCTTTCATAATAAGTTTCCTTCCTTTATGCTTTTTAAAACATTCTTTTTTGAAGCAACCGGTTGTCACAAAGCACTCTCTTACACATCAGCTTACAATACATTAATTGTTTAGTGAGGAAGAAACGACAACTCTGCTTGGAGATTGGTCACAAACGGGAGCCACCATTTAGACAGGTTGTAAATAATAAAAATCATTAGCAGTTCCTGGTTTGCTCATGACTCTGTGGTTTACATGATTTAAACTGTCTTGAGTATCACTCACTTATCTTTTATCACTAAATGATTTGTATGTCCCTGCTTCACAGTCATGGGGGCTATACAGGAATCAAGTTGTTGCGTCCCGTCCCTTTACAACTAGTCCCATCACGTCCAGTCTTACATACATTACATGAAGACAAGGTGAGATGTGGGGGTATTAATCACCTTTAGTGATAGCTTTCGCTTGTTATTGTTATTGTTAATCTAATGTTGAATGTTGAAGTTAATTGCTTTTTTGTGTTGCAAGCTTAATCGGTTGATATGATCATGCTGTGAAAATATTTATAGCGATATGAAATCTTTGTTTTTGTAGAAGACATTCAGAAAAGAATGGTATTTTGTGTAAATATGTGAGGTTTGAGCAAGACATGATAAAATGTTTTGAACTTTAAAAACTGTTTGCAATATTGGGTGGAATAGGATTTCAGATCTTGTCTTGATTTCATTGACTGTCTTTTCTTTTTGAACAAAACTTTGTATTTTATCATTAAATTTGGTAAGAAAGATTTCACATGGAAGATAGCATTTTTTAAATCCAGTCGAGCCTCAACAAAACGACCAATCATGGGACCACAGTCAGCAAGTTGTTATAAGATTTTTTTTCTGATTATGGTAAATAGGTCGAGTTAGGCAGCATATACGGGAGAAAAAGTCCTGAAAATTGTGGACTTAGTAGTGAGGTGTTCCTTACATTGCAGTGATCTTTATATGATGTTTTACTATTACACATTTGTGGTGATTTTATTTACCTGGTAAAGGAAAGCCTTAAAATATTATAAGAAAGATATATCAAAACAGGGATAGTTTGTAAATTGTAAAATCAAGATTACCACAGCTCTTGTTCTGTTTTGTCTCACTACCAGATTACACAAAATTTTGGGGAAAAAAAATTGAAAAAAAACAAACAAACAAAAAAACACTACATTATTTTTTATTAATTTATTAATTATTATTATTATGTGGATATTTGATTGCACAACAGGTGAAAATGTTCTACTGCTTCTGCAAGTCAGGTGTAATGCTGCGTTTATTTTCACACCTTTAGTACCCACATGCATTTGCATTGTTTTCTTGATGCTTATTAAAGCTGATAGTTTCAGTAATAATATTAAACTACCGACACCTTCCAGTTTGTTTGTTGCAAGTCTCTTACCAAAGGGTATTTGAAGTACACAGTTATCATGAACCCAACAGCTCTGTCCAAAACGAAACTAGTCAAAATGTCGTCTTATCCTATTGACAACAATAAAGAAGAAGAGGGGGCATTAATTGCTTTGCACATCTCAGTCTCAAATTTAATATGGTTGTTGCTTACATGTATGACTAGTACATGTAGAAGCCTGATGTTGATTTTGGTGTCAATACCTCACAGGTCAAGGTCACATGTTAACTAAATTTATGTGAAAGTCTTGTCTGAGTGATAACTTTTTTATTTAACCTTGAGGTCTCAAACATAGTATGGTTGTTGCTTATAAATAGTAGAAGACCCCTATTGATTTTGGGATTTGTACCTCAAAGGTCAAGGTCATGAGGTAAGAAGTTAAATTCTCACAAACACTGTGTAAATTAAGCATTGTCCGACGGATTACTCAAAATCTTATTGACTCCTAGGTCTCAATCATTATACAATAAGTGATGATGTATTCCTTTCCCTATGTGTGTGCTGCAGTGATGTTCACACTTCACATCAGGTGACTGGGAAAGATAAGTTCTGGAACAATTTGTGACATGCCCACATTATGAAGTCAAACATCATACATATAATATAGCTACATAAATATTATGGCATATGAGAAGGGCAAATATGTTTTACAAACATTTCCTGTTTTGATGTTGTGTTGGAGTTTACCATCACTGCAACAGTGTTACATGTATGTGTGTCTGTGTGTAAATTCTATTTTTATATATTTTTTGTGCATGTTTACTTTAACCCTTTCCCTCATAGAGGAAACCATGAAAAGACCTATGCAAACAGCATAAAACCAGATCAGCCTGTGAGTAACTCGCAGGCTGATCAGGTTTTATGCTGTTCGCTGCTCCTCAGTGGTCTGGAAATGAGTATTTTGTAATTAAATTTGGTACGGTTTAACTGTGGTTTTCTGCAGATCAGGCTTTATGTGGTACCTATTGAGGGCGTCAAAATGAGTATATATGAGGGAAAGGGTTAACTAAGGTGCTTTAAAGTTTTAGTCATATATCAATCAGATTTTATAGATTTTATTTTTTACATTACATTACAGACTTAAGTTGTATTTGTTATAGTCTGTTAATTGCATGATATTTATACAAATATAGTTGCTTCCCTTGAAGCACTCTAGGCTTTGCAAGTGCCTGTAGAGCAGGATTGGAATCTTGTTCTGTTAGCTCAGTTGCACAATCTGCAAAGTCAATATATTAAGGTAATCCATCCATCCTTAAATTATGATCATGATCCTTCAGATGCTTAAAAAGACTTCAGTGCAGATGCAAGCATCCATTAACTTTATAGGCTATAGTTATAGGTTATTTTTGCTCTAAGTCTATAAAGGCTTGCATTTTCTGTAAAATTCCCATGATTACTTGATGGACCATGATTACAATTTAATGATGGATGGATTACCTTGATTATATCATTCTGTCAGTAGTCTAACCATTGGCTGGATTTCAAATACAATATTATGATTTTATTCTGTCATTATCCAACAGGTATCATTAATATATATATATAATCATGGCTCTTTCCTGATGATTCTGTCAATTAAATACGGGCTCTATCTTCCTCATTTAAATGATTATAACTGCTATTTGATAACATCCAAATACACAAGATGTACATGCAAATAAAGACTATAAACAAGGAAACTGCAGAAGGTCTTTGTCAGTTGTTTTTTTCTCCACTACAGTATCCTGACACACTTGTACACTAAGGTGGTTTACAATATGATCGTCATAGAAAATACAAAAACTATCTCTATCTTTCCCAGGAGCAGATTGTTAGAGAACTATCCCATTTTGCGCAAACAAACAACATGTTGGTAAATCTAAGTTGATCTATTTAAACTGAAGCTCTGAAGAAACTGAAGCTCTGAAGAAACTGTAGGGGTTAGGACTAGAACTGGTTGTGTCTGGAATCTGACTGATGTTGGGGTCATCTGGAAAATTTGCAAGTGGGGTGCCCGCTGAGTTTTGAAACTGGGGTACAATAGCTATATTTAGCTCACCTGAGCATAACATGCTTATGGTGAGCTATTGTGATCGCCTTTTGTTCGGCGCCCTTGCTTCCGTCCTGTGTCAACAACTTTCTTTAAATGACATCTCCTCCTAAACCACTGGGCCAAATTTAAGGAAAATTGCCTGTGATGTTCCTTGCATTAAGCTCTATCAAAGTTGTTCAAATGGTTCCAGTGCATTGCATACCTGGGTCACAGGAGCTAAAATATATGTAGATGAAATTAAAATGAAATCTTTAAAAATCTTCCTCTACGAAACCGCAAGGCCTAGAGCTTAGATATTTGGCGTGTGGCATTGTCTTATGAACCTCTACCAAGATTGTTCAAATCATGACCCTGGGGTCAAAATTGGCCACACCCAGGGATCACTTTATCTTACATAGGCTTATATACGAAAATCTAGAAAAATCTTCTTGTCAAAACCACAAGGCCTTGAGTTAAAATATTTGGTGTGTAGCATTGTCTAGTAGACCTCTACCAAGTTTGTTCAAATCATGGCCCTGGGGTCAAAATTGGCACGGCCCCAGTGGTCATTTTACATAGGCATATAATGGAAAATTTAGAAAAAAATTCTTGTTAGAAACCACAAGGCCTGGAGTTTAGATATTTGGTGTGTAAAATGACCTTATAGACATGTATCAAGTTTGTTCAAATCATGGCTCTAGGGTCAAAATTGACCCCACCCCTGGGGTCACTTTATTTTACATAGGCATATACAGGAATATCTAGAAAAATCTTATTGTCAAAAACCACAAGGCCTGGAGTTTAGATATTTGGTGAATTACATGGCCTTATAGACATGTACCAAGTTTGTTCAAATCGTGGCCCTGGGGTCAAAATTGGCCCTGCCCCAGGGATCACTTGATTTTACATAGACTTATATAGGAGAGTCTTTTAAAGATCTTGTCAGAAACCACAAGATTATGGGTTTAGTTATTTGGTATGTAACATGGCCTTGTGGACCTGAACTAAGTTTTCAAATCATGGCTCTTGGGTATAAATTGGTCCTGCCCTTAGGGTCACCTGATTTTATAGCTATGACCATCAAAATTTGGACCACAGGTACAGTTATTGTGTGCAGTTATGGTTATTGTGTGCAGTTATGGTTATTTTGCTGTACTTCTGCGTGATTTTGTATTCAGTATGACTGTTTTATAAAAGGCAATGAAGGCAATATTAATCAGGTGAGTGACTCAGGGCCATCGAGTGTAGGACAACTGCCCCTTAGGACAACTGCCCCATAGGACAACTGCGCCTAGGACAATTGCCCCTGTGGACAACTGCCCCTTAGGACAACTGCCCCTTAGGACAATTGCCCCTACCCATAATAAAAGTTCAATATATTATATAATATTATAAATAAATGTATTATAATTTATAAAACATATATTTATTTCATATTCCACAGCACCATCATCCCTTTCATGACTATGGGGAATTGTAGAAAGGACTTCTTTCACCTCAGCATCAGTTGTAGCAGCACCTTTGCATGAATACGCTCGCCTCTTTGAACATTCCCAGCGAATTCTGTTTTTGCCAGTGTTCTTCTTGGTGTACATGTAACCTTCAAAGCATAACTTCAAACCACCTCTCTCATTCTTGATGATGTCCATGATTATGGTAGGGACAATATAAGAATAAAATCAAAACTTCAACTTATAAGAGTAGGCAGGGGCTATTCATTATCAGTTTGCGAAGTGATAATTCACTTACATACAATTGTACATTTGAAGTTATATGTAATTAAATTAAAGAAAGAACCTTTGATCATCAAAAGTTCTAACATCATCAACTGCAAACAACCATACTAAAATGAAAAACATGTTAACAAAATTGCTGATTCCAATTAATCTGAGAAAAATTATTGAAAACAAGAAACGATCAGGTGTGAAATACTACCTATAAAAACTACTATTGTTATCTTGTTTTACTTAAAAAGGTTTGTAAACAGGGCAATGTGTCAATGATTTTTAATGATTAATCTATTGAGTAAAGATTTGTTTTCTTAATTACGTAATGAATTTCTTTATTTGTATTTAAAGCTTTTCTTTGATGCAAAGGTGTAAAAAAATTCTCAAACAGGTGGTGATAGCAACCACCCTCTCTAATTATACTGATGAAAGCAAAATAATGAATGACAATATATTATTTTCTATTATTAAAGCTATGCATATTTCCATGTTTTTATAATAAATAAACATGCATATTATAATTTTATTTAATAATTATCTGAGAGAGAGAGGGGATGGGAGGGGGAGAGGGATGAAGAATATTCAAAAACATTTCTTTTTTTTTGCATACAGTGAAAAAAAATTCAATTGTTTATCAATGTACATGTTCAGTTCAATATACACAAGAATCAGTGGTACATAAATCTTAATGTATAAATATGTAATATTTTAAAAGTAGGGGCAATTGTCCTCTTTTTCATTAAAACTCAGGGGCAATCGTCCTAGGGGCAGTTGTCCTAGGGGCAGTTATCCTAAGGGGCTATTGTCCTAAGGGGCAGTTGTCCGTACCCCAGGGCCATCATGGCCCTCTTGTTTCTTGACATTGTACCCCTTCATGCAATGAGAGAATCCATACAATTTTAGGGGTACACCCCAAATACTAGAGGTGAAAGCTGCTCTATAGGGGATAAATGGGCATGCTGCCAAGTGACTAACAATTATATTCAGGATGGTGGGGCTCATCTTAGTGATTTGGGTGAGTAAGGGGAAATAACTCTAAAGCTATAGGGCTCATAGTTCTGTGAGAGTTATTGTTGCAGTTGCCTCTCACTCGTACCTCTGTTTTATATGTATGAGATACAGTTTTCCTTGCACACATGTTATTAAAATTATTATGCTCCTGCCCCTAAGTGGCATATTTGATATATGGTTTTGCCTGTATGTGTCATTTATTTGCAGACAGGGGCATTATGTGGTACAAACACAGCTAGTTACATACTGAAACAATATCATACTTTAGTAGCTGAATATTAATTTAAATTCATATAAAAATCAAAATACTATTTATGATTAAGTGGTAATGGTTACTATAAGAATGAACAGAAACTTGTGAAAAGGTAAAACATCAGTTGAAAAGTCAAGGCAAGGAAGAGTTGGTGCTTTACACACAAAAAAGCTCAAAACAAAATAACTTAAATTTTTTAAGAGGATGATTTTAAGCACAACCAGAGTTATGGGCCTTGTGTGTGACACTTCCTCTCATCAATTTCTTTCCATAACTGAAATTTTGTTTCAAGAGCATGAGTCTAACTGGAGTTATCTTAAGGACACAAAATTGTATCAAAGGTGAAAAACTCATAACAAGAAACCTTGGAAATGGATATATGCTCATGTGTACTGCAATTCTCATCCATAACATCTACCCATCTATGAAGTTTCTAGGTAATATATCTCATAGTGCATGAATAATGCTCTGGACAATACTTAATTGAATATGAAATTAAACAAGGCAATAACTCCAAAAATATATTTGAAGAATTAAGGTTCTTGTGCACTGCAATTCTCTTTTGTGAGGTCTATCCACCTATGAAGTTTCAAGGTTATATGTCTAGTAGTGCATGAGTAATGCTCTTGACAAAAAAATAGGTATGAAATTTAACAAAGGGCGGTTACTCTAAAAGTATGATGTGCAGAGTTTCGGTTCTTGTACATTGCACTTCTCCTTCATGTGATCTTTCCACCTATGAAGTTTCAAGGTTATTTGTCTCATAGAGCTTGAGTAATGCTCTTGACAAAAATTAAGAATGAAATTTAGCAAAGGGCAATAACTCCAAAAATATGATGTGCAGAATTTTGGTTTTTGAGCATGACACTTCTTCTCATTGAGGTCTACCCACCTGTGATGTTTCAAAATAATAGCTTTGATACTTTTTGAGTTATGCTGCAGACAAAAAGTGTGACGGACAGACAAACAGACAGACAGACAGACAACAATGACAAAAGCAATATGACTTCCCCCACAGACATGTTAACTTAAAAGAACTGTCCATATCTTATGTGTATGGTTTGATTTTAGGCAATATTTTGCAATATATTGCAATATTAGGTTCAAATATCGCAATATAAAGCAATATCATTCCCAGCGCTATATACATGTACTAGTGTGGGGACATTTACAGAAGCAAAAGAAATTTTTGATAACCTGAATCATCTTTCTGTCTCGCCCCAATCAAAAAAGAAACTAAAAAAAAAAAAAAGAGTATGAATTGATGATTCATTTGAAAAATAACAGAATCACTTTACCTTGGGAACAATAGATAATAGCGCAATTATCAGTATGCACAGTTTCTCCGCAGTATGTTGTGATTAATACCTGTCCTATTGTTTCCCTGCATGATTTCCCATTGTGTTACATCAGAGCAGGAATCAAGTCTGGGATGAAAGCAGTTTAAAAACTGCATTATTTTGCAAGTAAGCATGACGAAAAGAGTGCGTTATCAGAGATAGAACATTGTGGATATATCAAACAGCTGTCTGTGTGGTACTGTACTACTGGTATTGGACAGGATTTTCCTGTGTTTATATATACATGTACCGGTACAAGTTTTTGACTTGATGAATATATTGACTTACCATAAGATGGTATAGGAAACGATGATTTTTCTTGCCATGCAGACTTGTATGTTCTTGAAAATACGATCTCAGGCTCAAATTTGAGTATCACTCTTTAATTCTTATTGAAACTAATGGGGCATAGTTTTAGTTTGAGCATGGAAATCATTATTAAGTACTATTTTTGTGTCACCTGCTGTAAGCAAGGTTGACACATAGCAATCAAAATTTCCGTAATCCTTGTCCATCTGTCTTTCCGTCACACTTTTTCTGTCACGCTTTAGAAGGTGACACAGTTGTTTAAAGAAGAACACTCTTGTATTTTCAAAACAAGGGGCCTGGTTTGCAAATCATGAGACATGAATATTGTTTATAAGTAATGTTTAATTGATTGATATAATGTGGCCCAGGACTGAACACACCACTCACCTGAAATGTTTGTTGACATGGCTGTATGATTGAAGTCCATAGAATAGTAGATAAGAGTCCTGATAGATTGTTTTCAGTTTAAATGTTTTCCATTTAAAGATTTTGATAAGGTCAAAAGGAAGATAAAAAAACCCCACACACAATGTAATTAAAATCTGCTTGCAAGTTTGCATAATTCTACATTCGATTACTAAACATAACATTAGATAATGGTGTTTTGATATTACCAGATATGCCTGACAACAAAATTTAACCCTTTCCCTCATATAGACTCATTTTGACGCACTCAATAGATACCACATAAAGCCTGATCTGCAGAAAACCACAGTTAAACCTTACCAAATTTAATTATAAAGTCCTCATTTCCAGACCACTGAGGAGCAGCGAACAGCATAAAACCTGATCAGCCTGCGAGTTACTCGCAGGCTGATCTGGTTTTATGTTGTTCGCATAGGGTTTTTCATGGTTTCCTCTATGAGGGAAAGGGTTAATACTCGCATAACATTTATCCCAACTGGCATAATGAAATGATATACCTCACTATGCTCACACCGTGTTCTGTCTTTTGAAGACACGTTAAAGATCCAATTAGTTTTTAATTTATGTTTAAGGTACCTGCTGCTCCAGGTCATTCTCAAGCAATATAACTCCCGTAGCAAACAGTAAATAACCAATATCTCACTAGTTGTAGTCTTGTGTAACTCTTATCTTTTTGATTAATGTATTTTTGTTTCTTATAAGCCAATTCCTTTCATGAAATTGGTCTCCTATTTGACTTTTATTTGAAAACATTAAACTTGATATTAGGTATTCTAAAAACATACAAGAATTAAAGAGATTTAGTGACTCCACACATGACGTTTAATGTTTTCAATTTAAGAGTCGATGTTTGATTATAGTTAATATACTATTTTAATGTTGAGACATTTGGAGTCTTAATGTATGTGGGAAAATTATTTTCATACCTATTGAAGTGGCTTTAAGATGCTGACTAAAATAATGAGTTATACATTATACACAAAATATAAAAGAGATGTTTATATTTCAAAAGTCAATACTTTATTTTTTGCTAAGTATAATTTTGAAAATCAGCCACCATTTTCTTGTGGCAGAAGTATTTAACCTTTACCTAATGAATATTCATATACACATTAAATTTTATGACTTTATTATTATAATTACCTGAGCTTAAACTGGTATTTGAGATCTTGAATTCTTTTTTGCAATATGATCTGTGTAGAAACTGAGCTACAGTATTGTATGAGCAAACAGCTTTGTTTGCCAATGTGTCAAACTGAGTCTGTATGAGGTATAGTGTTAAAAATTTGTTTGTTTCTACAAAAATGTAGTATTTTGAGTTTGTCTGTAAGAAGGTTTATTGTTATTGTGATAGAATGATACATGTTGATAGTTTCAAGAGATAACACAACAGTTGAACCTGTATTAACAGTCATCTTTGTTCAGCGGTCAAACTTCATTTAGCGGTCAATTTTAATATTTCCACAAAAAAACAAAAAAAATACTGTAGCATTTTATTATATATGTAACCTTCTTTTAGCAGTCATCTCTGTTAAGCAGCCACTTTCTTTTGTTCCCTTGACTAGCTGCTAAAGACAGGTTTGACTGCATTTGTATACCTCACAGTAACAACACTGGTCACTGACATCTCCATTGATCTAGTAATATTGTTCACATAATGCAAACAATTCTTAACCCATTACCTCATAGAGACTCATTGAGAGACATTGGCAAACTGAGTAGTCCCAGATCAGACTCACTCTGACACCTTGGCAAACTGAGTAGACCCAGATCAGACTTCACTCTGACACCTTGGGAATCTGAGTAGTCCCAGATCAGACTCACTCTGACACCTTGGCAAACTGTGTAGACCCAGATCAGACTCACTCTGACACCTTGCAAACTGAGTAGTCCCAGATCAGACTCACTCTGACACCTTGGCAAACTGTGTAGACCCAGATCAGACTCACTCTGACACCTTGGCAAACTGTGTAGTCCCAGATCAGACTCACTCTGACACCTTGGCAAACTGAGTAGTCCCAGATCAGACTCACTCTGACACCTTGGCAAACTGAGTAGTCCCAGATCAGACTCACTCTGACACCTAGGCCAACTGATTAGTCCCAGATCAGACTCACTCTGACACCTAGGCCAACTGAGTAGTTCCAGATCACACTCACTCTGACACCTAGGCAAACTGAGTATTCCCAGATCAGACTCACTCTGACACCTTGGCAAACTGAGTAGACCCAGATCAGACTCACTCTGACACCTAGGCCAACTGATTAGTCCCAGATCAGACTCACTCTGACACCTAGGCCAACTGAGTAGTCCCAGATCAGACTCACTCTGACACCTAGGCCAACTGAGTAGTTCCAGATCACACTCACTCTGACACCTAGGCAAACTGAGTAGTCCCAGATCAGACTCACTCTGACACCTTGGTAAACTGAGTAGTCCCAAATCAGACTCACTCTTACACCTTGGCAAACTGAGAAGTCCCAGATCAGACTCACTCTGACACCTTTGCAAATTATGTAGACCTCGGTCTCTCTCTGACACCTTGGCAAACTGAGTAGTCCCAGATCAGACTCACTCAGACACTTTGGCAAACTGCATAGACCCAGATCAGTCTCTGACATCTTGGCAAACTGAGTAGACCCAGATCAAACTCAGCTCTTGGAAGGAACTGTCTGATAAGGTTCCCCTCTGTTCACTAATACAATATTGTTGCTCAGATTCTACACAGTCTGTGCAGCAAAAAATCCATTGCTTCATATACTATTTTAATTTCAGTAAATCAGTATCCATAAAGTCATTTGTACATGATTATTCATGTTGTTTAGGGTTGATATAGGAAAATGGAATCAGGGTACTTTCAAGGACCGTCTTTTGGACCACACTTTTTGTGTCACCTGCTGTAAACAGTGGTGACACATAGGGATCACTTCTCTGTCGTCTGTCAATCTGTCCATCCAGGACTTCATCCATCTGTCTTCATGTCTGTCTCTCTGTCTGTCTGTCTGTCACACTTTACCTGTCATGTCTCTTTCAGCAGGTGACACATGTGTTCTAAGGAACACTTCTTGTTTTAGGTTAAGGGGTGGAAAGGCATTTAATTTTGTATAAAATTGAGCAAGCTAGTCTGGTAAAACAGGTTATTCCCTTGATAGCTCTTGTGGTAGGGGCTTAGTACACACCTGTTATTTATTCACAGTATTTAGGATACAGTAAACAACATAAAACTGAAAAGACATTTTCAACCTGTTTAATGACATTATTTTTCCACGGTAAATGTCACCTTACAAAGAAGAAATGTAAGAAATTTATAAAGCATAGACAAATACCTGGCAAAAACAAGTAGTCTTTCAAATAGTGTGAGACAATAAATCATGACATATTTCTCATTATTACTTCATACAAACAGATGTGATAGAAGTATTTTGTTTGACTGATTGTGTGTTTCATCAGCCAAGAAAATTTTTAATGTGTCTCGGACGAAAATTATGGTGGATAGTTTGTGCCATAAGATGGGTGTTTTTGTATGGTTGATAGTTTATGTTGTAAGTTGGGTGTTTTTGTATGGTGATGGATGTACAATATTCAGGGACAGTGACCCTGCCAATGCTATGTCTTTCCCCTGCTTTTGATGTAATGCTGGCTATATCTAAATAATAAACTTTTTAAATGTGTGATTTTAATACCCTGTCTCCACAGAAGTGGGGGATATATAAGACTTTCTCTCTCGTCATGTCCCCACACTGTTACTTTACATAAAGAAAAGGTGGAATGCTGGGGGTATTGATAACCTTTAGTGATAGTTTAAAAAAAATAAAATTAAGGATTTTTGTGAATTAAACATTAATTTTATTTCAAGAGGTTCTTCATTGGATAGTATTTGTAACTGAGAGGACATAGGTTTGATCCCAGGCTGACCATGCCATAATAAAAAAAAATGGCACTATGCTTGGCACTAACCCTATAAGGGTAGTTCCAGGACTTGCTGATTTGCCCTGCGTTCAGTTAACTATAATGCTTGAAACTGTTAGGGATTTGGTTCCCTGCTTATACTCTATATAATACGATAAAACAGGGATGCAAATGCTAACGTTAGGGACTTTTAACGGTAACTGAACACAAGGCTGGTGTCAGAATATACTTATCATGGCATCATGCCATTTGTCTACAGAGGACATCTACAGCATGATTCCCATTGTCTCATTATCATGTAGAAAAAAAAAAGCCTAGATGATTTAAATATTGTTGAGAGGATAAATCAGGTGAGGACCAAGAGATCAAAGTTATCAATATGTCACCTGGATAACCTTGTCACCATGTGATTTTGTGGGTCCACGTATCATAAACCATACAAAGTGTGAAGTAAGTGTGTTGTGGTGATTCAGCCAGACCCTGGAGTAACCTCTCTTGATTACAGGACATGTAGGTAACGTTTCAATTATTAACCTGACCCTTAGTACAGAGCAGTTCCATTACAAGGCACTCCTTTATAACGCTACTGCTGATATAACACGGTTCAGACCATGGGTCCTCTGTCATTATTTGTTTATGTTGGTCATGTAATGACACTGGTGTCCAGTATAACCCGGTAACTAGGCCTGGAGTCCCCACACAGTGTTATAATGGATCTATACAGCATTTACCTAACAAGATTCAAACCTTGAATGAGTGCCATGTTCTAGTGGTAATGTACATGATTGTGGATCAAAAAGTTGTGGGTTCAAACCCCGTAGAGGGCAAGGTTTTATGAAGACCTTCCAAGGTACAGAGTACTGATCCAACCTAGAAACTGTGAGGAGGGATTAGTATCAGTTATGATAATATGATACCCAACTGACATGAAAATAAATAAGTTTTAAGCCAGGATTCAAACCCAAAACCATTGCCTTATTGATCCAGATTCCTGTATAGTTGGATCTCTATAAAACTTGTGGGGTAGGAAGTGATCAAGCAGTTGTTTTTTTTTTTTAGGGGGTGGGGGAGTAAGTATGGTAGGGCCTTTGATAGAGGATGTGTGTGTTCATGTTCCAAATTGGGATATCAAAAAAATTCAATTTTAAAAAATGTTTGTAAATATATATTGCTGAATGGTTTTTTTCTGTCTAAATTTGAGAAAATTGTATCCTTTTTTTTTTTTTTGTTTAGGAAATGGAACCCAGTATTGGCCCGAATTTGCTATTGAAAAAGAGAAGTTCATACTATCATATGACAAAACCAAAATAGTTGTAACTCAAATTGAGGGCAATCTGGATCAAATAAATCATTAAAAAGCCACTGATTGTGTTCAATAACTTGTAATTTTAACTACATCATATGTCAAGTTCAAATAAAACAAGTTAACTGTCAGAGTGTATGTTCAAGTTTTGACAAGAGGTATTTCACAGAACCTTGCTAATGCGTTTTGCATCGTCATGCCCAGGGTGTAATGACAGACCTATAAAAATGTGTCAGTTCAGTGAAAGTGACAAATTTACCACTGATTTAACACCTTCAAATATCACTGATACGCATCACAGATTACTCGTGTGAATCAGGATGTACTTACTGGGAGATAGTCATCTCTGTAGGAATAGTCAGTCTCTCCAATAGATATAATACAATAAATAATTAAATTCACTCTAACTCAATATTTCGGCAAAAGTATGCCTTTCTCAAGAAAAAAAATAAGAATTTTTAGCAAGTTCTACATTTTAGACGTTTGTATAGTCACCATATTGAGTTAGAGTGAATTTAATTATTTATTGTATTATTTCCCTCTGGAAAATCAACAGATTTATTGAAAACAACACTCCTGATGTGAAGAAACATGATAGCAATAACAATCTTTTTCAGTAAAACCTATGAGTGAAGTCTACTCAAAGGAAACTGAAAACTGACTTTAGGCAGCCCATTCACATGTGAGTGGTTGAAATTCAAAATAATTTCTACTCTCCCTCGTGAAGTCCTTTTTTCCTGAAAATTAAATTCAAAAGTGTAGGTCATGTTGAATGGGAAAACACTTTTTTCGTAATCGTAACTTCGATGAAATCAGTTAAATATAGAATATGCATGGTATCCCCAAAGCACTGGTGCTTGGGTTATCACATGATATGTTCACCTGTTCAGGGATGCTATTTTGTAAGTTCAGCCTATGAAGTTTGCGCATGCGCAAAGAGTGAATGTGATCAGTCAAGTGACAGCAAATGAAAATAAAAAATCTAAATATAGATTTTATTATTCCAAATATTGTTTCAATACTGTCTGTGATGATATTGCCTGTGATGGGAAAACCATCCATTTTTATCTCACCTGAACACAACATCCATTGATTTAGATATTTGGTATGTAACATGGCCTTGTGGACCTGAACCAAGTTTTCAGATCATGGCTCATGGGTATAAATTTGTCCTGCCCTAGGGGTCACCTGATTTTATAGCTATGACCATCAAAATTTTGACCACAGGTACAGTTTTTGTGTGCAGTTATGATTATTTTGCTGTTCTCTGTTTTATAAAAGGCAATGTAGGCAATATAATCAGGTGAGCGATTCAGGGCCATCATGACCCACTTGTTTGTTTTGTTGTTGCTTTTTTATAATCACGAATGGTTGCATCTGATGACCATGTGCCTGTAGATGGGTTACACATACACATATAGTTAAATCAAATTCTTAGTCAATAATCATCTGTGAACAAACTGCTTTAATCCAGAGGTGGCAGTCATTCAGATTGGCGTTCCTCTAAAATTTCTGTGTCAATTGTAGTTCCCGTACAGACTTGCTCAAGCAACTCTGGTCAACACGCTAAATTCTCAAAAAAATCAAGTCCTAAGCTTTTGTTCACAGGTTGAATTATTCAAAGGAGATGATTAATACAGATTTGACTGCATTTCTAGAATGTCTGAAAGTATTTGCAGCAAGCCAGATGAAGTTTAAACAAACCTGAGGAGTCTATTGCCAGTCACTGGTATTTATCTTTGATTTAGTGAAATGAGAAAATAACATTACAATCTTGTCATTTAAGGTAAAACCCCCATAATACCATATTCATATCTTGCCACTGGATAAAAATATTTCTCTGAAACTTTGTCACTTTGAAGACTTTCAAAAATAAAAATGTTTCACCGAGCGTATTTCCAGGCTTTATTAGATGTAGGAGATAATCTGTATTTTAGTTAACTTTGAAGTCTATGGGAAATATACAATTTCTGTGAAAATGAAAAACTGAATTTGATTTTTGAGGAAAACTAACTTTTGAAAGTCACTTTTTTTTTTGTAGATTTCAGGGGAGATAACTCATGACAACAAAATTATGAAGGGGAGGTAATAAAATAATTTCTGTCATAACATGTCAATATGCCTTTAAGATTTCCATGGTTTGACATTTTAAAACCTTAAATTTTTTTATATAATTGATGGCTATTATGGAGCATATACCTTAAAGTAGCTTGGTACTTTCCTCATGAAATTTACTTACTTAAAATTGGTACGGATCGAAAGCCCGTGTGCCAATGGTCAGGTGTACGAAAAATTACAAAAATCCGAGGTGGTTGCAATTTTTGCGAGGAAAGTACCGAGCTACCTTAAAGCATTTTCAAGGTATCCAGTTTGTTAGATAATCAAGCCCATTCCCATGTAATAAGCTTTTCTCAGTCATGTTGATTTCCCATCCAAAAAATCATGATGTGCCAAAGATATGTGCAACTAGGCTTGCTAATAATCATTACTGTGAAGTTTAATCAAAATCCCATATAAGGTAGCTGAGAAATAGCATGGAAAAAATCTATTTGTACTCTTAGCGACGTTAGCCTTGAATTGGCATCTAATGGGCACAGTGTCTACCAGAAAAACACCATGGATGGAAAAAATATTCAGAGACAAGATTAACTTTGTTTTTACTTGATTTATTTTTTATAACAGGTGCCATTTGTGGAATTTGTGTGGAGAAAAATTGCAATTACAACAATGGTAAGTCATCGATTCATAAAAACATGCTGCATTGTTATTAACCTTCCCCTGATATTTTGGTGGGCTGATCTGTTGTATAAACTGCAGTATGTTACTTAGAACTGGAATCGAGTTTGGTTCTTTGCTGTGGAGGAGTCTCATGACATAGTGAGTATTCTGGGATATAACAAAATGAGCTGGTGCCCCTGTTGGATATAGAGCCATGGGTTGACCTCGGCTCTGATCAGGCGGTTCAGGAAACCCCAGAAAATAGATTTGGGTGGTAATGAGGTTTTCCATTGAGAGCATTATAGGTTCTGTTTGATGAGATCTCCATGTGTTCCTCTCACGCATCAGCAGAGAGTGGCAATTGACAATTATTATGCAATGACACAATATCCTGCCGTTTGGGATGGGACCTAGTATTTTTAATTACAAGACCAAAATGTTGGCCTCTGATGTCAGGAAAAATCAAAGTACAGAAATTAACCACTGTGTCGAGAAAAACATTTCTCATATTAAGTAAGCAGCTTCTTGGAAACATTTCAACTTGCCTTAAGTCTGGGTAATTTTTTTTTCTATACAACATATATTCAGATCTCTTTGATCTTTTAAATTTAAATACAGTATGATTGTCCTAGATCTACTGAAAATTTAGATAAACGAATGAAAATGCATACATATCAAGTCACTTTGATAAAAAAAATTAAATACATGAATGTGGCGATTATTTTTCAAAAATTAAATATTTTCAGGGTTCCACGCTAAAAGGGGGGTCAGGTTTTGAGGAGATAAAAATTTAACTGTTCAAATTCATTACAGGCATTCACTGTAAAGATCGGCCCATCTCTGAGGCAACAATTTTTTACCTGTTTAAATATGTAACAGGTGTGCAAATGGGCTCTGGATCAAGAAATATCCATATCAAAATAACAATAACAATTTTCATCTAGCAAAAATCCATCCAAGTGTTTGTGTATAACATCAAAAGTCACTTATTCGCTCCCAATAAGTTTCCCAAAGGTGGGTTAGGACTTTTTACAGGATGGAAAGGTCAAGGTCATTGTTACTAAAAATAGAAAATAGAAAAAAAAAAAAAAAATGGGAGTTATTCAGTGATATATGTAGATTTAGATGCTTATGGTGCGTCTCCATAGACTGCAGGGAGAAGCTCAAGGCTGAAACATTGATTTGCAGGTGCCTGCAGCCACTTCTATCTTACTTTATTACTATTACCCCCTCATTTACATCATACTAAATTATTTACGATGTCACAAATGTCTACAGCTGGGAGTGCCACCCTCTATGCACTAAATACCGTGCTGCTTGTTAATGGCTGTATTTAGAAGCAGGCTTCGTTTTTAGCTGCACATGCGCAGTCTATATATAGAAATAAAAAAAAACGTAGACTGTGTAAATGAACCTGTAGATGACGAATTGTCTGAAATCTCACGCAATTCCTCTCCCATTTCTGTATCTTTAATTGTGTTTGATTGAATCAATACAAACTTCCAAAAGGCATCTGTAAGACGATGGTTCACAGTTTTGTATAAGAGAAATCTGTAGTCTTGTGAAATGATAGGAAAAATGCTGAGGGAGATTTGATTTTCATCGTATCTGACCTGTAAGAGTCAGAATTTTTGTTCATCTTATTCATGTTTTCCTTTTCAGTTTTTGGGAAGTCAGTGCACATTTAAACATTCTTTTCTTTAAAAGTAAATATGTCAGTGCACATTTAAACAGGGTTTTTTGGATTGGAGATGTATCCTTTGAGTCTTATGAATGATTTAGGTTGGTTGCAAAACAAAGAAAATATCACAAATTTTAAATCAAAACGTCCATTCATTTATTCTTACTGATAATTCTATTGTTAAAACTTTTTTTTTCACATTGAACTTTTTTTGTAATAAGCATTATAACTTTATGGGTCATCATGGATGTATCCTCTTAACAAACAAAAAAATAAGTCACTGTAAAATCATTTAGATTTGGAAAGATATTCATATTTAATGAGGTCAGACTTCACATTTGGAAAGTTTGTGTGGTCGATACTAAATATCCCTTACCATGCAAGACGGTCGGTTTGGGATACGAGACGGCATTGTGTACAAATGGGCGGAGATCAAAATCTTCCTCCGAAAATTGGGACAACTTGATTCTGTCACGAAGTTACTGGAGCGTGATCACAAACACACATTTGTGATGTTCGATTTATTACAGTAATCAAGATCTCTAATTATATTTAATCCCAGATTCAAGGCAGTCACAACACAACTAAGTTTATTTTTCTATCAAAGTAGCAATTGACTGAAGGTTTTTCATTGGGTTCATGTTAAAAATGTATTAACAATAAATTCACACCATATTAACTTCTGTGAATGGATGTGATTTTCAATTACACAATGGTCTTCCTGTCGACAATTAAGAAGTAGAGCAGATAAGTATCGTTAAAAGGATACCATATTTATCCTGATGGGAAACCCCCTTTCTTCATGGTTCTTAACTCTTTACTTCATGAACATTTGTGAGAAAATTTATGACTAAACGAATCAACTGAGGTTTATATGAAATATTGGATATTTCTTTACTATGCAGACTGTGTAAATCTGAGCTGTATGATATTATATATGCAAACAGAGAAGACCCTGATCAGACAGCTCCTGGAGACCCTGATCAGACAGCTCCTGGAGACCCTGGTCAGACAGCTAGCTATTTGATCAGGGTCTCACTGTTTGCCAAGGTGATGAAATCAATTTACAGTGCACACCCCGATTTTGAGGTTCAAAACCTTGGAAAAAAATATTTCCCTTCTGTAATGCGTATCTTTTTTTCATACTACGAGGAGACCGCCATCTTGTTTTGCTGCATGTATTTTGCGGATGTTCGATTGCACTGCAGGTGAAAATGTTCTACTACTTGCGCAAGTCAGATGGAATGCAGCAATTATTTTTCACACCTTTAGTTTCCATGTGCCTTTGCATTGTTACCTCAGTGCTTATCATAACCGATAGTTTGAGTAATTGTCTTAAAATGCTGACACCTTCCAGTTTGTTTGTCTCAAGTCTCTTTCCAAAGAGTATTTGGAGAACACAGTTATCATGAACCTTACTGCTCTGTCCAAAGTCAAAATATCTTCTGAAAGTATTGACAACAATACACTGATTGTTAATATAGGGCTGGTCACAGTAATGATGATGAAAACATCGACTTTGTTTGTATGTCGTCAATTTATTATGACTTAAAGTACAGTGCAGAACATCAGGTTCTGTTATAACAAAATATAAACAATAGATATGAATAACAATATTTCAATAAGCATTATTTTAAAGAAACAATTTACAGGCAAGTATATGCAATAAAACTTTCATATCAATTTTACATAAGAAATACACCTAAGGATTTCACTGATACGACTTCTGTATTGAGTGGGATAAAGTTAGCGAAAAATATTTAAAAAAAAATTGAATTCTGGTGTATTATGCACACCCCTTCTTCAACTTTAAAAAAATGCGTGCTATACATGGCACTTTATGGTATATAAATCGCCCTGCAGTGTATAGTTACATAGTCATTCAAGGCTGCATAAAATATCATACAAGTTTGAAATACAAAATTTATTGAAATGCAAATTATAGAAATTTGTCTATAGATAACCATGCATAAACATTTCTTGGTCCAGTGGTAGTGTTCACTTACTATAGTTTTGAAGGATGCCTGTTATACATTGTTACTGAATGCAAACATTTTTCAAGACCTATTTCCCCACGGTACAAATACTAAATCATCAACGTTGGGAACCATTGGAGAGGATTAATACAGTAAGTTGTCAGAACTGGTTTCCAAATTGACATTAAAGAAATATATAAATATGGGCATTTGTAAAGCTTTTAAAAAACTATTTGGAATGTTTATCACTTTGATATTGAAGTTTTATGACGATGCATTTTCGCAATCCATAGTGCGGTGCATACAGCGGCCCGGCAGGAAACGAGCCCATGTGATGGGTGTTGTCGTCTGTATTGCGGTAATTAGATCATATGCGTTAATACCCATTTCATCGCTAACCATCCCTTGGTGTCATATTTTATTCACTATCAGACAATCAGATCTCCAGCTACTTCTCAATGAGATGATTAACATGTGGAGACTTCCCCCCTCGCTGCATTTCATGTCACACAACGGGTGTAAACCTACAGACAGTGGTACAAGTACTTGTATGGTTAAACTGTAAATAGATCTTCAACAGCTCCTGTTGAATTTATGAAGATGAAAATGGAACAAACGAGCCATTAGATGATCCCTGCTCAAGTTTTCTATAGAATAACATAGGGCGGAGACAGTAGGAGAACAAGGTGTGCTAATGGCTGTTATGTAAATAGTTTGTCAAAAAGTTTGACTTTTTTTCTTCAGATGAAAACTAGGGCTATGATTTGAATGTGATTCAAAATGTAATGTGAATGGGATGGAATGTGACATGCGAAGGTTTTTACTTTAGCGTTATATCCCAGCTTTACAAAAGTGAGAGCTATACAGCATGCTAGTCACATCTTGTCCTTCGCCAGTATTGCATAATGACAGGGTGGGCTACAGATGTATTAATCACCTGAAGAGATAGTTCTAGTTTTATTCTAGTTTGATCTGACTTAACAGCATCATGGTAACTGGTACTGCACAAAGAGAGCCATCATTTTTGGGGAATATTTTTTTGTTAAATAAAGGCATTTTCCTGATAGGAAATACACTCATATTTGCCCTTAAAGTTTTGTTAAAAACAGGACATACTTTAATGATATTATGAAGATATTTTTGTTCAATGTGATGCACTACCTATTTTTTTAAAATCAAAAAAATGTTTCTTGGGTTTAACATCCCACTGACGATGTCTGCTTGAGACATATATAGTGCTGCCACACTGCAGTATCACGTCGTAGACATGTGGCATGATACCACACCTAGTAAAATTATACTGACACTGGGCCAACCAGTTCTGCAACTGCCATTATATGCTTGGTACCAAGCAAAAGAGCTATACCTATGACTCAAAATAATATACATGTACAAAATGTAGCAAAATATTCATTTTATATTGCATCAAATGGTGATGATTTTAAACACAAAGTTTCCTAAATTGAGAGCAAAGCCAAACCTTTTTCTTTGTTCAAGCAAACCTGTCTTAAGTGATCAGAGGAGAAATAAGAAATGATTGCTAAGCACGGGTGGTTGCTAAATAGAGACTTACGGTTTAACCCTTTCCCTCATAGAGGAAGCCATGAAAAGACCTATGCGAACAACATAAAACCAGATCAGCCTGCGAGTAACTTGCAGGCTGATCAGGTTTTATGCTGTTCGCTGCTCCTCAGTGGTCTGGAAATGAGGATTTTGTAATTAAATTTGGTAAGGTTTAACTGTGGTTTTCTGCAGATCAGGCTTTATGTGATACCTATTGACTGTGTCAAAATGAGTCTATAGGGAAAGGGATAATGAAGTTGTTTTTTCTATTACTTAAGCTGGCTACTTAAACCTTTACCGCATACAGGCACATTTTGATGCATTGGCAAACAGACGTCTATTAGCAGACCTCTTCTGTTTGTCCATACAATTTTGTAGCGCGGATTCTACAGTCTTCATAGCAAAGAAAAATGAATTGATTCATATACCATTTAAATTCAGTAAATTGATATTCATCTATTTATCAAGTCATATATTTGTACATGAATATTCATGAGTTAAAGGGTTAAAACAGGTGAACTGCTTAGAACAGGTGGCTGTGAACACAGGTTTATTTGTGTATATACGTATTGTATTATCATTACAGGGTGTATCACCAAAAAGACGAGAGATATTTACATACACAAACAGAAGGCACACATACCGCTGCTGGATACCAAAGTCCACAGTCATGTCAATAACGGTAATAAAAAACGAATACCTCTATTTATTGACTGTTTATTTAGGCATTGTATCTAACGTACGCAAATATTTAGAAGTAACATTTCAGAAACAGGACCTTAGTAGTACCTCTGTATAAGCTCGGTGCTTTGATAAACCTGCACCTTTTTTATCTCGTTAGAAAGAGGTTTCTTTTTGAGGAAAAGTCACCGTAAGGATTTGACTTCTGTATTGGGTAGATCTGCATATCAATGAAGAGGGTATCCAAGTGTATTAAAACATCTCTGGTGGATCGTTTTGGTGTATTAAACCCTGCCGCCCCCGATTTGTTTGATTACATGTCATATCCAAATTTATACAGGTCATTAAAAGTGTCTTATATGTCTCCTTGCAACGAATGCACTTGATTTGATTAGAGGTGTGCGGGTCTGTGTTTTAGAAGCCAATTAGTGATTGGAATTATTCATACGAGACGTAAATGGGTTCTTTTTTATGTGTGGATTTCATGTGTGAAAATAAAGGATTATAAATAAGTTAATTCAGAAGGATAATAGAGTTCCTGTGCACAGGTGAGAAGTTGATTAGTTTATATCTCCCGTCTGATTGAGTGTGGATCTGTAATGTGTCTGGGTAGAGGCGAAAGGGATGAAACACGCTTCACAGAGCATGTTGACATTGGCGTGTGCTGGGCACTCATTCATAAACATTTTAAGTCTTAAATAAGACCTCGCTCAAATTCCACCAACAATACATAGCACTAAGTATACTTAAATTCTTAAACTAGGTATATACACATTCCACCATTACTATTTTATGAAATATTTAAGTACATGACTTAGCTGAAATGAATTGATACCTTAATTACTAACAATAATTGATAAGAAATGACACATTTAGGTATTTTTATCATATAAACAAGACTAATGAAATTCACCTTAGTATTTAAGTTTTACTTAGTGTTAAGAATTGTTGGTGGAATTCAACACTGGTGTATTTCTTCCTACAACACTCAACCAAGGAGTTGGCTATTTAGAGATAGATACTTTGGTCTTCTTCAGGCATTATTTATAATGACCTTTCGATATAGCTACATGCTAAGCACAAGTACAAACCAAGAATTGTTGAGTGGTGGAAGTTGTAAATAATTGTTTTAAAAGATTGTTTAGAATATTAAGTGCATTACCACAGAAACTATTAACCTTTCACTTCATGAATATTCTTGAACAAATCTATTAATAGTAATTCGCTGAAGTTTAAATGGTATATGAAATTTTCTTTGCTATGCTGACTGTAGAATCTGAGCTTCAATATTGTTTGAGTAAACAAAGGAATCCCTGATCAGACAGCTCCTATAGGAGCCTGCTCTGTGTGCCAATGTATCAAAACTATTCCATAATAATAAATAAATTAATACATTTTAATTTATTAATGATAGATTAAATAATAAAAAAAAGGAAAAATTAAATAAAAATAATAATAAAAATAAATAGATTTAAGTTGTGAGAGCAAAACTAGGCTAAGTGCATATATTTATATAAGCATTTAGCCTAGTTTGGCTCTCACCTCTCCTTAATTTATTATGAAGTCAAGGTATCATATGTCATACATTAAGAACTTTAAGCCTAAGTCTAATAGCTAGACGCAAGTGATTGATGGATGAGTACCGAGGATACCTGCAAAAAGTATTATTAGATCTTGATATGTTTGAATTAAAATAAGATGTCAGTATTTCAGTGTATACCCTCTAGGTGACATATTAGAGGATGTTATATGTAATAGTCTCAGTTAATTGGTGCAGCAAATTAAGGTATAGACATTTATCAATTAGTGTACTAGATAATGAACTGGGAAAGGTTCCTAGTTCAATCTTTCACCTTCAAATTTTGAAAACTGCAGCCAGATTTCCAAAGTTGGATAAAAATGGAAGGCGCAGACATCAGCCAAGGGTCAATTTTAGGATGAGGCTTGCAATTGTTAGAAAGTTGGTTCCCTGCTTGCATTACAACAGGGATGCAGATGCTAACATTTCAGACTTTTACCCTCATTGGTAGCATATCTCTCATCACTCTAGTCCTTGTTTCTTTACTTAGATGCTCAAATGTCTAACACGGTTTTATTCTAGTTTTTCACCAAATGCCCTCTTGTTTGAACAAAAAGTCTTTCCCTAACAAAATTTGCCTTCACAGTTAAAGATTCATTACCTCAAGATTTTATTTTTTTATCAAATTACTTTGAAGGAGATGCAGGTTATTAAGCTTGGGTTCAAATCTTTCAACACATTAGAGTCAGGTAGATAGACCCTGTAATGACTTAATTTACGACGTATGAACATTGCATAAACTTGAAAGGAATTTCACCTAGAATAAAGTTCACCCTTCGCTACTTGAGAGGTATTGAGAAAATGTTTAAACATATTTCTTTCTACATCAGTTGGGTAACAAGTTCCATTAACTTGTAAACACTTATTTTTCTTCCCAATGGTTCCAAAATTTGACATGGCTGATGTGTTCTCGAAAAAATAAAATTGGTACTTACGTATGATTTTCATACAGACTTAATCTATGCTAATTACAGTTTGTAGTTTCGGTCAAAGGGGTCTGGCACGGAAGTTAGGTCATATTTCTCTATATAAAATACAAGGGATACTACTCACGATTGACCAAGATTCATACCCTCGTTGAAAAAATGCGAAAATCTCAGTCATTTATGATGGTATATTCATATTCTTTGCACCTATCGCAAGCATATACATTTATGTAACAGAAAATCACAACTGTTTCACCCATGCAAACGCAATTATCAAGCAATGAAACCAGCTTTGAGAAACTAAACTCAATTTTTAGAAAAAAAAAGTTCAGGCAATTATTATACAGGCTAGAATTATATAGGCAATGAATTAATACAGTACAGGCAATAAATTAGTTCAGGCAATGTATTAATACAGGCAGTAAATAAGTACAGGCAATGTATTGATACAGGAAATAGATTAGGCAATGTATTGATACAGGCAATAAATCAGTACAGGCAATAAATTAGTCAGGCAATGTATTGATACAGGCAATAAATCAGTACAGGCAATGAAATTAGTACAGGCAATGTATTGATACAGGCAATAAATCAGTACAGGCAATGTATTGATACAGGCAGTGTATTGATAGAGGCAATAAATTAGTACAGGCAATGTATTGATACAGGCAGTGTATTGATACAGGCAATGTATTGATACAGGCAGTGTATTGATACAGGCAATGTATTGATAGAGGCAATAAATCAGTACAGGCAATGTATTGATACAGGCAATAAATTAGTTCAGTTTATGTATTGATACAGGAAATAAATCTATTCAGGCAATGTATTGATACAGAAATTGGATTAAAAAAGTCACTAGTTATGAAGTAATTATGCACAAATTAATGGATTGATACAGGTTTTAAATAATGAAGTAATACAACCAATGAATTATGAAAATGAATAATGGAAGCAATACATGGAAGGTATTGGTACAGTACAGTCAATGGATTATGCAAATAATCACTGACAACAACAACCCAGACAAAGTAAACAAAATTTTATGAAGATGAGACCCTGAGATGATTGATCTGGCCTGCAGGTTTGCATGGTGTCTGGTAGTGTGTATTGTAAGAATTAAACAGTATTGTCAAAAATGAATTCTTTTCCTATCTTTTCCATAAACCAGTTGCATTTCAAAATAATCAATGAGATGTGTGGAGATATGTGTTTGATATAAATGTGATTTGACATAGATGTGGTAGCAAATTCATAATTTGACATAAATGTGTGGAGATATGAACTAGACAAGCATGTATGGAGATACGTATTTGACAGAAAATGCCAAGTATTTCTCCATTGTCCATCTTTGACTAGAAATGTTTTTATGTCGTAAATAGTCTTTGTTCATCGGAAATGGTCTCCGGTTCAAACAGAACTGAATATTTCTTTCATTTTTTCTGAGAGGTATGGAGAAAACGTTTAAACATATTTCTTTCTCTCAAAGTGAAGTGGGAGTTAATCAGTATCTTTACCTATAGCCCTTTCCCTCATAGAGGAAACCATGAAAAGACCTATGCGAACAGCATAAAACCAGATCAGCCTGCGAGTAACTCGCAGGCTGATCAGGTTTTATGCTGTTCGCTGCTCCTCAGTGGTCTGGAAATGAGGACATTATAATTAAATTTGGTAAGGTTTAACTGTGGTTTTCTACAGATAAGGCTTTATGTGGTACCTATTGAGTGCGTCAAAATGAGTCTATATGAGGGAAAGGATTAAAGGGGAAAAAAATTATGTCAAATACAATATGTAAAATTTCAAGAAGTGCAGACTCCAAGCAATGGTAGGTTAAATTATCTATTTTATTCATGCCAACTAGTTTTGATCTGTACAAGATCTTCATCAGGATTAGATACACATATAATGTGATCCAGTGGTAAAGTATATGAGTGCGGGTCTGAAGGTCTTGAGTTCAAATCCAGTTTGGGGCAAGGATTTTTCATAGTCCTCCCAGGCACAAAGTACTGGTCCAATCCCAGGAACTTTTAAAAGGGATTAGTATAAGTTGTTAACGATATCTCCCAATTCCTCCCAATTGACATAAAATAAACAAATTTAAACTAGATAATTATATGCTAACAATTTTTGTTGAATACATGACTTTTACACTATTATTTAATAAAATGTAAGTCCATGCTTCATAAATTTTGCTGACTTATTTACATATTGTTGGTTTTTTTTCTTCCTCTGCATTTGAAAACGATAAGCTTGGTAGGACATATTTGAATTTTCATTGTGAAAGGAATTCAGTTGAGCTTGGTCTCAATGGTATTCCTTCATTTAAATTTGTATGATACTTTCTATACATTTTATAGTGCTTCAGAATCAACATTGTGGAATGTCTAGTTTTATATTAATATCAGAAACACATTGAAAATTGGTTCAGAAAAATGTTTAGAAATAGAAAATAAACACAGGAATTACATGTAATTTAAGCAAAGAAAGTGATCATTAAACATGCCATAAATTCACAAGTTTTTTAAAAAGGCAATTATTTGGCATAAAAATACACTGTGTTTAGCAAACCTTGCAATATTTTATGAATTAAAATACCAATGTTAATTGGTGTCACCAGTCCTCAATTTGTAAAGAATTTCAGTCAATTTGCAAGTTGATGATTTCTAGATAGTGAGTTATATGTAGTCAAAATACTCCTTGTCTTTGATCTGTATGATATTATGGTATTTGATAAAGTTAGCAAGTGTTTAACCTGATCACCGGTTGATAGGGTTATAAAAAATAGAATGATTGTACAGTACAGAGTGACAAGCTGTCATTGGGATGTCCCATTGCTGGCAAACAACCATTCAAAATACCAATAAAATAATGTTTCAAGTTAAGTCAGCCAGAAGATTGCCACTGTATTGGTGATGGGTGGATGATGATGTATACATTTGATACACCCCACACACCAGCCTCCCTCATGTCAAGCGTCCATTCTCCACCCCAGTGTACCAGGGCCCTACTGTGGCTGATTGACTGCAGATGATTTACTGGTCACACGAACCTGACAAATGGCCGTGTAATTAGGGAGACAGAGGGGGCATAGATCATGACATCGTCACTGGACACCGGGTGACACTGCTCCGGTTTCACCACTGGAGGCAGCAGAAGTACGTTAAGTGTGAACAAGTACTGAGATTAAATCCTACCGGTGGACAAAAATTCCCTCATGCTATTTTTAGGACAAATATAAGTTAAAGGCTTCTAAGGGAGCATGAGTTATCAAAAATATTCTGTTTGAAAAATCACTAAAAGGTTATTTAGAATAAAAAGTGTTAAATCTAAAAATCAACCTTAAGCTTGTGAGATATTGCTACTTTCAGTTTAAGTACTGTAAAAATTTTCATTTTTGTTGAAATTAAATTTCATTGATTATTTACCTAATAGAATGTTATGGGTACATTTATTCGTGGATTTATGTTTTGAAAAACGTGAGGTCTGTATAAGAGACAAGTTTTTGTGGGGATTAATTTTTGTTGATAAAACCCTCCACAAAGTCAGCAAAAAATCATGTCCCTGACTATTTCAATTGTCTATTTTGATATAATTATTATACTCTCAATTCCAACTAAATTTCTTTGGATTTTCGATGATTTGACATTCTGGTTTAACCCTTTCCCTCATAGAGGACACCATGAAAAGACCTATGCGAACAGCATAAAACCAGATCAGCCTGCAAGTAACTCGCAGGCTGATCAGGTTTTATGCTGTTCGCTGCTCCTCAGTGGTCTGGAAATGAGGATTTTATAATTAAATTTGGTAAGGTTTAACTGTGGTTTTCTGCAGATCAGGCTTTATGTGGTACCTACTGAGTGCGTCAAAATGAGTCTATATGTGGGAAAGGGTTAAAACAATTATACAACTTGATCATACAGTGGTATATTGAGTATATACCATTACATTTGTTGCATATACCATTACATTTGTTGCATATACCATTGCATTTGTTGCATATAAACCCATTTATAACCATTACATTTGTTGCATATACCGTTACATTTGTTGCATATAAACCCATTTATAACCATTACATTTGTTGCATATACCGTTACATTTGTTGCATATAAACTCATTTATAACCATTACATTTGTTGCTTATAAACCCATTTATAACCATTACATTTGTTGCATATAAACCCATTTATAACCATTACATTTGTTGCATATACCATTACATTTGTTGCATATAAACCCATTTATAACCATTGCATTTGTTGCATATAAACCCATTTATAACCATTACATTTGTTGCATATACCGTTACATTTGTTGCATATAAACCCATTTATAACCATTACATTTGTTGCATATAAACCCATTTATAACCATTACATTTGTTGCATATACCATTACATTTGTTGCATATAAACCCATTTATAACCATTGCATTTGTTGCATATAAACCCATTTATAACCATTACATTTGTTGCATATACCGTTACATTTGTTGCATATAAACCCATTTATAACCATTACATTTGTTGCATATAAACCCATTTATAACCATTACATTTGTTGCATATACCGTTACATTTGTTGCATATAAACCCATTTATAACCATTACATTTGTTGCATATAAACCCATTTATAACCATTACATTTGTTGCATATACCATTACATTTGTTGCATATACCATTACATTTGTTGCATATACCATTACATTTGTTGCATATAAACCCATTTAAAACCATTGCATTTGTTGCATGTAAACCCATTTATAACCATTACATTTGTTGCATATACCGTTACATTTGTTGCATATAAACCCATTTATAACCATTACATTTGTTGCATATACCGTTACATTTGTTGCATATAAACTCATTTATAACCATTACATTTGTTGCTTATAAACCCATTTATAACCATTACATTTGTTGCATATAAACCCATTTGTAAGAGTACCATAGGTCTATAGACTGTCCTGTTAAAGACATTTAAGAATGTTGTCATGTTTTGATTTTAGATAAATTCAGAATGATAAAAAAACTACTTTATGATGTTACGTTAATATTGAAATGACATGTTTTTGGATCACCTCAGTTTTTTACCTTTCTCTCCCCCCTACAACCACTTGAACACCTACTTTCATATTAAACACAAACACTTGAACAGTTTATTACTTTCAAGCATGGAAATTATCATATTGCAAGTGTTTGCTCAACAATTCTTTTAATATTTCATTGGAATCTATAAAATAGCTATGAAACGAAATTGAAAATTCACAAGTTGCCCGGGACGGGCATACGGTCATGGTATCTATAATGGTGAATTTGTAGTTAAGATATGAGATACCGGTAAACTTGTGTAATATATTGTGAAGGGTTTGTTTAACCCCTCCCCTCCAGTTCATCATCTAGTCAGAGTGGGGCGGTGTTATTCACCGTGTGTTACTAAGTGATATATCACAGTACAGTGTCAGGGCAAGATAACACATGGAGAAATGGTGTTAATTGGTCGCAGGTCAGATCCTTGACCCCTGACTATGGATTCAACAGTTTAACAGCTTTTATTGCATTCCATATTTCTCCTTAGATTTTTTAAAATATTGACAATGTTATGTTTGTATAGATTTAACTGACTGTATTGATTCTCATTATTACTCCGACTGTTGGACGTCCCCCATTGTATTCAAATTCTTCCATTCTTTTCTACCTTCTTTGTAAAGAATTCTAGTATGTCACGGGTGCATCGCATAGCTGAAATGCTTTGAAACGCTTTAAAAATTGTGTCTACAATTGTGTAACCTTGGGGTACATCTTTATTGTTTGTAAAACAAGGAAAAAAGAAGACAATATATCCTATTGAAAAAAAATATGGGAATATTGTGTGTTAATTGATTTTGGTAATTGAGACAGTTCTGCATTTTTAGCCATTTTTGGGGAATATTTAAGGTTCTCTTGCTGTGGGATTTCATGGAGTTTAGCTCCATTATAGAGCTATATTTAGGATCCAATTCAAGAAACCCTATGATACTGGACCATGTTACAAATATACAGCAATTTATTTAAACAAATAACAATAGAAAGACTTGCTGTCCATTATTGGGCTGTGTTGTAATGGAATTAGCACTATAATGGAGCATGTTATAATGGGTCTATAGAGAT
>CM037792.1:18468589-18518589 GCA_021229015.1 Solen grandis | reverse complement strand
ACATTTCTTTCTGAAAAAGGGTTTATATAGTTCTTAACAAATTATCAAATATCTTATGACTAAAATAATTAACCTAATGCTTAACATAATTGTTTTACTTCTGATCTCTTTCTTCTTTCCTATTGATCTTCTCTACACTCAGAACTTGTTGGTGTTCACAGGGTGCAAGGTCGAATTACAGCTACCACTATCAGCAGCTGGCGTGTTAATCATCCAGGTTATACTTTTACCCAATGGTTAGCTCTACTGTGGCACATGCAAAAAGCCGGCTGCTCTTATTTCATACTAAGTCTTCTTGTACTACCCATTATGCTTCAAAGAAATTCAGACTCCCCTACAGAAAATCTTGGTTATGTATGTTGATTTTGTTGTATGTACAGTGGGACATTTTTGCACTTTCTAGTCTTAAATTTATTCTTATGCATAATGATGAACAAATATATACATCAGCTATAAATTGTAAACCTGTCAAAAACTACCCTATATCAAAAGCGCATCTCTCCAATATAAAATTTTCTGTGTATTTCATCTCTGGTATCATGTGCACTAACGCGTTTGGTGTTTTACTGTTGTTGCTATCTGGTGATGTTCACCCGAATCCTGGACCAGTTAATTCATCTAATAGTTCATCAACTAGCAGTTCTACAGATGATTTGAATCTCTTATCACATCACTTGTCCCTTGTTCATTACAATATACAGAGTCTAATCAAAAAGGTAGATATTCTCCACACTGAACTCTCCAATTTTGACATGTTTCTCTGAAACTTGGCTGACTGATCGAATAAAGAACTCTGATATCCATTTTCCATCTTTCAAACCACCGGAAAGAAAGGATCGGATCACTGATAGACATGGTGGTGTGGCCATCTATATAAAGGACACCATACATCATCTTCGTCGATCCGATCTTGAGATAACTAGATTAGAAAATATATGGATTGAAGTTATTCTCCACTCTAAACGCATTCTTATTGGTGTATTTTATAGACCACCAAACTCAAATGTAGATTACGATTCAGCGATTGAGGACTCCATACATCTTGCAATTGATACTGGTATTGACGATATTGTTGTTACAGGTGATTTTAACAGAGTTTGTCCTGTGCTTCTCGCAAGCTTGTCACAATGTGCACGAGACTTGGTCTCTCTCAATGTATAACTTCCCCCACCCATTTCACTGAAAGCAGTTCGTCACTTATTGACTTGATTATCGCTAAAAAACCAGCCAACCTTCTTTACTGTTATGTTGGGGACCCATGTCTTCATCAGGAAGTTCGATTTCACTGCCCTATTGTTGCCTTCTTTAAATTCCAAAAACCACGTACCTCATTATTATCACGCTTAGTGTGGCTATATGATCAATGTGACTTCATATCTCTGCGCACTGCTATTTCAAACACAAACTGGGAAGAATGCTTTGATCCCGATGTTAATAAGGATGCTCAGAATTTCACCGCAAAATTATTAGAACTCATAAACAATACATTCCTTCCAAAGTAGTGAAAATACGTCCAAATGATCCTCCGTGGCTAACAACATCAATAAAATCTAAGATTAGAAAACGTAGACGTCTCTTCCGTAGAGCCAGATCATCGAATTCTCCCTATCATTGGCAAAAATTTAGACTCATTCGAAATGAAGTAACTGACCTGATCCGAAAAGCTAAAACCAATCACATTTCGAAATTGGCCGCCACTCTAAAATCTGAATCAATCTCTTCCAAACCATGGTGGTCTCTATTGAAAAAAATTTCTTAAAATTAATGAAACTGATACCTTACCTCCCTTGAAAGATGGAAATACAGTTTACTCAGACAATAAGATTAAAGCTGACTTATTAAATGTTTTCTTCTCGTCTCAAACTGTTATAAATGATAATACAAGAATAGTACCCCCACTTGATTACTCAAACTTGAATAGTGTATTGTCATCATTTGCTGTCTCTCCAAGTGATATCTTACCAATTCTTCAGGGCCTTAACATTTCAAAAGCCACTGGGCCTGATGGTGTTAGTAACCGGGTTCTTAAAGAAACTGCTCCTGAACTGTCGATTCCGCTTTGTTCTTTGTTTAATCACAGTATATTAATTGGTGTATTTCCTGAAGCATGGAATTTAGCTCATGTCTGTCCAGTTTTCAAAGCTGGTGACCCCTCTCTTGTATCTAACTATCGTCCAATCTCTCTTTTGTGCACTCTTAGTAAAGTCCTTGAAAGGCTAGTCTTTAAACATTTGTTCAACCACTTTAGAGATAACTCAGTTTTATCTCCTTTTCAGTCTGGTTTCATTCCTGGTGACAGTACTACTAATCAACTTGTTTACTTATACGATACATTTTGTAAAGCACTTGATTCAGGCCAAGAAGTAAGAGTTGTCTTTTGTGATGTGTCGAAAGCATTCGACCGAGTTTGGCATGATGGTCTTTTACTCAAACTTGAAGCTGTTGGTGTTCGTGGTACAATTCTTAATTGGTTCCGTAGTTATCTTTTAAACAGGAAACAAAGAGTTGTCCTCCCAGGGGTTTATTCTGAGTGGCGATACATTAAAGCAGGTGTTCCTCAAGGTTCTATTCTTGGTCCTATTCTGTTTTTACTATACATAAATGACATAACGTCTCATATTCGAACTAACATTCGCCTCTTTGCTGATGACACTTCTCTGTTTGTAATAGTAAATAATCCTGTTTGTGATGCCGAAAAGTTAAATTCTGATTTAAAAAGTATAACTGAATGGGCAGACAAGTGGTTAGTAAAATTTAACCCCCTTAAAACAGAGTCACTACTTATTAGCCGAAAGCTTAATAAACCTTTTCACCCACCGTTGTACATGGAAAACCAACTAAGTAAAGAAGTAACCGAACATAAACATCTTGGAATCATTCTGTCTAATGACTGTAAATGGCATTCACATATAGATTATATTTCAAATAAAGCTTGGAGTAGAATACATATAATGAGACGATTAAAATATACTCTTGACAGAAAGAGCCTTGAAATAATATACATATCATTCATTCGCCCTATTCTTGAATATTGCGACATAATTTGGAATAACTGTTCTCAATATGAAAAAATATCAACTCGAAAGTATTCAGCTTGAAGCCGCTCGAATTGTTACAGGCGCCAGTAAACTTATTTCAAAAACTCATTTGTACACTGAAACCGGTTGGGAAACTTTAGAAACTAGACGTCGCCAACATGCATTATTTCTAACATATAAAATGACGAATAACCTCTCACCTTCCTATTTATCTAACATGCTTCTTGTTTCACCTGAAAATGACTACAACCTTAGAAATAGTAATGCAATACCTCTCCCACGATGTAGAACGGCCCTGTATTTGAACTCTTTCCTTCCTTTTAGTATTAGTCAGTGGAACACGTTAGACCCGTCATTGCAGACCTCAAGATCGCTCTCATCATTCAAATATAAAATCAAGCCCACAGTGTCAAAGTTACCCCAGTATTATTTCCATGGTGATAGAAGATCTCAAGTACTTCTTCTCCGTATCCGCACAGAAAGTAGTTCACTAAAATATGACCTCTTCCGGAAAAACATAGTAGATACACCCTTGTGTAGCTGTGGCAAAATTGAAAACGCTAGGCATTATTTCTTTCATTGTAGCAACTACCGTCACATTCGCCAGTCACTTCTCGACACTATCTCTCTGTACTGCCAACCATCCTTGGAAGTTATTCTTAAAGGAAATCCCTTGTTCGAAAATCGAACAAATATTGCAATATTTGAAGCTGTCTATCTTTATATCAGACTATCCAAGCGTTTTGATTCTTGAATTTGGCCTTCATTTTACCCTCTATATACCAACAAATCTTTCTCTGACAATCCTTTACTTACCATCTACCCTGTACTACTTAAATTCACTTTTACTTATTATTCTTGATACCACCCTATTAATGTACCATGTTCAGTTATTTGTAATATCTCCAATATTTCTGTTAAATTTATTTTCCAGGATAAGAACTACAATAAGCTTTTAGCTTTCAGTTCAAATCCTATTTGTGTATCTTTGTAACTTGCAATATCACTTATTTTGTAACATGTCATTTACAAATAAAATATGTTTAAACTAAATAATCATTAAATCTAAAAAAAAAAAAAAAAAAAATGATGTTATATTTTTTACAGTAAAAGTTTCCATACTGAAACCGTATGAATAATATAGTTTTAATATCTCATTTTAATATGTCAGTTTCAATATCAAAAGTTTGCATTACAAACGAAAGGCATCGGCCAATCGTTTTTAAACGTAACCTTCGATCTTAAGTGGTGTGTTAAGAGGGACATGCAGAAAGTGACCTGAACTTGATTGACATTGAACCAGAATAGAATATCATACCGAGGATGTCTTCTTATATCTTCATGATAACTGACATGGTCCTGTGTCAGCAAATACGAGGTAATATTGGGTGTAGAGTTAACCATACAGCCATACATTTAAACATCGCAAGTCCGTATGTATTAACAAGTACAAAGTGATATACTAAGGGGCAGAAATCTCCCTGGTGGTTGACTCTTGACAAAATACAGGTTCATATAGAAATTTAATAACAAAAAAAACAAACATATATAATGATCAATTTCTTATGTTTTGTTCTGTTGAAAAAAGGGAGGTCTGTTGCATTTTTTTTACTTGTGTACATTCTGTACAACATTTTGTAAAATTCATGCTGGGATGACTCACAGTTTTGACATTGGTCGTTTTATAATATGTTTTAAATGTGTATTGATGACAACTTGATTTATACATCCCAAAGCTTTTTATAGAGAACAAATATTAAAATAAAATAAAACAAAATAATTGGAAACATGCGAATATGGACACGCCTACAGTCAGTGAAGCTTCTCCATATACTTTTATTTATTGCTTAAACACAAAGCTATAATGTTATAATTAATGTGTCTTAAAATATTTTCTCTATTAATATTTGGGATTAATATATTTCTGTTCTTAAATCATATGTTCTCGGAGTTATGGGCTCACAGACTGAGAGTAATACAAGAATCGCTTAATACAGCGGATGTGTGTTCACAGACATGTATTTTTTTCTATTTAAAGAAATAGAATAGTATCACTTGATTGGGTATATATAGGAAAAAACTAAAACTAGGTTGTTAAAAGGTTAAAACTTTATTTGGAATTCGGACAAACTTAATGTTGAATGGGGTGGCTGATGTTGTTCAATACGCTATTGGTAAATGTTTATACGAGTGCTCTGTATTGTATAATTCCGGTCTGGTGTTATAAGTCCTCAGATCATTTCCCGTTTGAAGAAAAGTAAAAGTGGAGTGTTCCTAAGGCTACTTTAAACGTATATGAGTGTACATCTTTGGACAGTAAACAAAACGTTCAAAAATACGTTGAACCAATTTCATTAACAAAATATTTGTATTTTTCTTCTTGTAATTCCGTCACCACACACGCGCAAACGTGACGTCGAAATAACGCAGTTTATTAACAGTTAAAGTATCAATGGCGTTGCTGATGTATTCAATCCAAAAATTGGTACACTGGAGTTCGTTACAAAACGTAACCGTCAGTTTTGAATTGGCGTCGGTACTCGACCCTATACACTTAACGTATGACGCATCGCCGCGTGACCGCTTAACGTATGACGCATCCCCGCGTGACGACCGCTTAACGTATGACGCATCGCCGCGTGACGTTGATGACGTCAATACCCACTTAAGGACCACTTAAGTCATTTCCTGAAATGACTCCAAACCGACGGGTTTGTAGTACAGTCGGGTCACTTTGATTACATTTCAGGAAATGACTTAAGCGGTTCTTAAGTGGGTATTGACGTCATCAACGTCACGCGGCGATGCGTCATACGTTAAGCGGCCGTCACGCGGCGATGCGTCATACGTTAAGAGGTCGTCACGCGGCGATGCGTCATACGTCAAGTGTCAAGTACCGACGCCACTTCAAAACGACGGTTAAATTTTAAACGAATCAATGAACATAGACTATCATTTATGACGTCATAAACTATATAAAAGAGAGGATTTCAACTGACACTGTATCAGTTTGACTACCGCATCAGTATGGAAAACACCTTCGCTTTGGGTAACAACCGGTACGCGACAATTTGCGAGTGGCAAGTCGAGAGGACAGTGGATCTAAGAGAGTGGGAAAAAGAAAAACCTACGAAAAAAGGAATCAGTCTAACTTTAATGCGCTGGAAGTGTCTCGTGGACAATCTAGAGTACGTAAACAGAGCGTTTAAAAACGGTGAAGAGTACCACGTCCATCTGGGCGGAAACGTGTTCTGCACCGTGAAAACCCCTTTCGTCAATATTCGTAAGTACTGGAAACCCCAGGAAGAACTTGTCCCGTGCAAAAAGGGATTGTGTTTGAGACCCGAAGAGTACAAACGCCTGACAGAAATCGTTCCAGAAGTTGGAACCGCCTTGCCCGAATTGGACACCGTCGTTCCGTGTCAGTTTCAAAGTGACCACGCCAACCAGCTGGGATTTTTTACACATACTCCTATATTATTTCGCCGTGTCACGTTCATATCCATGCGGCGTGTCATGTAAGTTTACATGCGGCGGCGGCGGCGGCGGCGTGTCATGTAAGTATACATGCGGCGGCGGCGACGTGTCACGTTCATATCCATGCGGCGTGTCATGTAAGTTTACATGCGGCGGCGGCGGCGGCGGCGTGTCATGTAAGTATACATGCGGCGTGTCATGTTAGTATACATGCGGCGGCGGCGGCGTGTCACGTAAGTATACATGCGGCGGCGGCGGCGTGTCATGTAAGTATACATGCGGGGACTTGTCATGTAAGTATACATGCGGCGGCGGCGGCGTGTCATGTAAGTATACATGCGGCGGCGGCGTGTCATGTTCATATCCATGCGGCGACGTGTCATGTACATCGTTGAGCCCTAAGTTTCTTCATCAAGCAAGCTTTCCAACATAGTAATATATTTCCTCTATTTATTTCCTTAAACAAAATATTTTATGCAAATCTACTGTATGAGATTTACGACTGAACTGTTTTAAGTTATGACTAATCTATACGACATTTTATACTATTTCATGTGTACATGTATGTGTATGTTTTGTGTGTGAATTTGTGACGAAATGTAACTTTATTAAAGTAAATAAAAATAAAATAATATCCCTTTCGTTGACTGGAATTTGTTAAACATTATACAAAAAAATATGTGACAGAATTGTCGATATAACGATAAACGGCAAACAGTGTTATGGCGTTATAGTTATCTGTTTACTGGGAAAAATCTGTGGGTACATTTATGTTATACTCCTATAATATTTGTTTGTATGAAAATAAATTTCATAATAAATTTGATTTTAAAATGAATTACGTATGTATACTCTTTACTCACTATATAAATATGCATGCGTGTGTGAGTTAATCATCAAATTGTACTCGAGTATTAAATATTGGATGTTTTTAAAGTGTATCTTCCGTACATTGTACCTCGTATGAATGTGTAAAATTGCGTAGTGTTTGTCATTCAAACTTTGTATATCAATATTACTGACTTGCATACTCAAATAATCATTAAATCTAAAAAAAAAAAAAAAAAGATGTTATATTTTTTACAGTAAAAGTTTCCATACTCAAACCGTATGTATAATATAATTTTAATATCTCGTTTTAATATGTCAGTTTCAATATCAAAAGTTTGCATTACAAACGAAAAGCATCGGCCAATCGTTTTTAAACGTAACCTTCGTTCTTAAGTGGTGTGTTAAGAGGGACATGCAGAAAGTGACCTGAACTTGATTGACATTGAACCAGAATAGAATATCATACCGAGGATGTCTTCTTTTATCTTTGTGATAACTGACATGGTCCTGTGTCAGCAAATACGAGGTAATATTGGGTGTAAAGTTAACCATGCAGCCATACATTTAAACATCGCAAGTCCGTATGTATTAACAAGTACAAAGTGATATACTAAGGGGCAGAAATCTCCCTGGTGGTTGACTCTTGACAAAATACAGGTTCATATAGAAATTTAATAACAAAAAAAAACAAAAAACATATATAATGATCAATTTCTTATGTTTTGTTCTGTTGAAAAAAAGGGAGGTCTGTTGCATTTTTTTTTTTACTTGTGTACATTCTGTACAACATTTTGTAAAATTCATGCTGGGATGACTTACAGTTTTGACATTGGTCGTTTTATAATATGTTTTAAATGTGTATTGATGACAACTTGATTTATACATCCCAAAGTTTTTTATAGAGAACAAATATTAAAATAAAATAAAACAAAATAATTGGAAACATACGAATATGGACACGCCTACAGTCAGTGAAGCTTCTCCATATACTTTTATTTATTGCTTAAACACAAAGCTATAATGTTATAATTAATGTGTCTTAAAACATTTCCTCTATTAAAATCTGGGATTAATATATTTCTGTTCTTAAATCATATGTTCTCGGAGTTAGGGGCTCACAGACTGAGAGTAATACAAGAATCGCTTAATACAGCGGATGTGCTTTCACAGACAGGTTTGTTTGTTGTTGTTGTTTTTTTCTATTTAAAGAAATAGAATAGTATCACTCGATTGGGTATATATAGGAAAAACTAAAACTAGGGTGAAAAAAAGGTTAACACTTTATTTTGAATTCGGACAAATGCTGAATGGGGTGGCTGACCGCCGCCTGTATACTTACATGACACGCCGCCGCCGCCGCATGTATACTTACATTACACGCCGCATGTATACTTACATGACACGCCGCCGCCGCCGCATGTATACTTCCGTGACACGCCGCCGCCGCCGCCGCATGTATACTAACATGACACGTCGCATGTATACTTACATGACACGCCGCCGCCGCCGCCGCATGTAAACTTACATGACACGCCGCATGGATATGAACGTGACACGTCGCCGCCGCCGTATGTATACTTACATGACACGCCGCCGCCGCCGCATGTAAACTTACATGACACGCCGCATGGATATGAACGTGACACGGCGAAATAATATAGGAGTATGTGTAAAAAATCCCAGCTGGTTGGCGTGGTCACTTTGAAACTGACACGGAACGACGGTGTCCAATTCGGGCAAGGCGGTTCCAACTTCTGGAACGATTTCTGTCAGGCGTTTGTTCTCTTCGGGTCTCAAACACAATCCCTTTTTGCACGGGACAAGTTCTTCCTGGGGTTTCCAGTACTTACGAATATTGACGAAAGGGGTTTTCACATTTTCCACTCTCCTCTCGCCTTGCCACTCGCAAATTGTCGCGTACCGGTTGTTACCCAAAGCGAAGGTGTTTTCCATACTGATGCGGTAGTCAAACTGATACAGTGTCAGTTGAAATCCTCTCTTTTATATAGTTTATGACGTCATAAATGATAGTCTATGTTCATTGATTCGTTTAAAATTTAACCGTCGTTTTGAAGTGGCGTCGGTACTTGACACTTGACGTATGACGCATCGCCGCGTGACGACCGCTTAACGTATGACGCATCGCCGCGAGACGGCCGCTTAACGTATGACGCATCGCCGCGTGACGTTGATGACGTCAATACCCACTTAAGAACCGCTTAAGTTATTTCCTGAAATGTAATCAAAGTGACCCGACTGTAGTATTAAAGACGCACTCAGCTTCAGCCCCATAAAGTAATACTCATAACTCTTTTTTTAAATTTTGGACATGTAATGCAAGACAATTTCTGTACAGAATATAACACATTTTATCTTCTTTAAAGTTAACAATTTTACTCCAATAACTTAATACTCTACATTTGATATGGGTTGACAACGACATAATGCCAATATTACCATGCAACATACAATTAGGTGTACTTTGTTTCAGCTTCAGGATAACTTTAAGATATTTTAATTGAAATATGTCAATAATATCAACATTTTCTACTCCCCAAACCTCGGCGCCATAAATGAGTATTGGAGCTACCATGGTATCAAATAATTGGATTTGTATATCAATTGGCAAATATAACTTTCTAGATTTATTTATAACAGAAAACAGCTCTACGAGCTTGATCAACTACATTAAATAAGACCTGGCTGTATAAAATTTACCAGTGTACGAAAATTGTATTCCCAAATATGAAAAGTGATCTATAAGATCTAATATACTACCTTCAAAGTGAAAGTTTGGAGCATTACCCAAGCCTCTTTTCTTTAAAAAATTAACTACTTTTGTTTCAGCAGCATTTACTTGTAACCCCCAAATGTTGCAATAATAAGGTATTATGTGTCTTAACACATGATTTAGCATTGTCATACATATTGTGAATGATTTTAAAACACTTCCCATCACTGTTGTAACTTAAAATCTTACGCCACAGAGCTATACGATTCACAGAATCAAAAGCTTTGCGGTAATCCACAAATGCACAATACAACTTCTTATTCATAGCTTAGTAGATGTCTACAAGGACATTTAAAGAGAAAATATGATCTACAGTACTATAGTGTTTTCTGAATCCGGCTTGTTCTTCACATAAAACATTGTTATCTTCAAGAAAATTGTTTAACTTAATATTTAACAGAGAGCTCAATAGCTTTCCAAAGCAACCTAGGATTGTAATTCCCCTATACTTGTCTGGATCATTGACAGTTCCTTTATTCTTGTAAAGTGGTAGAATAATGTCTTTACTCCAAACATCAGGAAAAATAATTGACTCTAATAGGATATTAAATAGACAACAAAGTACAGGCAACATACTGGGAGGTGCATTTTTAGATACTCATTCAAAATGTTATCAAATAAAGAAGACGACTTGTTATATCTCAATAACTTGATAGCTTTTTCAACTTCAAGTTATGTAAAAGGAAAGTTAAGAATATCATTTTGTTCGGTAATGAGATCTACATTAATATTAGTAAAATCATTATCTTTATTCCTAAGATTTGTATTTAAATTATCAAAATGCTCATAGAAAACCTCACTTGAGATTTTATTCACAACAGACTTTCTTTCCCAGAATGCTTATTTAACAAGCTCAAATATGACTTGAGGTCAGAACATCTAAGACTCTTCACTTTCTTTACAAATTGATCATTGTATATTTTAACTTTTGCATCGATTTCTTTTTTATATTTCTTACTATTGTTTACCACTGCTTCATTATTTAATGCGGATTTATTGCGCCTATACGCATTTTTACTTCTATGATAGTTTTGCCGCAACTGTTTACAGCTAATATCAAACTAAGGTTTGTTATGTTTAATGACTTTAGAATCAGAAGGTGTTCTCTTCTGCTTTATCAGATTACACTTATTTGCAGCATTAACAATAATATTTGAGACATCTTCAATAATGGTATTAATAACATCACTGTTATACTTTTTTCTTTAATAAGCTCATTCATGACTAACAAAACATTGTCAATGTGTAATTGGTCGAACTGATTAACAAAGTCATCTGCCGCTTTCTTGTCACAGACAGGTGTGGTAAAAACATTGTTTTCAGTAACAGCAGTGGAATTGTCAACAGCCTCGACGAAATTGAAATGCTCTAAATTTAAACCAAGTTCTAATCATCAATAATACTAAAATCAGGTAAATGACCACTCCTTGCATCAAATTCCCAAAATATGCAAAAAAAAAAAAAAAAAAAAAAAAATGCAATCTTGGTATTTCGTACTCAAATCTAGATACAGTCGACTCTCGTTGTCTCGAAATCGTCGGGACTGTCGAAATCAAACTGATGCCGTAAGCGAGTGTCGTTAATCACATGGAACAAACAGTTGAAAATATATAAATACTAAGTTCAATGTCAGTTGTTTTTAAATCAACGATAAGAAGAAAAGAAACAAGGAACAACCCTATTGCTGAATGTTGAGATAAATAACAAATACCCAAAGTATCCCAGCTACTGATAACTCGACAAAATGATATGTCGACTTAATTTCGACAGTCCCGACGATTTCGAGACAACGAGAGTCGACTGTAGTTGTAAAGAACTGTACTGTGAACTTTCGGTAGGAATATATACAATTCCAAAAATACATAAATTGTCTTTAAACTTAAACCACATGCAATTTTCAGAGGAAGGATCTAGAAAAATAATTTCTCAAACAAAACATTTTTAATAAAAATATCCAGAGTTACGTTTACAAACTTCTCTGTTTACATGTTTAAATAAATAACTTTCTATACTGACTGAGTCAAATTTGTCTAACTTGGTTTCAGCAATACAACAAATGGCGTATTACTGAACAAACTCACCAAAATCTGGCATAAACAATTTTGGCATTAAACCACAAACATTTGTGAAAGAAAACTTGATAGTATGCATATGATCAGGCAGACAATATACATGATCAAGGGTATTGTAAGTATCAGGACTATAAAACTGACATTTATAAGAGATAATATCTGATGACATATAACTGTGAACCTTATGAACTAAAACATTTTCAGAATTGGAGCTAGAAACTGTAGCAGAACTGGTTTGACTAGAGTTAACATTTTTGTCAATATCATTGGAATACATATTGCACTCCCATTCCCCTTGTCTTCCTACTGAGGTTCTTCAGTCCGAGAGCCTCAAAGTTTGGTGACATTTCGATTCAAAACAAGTCATCTGGCGAACTAATTACAACCTTCTTTCCCTCAAAGTGGCATGAATGTTACCGTTTTTGTGTACACATTTGAGGCTGCTTATTTCCCTTTGCTGTATCCAGAAGCTTCATGCGAAGACCTGTATTGTCCTCTGTTATAAACACATCCATGAACTGCCTGGATTTCTTAAGGCATTTTCTTAAGTCTGAACACCTCTGCAACCTTACACATATACAAAACGCATTATGATCTACTTTTGTATTGCCAATGCTATGACATGTACTAATGTCACTATCCCTGAATACGACATGTGGAGTTGTGGCATCATGATCTTCAGCATCTAACAAAGAACCCTCATATCCTTCATCTCCAACAGACTCTGCCATATGGTTCAGAAGACCCAACACTTTCGGTGTGACTGTTTTTTTTTTCGTTTTTTTTTTTTCGTCATATATCCAACGATAGATCCCTATAGTTTCCCGCCTGCTGTACTGCTCTAAACGATCGTAATTGTATTTGCATACACGAATGTTAGCTTTGATTTTCTCTACATCTTCTTTAGAATCACATTTTTCAATACTGTCATGCAAGATCTCAAAATAATCATCCAAAATTTCTGCAACAGCTTCTGCAACAGGTTTCAAATCATCCTTTGACAACTTGTTTCCACCTTTCTTACTACCCTGGTTCATGATGTTACTTTAATCCAACCCTATATATAAAAAGTTTTGATAATCGCGAAATCTAATGACACCTGTTCAAGCTGTTGGATATTAAAAACCTTCCTTGTAAGCTCAAACGTAGATCAACTACACAAAGTATATATTGTGATCAATAAATTTTTAACGAAAGAGCGATGCTAAACTTATTCTACTTAAGTTTCATTCCTGTATCATCTGCTAAAGAATACCGGCATATAACGAAATGTACTTCTTATGCATCGCTTATACATCTTTTCAAGTAAATTTCATGACACATTTGATTAAAATGATAGCATATAATGTTTGTTGTTTTTTTAAAGCATTTGTGAAAATTACCTGTGTGTGGCTTATTTTTGGCAGTAACAATTTTCGGTAATTGCGTCGCTGTTGTTTTCGATAAGTAGTACCCACGATTTGGCAGATGTCGCTTACTTTATATGTTCTAAGACACTGAAGCGAAGAATATCGAAAAGATATATACATATTATTAATTGCTTATGAATTTATGGAAATATTGGAGTTTTCTCTCTTTACCGATATGTTTCAATGTGAACTAATTTGACATCAGAACTTCTTCTGCGTAGTAACTGTCGATTCAAAATTGCGGGTCTAAAGACTGCTTGCGTATGAGCGCTACGCAGTCCAAAAACGCAATTATAGGGGCAGGTAATTGAAAAAGCAAGGGGACCCCATTTTTCCCTGGCTTCTAGTGTAAATCTCTATAAGCATGCAAAGTTTAAGAAAATTATCTCCTCTAGTTTTAATTTCCTTCTTTGTCTATATAGTAAATACTGTTAGTTTATAAATCGAAGTTCCCCTAAATGTAAAAGCACGCATAATCGCAACTTTCGTTTCTGGTCATCATCCGGAACAACAAATACTTGATTGCGAGGAAATAGTTGAAACTGCACAATACATATACTTTCTTATCATAATTACTGCACTAAAAAAATATTTCCGATTGTGATATAAAGATTTACAGTTTTCAAACGTGTTTATAGTGAGTGTGCATATAATAGCTAGCTTATATTTCACAGGCGCGTCAATTTTGCATTCATTTAAAGGCTGTTAAATAATTAAGTATAGATAATTGGATATTAATGAAATATCATAAACTGGGCGAACTGGACATAAGTGTCGATTCTTTCTTTTTAAAGATATACTTTTTGCTTGGATTAACACACACTTGACGGTAAGTTTATTTGCATTTATTTTGTTTGTAAATAAATGAATAAACAATACACAAGAGCACCGCATGCGGATGCAAACGCTTTTTTTTTTGTTAAACATTTAAAAAAGAAAATCACAACTACAACTGTGCGCCTTCACATGCAAAGGTCAAGTACCATACCCTTTAAGTTTGACCTTTGACCTTGAAGGAAGACTTTGACCTATGCATGGAATAGAATATATACAACACAAAGATGTAAAATTTATAGACAAAAATTACCATGGTTTATCAATTGTTTTTTCGATAATCAACTCAAAACCGTAAAATTTTATGACAATTTTTTAAATGCTTTTTATCTGTCTTGTTATCCTGACCAAAATCACAACTGCACAGGTTCATATGATGACAATCAGTATACAAAGTTTAAACAAAATTATTGAAAAATGACAGAGAAATATATGTTTAAAGCTTGTCCAAAGTTACGGCAAAATAAGGTCAAAGAACAAGGTCGATAGATGAAATATTGAGGTATATCGATAGATGAAATATTGATGTATATCTGAATAGCCCTTGTCATGATGAATATGCATACCAAAATTGTACATTCAATAATGGAGAAGTTATGGCCAACGTAAAGATTCCGGATGATGGCGACATCGAAAAACAGACGAGCTAATACATAAATATATATGCATTAATCAAAGTAAAATGAAATAAGCCTGTACAATACAGCTGTACTGTATAATAGTTAATTTCCATTTGACCTTTAACCAAATAAAGCTACTAGACAGGAACTATTTTATAGTACATTTTTATTTTATTAATATAATTATTGCATGTATGTGCAAGAAAAAAGTGCCCTAATTCCCCAATACAGGCGAAAACGACACGAAAATCCCCACTCCTTAAGGTTGAATTACTGTTTCAAAAAAAAAAAAAAAATGAAATAAACATAGAGAAAAAGCATGCATTAATTATCATATGAATTCTCGTCAAGTAACTGCAATAATGTGATATATGTTTGTATCTGATGTACGTTGTAATGTAGTTAAACAATGAGAACCGATTATTTTTTATAGAATGATATTCATAATCCTGTTTTCGTAAGGTTAGGAAATAAATGCCATTACTTCTCTCTGATTACATCTGAAATTACCTATCAATGTTATATGAATATTTGACTGCGATATGAATGGCGTATACTCTTGAATTTGTAACATCAGTTTAATGCATTGCATACTAGTTATAATAGAAATGTGGAATCCTCATATTATTGTAAATCATATGCTTTTCGTTGGTTACTAATTTTCGCTGCTTTCATGATTTTTTTCCCACGAATATCAACCCAACAAAAATATTACATTTCGTAAGCAGTACGAATCCACGAATGAATGTACGCATGAATAAATGTTATATATATATATATATATATATATATATATATATATATATATTATTATTGCTGAGACACTAAAGCCCGTTGCTGTCATGGATATATATTACAACATCTTATTTACAAGCACACTAGCTTGTAGGATCATCCACTTCTTTTACCATGGGTGTATTAAGTTTTCCGTATACCTCTGCGTTGTCATTTCGGTATATATATATATATATATATATATATATATATATATATATATATATATATATATATTATATATATATATATATATATATATATATATATATATATATAATTGGCCTGAATAGAGATTCAGTTGTTTTTTAATCTCAACGAAAATTGTTAATTTTATATCATGCTATAAATATGTTTAAAAATGTTTGATTCACTTCTAAGATATGCTACTTCGCCTTCAGTCAGTAACATTTGAATTTTCTTGTTGGTGTTTTTTTAATTTAAGGCGATGGAAAGCATCAATGTCACAGCCGACGCCATAAGGGCCGGTACACACAGGGAGCTGGTTCAGCGATACATGTTCTTCATCATATTTCTATCGGTAATTGGCTCCTTCGGAATAGCTGGCAACATATTTTCTCTTCATTTCTATCAGAAAAAAGCAAGATCTTCACCTTCCATACTACTGATAAAAGCATTAGCAACTGTAGACGCTTCCGTGTGCTGCTTATGCTTCGGTGCTGTCATGGATATCTATTACAACATCTTATTTACAAGCACACTCGCTTGTAAGATCATCTACTTCTTTTACGATGGGTGTATTAAGTTTTCCGTATACCTCTGCGTTGCCATTGCGGTAGACCGATACAGACTGGTATGTAGACCGTTTGGAGAACGTATTGCAATCCGGTCAGCAAAATGGGTCATTGTAGCATCGCTTGTTTTTGCAATAATTAGTTCCTTGGACAATTGCTTTTTGTATGAAATTATTTCGGTTCCGATAGGAAATTACTCACCAGTTATATACGGCCATCGCTGTGGGGTTTCTAAAGATGAAGCCATACAGACATATATCTTAGTCACACACATTTTAGAAGCAGTTGGTGTCGTGGCCATCTTCTGCATCTTGATTTTTATCTATGGCAGTATCGTGCGCAGTCTCTACATTTTGAAGAGGCAGATCCGTGGGCTGGCCTCCTCTTCGTTGCAAAGGAAAGAAAGAACCACCACACTGATGATGTTTGCAGTGAGCGTGATGTTTCTCGTATTTTTCTCGCCATTACTCGTCCTGCGCATTTCGAATTTTACCAAGAGCGCACAAATGCAGAACGAGCTTCAGATGGCGTACACGTCAGTGTTTTTACACAGCCTGGTGAATCCACTGATCTATTGTATTTTTAACTCTGAGTTCAGACAATACATAAAGACACTTGTATGCCGGATTCCCGACAACGAAACATCTTTGCTAGGCAATGATCGGAATATCCAGATGACACGTGCGACCTTGTCTAGAAATGCTACTCCTGGACGGACACAACCGAATGAGATAGTTGCTACACAAACTAACGAAATTTGAAAAGGGTGATGAGACATAGGAGAAACCCGAACGTTATTTATTTCATAGTTCCTTTTCATCAAATAGAGATCGGGTCTTTCCGGTGTTTGCAGATATTGACTTGCATGCTACTAGTATCCTATAACTTCAACAGAATTACAGGCTGTCAATGGTCTACTTGGTTTACACATATATCATGGACATTGGTGACCCTATTAAGGTAAAATCTCTGTGATGGTTCCGCTACGTTATGGGCCACTTAACCTCTGCCAAGATAACCAAGGTACCCTAATGAAATGTAGCGGAACCAATAAAGGGACTTTACCTGAAAAAGGGAATTCAAGCAAATATTTGATTATAAAAATGACTGAGATTTATTACCTTAGAAATATATTCTATATTTCTGTCCACTTAGGTTATCAGTACATCCTCTAAGAATTCAGACTGGTAGGTATAAAAGAAACTTTGTAAATAGAAATGAACGATATTGTCTATGTTGTAACTCCAATCATATTGAGAATGAATATCATTCTGTTATCGTAAATCCGTATTAAAACAACATTAGAGTTAAGTTCATTAACAAATATTATTATATTCGTCCCTTTGCATACAAACTTATTGAGCTTATGCAGTCTGTCAGCAGGAAAGAAAGAAAAGAAAGAAGAATCCCTTGACTTAAGAAAATCTTTCATTAATATTGAAAGAGACATTGGTATTTCTTGAAATGATTTGAAATGAGTTTTATGCATTTGTATATGGATTTTAAATTATATATATATATTTGATAAACTAGAAATATAAATCATAACTTAGTCCATATCTATAAGGTTAAAGTCCGTCTATAAGTTAAGTCATTTTGTTGTGTGCTTGTATTATATTTGATATACTAAAAGTGTAAATTGGGTCTCATTTTTTGTATATATATATATATATATGTGTGTGTGTGTGTGTGTGTGTGTGTGTGTGTGTGTTTCTGTGTTATTTTAATTTTTTACTATTCTACGAATTTGTGTCTTTGGGTTCTGTTCGGTGGCATTTAAATGTTTATTTTGAATACTCATTACTATGAATGTACTTATATATCTGTTTATTTGGGTATTGTTTTGTGAAAATACATTATTATTTTGTATTACCATAACTGTGATGTACTGGAACACATTCTGTTTTCATACGCCATGAGTTTGATTTTAAGCAAGGCCATGAATGCAGAAATATTTAGTAGCGGGCGAAGCTCGCTCGCCCTACGGCATCGCGTAGACTTCGACATTGGATCGACATTTCAGAGCACTATGGACCTTTTTTTCGTCACCGCCGTTTGTCGTAATGGCAGCGCCAATTTGTTCACAAACTTAAAACTCGTTCTTCAAAGTTGGTAAAAAAACGTCGAATAATACTGGACCCAGTCCATTTTTGGGCTTTCGTCTGATCCAAATTTGTTGTTAAGCTTTGTTTTTACATTTGAACATTACAATTGTGCTTCGTTTTTAAGATAAATGCTTAAAAATAATTCAACTCACTTTCAGCTTAGATTCCGAAATCCGTTAGAAAATCTACCTTGCTGGGAACGCCATGACACCAACACTATCATTCGATTGCAACATTATTTTCCAATCACACGTTTTGGACTTCACTGATTTAACACACGATTTTGCTTTATAACACGAAGATATCTCAGAAAAATATACTACATGTTAAAAAACAACATTCTTTTTAATAATTTATTCAATAAGAAATATATTTTTTCAATCCAAGAAAATATATTTGTTCTCAAGAAATAATTATATTCTTAAAATATATTTATAAAAAAAAAAAAATTTATGTTCTAAAAATGGAAAAAATTTGAATTGTGGGATACCCAAATTAAGTTTGTAACAACGAATATCACTGGTTCGTATAGCCCAATATGGCAGTTTGCATCAGAACACGACCGAGGATCATGCGTATACTTTTCCTTATTCGCACGACCTTCTGTGTCTGTATGAAGCTCGAAATTTGAAAAGTAAGCACTCGTGCGTTTGCTGGTGAGGTGTATTTATGGAGGGCATTGCCACCTTGTGTGTACATTTTACATTTGTAGATTTGTAACTTGAAGATTTGTAATTTGCAGATTAGTGATTTGTAGATTGTAATTTGCAGACTTGTAACTTGTAGATTTGTAACTTGTAGATTTGTAACTTATAGATTTGTAATTTGTAGATTTGTAACTTTTAGAATTTGTAACTTGCAAATTACCAGTAGGTGTTGGTAAATGTGAAATTCTTTATTTGTAATAATAATTAGATAGAGGTATTTAGCAAATGGGGTGTTACAATTTGCAAATTAATAATGAAATAAGAATTTATTTAAGTATTGAAAATTAGAAATAGTAATTATAATATTAGTGGATAACCTTTTCCATATTCTCTCTGAACACTGTATTTTTCTTTTGTATCTAGAGCGGTGTCGGGTATTTCCGGATATTGGCTTTTCTCGGATACTGCTGTGTTTCACACCTTATTGTAAAGATATTCATATTTTAGGTGCATGCTAATGTACCTTGAAAATCCCGTTTGATATTTACAAACGGCTTAAATTTAAACCCTGGGGAAAATACATCTATGTAAAAGGTATGTATGTTAAACTACGTCTTGTTACATGGTGTGATTAAAGAGGTGCCTAGAGTTGCTATTTTCTACCACGAGTACATGTGTCGATATATTTGTGCAGAATAAACAGAAATTGTGACAAAATGTAGTTGCATTTCAAAACATGGGAAGGCCGTGTTACTGATATACAAAGATAGAAAAACCGACTGAAAACTACATAAGTCGGGTTTACCGGATACCTGTGCAAATTACATATATGTTATGCATAAATTAAAATTTGATGACAAAATATAACAGACAGATATATAGATTGCAAAAGACAATAAAATGAAAAAATATACATCAGCTCTCATTTCTTTAGAGACATTTAATGATTAGTATTGTCTGACACAGGAAGTAACTATATGACAAAAATAATAGTACACGCGATTATGATGACACCCCCATCACACACACACATACACTCTCCCTCTCGCTCTCTCTGTATGTCTATAAACAGAGAGAGAGCAAACGAGAGTGAGAGTCTATTGAAAAAAGTCTAAATGTAACTTAATAAATATAAAAAGAAAACCATTAAAATTAATTAAAAAATTTGAGTTGCTGGTCTTTAACTTGAGTATTAAAATATTTTCTGAGAGTATCTACATTTGTAACAGCCCACACTTTCTGACACCTGTTCTTTTGGTTTATCTAAGTATACAACATATGAATATGTGCTATACCCCTTTTTCGGCGATAGTTATATATTTACGCTCTGCAATAACTTATTGGTGGAATAAAAATTAGCATATATGTATTTCCTTAAAGTTATAAAAATATTACTAAAATGATAATGAGAAAGAAATAGAAACGCATTGGGAAATTATTTGGATTAAGTGTTTACGGTTTTCTTTATATCACACGTGTGTGTGTGTGTGTGTGTGTGTGTGTGTGTGTGAAATTATATTTTGATACAAAGTTCCTCGTGATGTTTATTTTTGTTATCATTATAATGAATGATTTTGAATTTTGATCAACTGAAATTGGAAATAAAAAACATAATAAACTTACAGAACAGAACTGTAGTTATACTATTACATTCTATGTACTTAATTATATGAACATGAAATTACTTTTGAATAAATGTTTATATCACATAAAAATGTTTCCTTGTTCTTGCTGTCAGCTAAATCTTAGAAAAATAGAATACTTTTACATTCAAGAACTCGATTTTTTTAGAAATAATGACAAAATAAATAGTACTTACATATATTTAGATTCGTCAGCACAAAACTTGTCCAATTTTACTCAATGGCATTTTGAAAAAATATGTAATGGTTTAAAATATTGATTTTTTTATCCAAGGTCTTCGTAGTCATTTCCAGGCCGTTGTGAACGCACCTGCGGTTTGTAGTTGAACCAGAAACATGGTCACCAAATAGTGCCCGTCCAGTACACGTGAATAGGCCAAATACAAGGGTCATTGTATACATCCGCTCTTTGTGCTTGTCACTACAAAGGAGAACCAGACACGTGGTCACCAAATAGTGCAGTCCAGTACTCGGGAATAGACCTAACACAGTGGCTATTGTTCACGTTTCCGCTCCTTAAATCAATACCTCTATTCATTGATAACTAAAAATAGAGACTCTGTTGTATTTGGCCTTGGAAACAAGTGATGCAATCGTGGTGAAATACATAGTCATTTGATGGTAGGAGGTTGAACAGAATAGAGGTTGAATCGAAGTTAATATCTATATATGTGTGTATAAATATCTACAATTATATATATAATTATTCATAGTAATAAGTAGATAAATCTATAAATCATGGTTTTTATAATGATGCTTATTTTTATCATTATCATTATTAATTCTCATTATTTTTGTTTATATTACATATATTATACTTAATTTAGATGTGAAAAAGTAGTAGATCTGGAAGTGTTTCCGGATGTGTCACGTGATCGCGAATAAGTTATGTATAAATCATTGACCGTGAACTTTACTTAGCGATATAGCGTGTGTTACAAGAGCGTGGGGGTCCTGCTTTTGTGTATTTTTAGAGAAAATTATCCGACTCGAGGGGACGTGTACGACTTTAGGGTGAATTGACGTCGTTAAGGTGTCGTTAAGGTGCAATTGAAAGTAGGGATTGGGTTGCGATAGAACCCCTCCTGTAAGGTTATCCCTTTCTCATTAAATTGTGACCATTATGGTCCAGCATGTGATCATGTGGTCCTGCATGTGTTGTCTTTGAGGAATGTATTAGACATGATATGGCTACTTGAATTTACCACCGCTTTGACAGTGTTTCAGTCATATAGCGACGTCCAACTAATTACAGGTGGAAGAAAACCCCGAATGCACGGAGGCGTCCGGGTGTAGTATGTATTAGAGGAATTTAAGGAATTGAAATGTTTATAAAGGTGTATAAAGACGCAATCAGATGAAAAAATACCCAATTTAAACTAGAGTGGGGCTTGACATATATGGATAAGAGCAAAACCTGAAATCGGCTGCTGATGTTAATGTTTTTTTTGCGTTGTTTTGCATTCTTCTTTTCGCTCAGTATACATCGTTTGAGAAATAGCGAAATTATGAAAACATTTGGAGCATCGATTCGTGATCTCATAATATATGCTTAATGCGCAATATTAGCAAATCAACTTCACTCTCGGCAGGACTTTGAGAAAACACTATGAACGAATTAATATACAAGTAATGAAAAATTGAAAGGAAATCGGATACAAAGAGAGTCGGCATCTAGGTCTAAATACCTAACAGAGATCTGCAACTCTCATATAGGTAAAGAGCAAATCACAAGAAGCTCTATTAAGTTACGTGCGCGATCATATTACTGCGAGTTATATGTCAAGTTGCTTATATCAATTATAATTATACTGAGTTTTTCAATTTATTGCCAATAAAACCAAATATGTAGGTCACTAATAAGATAGCAGATCTCTTTTAAGGGTGATAACGTCAGTTAGGCGTTTGCAGGCATCTGCAAAATGTAAAGTGTCTCAGCGAGATTTTTTTTTTTTCGTCACGAAAAATAAAAAGTTAATTCGGACAGTTTTGTATCTCTGTTGAATATGTCTTTGTCTGGTCCAATAAGGCGAAACCAGTAAGCTTGAAAACAACGATGCTGACGTTCTCCGCCCTGGCTTCTGTCCAGAAAATTATCAGACAACATTTATAGCGCAAAGTACTGGCTCAACCCAGGAACTGTCGGGAGGGAAAAGTTGTAAGGACGTGATTCTCAGCCCCTTTTGAGTATTCAGGGTATTTTATGTACAGTTTGCGTAAATGATTTTCCTTGTTTAGCGTTTCACAATTTCGTTATGCTTTCCATTGCAATTATCCGAAAGCTATTTAAATCTAAATCTAAACAAAGAAAATATTTAACGAGAAGCATGTCCCACACGTTTTCCCTAAAATTTTATCACGTGGGAATAAACTTATGAAGAAGGAACCCTAGCTCGTATTCTTATATGACCCCGGTTACAAATGGCGCCCAACGTGTATTCTTCATCTGATGACTATTCTACAAGAGCCAGGAGCATGAGAATGACGATTGTGTCCTACAAGAGCCAGTGAGATCCAGGATTTTGATCAACAAGCCGCCTGACGCTCTAAGATAGTGTTTCCCAAGGACCAGGATTCGGACCAACAAGCCGCCTGAGAAGTGTAACAGCTGTGTTTCTCATGTGTTTGTGTATTTCAAAAGAGAGTCAGTACAGCCAGTGTTTTCTTTCTTAAATACCGGTATCTATTTTTTTCAAGTGTTATAGCCATCATTTCGTTTTTCTTCACGCGTTCATCAAAGAGCTCTTAACTTTTACGAATCTAGGATTCCAGGGAGTGACTTCTACAATCGGACCAATGTGTGACTCATCAGGACGACGCTGGACCATACTTTGTTTTTTTTTTTTATATATATGTGTAATGTAAATATTCTTTTGAAATTTCTTATGGAAAATGGATTATTAGGATCAGTTTTCATATCATGTGAGTACATGTATATTATTTGTCAAATTTTATTTGTCTGTAGCATTTAAAGTAGCTATCAATCTATATTTTACTAGTACAAGTTATTTTTGTGCTCGTTGTTGTTCTCTACAAATCACTTCAATTGTAGATCTCTTCAAATCATTTGTTGACATCATTAATTGAATTATTGATACCAACAATTCATTTGTTGATATCTTCAAATCAATTAGGGATAAGTATTCATTTAATTTAATTGTAGATCTCTTCAAATCATTTGTTGATATCTCCAAATCATTTGTTTATATCAACAATAGATTTGGAGATATCAATAATTATATATCAAGATCAACAAACTATTTGTTGATTTCATTAATTCATTTGAAGATCTCTCCAAATCATTTGTTGATATCTTCAAATGATTTGTTGTTATAAATCATTCATTTGATGATATCTCTAAATATTGGAAGATATCTTCAAATATTTGAGTTTATGTAGATTTTGCGTTCCATAGTAATTTGACTTATTATTTTTTTCTTTTTCTCATCAAAATTTCAGTGTAAATTAATTATATTTTACCAGACAGCATAAATTATGGCTAACGGATAGATTTTGATTGTTTTGTTATTCAGTTGGAATATAATGTAAGCAACATAACTAAAAGTGAAAACTAAAGTAGACACACCTATGTGACTGTTTCTTAATGTGAAATTTATATTTGTGTAAATTTTGTTAGAATTTTATTTTAGTATCTATAATTGTTTTTCTCTTCAATGTTATTTCCATTCTCTGTCTGTCTGTCTTTCGGTCTATCTGTGTCTTTCCATCCTTTTCATTATCTCCCAATCAGCATTGCACTGGCAATGAGAGAAGAATTTGGGATATATTTTATAATGCATTGATTACATGATTTTGTGTTCATATATGTGTATATATATGTTGTGGATAAATGTTACATGTGATTTTGTAGCTGTAAGTAGACAATAGTAAGTAGTTATATGTAGTAGAAATTCTAGACAGTGCATAGTACCAGATGTTGTATATAAGTATTAGAAATACTTAGAATTTGGAATTAGAATTTGAGTATTAGTATATCAGTTTTGCTTATAAACGCATCGTATAGAATTTTTCGTGATATTCTGAATTTCATTTGACCATGGCGGAAGGAAATGTTACCATGACGGAGGAGGAAATGGTTGAACATCTCACCAAATCTGGTAAGTTCAAAGTTTTAAGTTTAAATACAGAAAAGGAAAATTCCATTGGTCTATCTAAAAGAAATAGAGCAATTGGAAGGGGTCGTGGAATATTGTCAAATTTAATCTCTACCCCAAAAGAAATTAAACCAGAAGGTCAGTTTGATTGTCAGTCAAACATTTTGTCTGAGGGTAAGTTTGAGACTCATTACAGTCAAACTATACCTAAGTTACTGACATTTTCTGGCGAAGAACCAGTGACAAATGGAGAATGCACTTACAAAGAAGGGTATTATGAGATCCAATGCTTACAATCTGACCAGAGAGTCAGTGAAAATATTTTGTTTCAGTCTCTAAGAAAGTCCAGATCCTACACAAAATGAACTCTATGTTTTCAACCCCTACTGATAATAATAATGTTATGCAAGAGTTCTTCAGTGCTTTTCAACCCAAACATATAACAGCTTCTGTTGTTGGCCAAACGGAGGCTGACAGAGGTAAAGGCCAAAAAAATCCAAAATGCACCAGTAATTGGGCCAAAGAATGAGAGCCCTGTTATTTTAAATGGTCATCCTTTCACTGCTTTGGTTGACACAGGCTCTATGATTACAACTTTATCTCAAAGTGTATATAATAAAATGAAGATTAAACCTGAATTGCTGTCTTTTAAATATATTGGTATTGACCTTTCCACAGCTAATGGGTCTGAACTGAAATATTCAGGTTATATTGAGTGTAGTATTTCCTTACCATCAGTCCCTGATACAATATTTGATGTTGCTGTCTTAGTTACACAAGACACATATTTTAGTGAAACTTGTCCAGTTATTGTTGAGACGAATGTGATGAATTTGTATAGAGGTACTGGGGTGTCAGACAGTTTACCCAGTGAGTGGAAAGTTGCTATTGCAAATATTTATTGCAGTTCAGTTGCAGCAGTGGGTAGTCTGAAATTAAAAAAAAAAAATACATGTTGGACCCTATGAAACCACCACAGTGACTTGTCTTGTTAGGCACTGTGATACATCTTTATCACAGGTGGTAACTGAAAATTTTGACAGTGATGCAAATTACTCAGTAAGTCCAAGAGTTCTCAAGTTGCCAATCCAAGGTTATAATAAAATTTCAGTGTTTGCAACTTAACTGGTAAACCTTTGACTTTGAGACCAAAGACCAAATAATGTAAAGTCAGTGAGGTTAAGGTATTAGACAACCTGACCAATGTACCTGGTCATATGTCTGATCCCAGTCATCAACAATTGATGATTTGGGTATTAACGTGGAGAAAGACAATTTATCCCCTGATCAGATACAGCAAGTAAACTGTCTGTTGAACAGTTATATACATATCTTTTCAACGGGCGCCACAGATATTGGCTCTACATTTTGTTGAAACACAAGATAGTGTTAGAGGACGCTACACCTTTCAAACAGCCATATAGGAAAATACCCCCAGGCATGTATGAAGAAGTAAGACAGCACATCTAGGATATGTTAGATGCTTAGGTCATCAGAGAGTCAGAAAAGAGGATGATTCACTGAGATTCTGCATTGACTGGAGACAGCTAAATGCTAAAACTCGGATAGATGCATATAATCTTCCGCGTTTTGATGACATTGTAGACAGTCTGTCAGGTGCAGCGTTCTTTTCCAAACTTGATCTTAGATCCAGTTATTGGAATGTGGACGTAGAAAAGGAAGACAAGCCCAAAACATCTTTGAGCTGTGATAACCTTTTTTTCTATGGATGGAATCGGCTTGGTTTGGTCTTACTAATGCACCTGTTACATTTCAACGTCTAATGGAGAAATGTATAGGAGATCTTCATTTAAGGAATGTCTTATGTCTTATTTTCCTTGATGATTTACTCATTTTCTTTAAGACATTTTCTGAACACTTAGAACGCCTTAAGTCCTGTTTTAGCAGACTTGCTGAACATGGTCTTAAATTAAAGCCGTCTAAGTGTGATTATTTCAAAACATTTGTCGTCTACCTCGGATATGTCTTAAGTAAGGATGGTATTTCTACTGATCCTGAAAAGGTGTCTGCAGTTATCTCTTGGCCTGTCCCTAAGAATATCAAAGAGCTACGTCAATTGCTGGGTTTTAGTAGTTTTTTATCGTAGATTTCTTGAGAACTACTCCAGAATTGTCGAACCTCTTAATCATCTACTTGGTGGACACAGTACTAATGCCAAGCAGGTAAGCGGAAAAGTGGGTCAAAGAAACCAAAACTCAAACCAGTACAATGGATAGTGGTGAGGCTCAGGAAGAGGCTTTTGATGCTAAAGAGTGTCTGACTACTTCACCTGTTCTGGCGTATGCACAGTATGACAAGCCATTCATTGTAAGGACTGGTGCTAATTCTCATGGCCTGGGAGCTGTGCTGTACCAGAACCAGGAAGGTAAAGACCGGGTGATTACATATGCAAACAGGAGTCTGAAACCATCAGAAAAGAACTATCCCGCTAATAAACTGGAATTTCTAACTCTGAAATGGGCTATCAGTGATAAGTTTTATGACTATCTGTATGGTAATCGGTTTGTTGTCACCACAGACAATAACCCATTGACATATGTGAACACCACTGCAAAGTTAGGTGCAACCGGTCACAGATTGTTGGCATCCTTGACTGCATTTGACCTTGAAATCAAATACAGTCCAGGTAAAATCAATGCAAATGCTGATGGTCTTAGTAGAAGATCACATGAAACCACACAGGTATCTTCCAATGTTTAAAGGCTATTTGTCACCACCACTTGTAGAGTGTGTGGCATCAGGGAACTGTCCTGCCTTTGCAGGAGAGTATTGCGCTCAGTTCTCTCCACTTAAACAAGTTGACTGGAAGATACCCCCAACCTCAGGATGCTGACTTGATTAGAGTTTCTGACTTCCTGAGAAGCAGTTCCTGTCCCAGGGGGAAAAGGCTTTCTAATGAGTCCATGGCTGTGCAGAAGTACCTGAGAGAATGGAAGATGTTACACCTCATTGATGGTATTCTGCACAGAACTGCTTCTCTGGATGGACAGCAAGTCAAACAGCTGGCCATACCTTCAGCCTTTTGAGACCATGCCTTACGTGGAGTCCATGATGAGGTTGGCAATCAAGGCAAGGATAAAACTTTATGGTTGCAAGGCAAAGGTTCTATTGGCCAGGTCTTGAGAGGGATGTGGAGGCCAAAATTCAGAATTGCAATAGATGCATTCTTAGGAAGAATCCTCAACAGATTGATGAGCTATGTAACATCGCTACCTGAGGTCCCATGGAGTTGGTCTATATTGACTTCCTATCCCTGGAACAGTCCAAAGGAGGGTATGAACATATTTGGGTTGTAACAGACCACTTTTCTAGGTATGCTCAGGCTATACCCTGCAAGAATTAAACTGCTCAGACTACAGCTCGAGTACTTTATAAGGTTTTACTCATTCCCAGAGAGGTTACGCGTAAATTCGAGAGTGGAGTTACAAAGGAATTGTGCAAGGTGGCAGGGGTAGCCCAAAGAACTACCCCATATCACCCAATGTCTAACCCCGCTGAGCGTTTCAACCAGACGTTACTCAAAATGCTAGGTACTCTTGAGGTTTATAAAAAGGCAGTCTGAAAATCCTATATTGAACCCATAGTCCAGGCCCCGAGGTTATAAACATTTTTCGTGCTCAACTCGAGTTTCTGCTCAAAGGTAAATTGTTCTAGTCAGTTAAGTTTTTTTTTCAAATTTTGCTATACTTTCTCTTTTCCACAGTTAGCCCCTACTACAATTTACGTAAATTCACTATCAAAGTTACTCAATTTGTTTTGATATACATAAAATAAGCAAACCAAGTTTCAGTCTCAAACTGAGTTGAGCTGGAAAGAGTTTTATAACCTCGGGGCCAGGCCTATAATGCAACCAAGAGTGATGCCACGGGGTTTTTCCCATATTTCATAATGTTTTGGTGGCATCCTCGGTTACCCATAGATGCCAATCTTGGATCATATCCAGAGAATGAAGGCCCTATATCCCCCTGGTTTTGTGCAAAAACTGCAGTCTCGCTTGCAGCACGCTTTCCACTTAGCTGCAGAGGCCTCAGCGAAGCAAGCATCACATAACAAGGCTTACTATGACCGCAAGGGCAGTGCTAGCAAATTGGAGATTGGGGACAATGTACTGATAAGAAGAGTGCATTTTGAGGGAAAACATAAGCTGGTTGACAGGTGGGATTCAAAGCCTTATATTATTAAGGAATTTCCACAAGCTGACTCTCCAGTGTTTGTAGTCAGGCTAGAAGATGGAATGGGACCTAAGAATACTCTTCATAGAAATCTTCTTTTTACCCATCAATGGGTTGTCTCTTCAGTATTCTAAAACTGAAACCACAGGTGAATCAGAATCTTGGAAGACCAGAAGGAAACCCAGATTCCCTCCCAGAATCCTTCTACCCTACTCCTTCTGAGTCTGATGGTTCCTCTTCCTCCTCTGACGCTGAAGTCTACATCATACCCTAGAGAAGAGCTCACCACAGATCTAAATGGGCTGTGCCCAGAACAAACACTTTTTGTGATAGGTCTGTGAGTGAAACTGAGCACTCTCAAACCCCAGTCACCAGGAATGTGACAAATCAGACCTACAACTCTATGACTGGTAGAACTGTAGATACCAGTAGTGAGTACCGGTCAGTCCCAACAATAACTGGACCAACTGGTGCAGTGTCTCAGTCTCAGTCTGTAGAACCAGTGCGCAGGTCAAGACGAACTGTTAGACCGCCAGAACGGTTTGGAGAATGGATTAATCCCATTATTGCAGCTTACCAGGAACTAGACCCCTGAATATGGAAAGTTACGTTTAATATATATTGATTTGGCAGTGTTTGATGTATTTTTTTTGTTTAATTTTGATTGCTATATTAAATGCTATCTTTTGCAGTGAATCCACATGCAAATTGGTACAGAAACTGTTTATTTAAGCATGGTTGCATTACTTTGCAGGATGTTGAAAAAGAGATCTAATATTTGATTTTCTCTGTCAGTAGTAAATATATTTATTTTAAATAATTTATTGTGATTTTTTAATATAAATGCCTACATCAGAGTTGACTCTGAACGTCATACTAGCAGTGTTTTATTATTTTCAGTCCCAGTTATGTACAGAGTTTCAGCACTGGTTATGCACCGTGTTTCAGCACCGGCTATGCACAGTGTTACAAATGTAAACACAGCGGTCCTAGATTTAGTATAGGCTAGTGTAGTGTAGCACAGTATAGTTCCTACTGTAGTGAAACACGTACTGCGAGTTTTATGATGTGCTGGATCTTGTATTTCAGCATTAATAATGATTTAATGTGATACTATAGTAATTGAATGTCGTATTTGAAATGTTAGGAGACATTTTATCCCCTCCCAGGGAGTTTGTAGACAGGGTATTATTGAATAGTTTGTTTGTATAAGTCTATTTATATTATCATGGTGTTATTTGTCCTGTCAACTATTGAACATGTCTCATGTCATCTCCGAGTTATTTTTACCAATTTGGCATGTGAGTGAATGAGTCAGATTGATAGGTGATCACTCTCTGCATGAATTTCTCCATCTTTTTCATATCTGGCATGAGCTATTCTTACCTGTCACACCCTTCAAAGTTTTCCTTCTAAAGTTCTTTGCATAAGTAAATCATTCTCTGTTGGGTTTACATCCAGTAAACACCAAGTGCCTTAAGTGTAACTTGCATGTTTAATGCTGTTATCAATATTATGACTCAAGAGGACTTGTCGAGAATCCTGTTCGCCGTTAGATATTTATTTATCGTCATAACTGTCATGTGAGAATAAACTTATGAAGAAGGAACCCTAGCACGTATTCTTATACGACCCCCTGTTACATAATAACTGGTGTAATTTTGATTTCTCACTAGCTTAATCAATACACAATCATGTCTGTTTATGTGCTTCTTTTGTCAAATTTGTTTTCAACGTGAATCTCTAACTTTTACTCAGCGACCCCGTGTATTGATAGAGGGTTGTTTCAAAAGCGTTATTAGCAGTTTATATTAACAAATTCCAGAGAACAGTACTGTAGTCAATATCTTACATGACATCCATACATGTTCTCAGTCTCATTTCATGATTATTGTAATAATGATCTTTTTTAAATCCACTGTGAATTAATTTTATTAAAAAATATGATAAAATTGATTTTTAAATAAGATATATAGCTATAATATGACTTTCTTCATAAAGAATAACCAAATTTGACAATTAATTCATGCATGGTTTTCTTGTTCCTAATCTAGAAGTTTTACATATTGGAAAATTAATACATGTAGGAGATTTGCATAAATAAAAAAATAAACATGCATTTTTTGTTTAATAAACATGCATTTTTTGTTTCAGGTCCAAATCAAAGTTTGTGAAACAAGACCATGAATTAGTTACACAGCAGTGTTATGTGAAGATAAGATAAAGATAAAACAAATGCATCATTTTTCATGGAAATGAATGAAACACTGGGCTAGATAGAAATAAACTAAACTGAGTTGATTCGGAAAAAGTGTTTCAAGGAAAGAATGCCTATGCAAAGTAGGAAAAAAATGATTTTCATGTAAATTGCAAATATCTATATATCACACATGTATGTATTTATTATCTCTACAGTGTTAAGTTGTCTTTGGTTTGGAAATGGAAAATACCACAAATCAAATAAGAAGTACTGTTTTTTACTTATTATATGAAATAGCAGTATGTGCTTGACAGAAATAGTAATTCAGATCAACACATTGCACTGGTAAAACAAGATCAACACGTAGCACAGGTGAAACAAGCAGTATAACTTATTCAGTAAAAACTTGTAAGTGTCATTAAAACCACCTTTATCTTGCTGTGACAGTTGTGGCGAAAAGAGAGAAAAGAACAAGTGTAACGATAATGTTCGAAAAATTAGAATATTACAAATTTTTGATGGTATTTCACCTCATGCAGTGTTGGAATTTGGAATTAAGCTGGTTGGATTTTAGTTTATATTTCTGTCAAATATTTGCGCTGAGGTTGTCAGCATATTTTAACATATCCATCCTGATGATCATAATTAATGCTTTTCAGATTGCAGAAAGCAGACAAAGGCCTGGTGTATGCTCTCATTTCAAAGTCAGACGTTGGTGAATGTTGAAATTATTTTGTTATATCATAATGTAATCTTAGAATATCAATAAAAAAAATCAAAATATACTGTGCCATTATTCAGTATGTGTTTGAGAGAGAGAGAGAAGTAGATGTCCAAAGTCTTATATGCTGCAAGATCAAACATTAAAATTTCCAAAAAGAAAAATCAAATCAAACAATTAAAAAAGGAATCTATCATATAAATTTATACAGAAAACATCTAAACAGATTCAAAGGTTTAGTTTAATATTATTAATTCTACTCTAACATGGAAACGAGTTCTTATATTAAATTTGCAGTTTCATTGGCTGGACCAGTACTTTGTGCCTGCACTTGAAAAGGTGCAAAGGTCCTTGCTCATTTTAATCTAGAAAGGGGAAGGTACAGTTTTAGTTTTTGTTTTCTTTTTCATTTCTTTCTGATGATTAATATGTTTTCATGTCCTAATAACATGTGAATGGAGTTGTGTGTGTAGATAAAGATTATTGCAAAGATAAGTATGGGAAATGGCACTCAAAGTCAATGTATATTTACTTTAAACACCAACTTATCTCACTCTATATAGATATTTAATTCATATGGATTTGGGTTTTTTTCTCTTGCCGATTCGCACTACTTTTAAAATCTTCAATTACTATATTAGACTCTCTCTCTCTCTCTCTCTCTCTCTCTGTTTTAGCATTGAGATAAATTGTGTATTTGCATTTTTCCATGTTATTCACAGACTGCACTAATATTTATCGCGTGTTTATATAAAAAAAGATGGAACAAAAAATAAAAAAAATATATAATGATCAATGAAGTAAAATATAAAGAATGATGGAGAGCGAGAGAAAGTGCATGAAATTTCATCAATTCAAACATATAAACGAGTATCTTGAAAATAAAATTTTAAGGTTAAAAAAATTTTTAAGGTTAAAAAAATTTCATAATGACGCTATGACAATGGCTAAAAATAGACAAGAGTGTGTAAAGCACCCTGATGGAAGAAGTCGTTTAATTTTCTCAATTGTGTATGGTTTATTATGATGTCCAGTCAGGAAAAATCTTTCATAAATAAACAAAATGGCCGCCGATTGAAAAAATGTTGACGTTGACGGACTATATTGACGTCGTTAGGGTGTCGTTAAGGTGCAGGAATGTGACGCGATGGGACTCCTACTGTATAGGTTTATGCTTTTAATCGTTTGATATGATAGGGTTATATCAATCGATCGGAGAGATCACTGCATCTTCCTTATAAATGGATGAATTTTCTTTAAAACTCCCAGGAAAATCCATTAAATTCGCTATCAACTTAGTTGTGGGAGGAGTAGTTAGTAATTATTGATCCACATTTGTGTACCTGTAATTTGTGATATCGATTTTCTTTCGGTTTGGTGCTAGAATGACAATCAGTACCAAAAGAAAAATAGAGCGACTCAATGGTGGGACTAATACTGAACCGGAATATAACCGGAATATAACGAAATGCAAAGTTTATGAAAAGTATTTGCCGTTGTTTTAATTTTCCTTCCTTGTCTATGAAGTAAATCTTGTTACTGTAGGAAATATCTTTAAAAATATGAGTTTAAAAATCGAAGTTCACCTAAATGTAAATGTACGAGCAATCGCAACTTCCGTTTCTGGCCATCATCCGGAACAACATGATACTTGATTGCGAGGAAATTGCACAATACATATACTATCCGATTAAAATTACTGGACTTAGAAGATATTTCCGATTGTGATATAAGTACACATATTTGCAGTTTTCAAACGTGTATAAAGTAAGTGTACACATAATTACACGAGAAAGAGAGTCAACGTTCGATGAAATAGCGTGACATTCTCTCATGTTAGTCTCATGTTAAAATAGCTAGCTGATATTTCATAGGCGGAACAAATTTGCATTCATTTAAATGAAGTCAAATAATTAAGTATAGATAATTGGATATTAATGAAATATTATAAACTGGGCGAACTGGACAGAAGTCTCGATTCTTCCATTTTAAATATATACTTTTTGCTTGGATTAACACACATTTGACGGTAAGTTTATTTGCATCGATTTTTTTTATAAATAAATGAATACACAATAAATAAGAGCACCGCCTGCGGGTGCAAACGCTCGTCTATATTGCCATCGTTTATTTTTATTTGTGTGTTTGTGTGTGTGTGTTTAACATTTAAAAAAGAAAGTCACAACTAAAACTGTGCGCCTTTACATGCAGAGATGAAGTACCATACCCTTTAAGTTTGACCTTTGACCTTAAAGGATGACCTTGATCTATGCATGAAATAGAATGTATATAACACAAAGATGTAAAACTTTTAGACAAAAATTTACCATGCTAATCCATTGCTTTTCGATAATCAACACAAAACCGTAAATTTGAGGACAATTTTTAAATGCTTTTTATCTGTCTAGTGATCAATCCCAAATTCACACCTGCACAGGTTCATATGATGACAAATCAGTATACAAAGTTTTAAAAAAATCATTGAAAAACGACAGAGACATATATATTTTAAAACTTGTCCAAAGTTTTGGCAAAATAAGGTCAAAGATCAAGGTTAGATGAAATATTGAGGTATATCTGAAAAGCCCTGGTCAAGATGAATATGCATACCAAAAATAAAAGTTGTATGTCAATAGCAGATAAGTAATTGCCAATGTTAAAGTGTGTTTGTTTTTGTTTTTTTTTTTTTTTTTTTTTTTTTTTTTTTGTTTTTTTTTAAACATTTAAAGAAAAACAGGCAAAGTTGAAGGTGAAGGCAAAAAGTCCGAAAGTGTAACATTGATGGAAAGATCTTGCCACAAAGAATTCACATGTGATATATCAGTGCCCCGTTGGTAACGGTTCTGAAATGACAGGCATTTTAAAGTTTTCAAAAGTTACAGCAAAGATAAGTCAAGGTCAATATGTGAAATATTTGCATATGTCTGGATAGGCCTTGTCAAAATGAATATGCATACCAAAAATGAAAGTTGTAAAATCAATAACAAAGAAATTATTGCCAACTTTAAAATTCCGAACGACGACGACAGCGCGGATGCCGTAGTTATGACAATAGCTCGTATTTTTTCTTCGAAAAACAGACGGGCTTATAAATTAATATGCATTAAGCAAAGTAAATTGAAACAAGCCTGTACTATATACTAGTTGATTTTCATTCACCTTTAAACAACAAAGCGACTAGACAGGAACTATTTTGTACATTTTTATTTTATTAATATAATTATTGTATTTATGTGCAGCAAAAAATGCCCCAAATTCCCCCTAAAGGTGAAAACGACACGAAAATTCCTCCTCCTTAAGGTAGAGATACTGTTCCTAAAACAAAAACAGAGATAAAAACATGCATTAATTATCATATGTATCCTCGTCAAGTGACTGCAATAATGTTATATATGTTTGTAGTTGAAAGTACGTTGTAATGTAACTAAACAATGAGAACCGATTATTATTACAGAATTATATTTATAATTATGTTTTCGTAAGGTTAGGAAATAAATGCCATTGCGTTTCTCTATTTCCATCTGAAATAACCTATCAATCTTATATGAATATATGACTGCGATTTGAATGGCGTATACTCTTGAATTTGTAACACCAGTTTAATGCATTGCATACTAGTTGTGATAGAAATGTGTAATCCTCATGTTATTGTCAAATCAAATGCTTTTCGTGGGATAATGATTTTCGCTGCTTTCATGAAAGGTTTTTTTCCACGAATATCAACCCAACAAAAATAGTTCATTTCGTAAACAGTACGAATCCACGAATAAATGTATGCATGAATATTTTTTTAATAATAATTTTCTTAAATAGAGATTCAGTTGTTGGTTTTTTGTCTCAACGAAAATTGGTGATTTTACAGCATGCTATAAATATGTAAAAATGTTTGATTCACTTCTAAAATATGCTACTTAGCCTTCAGTCAGTAACATTTGTTTTCTGTTGTTGTTTTTATTAATCTAAGACGATGGAGAGCATCAATGTCACAGCCGACGCCATAAGGGCCGGTATACACAGGGAGGTGGTTCAGCGATCCATGTCTTCCATCATATTTCTATCGGTTATGGGCTCCTTCGGAATAGCTGGCAATATGTTTTCACTTCATTTCTATCAGAAAAAAGCAAGATCTTCACCTTCCATACTACTGATAAAAGCATTAGCAATTGTCGACGCTTCCGTGAGCTGCTTATGCTTCGTTGCTGTCATGGAAATCTATTACAACATCTTATATACAAGCACACCCGCTTGTAAGATCAGCTACTTCTTTTACCATGGGTGCATTAAGTTTTCCGTATACCTCTGCGTTGTCATTGCGGTAGACCGATACAGACTGATATGTAGACCGTTTGGAGAACGTATGTCAATCCGGTCAGCAAAATGGGCCATTGTAGCATCGCTTGTTTTTGCAATAATTCGTTCCTTGGGCCATTTCTTCTCGTATGAAATTATCTCGGTTCCGATAGGAAATTACTCACCAGTTGTATACGGCCATCGTTGTGTGGTTTCTAAAGATGAAGCCACACAGACATATATCTTAGTCACACACATTTTAGACACAGTTGGTATCGTGGCAATCTTCTGCGTCTTGATTTTTATCTATGGCAGTATTGTGCGCAGACTCTACATTTTGAAGAGACAGATCCGTGGGCTGGCCTCCTCATCGTTGCAAAGGAAAGAAAGAACCACCACACTGATGATGTTTGCAGTGAGCGTGATGTTTCTCGTATTTTTCACGCCATACCTCGTCCAGCACATTTCGACCTTTGCCAAGAGCGCACAAACGAAGAAAGAAACTACATTAACTCTGATGGCGTACACCTCAGTGTTTTTAAACAGCCTGGTGAATCCACTGATCTATTGTATTTTTAACTCTGAGTTCAGACAATACATAAAGACACTTGTATGCCGGATTCCCTACAACGAAACATCTTTGCCAGGCAATGATCGGAATACCCAAACGACACGTGGGATCTTGCCTAGAACTGCTACTCCTGGACGGACACAACCGAATGAGATAGTTGCTACACAAACTAGCGAAATTTGAAAAGAGTGATGAGACATAGGAGAAACCCGAACGTTATTTATTTCATAGTTCCTTTTCATCAAATAGATATCGAGCCTTTCCGGTGTTTGCAGATGTTGACTTGCATGCTACATGTACTAATATCCAATAACTTCAACAGAATAACAGGCTGTCAATGGTCTACTTGGTTTTCAGATATATCATGGACATTGATGAACCTATTAAGGTAAAATCTCTGTGATGGTCCCGCTACGTTATGGGTCACTTAACCTCTACCAAGATAACCAAGGTACCCTAATGAAACATTAGGAAACATTGGTTATCTCCATGAAAGACCATGAGGTCCGAAAAGTAGCGGAACCAATACAGGGACTTTACCTTAATATAAGTAAAGTTCATGCTGCAATAAAAACATTAAAGAGAAATAAGGCAGCGGGAAAAGATTAACCTTTACTTAAATACACAGTCTAAGGAAATAGACAGAATTATTTAAATTCTGTAAACGACTCTTAATCGTTAATAGTATTTACATATACTTCAACTGTCTATGGTGATCCTTTTTATATCAATAGATTTTTACAGATTATTAAATACTGGTTTGGATTTGTTCATTCAAATATCACCCTTCTTAATATCATATATAATTAAGCCCTAAATGATTGTAATAAAGGTAAAAAAATGGGTCTCTAATATTTCGAAATTGTTCAATGGTCATGGTTTCACATATATATTTGAAAATGTTCTCTTAATAGATGAAAAAGGGTTTTGATTGATTTTAAAAGGAAAGTTGATTGATTGTTTAACATTATTATTAAATTTAGATTAAAAATTTTTTTCTGTCACTTAGATTATCACTACATCCTCTAAGAATTCAGACTGGTAGGTATAAAAGAAACTTTGTAAATAGAAATGAACGATATTGTCTATGTTGTAACTCCAATGATATTGAGAATGAATATCATTTGTTTTTGTAAATCCTTGTTAAACAACATTAGAGTTAAGTTCATTAACAAATATTATATTCGTCCCTTTGTATACAAACATATTGAGTTTATGCAGTCTGTCAGCAGGAAAGAAAGAAAAGAAAGAAGAATCCCTTGACTTAAGAAAATCTTTCATTAATATGGAACGAGACATTGGTATTTCTTGAAATGATTTGAAATGAGTTTTATGCATTTGTATATGGATTTTGAATTATATATATATATTCCTTTATATTAGCGTAGTAATTTATTATGACTGTCTTGAATTGGTACAAAATGCTAAAGGGTTGTGAGTTTTCTGGTCCTGAGTGACTAGATAGGTATTTTCATTGATCCTATCATATGGGAAAATCCTATCTGGTTTTAATGAACGGCTAATCTAGTTTAAGCGAGAGCCATATTTGATTAAGATGAATACTGTTATATGATTATAGTGATAAAAAGTGACAGGAATTGTCACAAAACCAGGTTTTCTTTTCGCAATGTTTCGTCCCATTACAGATTATTTGTATCAGTCAAAAAAATTTGTGCTCAATGTCTATTTAATCTAATGCAATTCTGTATAAAGCAAACATACATAATATGTGCAACAAGGATTTTAACTTACATTTATCCAAAAATTGTCAAATCACGAAATACTGACAATATGTGCCAGAGCACTAAATGATGGTGACCCTGCAAATGTTTGGACAAAATTTATTGAGAAATGTAGGGGGAGTTGCATACAGAAGAATATTTCTCAATAACTTACACATGTGTTATTGAAAAAATAACTAAGGGCCATAGCTCCATCAAAAATGGTCAAACTGCAAAACCAATCATTAGTATATATTTTAAAATTAAGGAGTTATGCTCCATATCAGGATTTTTTACGAAGGGGGAAACATGTAACTCCAAAATTATGAACCACAGAGTGAGGTTCCTATGCACTGCATTCCGCCTCAATGAGATGTATACACCTATAAAGTTTCAAGTCAATACCTCTTATAATGTAGGAGTTATGCTCCGGACAAGGAATTTTATCAAAGGGGCATAACTCCATCAAAAATGGTCAAACTGCAAAACACAGGTAATATTCTCCAGGGTGACTTAGTGAAGGTACTTCTGTTAAAGCATGGACAAAATTTATTAAGCAATGTAGAGGTTGTGCACGAAAGAATATTACCCTTTATATTACATCCGTTAAGGGGCAAAGGGCCATAACTGTATCAAAAATAGTCGAACAACAAAACCCTGACAATATGCGCCAGGTCACTATGTAATAATGCTTCTGTAAAAGTTTGGGCCAAATCCGTTAAATAATGTAGGAGGAGTTGCGCACAGAAGATTATTTCCCTATATATTACATATGTGAAAAAATAACAAAGGGCCATAACTGCATCAAAAATAGTCGAACCATAAAACCCTGACAATATGCGCAAGGCCACTAGGTAAAAATGCTTCTGTAAAAGTTTGGGCCAAATCCGTTGAAAAATGTAGAGGGAGTTTCGCACAGAAGAAATTGTTTACGCCGCCCGCCGACATACCCCAATCTAATAAAATGATGACGTGTTTGTTGTTTGCTTCCACGTGGTCACACATTTTAGCGTAACAAGTAATCATCCATTTCAGATCAGTGATTGAACGCAATTCTCGTTCGAAGAGAGTGTACTAAAACAGTAAAACTTTAATCTACACGAGAGTAGATGCTTTTGAATCATCATTTGTCTTTTCTATATTTACCAACAGATTTGAAAACGTTTTCAAATTCACTCGGGGTAACATGTAGATTCCTGCATGTGTAGGACATTCGAAATTTAAACATTTAAATACCGTCTAATACGTTCCTCAAAGACAACACAGAAGCTTATCCTGCGTTTAAACGCATCAGGAAAACGTGAAATATATAGAGAGAAAAAAAAAGACTTCGAGCCAGTATATATCCATTTAGCAACAACCTGTTATTAGCGGTCAATCTTTCGTTTTCCTGTAGTCTGGCCGCATAAGACAGGCATCCATTCCGTAGTACGAACATAATCTAGAAAATGTCAGATGTGACTTCATACTTTTAAAGTAATCCGTCCATCATTAAATTATAATTACAGTCCTTCAAATGCTTAAAGATAACTCAGTACAGATGCAAGCATCCAATGACTTGGAGTTAAGTTTTATTTGCTTAGTCTATAAAAGCCTGCATTTTTTTTATAAATTTCTCCCGATCACATGCTGGACCACAATGGTCACAATTTAGTGATGGGGGATTACCTTACAGTACGAGTTCCACCACATCCCATTCCTACTTTCCCTTGCACCTTAACGACACCTTAACGGCGCCAATTCGCTCTAAAGTCATACACATCCCCTAGAGTCGGACAATTTTCCGCTCTTGTAACACACGCTATATCGCTAAGTAAAGTTCACGGTCAATTATTTATACATAACCCATTCGCGATCACGTGATACTTCCGGAAACGGACTAAAACAACAACCGCACGAAGAGAATCATCGGAGCTTAATTCAAAAATTGAAATATATTTTTTGTAATCTACCAAACAAGAAGGTAAGTATATATGACTGTATCCGTGAATAGCAGTGCAAAATACAAAAATAACCCCCAATATGTCGTTTAAATATTTTTATTAAATTGTCAGAATACATAGATAGGTTTGACATTGATAAAGGCATAACCTCTAAATTTGCCCTTAAGTTGGACATAGTGATCCGCTCCAGATCTACTACTTTTTCACATCTAAATTATATATAACATATGTAATATAAACAAAATAATGAGAATTAATAATAATAATGATAAAAATAAGGATCATTATCAAAATCATGATTTATCTACTCATTACTATGAATAATTATATATATATATATATATATATATATATATATATATATATATATATATATATATATGTATATATATATATATATATTATATAGATATTAATGTCTACATCCACGATGTGTTCTGTTCAACCTCCTACCATCAAATGACTTACGTATTTCACCACGATTGCATCAATTGTTTCCCAGGCCAAATACAACAGAGTCTCTATTTTTAGTCAATGAATAGAGGTATTGATTTAAGGAGCGGAAACGTGAACAATAACCCCTGTGTTTGGTCTATTCCCGAGTACTGGACTGGCACTATTTGGTAACCACGTGTCTGGTTCTCCTTGTAGTGGCGAGCACAAAGAGCGGATGCGTCTACAATGACCCTTGTATTAGGTCTATTCACGTGTACTGGACGGGCACTATTTGGTGACCACGTGTCTGGTTCTCCTTGTAGTGGCGAGCACAAAGAGCGGATGCGTTACAATGCCCTTGTATTAGGTCTATTCACGTGTACTGGACGGGCCCTTGTATTAGGTCTATTCACGTGTACTGGACGGGCACTATTTGGTGACCACGTGTCTGGTTCTCCTTGTAGTGGCGAGCACAAAGAGCGGATGCGTCTACAATGACCCTTGTATTAGGTCTATTCACGTGTACTGGACGGGCACTATTTGGTGACCACGTGTCTGGTTCTCCTTGTAGTGGCGAGCACAAAGAGCGGATGCGTATACAATGACCCTTGTATTAGGTCTATTCACGTGTACTGGACGGGCACTATTTGGTGACCATGTGTCTGGTTCTCCTTGTAGTGGCGAGCACAAAGAGCGGATGCGCATACAATGACCCTTGTATTAGGTCTAATCACGTGTACTGGACGGGCACTATTTGGTGACCATGTTTCTGGTTCAACTACAAAGAGCAGGTGCGTTCACAACGGCCTGGAAATGACTAGGAAGACCTTGGATAAAAATCAAAACAAAACAATATTTTGAACCATTACATATTTTTTCAAAATGCCATTGAGTAAAATTGGACAAGTTTTTTGTGCTGACGAATCTAATTATATATAAGTGCTATTTATTTTGTCATTATTTCTAAAAATCGAGTTTTTGAATGTTAAGGTATTCTCTTTTTCTAAGATTTAGCTGACAGCAAGAACAATGAGACATTTTTATGTGATATAAACATTTATTCAAAAGTAATTTCATGTACATATAATTAAGTACATAGAATGTAATAGTATAACTACAGTTCTGTTCTGTAAGTTTATTATGTTTTTTTTTTCCAATTTCAGTTGTTCAAAATTCAAAATCATTCATTACAATGATAACAAAAATGAACATCACGAGGAACTTTGTATCAAAAATATAATTTATATCTCTCAATTAACGCACACACCCCTGTGATATAAAGAAAACCGTAAACACTTACTTAAATCCAAATTATTTCCCAATGTGCTTCTTTTTCTTTCTTATTACCATTTTAATAATATTTTATAACTTTAAGGAAATATATATATGCTAATCTTTATTCCACCAATAAGTTATTGCAGAGCGTAAATATATAGCTATCGCCAAAATAGGGGTATAACACAGATTCATATGTTGTATACTTAGATAAACCAAAAGAACAGGTGTCAGAAAGTGTGGGCTGTTACAAATGTAGCTACTCTCAGACAATATTCTAATACTCAAGTTAAAGATCAGCAACTCACTTTTTTGCAATATTTGAATTACTTATTTTCTTTTGACTTTCTTTTATATGTATTAAATTACATTTATATTTTTTCAATACATATAGACTCTCACTCTCATTTGCTCTCTCTCTATCTCTGTTTATAGACATACAGAGAGAGAGAGGGAGAGAGCGAGAGGGAGAGTGTATGTGTGTAGGCGGGGGGTGGGGGACGTCAACATAGTCGCGTGTACTATTATATTTATCATATAGTTACTTCCTGTGTCAGACAATACTAATCATTACATGTCTCTAAAATGAGAGCTGATGTATATTTTTCTATTTTATTGTCTTTTGCAATATAAATATCTGTCTGTTATATTTTGTCAACAAATTTTAATTTATGCAGAACATATATCTAATTTGCACAGGTATCCGGTAAACCCGACGTATGTAATTTTCATCGGTCTGTATCTTTGTATATCAGTAACACGGCCTTCCCACGTTTTGAAATGCAACTACATTTTGTCACGATTTCTGTTTATTCTGCACAAATATATCGACACATTTACTCGTTGTAGAAAACAGCAACTCTAGGCACCTCTCTTATCACACCATGTAGCAAGACGTAGTTTGACATACATACCTTTCATATAGATTTATTTTCCCCAGGGTTTAAATGTAAGCAGTTTGTAAATATCAAACGGGATTTTCAAGGTACATGAGCATACACATAAAATATGAATACATGTATCTTTACAGTTAGGGTGTGAAACACAGCAGTATCCGAGAAAAGCCAATATCCGGAAATACCCGACACCGCTCTAGATACAAAAGAGAGAATATGGAAAAGGTTATCCACCAATATTATAATTACTATTTCTAATTTTCAATGCTTAAATTCTTATTCAATGTTAATTAGCAAATTGTAACACCCCATTTGTTAAATACCTGTATCTAATTATTATTACAAATAAAGAATTTCATATTTACCAACACCTACCGGTAATTTGCAAATGTAAAATGTACACATAAGGTGGCAATGTCCATCCATAAATACACCTCACCAGCAAACGCACGAGTGCTTACTTTTCAAATTTCGAGCTTCATACAGACACAGACGGTCGTGCGAATAACGAAAAGTATCCGTATGATCCTCGGTCGTGTTCTGATGCGAGCTGCCATATTAGGTTATACGAACCAATGAGATTCGTTGTTACAAACTTAATTTGGGTATCCCGCAATTCAAAGTATTGTCTATAAATATTTTTTACCTCATAGATATTTTTAGAACATATTTTTTATGAATAAAGATTTTTTTCATCAATCAATATTTTTTGCCACATAAATATATTTTAAGAATAAAATTATTTCTTGAGGACTAATATATTTTATGGGATTGAATGAATATATTTCCTTTTTGAATAAATTGTTGTTTTTTAACATGTAGTAATATTTTTTTAGGTATCTTCGTGTTGTAATGCAAAATCGCGTGTTAAATCAGTGTAGTCCGAAACGTGTGATTGGAAAATTGTTGCAATCGAATGAAAGAGTTGTTGTCATGGCATCCCCAATAAGGTAGATTTTTTAACGGATTTCGAAATCTAATTTACAATCTGAAAGTGAATTGAATTATTTTTATTACGCATTTATCTTAAAACGAAGCACAGTTGTAATGTTCAAATGTAAAAGCAAAGCTTAACAACAAATTTGGATCAGACGAACGCCCGAAAATGGACTGGGTCCAGTACAATTAGACGTTTTTCACCGACTTTGAAGAACAAGTTTTAAGTTTGTGAACAAAATGGCGCTGCCAATACGACAAACGACGGTGACGAAAAAAGATCCATAGTGCTCTGAAATGTCGATCCAAATAGAAGTCTACGTAAAACCGTAGGACTTAATATTTCTGCATTCATGGCCTTGCCTAAAATCAAACTCATGGCGCATGAAAACAGAATGTGTTCCAGTACATCACAGTTATGGTAATACAAAATAAACATGTATATACACAAAACAGTACCCAAATAAACAAATATATAAGTACATACACAGTAATGGGTATACAAAATAAACATTTAAAAACCACCGAACCGTACCCAAAGACGCAAATAGGTATATGTTGATATATATGTAAAAAGGGTTTCTGCAGCAACAATATGCCCTTGCAAACAAAACACAAGGTACATTCTAGCAGAAAACATATATATATATATATATATATATATATATGTGTGTGTGTGTATGTATGTATGTATGTATTTACTCACAAAAAATGAGACCCAATTTACACTTTTAGTAAATCAAATATCACACAAGCACACAAAATGACTTATTTCTAAAGCTATATGATCAATATCAGTATACAAGCGAGACGGACTTTAACCTTATAGATATGAACCAAGTCATGATTTATATTACTTATTTATCATATATATATAATCCACTGAAATCAATGATGATCCGGTAAAACACATGTTTAACATGTAAAACATTTGAAACAAGAAATATAAGGTGCGCTGAGAACTAAATTAATGAGCATTTTCGGTGAAAAAATCGGGGTCAATGGCAAAAGCATATAGCTGATGACGAAAGAATAAATATGCAAGAAAAATCATGCAACTATGGTATAAAGAGACACATCGGTATCGAGGGAAACAGCTGCCATCCTGCCATCAGTACCGATGTCCCCATAACTTCCAAATCCATCTGTTTACGATCTGTAACTCAACAAATTTATGATTCCGCCCATAAGCAGATGCCATCAGTACCGATGTCCCCCTTACTTCTGAGTACATCTGTTTAGTTATGATCTGTAACTCAAAAAATCTATGTTCCCGCCATAAGCAGAAGCCAGTAGTACCGATGTCCCCATATCTCCCGAGTCCATCTGTTTATGGACTGTAACTCAACAAACTTTTGTTCACGCCATTAGCAGATGTCATCAGTACCGATGTCACCTTTCTTTCGAACACATCTGCTTATAGACTGTAACTCATCAAGGGCCTCGATCTCGCTCAGAAATAAGTGTCCTTCGTACTATGCCCAATTCGAGTTCAACACAGGCTTTGTTACAACCCGTTTTTAATAAAGTTGCAAAATGTAATAAATTCATTACAAAACGGGTTGTAACACAAGAACTCCAAGCCACTCGAACAGGCGTGTCACGACAGTCTCTCGCTTCTTAGTTTTGATGACCAAAGTCAGATTCGAGTTCAGCAGTTTCCCCCTTGTGGACCTCATTAGAACTCACAAACATAATATTCTTCTTCACCACATTTTGTCTCGTCTAATTGTTGATAATTATATTTAGATTCAAGTTCAAAACACTCTCCCCGACTCCTGCTTCCGCCCTCGTAAATTGTCTGCGATGTTACCCACACGAATTTCTGGATGACGGTGTTGTACCGCATTCCTACCCAGAAGTCCCAGTCTGAAAAGATCAAAAGAGCTGAATCTGAATCTGAATCTGAAACAAATACGTTGTAGATCCCAATACTGGGTTTTACACAACGGCGAGCAATTCTTTACATACGTGCTTACCTCCCCCAGGCACATGATAAACTGGATCTCATAGGACTGAGGTGAAGCTTCTATTTTCTTTATTATTATTATTATTATTATTATTATTATTATTATAAGGACCAGTAATAGAATAAGAAAGACCCTTCGTACCAAAATCTCTGAGAGAGAGGGAGAGAGATCCCAGCCCACTTTCAGAGCTCGCATTTGTTTTTTTTTAAATGCAGAAACTTTAAAGTTAAGAAAATATCTAAGGAAGCTCCTGCGTCTCCTTAAAGTTAAAATGAATTCCAAAGAAAAACTATGAATCTCAATATTTTTCTTACAAGTCAAGAAAATATAACGTGTTATGGATAATCTTATTGAAATCTTGATTTTATAGAGAAAAAAAGCTAATTAAGATTTATCTTAAAGCTAAGATGTACATATCAAATACGGCGCCTGGGCTGGATAATATCAACCTTGCTAGAAAAATAGGTGGGTTATTTAGCTTTCTTTAAAATTATTTCAGACCAGTTGCCATGCACATATGGGTTATCTTATGACATCAGCCCAAAAACGCAGGTGGGAGTAAGAATCAATCACGGAACAGCCAACCATTTCCTAGCTCGCCCCTGGTCAACCAGGGGCAGGTAACTATAGCCTATTTACTAAACCTGTCGGAAATGATTGTCTTGTGACGGAAATACACGAAGTTTTCCGATTGGTGTAGCGTAGCAGTAAAAGGAAATAACCAGTGTGTAAGAATTCGAAATACCATTTTCGAGACTGGCTGCCTGTTGGCCTAAAAATGTCAGTTCCTCTCCGCATAAGCCTTCCGCCAATGCCCCACCTCGTGCTTGACACTCAGTCTGAAAAAGATCGAATAAAAGTAGTGGCAATCTATGCACTTTTACTAAACTCTAAATCACAACACTTCGGTAATTTCCGGCAAGATCGAAATTTTCGCCAAATGGATGTGCTGATATTTTTTCCGTAATAATTGAAGAAAAAAAGGGAGAATATAGGGTTAGTATCTAATGTTATTACAACATATATTTGTAACGAATATCTTTTCAACCATTAATTTGAAAAAAGGTTAGATATTATAGTGGCAAATGGTGAAATTTCTTTAACTTTATTATTTCCATTTCTGTCATACACTGTTTCAACATTGAAACAACATTTGTTTACCAGGTGTATATTGCACCGGGTACCAGTCGTAACATGTATACCAACATGTCCGTCGATGGCTGTAGTACATGAGACTGCTAACTTGTGGTTTAGACTCGGGAACCCAAGATGGCCGCCATGAATCACGGGTCCAGTTAAAATATTATATCTGATTATTTCAGATTTAACCAAAGGGCTATAGTCAGCCCAGGGATGGACAGAAAATAGGGAAAAAACACCCAGGGAAAACTTTTGGCCAATATTTTTTACCTGTGTCCAGGACACCCTCACAGGCTGATGTCCTGCCAATTTCATCATTGTCCATGCAGTTTTAAACAGCTTTTTGGGGGGAAGGATATGCAGAAATCTACCATAAGAGTTATCTCTACATATACATACTGTATATAAGGCAAAGAAGACCTGTTTCGTACAACTGTACTATTTGCATAAATATTACATAATATTGCTTGTTATGCTGTTGTGGACACCTTCTCCTGAAATAAGCTACGATCTAACTGAATGTCCCTCCATTACAACCAATGACTATAAAACGATAGAATGTTAGTGTAAAGTTTAAAAAAGAGCCAACAAACTGACATGAATACTTCTAAAGTAAGGTACAATAAATCCTTCTGAAACGACACCTTTGAGCAACAAACTTACATATAAGCTTCTAAAACAAGATACATGAAAACAAACTCCGCCGTAGTAGTTACCTCCCCTTACAGTTGTCGATAACCACTGTCACCACAAGTAGATTCTGCTGATATAGGCCGGATTCACTTTTTTTACTTTTGACTTTAGTTTTGAATATATCATATGAGTTTCGTTGTATTCCACGAAAATAACATTCATGATTGTGAGAAAGTAAAAGATCAAATCAAATAATATTCATACAGATAATTATGAGTGTTGGTCACATGGTTTCAACTATCATCACGAGACTTGTGTGGTGGCAGTGGTTAAAGTAGCGTAGCGTGACGTAACCGGTGCGCGGTGTTTCACATGAAAATTGCGGCTATTCGAGATTAGGAGAGGAAATATGAAAATCTTGGATGAAAAGCGAAAGCATACTGTAAAATAAATGATTTTCATTGTCATTAAATTCCGTGGAATCTGCAATAAAGTCCATTTCGCTGTGGATTCATGCTTACACTGGGGCTATTAATTGTGATCAATTTTCACGGGGATTGATATCCATGGATAGAGGCGTCCAGTAAATCCCTCGCGAAAATTAATGATTCTGCTGTTGTTGTATACATGTAATGAAATTAATGAACGCAGATGAACTGAAGTAGTGATGGGACTAGCAATTAACATCGAAATGTAGATCGTACACGAAAAAAATGCAGCTCGGGCCATTTTATCATACATAAATTAAAGTCGGCATTGCCGAAATCTAATTTTAGCGGTACATACATTGGCTCTATCCCATGTCAATTCTTCGAGCACAAATACGTATTTTTTCCCACTGGAACATGCCAAATCATTTTCATCTGAAAAGAGAAAACAAACAAGACCTATAACTAGAAAAAAATATATATGTATACATATTGCTCAGTAATGTTTAAATTCTTCAGTTAGACAGAAACTCAATATCCATAGTGTTCAGTAATGTTTAAATACTTCAGTTAGGGAGAAAGCCAATATTCACAGTACTCAGTAATATTTAAATTCTTCAGTTAGGCAGAAGCTCAATAAACATAGTGCTCACTTATACTAAAATTTATCAGTCAGGCAAAAACTCAGTATCCACAGTGCTCAGTAACATTTAAATTATTCAGTTAGGCAGAAACTCAGTTTCCATAGTGCTCAGTAACATTTAAATTCTTCAGTTAAGCAGGAAGCCATTCCACCATCCCTGTTTTACGAAACATCAAAGTACATAGCTAACCTGACATAAATGATTAATTAATTAACAAACAATATTTACTAGGAAATAAAATAATGATTAAGCACTTAGCCTAGCTTCGCTCTCACTCCTCGAAAATCCCATTGTTTCATATACCATTCAAAATTCAGTAAATTAGTAGTCATCAAGTGTTAAATATATACATGAATATTCATGAGATAAAGGGTTAAACTATTGGTTTAAGGTAAAGTCCCTGTAATGGTTCCGCTACATTTCGGACCTCGTGGCCTTTCACGGAGATAACCAAGGTTTCCTGATGTTTCATTAGGGACCTTGGTTATCTTGGTAGAGGTTAAGTGGTCCAAGACATAGCAGAACCATTACAGGGACTTTACCTTAAGTCGTGTCGGAAAATTATATGAAGGTTAAACCCTTCAACTGTTATCGTACTGGCTTTTCACTAATTCAACCTTGGTTCGACCCCAAGTCGGTCCGATGTTGTGTGTGAAAGGGCACGGGGTCATCCGTTCGGACACGAAGGTTTTCTCCCTGTTTCATCGCACATCAATGACAGCTCATACGTCACCGGCTATGCAAAAAAAGGTCTCATAAGCGATGACACTTTCTGATCAGTTGTTATAAAATAATGTGTTACGTCAAACTGAACTTATGATTTTTCTGCTAAATGAAAGTTCGCATTTACGAAACACATTTAATATGTTCAAATGACCTAAAACGAACCTTAC
>CM037792.1:18418489-18468489 GCA_021229015.1 Solen grandis | reverse complement strand
GGGGATCTCATGCAGATCTCTGCCACAGTGGGTTGAATGCACTGATACTAGAACCACATACCCCTGTTTCTACTATATTTCCTATACATGTATTATATACACATGTATGTTATGTAGGAGAAAAGGCAGGGACGAGGGTATGCGGTTCTTGTGACAGTGGCTGAATGGCTCAATTTCTGCATATTTTTTTTTCATTTTACCACGCGTTTTGGTATCGTATATCGCATAATCACAAAGGAAATAGTCTAGCACGCATGACAATTATAGTGACTTTGCAAAAATAACATGTAAACATTATCGTGCTGTTTTTCATTTGGCAAGGTGCACACAATGGTCACCTGGTAACTCAGTGTCAATCCACTTCCTTTCCATGTGCAAGTTCTTATCGTCCCTGTGTCTGTCGTACTCAACCATTAGCCTCTCCATAGCCTCCCCCATCTGATTCTTCTCGATTTCGGCTTCGGTACCTTCACTCGGGCTTTTGCTTTATACACCAATCTACACCACACGCAACTGAAATATAACAGACAAAGACCCGTTGTTATTCGGGGTGAGGGTGGAGAAAACGAGAACTTTTCAAGGCATACGTACGTAGGTCAATGCGTACAATTCGAGAAAAATAAACATACTTACAATGTATAAAGAACGTACAAAATATCACGGAGCGATGAAATATGTCTTTAAGAAGACAGCCCAAATCATAACACCTAAAACCGATGGTACCTAGCATCGCTGTTCATATTTGGCCTGCGGCCCTTTTATTACTCATTCTAATATGTTCAACCTTTACCAGACCTTCTAAAGTGGTCAGCTGTCTAACCTCATTTTTGACCTACTTAAGGATGATGACGTAAGACGGTGCCGAATTTTAACGATTTTTATTGGCAGATATTCTTACAATTACAGAAAAAGGGTTACGCACCATTGTTTGTTTGAGATGGCAACAAGCTGAAATACAAACTTTGTATTCTCGAAATATCATAATATTATAGCATTCTGACGGAATTAAAGTCTCTTTGATGTATATATAGTTGTTTTATCAAAATACTTCTCTTGCATTTTGAGACCTAGTTCGGGACGAACGTTATAAACATCTGCAGTAAATTATAGTTAATTAATTAACGTCCTGACTGTACACTTCATTACAATAATGTTTACTCCGCCGATTACTGTGGAGGGAACGCTTTACATCATATAACTGTTCTCCATTCTCCATTTCTTTAATCCCCATGAACGCTGATTATCACTTTTAAACATATTTCTTGTTTAGATTAACGAGATTGCTGCATTTTGCCCTTATTTCATGAAGACAGCCAATCTGTAAAGGTGTGGTCTTCAGAGTGCATAGTTGCAGAAGAATGTTCCAAATATAGGTTCAGCGTAGATACTTTATTACAGGGACAGAATCTGCAAAATTAAGAAGCGGTAAGGTAGTGAGACGTATAAAAGTCAATATAGCATGCTTGACTGAACAGGTAAAGAGGACATAAAACCCGTGTGAACAAAAATTAATACATACTATCTTTTATCCACTTGGATACCTCGCTTGGCAGCTAGCAAAGCCTCTAGGAGTTCTTCATCGCTCTGTGAGATTTCTGTTGAAAATAAACGCTATTTGTAATGTTTCATACTGTGATTTGTGTTACTGTTACTGATACAGACCGACTGACAGACAAGCAGACGCACACACGTGCGCATGCGTGCACACACTTAAAACACACTCATACTTGCAGACAACACGCACACACACGCATACATACATTTGTAAATACATACGTGCATACGTGTACATGTACCCACTTTTTAAAGCACTTAAACTAAGATTGATAATTTAAAACACTTGAAATAGCATTGCTTTGACGTCCACCCTAAGGGAAACAAACAAACAAACTATTAAATACAATTCTATACAACAATACAAGTGTATGAATACCTGCGTGTATATACCGTCATTTCGTTTTTCGGTATCAAGTTTTAAGAAAAACGAAAAAAACTAACCCATTTTCGTTTATCCTTTTTCAATATCAAGCATGCAAATCGAAAAACAAACCATAAATACATTTTCGTTATTCAATTTAAAACACGAAAAACAAAAATATTCTTTCTTTTTATGGATTGGTTGTAAAAAAAAAGAAAAAAAAAGAAAGATAATAATAAAACACTTTACCTGTTGCTGACATTCTGGTCAGCATGAGAAAAGCCAGTATCAACACTATAGAGACCGAAAAAATATTCACGCCTTTCATGGTGGTTTTCGCTTTGTGACTCCAGATTCATTGAACACTCACACAGTAAAATGTGAGTTTTATTTGAAGGTCGATGAAACAGAGAAACTGTGTAGTTCACGCTCAGTGATGTAAAGTCACATAATACTAATATTTGTTATCGATGGATGACTGTGATTTTCAAATCAATTTTGATAAGTGTACGTCTTCATGTAACCGTGACTGCCCCTGTGTGCATCTGGCAAATATTTTTCTATCATAGTAACGTACTGGATACTGTAAAATCATTGATATTCGCTGACATTAAATTTCGTTGAATTTCTTGGGTACATTTATTCGTGGATCTATGTTCTAGAAAACGTGAGGTCTATATAAGAGACAAGTTTTCGAGGGGATTAATATTCGTGACTAAAACCCACCACGAAATCGACGAAAATTAATGTCCCGCGAAAATTAATGATTTCAAAGTATGTCTATACTCCGCCGATCGCGGTGGAGGAGACGCTTTACAGCCAAAACGAGTTAAGTTAATCAATTGCAGAAAATGTATGTCCCTCTGCTATATTTTTTAGGGAGATGTGTTTTTTTGTGGTAAAACACTTTTTTAAACAGTGGTAGGTATACTTCAACAAGATGAAAAAAAAAGCAACACATTCAAGCACATCAATTGTTTTATTTTTAGGTCTTAAAAAGGCTAAAATTAGCTAAAACGCATGTCCCTTTAATGGGGTTACTTATTTCGGACTTGTCATTAAGGATTGTATAAAACACAATTTGTACTAAATATGTTCCATAACATTGCAAACACATTAAATTTGACACTTAATGCTAATGATAGCATTGTATTGCCAAACAAATTTTTTTTTGTTTGAAAAACGTGTGTCCCCTGATTTACGGTGTTTTACGTTACCATGCCATGTACCTCGCCATAATGGATCTGAATTTGTAGCAAATTCAAAATGAAAGCATGCTTAATATTGTCTCATATATGTTCTAACAAATATATGAAACATTTTTTTTATGAAGAAGATAAATTAAAATGTTTCTCTTGACATTTAAATGCGTACTGAAATTGATAGCAGCTAATGTGTTTTACGTTACTACCCTCCTGCATACGACAAAACATTGTTAACCATATCATATATTTGTCGATTTATAAAGCCAGCCATATTGATTTATGAAATCCTAAAATTGGCAATAAATAGTTGATACGTACTTCTTGGTTGCAACAGAAGTGTATAAAACTGTTTTACGTTACGGTGTGTTACGTTACCGACTTTATGAAGAAATGACCGTTTTAGGGATATAGGATAAATTTAGCGGGTATTTTTGTACTGCATCACCCGTTATACTTAACGGTGCTTCCGGAATAAAAGTTTTGGAGCGGGAAAGGGTTGTTTACTTCTGGACATCGTTGGAAAACTTTTACAAAAGTGACTACAGTTTAAAGAAGTGTCGTACCTGTGCAAGTATTGTGAAATTACATCATACTATTGTTTTATCCAGCGCATAATAGACTTTGATTGTTATATGAGATAAACGAATTAGTGTTATGGCATGGATTCTTACTATAAACTCTGCATAGGACGGTAACGTAAAACACTAAATAGTAACGTAAAACACTACCTGTTTGAATCAAGTTCGGAAGATGGGGAAAAGTCGGGCAGAGATCCAGAAGGCTTATAGAGAGCGAAAAAAGGCTAAAGAAGGGTCTGCATACTTGAAAAAAGAGACTGCTAGGGTAATGCGGTATTATGAGCCTTCAAACGTAATTGGGCGTCATAAACTTCGAAGCAGACGAGAGAGAAATCTGGATAAGCAAGAAAGATATCTTATGTGTGATCAAGGAGCCTGTGCCACATGGCACACGTAAGATGTTTAAACTCCAAGCTCATGATCTGGAAAAGATCACCACACAGTTTGAAAACTACAAGTAAAATTGAACTATTGTATCGTGTTTTAAGAAGTTTTCATATAGGGTTTGAACGATAAATAATGGGTCATCGAAAGTATGTTTTACATTCCTAAGGTATGTAAGTAACGTAAAACACATTTTCTGTGATAGGTTATTTTAAACATGTTTTGTTTGATATGACAACCCTCTAAATGAAAAGGAAAGGATATTCAAGATCATATTTTTTATGCTTTTTTGCAGATTGCCAGTACATGAATATCATTCAACAAAGTGTATAAATATATTATTTGGTGAGAGATAGTTTTAATTCAGTGTCCACGATTAGGAGTTAGTTATGCTGTCAAAACGTTTATATAATTATGCTTTGTAAGAAGTTCTTATGTTTTGGTGATTGTTACATATCAAGTTATATGCTCAAATAATTTGAAGTTACGCGTTCATTATTGGTTGAATCTATTGTCATAAAACTTTGTCATTTACGTTACTGTTGCATTTTTTCCAATAGTTTTCCAATGATTTTTCACTTAATTTTGTAAGATTGGAAATGGGAAATAGTTTCTATATGTGTAGCTTGTCTATGTAGGCTGTTTTCATTCGTCAGAGTTTGTTTTTAGTTGATTTTGTTCTTAAATAACGTTCATTTTATATTCATTATCAATATTTGTAAATTGATAGTACTAAACATTAACAGATATGCACCCTTAAACCTTACTCTGATGTTTAATTGATGGCTAAGCAGAATATTTTTAGATATCTAGTTAAATATAATAGAAATAAATTAACCTATACAATATTTATAATAATAATAGTTGTGTTTTACGTTACTTATACTCAGTAATTATTAACAGATAATATTTTTATGTCAATAAGGATTTCATGCAAATATGTTATATGTTTGGAAATAAACAGAGCAACCCTAGCATTTGATCAGAAATATTATAAGATACTATATGCCAATCTAATTTGTGTTGTCTTTTTAAAGTACGAAAATATTTGTATGCTAAAACCAAGAAATATTTTTGAAATAGTTGAATGTATCTCAATGATGTTTTTCTACTAGAAATAGTTTATGGGTTCTTATTTTTCATAAGTTGAAAGTTTAATAAAATTAGTTCACTGACCAATATGTTTGTCTTGTATTTTATATATACCTAGAATGCAAATGCAAAACTTAATAAGGGGTCGGTAACGTAAGACACAACGGAATTTTAGAGCATGTCTGAAAATGTATGCAAAATATCAATCAACAGGATTGTTTTAGCAATTCTTTCAAAATAATACATCAGAAACATGCCAAATAAAGATTAACTGGTCAAAATTAGTAACTTAGATATGAAAACCCTCAGGACAAATTTCTCTACCAATTGCTTAACTTAACTCATTTTGGCTGTTTAATCTATGCTTATTCCGGCTTCCTATGCTTCACTGATAATGATTCGTACCTCATATAACCGTTCTACATCCTCCATAATTTTAATCACCAACATCGCAGAATATCATTTTTAAAAGATATTTCTTGTTTACGTTTTTGACTGCAACTATGACAAAGGAACATTATCTCGAGAGCTGATATAACACATATAGCAGAATGTTCTGATTCGAATTCCACCAACAATACTTAGCGCTAAGTAAAACATAAATTCTTAAACTAGGTTAATGCACATTCCAACACTACCATTTTATGAAATGACTTGACTATTTGAGTTTACCGTCTCTTCGACGGTATTTCAGTCATATATAGCGACGACCAGCTAATTACAGGTGGAGGAAGATACCGAATGCATTTTATGAAATATTCAAGTAGATAACTAAGCTGAAATGAATAATTACCTTAATTACTAACAATAATTGTTAAGAAATGAAATAATTGTGTATTTATTAGAGAAACAAAATTGATGCAATTCTCCCTTTAGTATTTAAGTTTTGCTAAGAATTGTTGGTTGAATTCGAGCCTGGTGTCATATTCTACTGTTCTTGGCTATATATACCGGTCATTAAAAAGTGTCTTCCAAGAAAAAAAAAGATAAGAAATGAATATCCAAAATTAGATTACAGCGAAATTTGCCATCTACCCTTACAGGGAGTGGAGTAAATTTCGTAGATTGTACAATGAGGGAAAACATGCTCTAACGAGTATTTACGAAAGCGTGATGAAATGGTCTACTGGACAACGGGGGTTTTCACTGCTGGTAAAGTAAGGGCTAATTAAAATAAGTTTTGTAAGATCAATGACTCGTGGCGCATCAGATTACACAGCCTTGACAAAGTAATTATCACTGATAAAATCAGGAAGAGAAAAACATTACTTAACGTCAAAACATTTTATGTTATTTTAGCTTGTCATCATTGAGGTATGTTATTTATGTTTTCCTTCAAACACAATTTAGGTATTTATTTATCTAACTATCAGTATCTTACCACGTATAGCGTCGACGTTAATGTGGTTCGAAGTGCACCCAAAGTCTTGGATCAACGCAAAAAAACCCTGATTCGCAAATCCTCTATAGAAGCGGCTATTTTCAAACAACTCAAGTTAGAAATATCCATGCGGCACACTGGTACCCTGCTTAGTCACTACACAGGGGATTCAATCTTAAATACAAGACGCCAATGTTTGTCTGTTTCACATGTCAACAACGGGTTGCCATATTTGGGATTTAAAGTTTGAACACCGTATGGTATGAAGAGGAACTGCTAGGGGGCATAACATTCCTTTCAGAATAATGCCCCTCGTCTTACAACTGCACCTTGTCATGATTATCTAGTATTCAAAGTTTCGTTGTTCTATCTTTCATAGTTTTCATATCAATATACACAATAAGCAATTTTGATCAAAATTCAAGGTTAAAAAGGGACATAATTCCGAATATTTCAGAATAATGCCCCTTGTCTTACAACCGCGCCTTGTCATGCTTATCAAGTTTTGTGTTAATATCTTTCACAGTGTACATTACATTCTACTTAATAAGCAATTTCGACCAAAATTCTAAGTAACAAAGGGGCATAATTTCAAAAATATTAATTTCAGAGTAATGTCCCTTGTCTTACAACTGCGCCTTGTAATGATTATCAAGTATTTCAAGTTTTGTATTAATACCTTTCATAGTTTTCAAGACATTCTACTTAATAAGCAACTTTGACCAAAATTCTAAGTTACAAAGGGACATAACTAAAAACATCTTGCTTTCAGAATGACGCCCCTTGTCTTACAACTGCGCCTTGTCATGCTTATCAAGTACTCCAAGCTTTGTGATCATACCTTTCATAGTTTTCAAATCATTCTACGTAATAAGTAATTTTGACCAAAAATAAATAAGTTAAGAAGGGACATAACTCTGAAAGTATAGATTTCAGAATAATGCCCCTTGGCTTACAACTGCGTCTTATCATGATTATAAAGTATCCCAAGTTTGGTGTTGATACCCTTAAAAGTGTTGAAGTAATGAGCTACATTAAAGTTTTTTGCACGAGGCCGACGACGACGACGCCGCAGCGATCATAATAGCTCGACTTTTTCTTCGAAACAGACGAGTTAATAAAAAAAAATACACTTGTTTCGTTTGAACGCTAACTCAGCCCCTCACCGCTTGGGTTCGAGTCCCGGTAGTGTCATTCGGATTTTCATGTGAGGAAGCCTTCCAGCTGGTTTGCGGTAGGTCGGTGGTTCTACCCGGATGCCACAGTGCATTCGGGGTCTTCCTCCACCTGTAATTAGCTGTGCGTCGCTATATGACTAAAATACTGTCGCAACGACGGTAAAATCAATCAATTATATATTGTCAAAAATAACCAAGAAATGGGCTTAGAAATAGCTCTGGGTGTTAATAGTTTACTTATACATGATCTGTAGGTACAGGAAAATCATTACTTGTCCAGACAAATTAATAAAATTAATGTTGCTATTTCTGCAACCGCATGGGTAGCCCGTACACTGTATACCAAGATATGACACTTTTAGTAACAAATGGACTGAAATTGGTGACTGCAGATATGAAAAATCGCAAACAAAGTCTCTTGTTCAAAAATGCAGTATCCAAGATGTAAAAGATAATATAGTCCATACAGAGGCTCTTAGCATTGGCGAATGTTCCATGATGTGTAAAATAACAAACTTCGGTATGCCTTGTTCTGTAAATCAAAAGAGCAGACTTGGGACTTAATCAGTACCATTTAGGCATATATTTATATATAAATAACTGCCTTTGATCATTTCCTTCCGTTTGGAGTTTTACCAACATTCTGAATTATTATTGAAGAAACTCCATTACGTCCCTAGTTCCCTCAGGGATCAAAGTCATGAGGTCCTAAGAACTTAGAATGTTTTCATAAACTAACAAGAAACACGTCAAATAACGCAAAAGTTTTCAAGGGAGGGGCGCCCCAGGTAACCAGACTACCGTTTATTTCCAGCCCTGCCGTAGATGCAAACATATGACATCACACAGCATATGAAATATGACAGCATAAAAGCAAAGGATTATGTTTACCAAGTCGTTTTTCATTATTATTTTTTTGAGCCATGCATGTTTAAAGAACAAAAATGTTTTTTCTTCTAGAATGTTGATGAGAGGGGGAATTAACCAGGCACTGCAGCTTTATAAAGGTTGGTGAATAGTTATTTCCCTTGACAAGGGCGAAGTTATTTGAAGAAAACAAAGAACTATTTTAGTGACAGTGACCTTAATATTGACGCTACTGATTTCAAAATAAATCCCAGCCTTACTCTTCCAATAAGGTATCTACCTACCAAGTATGAAAACTATATCTCAAATCATCTAACAGGAGATGTTCGACGGAAATGATGGGTTTGATGCAAAGCTAATTTTGATAACAGTAACCTTGGCCCTTTTGGCCTGAAATTGATTTCCAATCTTCCTCTTCCCATAAAGTGTCTATCTACTAAATATGATCATCATACCTCGCTCCTAAAAGAAGTGATTTGAAGAAAAAAACGAAACATCTATTTTAAGCAACAGTGACCTTGACCTTGACCCTACTGACTTAAAAAACAATTTCAACCTTCCTTTTTCTATAAAGTATCTACCTACAAAATATGATAACCTCTAACAGGAGATATTCGACGGAAACGACCTGTTTGACGCCCTCCCACCGCCCAACGGCGTACCCCGTTTCAATTTCGAAGGAAAACCTGGTTAAAAATATATGGATTCGGAGATTTGTTCATGAAATGGTTTGGAACTTTCTAGCGAAAATAAAGCAGAGCGTTCTTGAATACGGTAGTGGTTAAGACTGACAGCCCCTAACGAGCGGAATCCCTCCTTGGGACCTATGTTATTCGGCTTAATTATAAATGACCTATCTGACAAATAATAGTGACAACAGGACAAGTGCGAACTCCAGATTACACACAAAAAAATAAGGAAGATATATACAGCATGTGCATGTGGTTTTAATGTTAGATACAGCGATGTAAAACTATGACAAAATGGAAGGCATACAACTGAAACTAAGCAATACGAACTAAGAACGGAATTTTACCATATGGATGTACAGATAATTACTGTCGAAAAGGACGTGGGAGCAGCTAAACGTAAGTTTGCGAAGCCTGCAATTGAAAAGAACACCAATGAATGTTTAATCAATGCCGAAGATGTATAGCGGTATATATAGAGAGGGATATCTCTTGAACCAAATGTTTATGTATATGCTTGTTTATGTTTTGTTAGGTTTTGAGAAGCGCAGAAACTTAATTTTAAGGAGGAGTGACACATTACAGAATCAAGTAAATATGTAAATTTCGTGAGGCAACTGAGTTACCACTTACTAGTTGCAAGGGGGGCCGCCGTGGCCGAGCGGTTACAGTTGTGGTCCACAAATCTCTCAGCCCCTCACCGCTGTGGGTTCGAATCCCGGTAGGGACTTCGGATTTTTCTTGTGAGGAAGCCTTCCAGCTGGCTTGCGGTAGGTCGGTGGTTCTACCCGGGTACCCCAGTGTATTCGGGGTCTTCCTCCACCTGTAATTAGCTGGACGTCGCTATATGGTTGAAATACTATCGCAGCGACGGTAAACCCCAATACAACAACAACTAGTTGCAAGGACTGGTTCTGTAGATGAGCCTTTTTGTCGTTTGAATTGTAATATTATCACAAGAGGCTCACATTCATAGTCATCAGGTGTATGTGAAATTTCGTGACTTTTTTTCATTTTCTTATTCTACTTTATGTATAAGTTATCGTTTATATTTTAAATTTTATGGAATTTATCACAAACGACGCGAATCGGAGCGGTGCGATGTTTCCATAGCATTTAAAATATTTACCTTAACATCGTATTTAGTTTGTCACGTACGCCATACAGCTTTTGCCTTTGACCTCGCGTTACGAACCCGCTTCCCGTTTGATTGACAGTTTCACGTGATGCCATAGTACGGTTTAGAGTCAGTGTCGCTTTGTACATATATATTTTAAGCTAGCAATACATGACGCCGCAACTAACTCCACCCATAATCTGCTTTGTTCACGAAGGCACTATACACTATAATCAGCCAAGATTCCTCCATATCAAGACCTCACGATTCATTTTATGCAATTTTGAACGAAATACAAGCATTTCATTGGACGATCAAGTAGGAAAAACTGTAAGTAGTTATATCATTTAGTTCCGTTTTCTTATTTTGCTGTAATGTTTTGACGTTTTTCTCCAGCTTCTTACATATTTGCGTAAAACATCTATTTTGAATTGTTTTGGTCTCTGCATCAGTTATTTCTATGACAACTCCAACGTGATACAGTCGTTCATATTTTCTTTGAAAACTAGCATAAATTGCACTTATTGGCAATGCACTAAATCACATCTGTGACGTCATCAGTTGTTCTCTAATCCAAAATGTGACATATACTGCAGAGATTTTTTTTTTGGGGGGGGGTTGTGTGTGTGTGTGTTGTTGTTGTTGTTGTTGTTGTTATTTGTCCCGTTTTAGCGACCGATATTGGGTCATTTTCCCAATCACAAAAAGTATTTTTTTCCAATTTCAAGGCGAAAATTCCCAATTCATGGAACAAAAAATATATCGCCATTTTTACAATGTGGTTTGGGTTAAAAGTAGCGAGTCCGAATGATGCAAGGGTTGAATGAATCAAATATTTCATTTTTTGTTTTATTTGATATATATGATACAGTGTGAGATTTTTCCCAATTTCGTCTATGACGCGAAAAAATCCCAACTCTGGGGGTCGGGTCATGTTCCCAAAATGGTGAGGGAAAAAAAACCTATTAACTGGAATTGTTTTTTATCACACAAACAAAATCCATTCTGCAAGTTTTCCATTATATAAGTCATGTCATGATTGGTTACTCTTTTTTTTCGTCTCCCGCAGAAAACTTCATTTTTAAACACCATTTTTTTAGCTGACTGAAAAAAAAGCACACCGTGTGGTCTCTGTGGTCCATTATACAGAGAATTCGACCTATGTTTGGGGCAGTAGACGCTAATGGTATTATATGAAGGAGTTATTCGCCAGCGAATTTAATCAAAAATTCTATTTTAATTTTCAAAAACGTATGCAAGAATATCATATATAAGAAAAAACACAAATAATATATTTAATTTTAATGAAAATGTTTAAATTTAAAACATACCTATGTAAAATACGAAAATATTTGAAATAAAAAATGTTAATTAATTATTAATTTAATGCTTTACCATGTAATATATTGGCAAGAAAATGTGAATAAAATACAAGGTAAGTAGATGTGATGTACATAACGCTTCTGATTTAAGATGAATTCTAGCAAGTTGATTTGCGTTTATTTCCAAAATGTTATTCCACAAACCTAATCAAATTATAAAGAATGAATTAAGGAAATAAATTTGGATAATTTTTAATAAAACTCTGACTCGGGTCCAATTCTTCATATTTAACAATTTAATGTTGTGGAAAAATATGATGAACATAAAAGGACAATTTTAGAATGTATATGTGCAAGCTCCATGCAGTGATCTCCCCTTCATTCTTCGGTATAGATGAGTGGGCATTTTTTTGTTTGTTTTGTTGTTGTTTTTTGTAAAATTGTTAAAAATATTGTTTCTATGTATCAGCTTAGTTTTCTCTCATTCAAATACTATTGATGAAAAGAAAAGAAAGTATTACAAATAAATATGTTTTATAAAAAATTTTAGAGTTATTTCTAGTGCAACACTGTAATGTTATTTTTTCTTTCTTTTCTATTTTTTTCTTTTTCTTTTATTAAATTATTTTTTATTTCACAGCGAGTGGCATTTCCCTAATTATATATTTTCTTAATTAAACATCATTTTTTGCCTTGTGGTAAAAAAAAAACAAAAAAAAAAAAAAAAAAAAAAAAAAATAAGTTTTAAAAAATATCATGGTTTTCCTTGCACGTAGATATATAAACAAAAAAAACTTCGCCATTTTGTAAGCATTCCATCATCATGTGACATTTGTGACGTCAGTGATTCTTTTTGCTATGTGAGCGTGCAAGGGAGATCACTATGTGGAGTTTGGTACATTTGACTTTCTGCGACACCTGGCGGGCACAGTGATCAGTCTACTCCTAGATTGATAATCACCGGGTTTAATCATTATCCGATTTACTTTACATGTTAAAAAAGAAAATGCTAAAATACTAAATATTTGACATTATCACACTCTACAAAAAACAACATGCTATAAAACAATATATACATTTTCACAGTTTTAACAGCATGAAATAACAGGCCATTTATAGTTCCTCACTGTAAACATTGCATGCCATTATACCAATGTTTCGTGTAGTCATTATATTTCGTATAATTACAATGAAAAACAATTTCGAGGGGTAAAAAATCAAGATATGTACATGTATCGGGAAATTAACGAATTCTTGAAGTGAACCAATTACCGCATATAAACGCGTTTTGACGCCTTGGCAAATGCCAACACAATATTGTAGCTTAGATTCTACACAGTCTGCATGGCAAAAAAAAATCCATTATTTCATACATCACTCAAAGACCAATGATATTCATCAAATAATAAGTTTGTGCTGAAATCTTCATGAGGTAAAAGGTTAAAATTCCTGAATAATACCAGTCATGAAGTCGACGAAATTTAAGGTAGAGTTCCTGAAATGGTTCCGCTAAACTTGGACCACTTAACCTCTATCAAGATAACCAAGGTACCCTTAAGAAACATTAGGAAACCTCGGTTATCTCCGTGAAAGGTCGTGAGGTCCGAAATGCAGTGGAACCATTACAGGGACTTCACATTCAATCTCTGCGAAAAAAAATAATGAAAAGTAAAGATTTAACAGTAAATAAAGAAATAAAAACCTGGATAAATGTGACATTGAGAACAATTAACAATATGCATTGTTGAAAGTTCTAGAATTATGGATTGTACATCGAATATGAATACGAACATGGACACTAATATAAAGTCCCGGATATAAAACATCTTAATAGACCAATTCGCCAGAGGATCGGCAATACTCGGTATAATTCGCTGATTTAAACTGACGATCAAGTGACTGGGGAAAAATCTTAAATGTTTGCTTATTTCCTATTGAACAACATGTGACTGGGGAAAAATCTTAATATTTGCTTATTTCCTATTGAACAACGTGTCACTGGGGAAAAATCCTAAATGTTTGCTTATTTCCTATTAAACAACGTGTGAAATTTTACACCGGAATGTATATTTGGTGTTCGGGAAGTGCTCGTTTTACGCATCGTTTCGGAGTGAAATAAATTATTGTTCAACCAAACTATGTTTAGAGGAAAAAAAAAAACAACAAAAAAAACAACAACAGAAAATCGAAAACAAGAAACAAGTGTGTATCAAAACCAGATGGTTTGAGTTACGGCCACAGAAATTTCTCGAGTTCATCTTAAAATTAAAATCTATAAACTTAAAATCTAAAAAAATGAGATTGATTTTTGTTTAAACTCAGTTTCGAGTGAATACGATGGTATTTGTTACCGGCTTTAGAAGAAGAATCATTTGTGAATAATGGATTTTCAAAAGAGGCAAAAAAATCAATAAGAAAACCAAACAAACAGAAAACCGAAAACAAATGTGTATCAAAACCAGATGCTTTGAGTTACGGCCACAGAGTTTTCTCTAGCTCATCGCTGACTTCACGCTTCTTTCGAGTGGTCGAGGGTTTCAAACTGCATTCTGAAATGTATTTAAGTAAATAAATGAAAATACCAAAATAAAACAACAGCAGTTCATTCTTAATAGGCAATATATATATATATATATAACTTAGAACCGCTTTCAACTTGATCAGCTCTAACAATTGATTTCATCTTAGGCACAACTATCAACAATAAACAAAATGCAAAAATCTCATTGAAATAGGACTTTAAATTTTTTGGTTATAAGCAATCAAGTATGCAAAGCGCTCCCAAGCGGAAAAAATATATTAAATTGAAAATATGTTGACGTAATGATTAAGTACATAAATACGATATACAGATCATATGATATTAATTAATTAATTAATTTAGCGTTACACATCAATCTGCAATCGTTTTATTCTGTGTAGAAACGAAAACCTAACAAAAGTGGGGTTCACGTAAATCGTCATTTTGCACATAACTTTCTCATACATACGAAGTTCTAATTTAAAACGAAAATAAACAAAAAAAAATGAGTACGGTTGGAGGGGCATTTAAATATAGTTCATTTCATACACTTTATGTATCCCCTTATCTTAAAAGCTGTCAAGAATTGGGGCTTTTACCTCTAAAAAAAACTGCATTTGTGTTTAACGAACACATCTTGTTTTAGATATAATTTACATTACAAAGAAAACAAGAGTACCGTGGCTGTGAATTTATACTTCTCATACATAGGAGCTTTCAGCTAATTACATGTGTATAGAAAGCCTCGTATTTACCGCATGTCTTTTACGTGAATAATTCATGTGATCCCATTAGAACTGGCTACGTCATCTTTCAGTCATTTTGTTTACACAGATATAAAACAAACTATGATTTTATGCTATATTGCCCCACTCACACAAGCATTCATTGACTAAAAATGCAAAATGATGGAGATGGTGTTCATGTCATTAGTTGTGTATGCAAGCAACCCTGTTAATATTGTACGGTCAAAACTCTTAAAAGCGATTACAGAAAATGCCAAAAATTTGACCATATTTCGTTGGCATTTAAACGGCAAAGCGGTATGATGTGATTCACATGACTTTTAGACTGACGGTTGCCGTAAATGAAAAGCAGGCATTGTTGATTTGAAAAATTACCAAAGCCATTTTCTCCATCCCGTATCCCTTTGCGCTCAGAAGCGTTTCAATGCAATGCGGTTGTTTTAATTAGGTAAATTAGGTCATGACCTCCTTATGTATGCAATTTATTAACGGAACAACACTCAGGATCATAATGAAACAAATCAAGGTGCTTAATCAAGGCACTGAGAGACTGTCGGCGGGTTTATCGTGAAACAAAGAGCGAGTTCAGCTGACTTATTACTAGTAACTTCATGTATAATTATTGTCCGATGTTTTTAACCTGTCACATGCGCATATATTTCACGGTCACTGCAGAGAATATATTTATCTTCGCTCGCTTCTCGATACATTCTGTATGGTTTACGGTAATAAATTAACGAAAGTTAATGTATATAAATATGATGTTGTAAAAAGAGCAGTACACCACTGTCCGACGTGGCACAGTGGTAAACGCCATGCGCATCAGTGCTGGGGGTTTCAGGTTGAAATCCATCTTCTTTTTGTCATCACTTTTTGAAGTAATTGAGAGTTAAGGCTATGAAAACCGGCTTGCGTGAATATTTCATACCGCAATTATCACGTGAACATCATATTTCTTATCATTTTCAAAGTAAAGACACGAATATGTTATGTGTAGTCCTCTTAAACTGGACAGTGGCTGAGGAAATGAGTATGGGACGTCTTACATAAAAAACTAGATAGTTTTGAATGTGTGCGATTACATTTTAAAAAATCTAAAAAAAAAATCAGGAAAGATCTATTTTTTTTTTTTTTTTTTTGTTGATCAGACAGTTGCTCCGATTAAAGCAGCACAGACACGGCGAGTGAAACTGAGTTACAGTTATGGGGGAAGTTTATGCCTGCTGAATTTAATTAAAATGACAATATTTCAAATGAGAAAAATAGAAATAAATTTATAAAAATAAATCTGAAACTTTATGAGTTTTAAAATCTGATAAAGATGAAAAAAAAATATTGTGAATGTACATAAAGAGAAAAAAAAAACCCACAGAATTTGCACACAAAAGTAAAATCGAACCTGTATCCTCCAGCATGGAAGCACATGGCATTTACCACTGTGCCACAGATGACAGCGGTGTATTGCTTCTATTATTATATCTATAATCTTTACCTTTCGCATATTTATTCCCGTAAACCGTACGGAACGTATCGAACGAAGATAAATATATTCTGTGCAGTGACCGTGAAATGTATGCGCTTGTGACAGGTTAATAAAATCGGACAATACATGAAAATGTGTCATATGGCGTCACATTACCTCTGTCTCTATCAAGATCAACCCTGCTTAAACGCTTAATTTAGAATTATATGTACAGCTAGATCAGCATGCAAATTCTGCCGACATTCTTTCAGCGCATTGTGTGCTTTGATTCAACATGTAAGTGCAAGCTAGTGACGTCACATTCTCTATTTATAGATTGTATGTTTCTTTAGTAAGAAGTCACTGTATTTCCCAAAAATAATTTTGAAATGATAATTTAAAACTTAATTGCAAGTGGAATACCTTATATTATAACTAAAACGGAAATGGATTTAGCAGCTATCTGTTTTGTTGTTGTTGTTGTTTTTTGTTGTTGTTGTTGTTGTTTTTCTCTTTTAAATAATGGCTTGCCCAAGGATCAATTCTTAACGTATTTTTTAAAAAGTTTATTTTACTTATTAGGGACTTAACATGCAAATTGTTTTCATTAAACCATAGAAGTTATACTTATGCTTTTTTTGTGGTAAGGAAAGAAGCCATTATATGTTTCATGTTGAAATGTTTAACTCACGTACACAAGGTCGACACTTTGATTCTGGTGTCACATTATGTCTCTGTAATATAGAAACTATTCCTTGCGAGTTTATCTCTGAAATTCATCTTTAAAATTGTCAACATGTAAACAAAATTAACTGATTTCGTCGGTACTTTTGTTGCCTGTATTTACCAATATGACAAAGCATGACATACACTGTAACAAAAACTGTCACAGTCAGTGACATATGCCCCCAAAAGAGTTCCTTTGACGTTTTATCGTTTTAGCAGATTTTAGCACTTACTTGATGTACACTAGACTCGGGTGTTCCGTGGAAAACCGTTTACATTAGCTTTATCAACAAAGGGGAGTAACTTAAAATATATTGAAGTTAAGAGTTATGGGTCTTGTGAGCTGCACTTTCTTTCATATGTCCTTTCTGTTTATGAAGTGACATGCCAGTGGGTGCAAATATCCATCCATCCGGAAACAAAAACAAAAACAAAAAAAATATTTTTATGACATTTGGTTGTTTACTGTGACCTTGACCTATGAGTTACAACCTTGATCTGTCGCGCGACACTCCGTCTTCTTCAGGAGATCTTTGATACCAAGTTACATAAATATCCATCTATCCAGGACAGAGTTAATGTCCGGAAACTGAAAAATACCACCATTTTATGACCTATGATCTGTGGTTCTGACCTTGACCTTTGAGTTACAAACCTGGATCTTTCGCGCGACACTCTGTCTTCTTGGGGAGATAATTGATACCAAGTTACATAAATATCCATCCATCCAGGACAGGGTTTATGTCTGGAAACTTAAAAATACTCCCATTTTATGACCTTTGATCTGTGATTGTGACCTAGACCTTTGAGTTTCAAACCTGGATCTTTCGCGCGACACTCCATCTTCTTGGGGAGATCACTGATGCTAAATAGTATCAAAATGCACGCATTCAAGACAAAGTTAGTGTCCGGAAACAAAAATGCCCGGACGGACTGACATACACACACACTAACACACACACATGCACACACACACACACACACACACACACACACACGGGTGGATGGACGGTCCGTTGTTCGATTTTATTATGCCCCCCCCCCCCCCATGTAAAATAAATCTCTGGCTTTCAAATTTAAAGACAAATCAAGTGAAATCAACAGAATTAAATTAATATTTTGTTTAATCTGATCATCTAGAAAAATTCTTATCATTTACAACAAGAAACATAAACAAGAAAACGCATTTAAAGTGGACATCAACTTCTGAAATTATAAGCATGATAAGTTTCATGCAAACCTCAAGCAGCAATAAATAAATAAATAAATAAATAGATAAAAGTAAAAAGTGAAATTTTCTTTACGATATCAATTAAGAAGAGACCATGCAACAATAAGTGTAGATATGTAAATGAGATGTAAGCATCGTTCTGCTATCTTTTATTTTATGCTTTTATGTGTATTGATTTTCCGATTATTTGGTGTAGTTTGACCACATATACATGTATACATATGACCATGTATTTCTTGAAACTGCAACTTTACATATTTCATGTTTATTTGACTTGCAAAACATTTGCAAATCAGAACAGGTTTTTTTATAAGATTTACTCTAAATCATGTGAGTTTGTTTTGCTCTGCATATAGGCGAAAGTCTAACGTGGGAGGGGCTCACGTAAATCTTTATTTTGAACATAACTTTCTTACACGACATCATAATTTAAAAAAAAAATATGTACGGCTAGAAAGGCATTTAAGGGCGTATGTGGCAGTTTGCTACATTTTCTATATAGACAAAAAAGGAAAATTTAAACTGTTCAATAGATTTTTTTTTTAATTTTGCGTGATTATAGAGAATCATAAAAGAAACATTTTTTATGAAAAATTAAGGGGTTCACCGTCTTACCTTTTGAGTTAACTGCTCCTAGATGTGATCTTTAGCACTTTTAGGCCATATTTAAGAGCAGATAACTCAAAATAAATCTGAAACCTTATATTTTTTCTTATCAATGTTTGTGATTTCATTTCAAGTCATTATGCAAAATTTTAAGCCAATTGACATTGTAGAAGTTCTGTTATGTATAAAATGATATGTACATATATCACATGTTTTTTGTTGTTGTTTTTTTAAAGGGGGGGGGATAATTTGGCGAAAACTGATATATATTTGCATGCGTGATAATAGTATAAAATATGTTGCATAGAAATTCTACAAATTGTACAGAGACAGAGAATAAAGTACTGAACATTGATTCAAATTTTTCCATGAATTTCTTTTTTTTTTTTTTTTTTTTTTTTTTTTTGTTCTTTATGATTCTCTGTAATCATGCAAAGTTTTAAAAATTCTATATTTCTATATTTTCCTTCTTTATCTAGAAAGAAATTGTAGCAAACGGTCACATACGCTCTTAAATATAGAACATTTCATACACTTAATCCATTATTTTGAAAATCTGTCAAGATACTGAAGCTTATACCTATAGAAAGAGACACACAAAAAAACGATAGAAATGAAACATTTTATTCCGTTTTCTCCCTATAACTTGTAATGCCTGATCAGATTTTAATAATCTGTATACCATTGAAACCGCCAGGATTCGGGCTACAAATCGTGTTCTTACTCTTAGTTTCAAAAATCATTTTTTTAATTAAACCAATTAAATACAAAAGGGGTACCAAAAATTTCGTTTTCCCGCCATTTCTGTACGATTCAAACCTTGATCAGTATAAACTGAATATATTCTGAGAGATCATCCAAAGCACTAAAAAAATTCGCATAGTCTTTCAATCAAATGTTTTTCGTTTTCGAGTTATTTAAGGTTAAAGAAAAAAAATTGACTTTTGCAAATTTGAACCTGTCAGTCTCTTTGAAACAATAAACGGCAAAAGCGCAAAATTTTTCCCATACCTAAATAATAAACTAGATTTGCATACCGCAAATGCACTGGTTTTCGCAAGAATAAACAGTTTCAAACCTGTCTGGCCAAAAAAGCTATTTCTGCTACTGTTTTAATCACAAGTAACTTCTGTTTTCAAGACATTTATAGAGTATACACAACAAAAAACATTCTTTTATGAAACTATACAGAAATATCAACCAGTCTCTTAGAAGAAGAAACCAATCAAAACCAGACCAGCCTTAAGTATCCCTAAATCAAATTCTCCACCAATTCTCTCTCTCTCTCTCTCTCTCTCTCTCTCTCTCATATCTCATCATAAAATAAAATTTCACACTTAAAAATATTAAACTGCTATGAAACTGATTCAAAAAGGATTAATTTTGAACCGCCATAAAACAAACCAATCAACCCCAATCTTCAAAAACTTAAAATCATTCGAAAGAGCCCTTTATTGACTAAAACTTTTATACATAATCTCTCGATAAAATATTTTTATAAACTTTGGAGCTATTTGGGGCCGAAGAAAAAAAATCGTAAAATGACCTTGACTTTGCAATATTTCAAAATTTGAAAGTATGAGATCATGATTATGAGTATGATTGTAACATTAAACAACACAATCTGTGAAAAATTCATGAATATCGAACAAAGAATAGAAACACAAGCTTTAAGAAAAACGAAAAATATGTTTTTTTAAATATTCATTTCTTCATAATTTGGTGAAATTTGACCGCTTCCAGATGTCATTTCCTGAATTCGCTACCCCATATATTCTGTGCATATATGTCTTACAAATCATATACAGCAAATGGGAACTTTTTTCGTAAACCTACCCTCATTTGAGCGCCATTTTGCAAGGTTCAAACGTCAACCTCTCCTAGAGCAAAATCTTGGCCATACTTAATACTCCAATACCCATCATTTTTTATTTGGCTGTCAACAAGGAACAAAATACAAAAACCCGCATTCAAATCAGACTTCATTTTTTTAGTTATTAGCAAAATAGTGATTTCATGCAGAGTGCCCCCTAGCGGCAAAATGAGAAAAAAAATAAAAAAATTAAATCGTCAGGCACAGGTTCAGACCACTGTGACTACATGTCTAAAATTTCATAACTTTAGCTTTCCTCATAGGTTTTCGCACTGTGACAGAGGAGAAAACCTAAAAAAAAGATACAAACAAACTTCGGTGTCTCGAACATTGAAAACAGGAACACCATACATTACTCGAACACATTTCAAGGTCCCGGCAAAACTGTTCTTTACTCTTTTTTGTTCGACCTGGGATAAGTTGAACACTGATGGCTGGAACTCTCGAACTTAAATTCCGGCCCAAGGTTTAAAGTGCTATATGTATTTTACACGTATCGGTCGAACCAATTAACACCCTACATACGATATTCGCTGGCGACTTAATTGCGACTTGCACGTTGGCAGATGTATGTGTACATGTACGTGAACGAAATGAATATCATCGTTGAGGTTTGTGCTTTCATAATTAGTTTTGTCATCTACTGTTTTATGGATTAATATTTTATTTAAAGAATAAAAGAATGACAAAGGTAAGTTTATTTTAATTAATTTATACCTTTAATATATTTATTATTTCGCCGATGTTCGAATAAGAAAATTGGCAAATACAATCATTTACTCTAATCGACCAGTGCTAAAAGAAGGCCTAATAATAAATAATCTTTTTAATACATGTATGTACATCATTATAACCACGGCTGGGTCGAACCACCGATGACTAGAACTAATTGATGTTCCTCCAGCCTGTTCGAGACACCGAATTTCGACTGTACTATTAAAAACAAATAGGGGAAGAACAATAGGTTTTCTCACTGCGATGTGCGAATACCTAAAATAGCGGCCGTGAAAATAAATATTCCAACATTGAACATTGAGGGAAATGATTCGGAGAGGTCATTTAATTAAATGAGACACACTAGCGCTTGCTTGTGCAAAAGAAAAGTCATTTGGTCCGATCGACTGTAAAATTTTACCGCAGAAGGTGTTTATTTAGGCTATGATAAAAAGAGTAAAATATGTCCCTGAGTTTTTAAATATTTGGACAAATGAACCTACCAATAGAGATATTTTCCAGATTTCAGAAAAAGGGTTCATATACTTGTGACGTCATTTGGGGACGGCGTCTACATGGAAGATGCCGCCACATTGCCATATCATGCAGCAGGAAAATTTGCTTGATTCAGCAGCCTGGCAAACTGACACTGGGTAAGCCATTCTTGGAACTATCCGATTGTTCTAAGTGCCGATTACCAGGAAGATATACCAGTATCATTTTAACGTCTCTGGGGTAACACCTTTTTAAGGCGACCGGGGATCGAACCCAAGACTTCTCGGTCATTTGGAAAACAATCTAAGCACTAGGCCACCTGGACCAAGACAAACTCGTATTAAGTGGTCATTCAGTGGAACAAGAGACCGTTTAATGGAAGTGGCCGCTAAATAAAGATTAAACATATAAACATGCTATAGTTTGGTAATGTTGAAACTGACCGCTTAAAGCCCCAGTGCGTTTTAGCTTGGAAAAATATATTTTTCAAAATTTCTAATTAGCAAAGCCTCAAATGATGTTTGATTAACCTCTTAATGTTAACTTAAGCCCACATAATGAAATATTCACCCGGAAGCCTTAGTTGTTCAGACAGGGCAAACTAGTGAGAAAAATGGGCGGAGCTTGTTCTGAAACACGCTGTTCAGTAAAACCACGGATGTCTCGGTGTACATGGGGTGTTTCAGAAGTTAATGGACTTTTGCTATAGACTGGATAAATCTTGAAACACGGTAATAGGGATGTAGGAAGAAAATCTACGAACTTCTGGGAAAAAAAACCCTTGTATGTTAATTTTATGCTGTCATTGTTTTGAGCTAAATATAGAACGAGACAGCCACAATTTGCATTTTTCTAATAGAATCTTTCCTGTAAATTAGGCATTTCTCAAGGTCTTTCAGTGATGAAATTAAAACTGAATTATATATGCTGTAAGTGAGTTCAGATTTAGGTCTAACATTTATAAGATACTGGGACTTTAATGCAGAGTGACCGCTTAATACAGATGACCGCTAATACAGGTTCAACTGTACTTACGAGTGTCCTCAAACACAAACCACCAGCGTGGGTCGTCCATTGGAGGTGAGTCATTAGCACACAAGTCTTTAACTATGTCCTGCCAAGGTAGGTGGTCGGGTCTCTCATTTGGGGTCAACAGGCTGATTTTTGCCCCAGACCTAGAAGAAAAATGATATTTTATTAATTCATTTATTGCTTTTATGTGATTCTTTGAAATATATTGGTGATGTTCAGGAAACATATGCATGATTTTGGTTAAATTGATTTTTCTTTACATATTTTAATATGAATATGGTTTTAATGAATCTCTCTCTCTCTCTCTCTCTCTCTCTCTCTCTCAGACACACAGAACAAGGATTGTTTAAGACTTTACACTTTTTTCCAGCGTTCATAATCTCACATAATAGGAAACACAACATATCATTATGATTACGAGTTTTACTACAAATTTGTTTCCCGGCCGCGACATAACAAACAATGGTACTGTTATAGCTCCCTTGCCTGGCGCTCAGCATATAAAGGTAGTTGCAGGACTGGTTGGCCTGGTGTCAGGATAATGTGACTGGGTGTGGTATAATGCCACATGTCTACAGCGTGATACTGCATTGTGGCAGCACTATATCTGTCTCAAGTAGACATCGTCTCCAAATGACTGAAATACTGTCGGTGGGACGTTAAACCCAAACAAACAAACAAACATATTTGATTCAACTACTAGCATTACCAAAGTATCACTTTTTGAACAGACTCGGGGCAAAAGTCTCGAACGTTATTTTTTAACAATCATGTACATGTAATACAAAATGTACCTATCAAAATACATAAAATGCAATCTCTTGTCCTTAGTCTAAATGCATTAAAATTTAAAACACTGCGAAATCATTAATTTTCGTAGGACACAAATTTTCGTTGAATACGTGGAGGGTTTTATCCACGAAGATTGATCTCCACGAAAACCGTGTCAGGGATCAAATGTTTTCTTGAATATAGATCCACGAATAAATGTACCCACGAAATACCCTTGAATACAAATACAACGGAATTAAATGACAACTCAAGTTAATGTTTTTTACAGTTATCAGTTTCCTTTTTTATAATAAGTGAATCTGGGACTACATTAAAAACTAAAGATATTACTTACTTACTTACTTACTTACTTACTTACTTACTTACTTACTTACTTACTTACTTACTTACTTACTTACTTACTTACTTACTTACTTACTTACTTACTTACTTACTTACTTACTTACTTACTTACTTACTTACTTACTTACTTACTTACTTACTTACTTACTTACTTACTTAATTAATTATTTAATTAACTAAAGTCCAAGTTTTTTCTAAACTTTGTTCGCAAAAAGGTATTCGTGCACGAAAATTCACAAATGCAAAATAGTGTTATTCTTGTGGATTATTTTCTCACCAAAACATAAATAAATAAATAAATAAATAAAATAAATAAAAACGGTAATATTTTTATGACTATTTTTGTTTCAAGAGGTCGGATGTGGAATAAACTGCTGAAAGTAGACGTCGTCAGTCAAGCTCCACCCGTCAACATCCTCGGGGTAGCGGGGCAGGTAATGATGGCTGCCAAGTTGGTTCATTACGGCGTAACCAGAGCCAACTGGATGATCGTTAAGCTGTCTTCCCTAGAGCATGGACTGCAGTCTTTCTGACTCTTCCCTTGATGCCCAACACTCCTAGCATTTTCCATACAGAATGTGATGGAAACCCTCTACAGCAAGACCCATGTCTTCCAGCCTCGGTCTCTACAGATGTTGGTAAGTTCTTCGTACTTGCTTTTCTTCAGCTCGTGGGATTCATCTGTCCTCTCTTCCCATGGCACAGTGAGTTTAACCAGGATCACCTGCTTTGCTGCTTTTGACCAAAGCACTGTATCAGGTCTGGGGTTGTATACGCCACTTCCTCTGGGAACCTTAGTTTCTTCCATAGGTAAACCCGCATCTCCCAGTCCTTGGAGTCTTGAAAAAGACTGGTACTAGATACTTCACTTTTTCCCCCACCCCACAGGGGGTGGGGGTCCGGTCCTATTCTGGGGTCTGTCTGTCTTCCGCTCTCTTTCTAGAACAACAGCCATATTCTAAAGTGCCTGATTATAGCGCCATCTGTATCGCCCTTGTGAGAGTGTTGTTGGGCAGGATGACACGATGTGGCGTAATGTTCCTAGACTCCCGCACAAGGGGCACTTCGAGTCTTCTGTCAGTTTGCAGATTTACTGGAGATGGCAACATGTCATACACAGTTCGAAGGAGGAAACTCAACTGGAGTGGCTCATAGTTCCACATTTCTGACCATGTGAGTTTCCTCTCTGGTACGTTCTACTTCGTCAAATCTCGTTGGGGACCATGCTGGACTGACTTTGCCGATCGTGCCTGTTCTTCCACCTTCCTGATTTCTTCTTGTACCAGAGTTCTTCTCTCCTTTCTGTCAGTCTTCTCCCATTTCTTGTGCTGTCTAGTACCAAGCCCTTCTCCACCCACTTTTGTTGCCTCAACAATGTCCTGGTGCTTGAGGCTGCTTTCTGCTAAATCTACCGCCTGGCTCACTTTCTTCCTGTTCGGATTTCAATCCCTGCGTTACTGATCTTCTCATCAGCAGAGTAACTGAGGTTTTGCAGGAGCCGAGCCTTTGCCGTTTTTTAATTCCTCCACTAGAGAGCTAAGGGGACATCTGCAGTTTTGTTGACCGGCCCTTCAATCCAATGCTTGTAAACGATGGTGGAAGACCAAATCATTTCCGCAGATACTTGCTAACAAACTGCTCCAGTTTCTCGACTGTGCTGATAGGAATCTCATGAACCATCAATGGCCACGTCAGTCTTGGCAGGAGCCCGTGCTGAAAGATCCATGCTTTAAACTTTCCTGGGAATTCCGACTTGTCTATTCTCTTCAGACCCTCTTCTGTCGATGCATGTCTTGGCGGTGAGAGTCTTTCAAAGTGGAGTCAAACTTTAATTGGGTTGGCTTCTAGGGATGGGATCTCTTCATTCTGAATACAGAGCTTGAATCTGTTTGCGACCTTTCCTTTCTTCGCCACCAAACATCTAGACCTCCCTGGTTTAAACCGCATTCTAGCCCAGGTCACAGATTCATCTAGGGCTTTAAGGATCCATCTTGGCTGAATGTGTGTCTCAGTGGTGACAGCCATATCGTCCATGAATCCCCTGTTTGAAAGTAGGCGGATGCCGGTGTTTGTCTTAGGGAATCTTGATTCTCTCTCCGCTGCTTTGATGATCATGCTCATTCCCATCACAAACAGTATGACAGAGATGGTGCATCCTGTGACAATCCCCTTCTCTAAACCAGTGTGTGGTGTACTCTTTGCATGAAAACCTCAGTTGAATGTTGCTGAAGTAGCTCATGGTGAGATTTCTTGCACTGTCTGTAATCTGGTAGTGTTGTTGAGTAGTATTGAGCTATATGCATTGGCTAGGTCAAGCCAGATCACTGTCAAATCCTTGTGGTAAATCCAAGCTTCATGCTTTGGCTGGGTCAGTGCACTTGTATGTTCGACGCATCCGATGAATTCTGGGATTCCTCCTTTCTGGACTTAAGTGTTAACGTATTTGTTCTCTAGCATGTACGATGACAATCGCCTGGCAAGATGGAGAAGAATATTTTCCCTTTAACACTCAATAACGAGATGGTCCGGAATTGATTGATTGTTTTGGAGTTCGTCTCTTTTTGTGTCAGACATCCTTCTACAGTTTGCCAGCATGTTGGGACAGTCCCCTTACGCAAGAAAATAAAATTAAAAAAAAAACACCACAAGAGTGACCACAGTTGGGCATTTCTTGTATACCTTGTATGGTATGCCATTTGGGCCCGGAGCTGAACAAGGGCGTGTCTTTCTTACGACCTCATTTATCTCTTTCCAAAAGGGTTCTTTTATGTCCAATGCAGTATCTGGTTTCTTGACTGGTAGGATCCTGCTACACTCTCCAAGGGGTTCTTCTCTTAGTGGGTCAGAGTGTACATCCCTAAGAAAGTTTTCTACATCCTCCTGGCTGCTCTTCAGATTACCAGACCTCTCCTCAAGTCCTTTGTGAACCTGTATGGGTGGTAAGAAAGATTTTCCTTTCTTCGCCCTTTCCCTCCTTTTTCGTATGAGCCTTTCTGCAACGGTAAGGGATTTCAGTTGCTCTTTAAACTGCACTATGTCTTTCCTTTCCACTCCGTTTGGGCGCCTGTACCGTTTCCTTATGGACCGCAGTTCTGTACGTATCTTTTTTTTTTCTCACAGAAGCGCCTGTTTGGAATTGAAGGTGGTTTGTGGGTTTATGGGGGTTTAGCGTCTTTTCCAGTTAAAATCTCTCCTTTCCTAAGGCGTAGACAGTTGGAGGCAGTGTTTGTAAGTTTCTGTCGACTGCTCGGTCAATGATGTATGTAGGACAAGGTCCAAGTCCTCATCAAACAATTCCCAACCACTGCTGTTCATTGCTGGCCAAGCGATCTTCGATCTTCTTTCACCAGAAATTTGCTGCTTTCTCTCTTTGATTGGGTTGGTTATCTCCTCTTTATGGCCTGCAGGCGATGATACACTCCAGGAATCTGGGAAGATGAGTTCTTCAGGGCTTGGCTGTGTTGGTGATTCTTCTTCAACAACGGTGTTATCAGTGCTCTGCTCCTCATCGGTCGCACCCCGTGCATTCCCCTGCTCTCCCAGAAGATCCTCTCAGGGCTTAGTCACCTCCCCCTCAAAACAGCTCTCAAGCTCTCAAAACAGAAGCTGGGAGACCACTAGCGCTGTGGTTGGCAACTAGACTGGCTTCTCCCGCGTTTTACCAGGTACACCTGCACGTTGCTTCTGCCTTTCCTTTAACTGACATCCACTTTTCGTTTGATGGATCTTCATTCCACGATGATTCCTACAGCCTCTCCCACACTGACATACCACTGATGTTGCATCCCAAGTCGAAGTCCGTTGTTCTCGCCTTGTCGTATCCGTTGACTCCGTCCTGTTTAGCCCTTCATCCCCCTTCTTTCTCTCTCTGTCTCTCTCTTTTAACCAAGTCTCTCTCTCTCTCTCTCTGAAGGCCCCGGGGGTATTGCTGCTGTTCATTTGTTGTAGCGATCCTGATGGCTGTCTCTTCACAAAGACAGTACAGTGGGGTGCCAGCCCACTGTACACCGTGTACTAGTCTGTTCCTAATTGCCATCTGTCTCTCCAGCGTCACCAGTCTTTCTCTGTTGTCATCCAGCCTATTCCTGGAAGTCACTGGAATTCCAGCTATAACAGAGGAATACAGTTAAACTGCTGAAAGTAGACGTCGTCAGTCAAGCTCCACCCGTCAGTAGATGTTTCGCCCTTACGCTTGGTACATCCTCGGGGTCTCAGGGCAGGTAATGATGGCCAATCATCAATAAATGTCATTACGTATCAATGAAATGTAAAACCTTTTAATAATCAGAAGTGTTGTTGTTGTTGTTGTTGTTGTTGTTGTTGTTGTTGTTGTTGTTGTTGTTGTTGTTGTTGTTGTTGTTGTTGTTGTTGTTGTTGTTGTTGTTGTTGTTGTTGTTGTTGTTGTTGTTGTTGTTGTTGTTTACCGTCGCTGCGATAGTATTTCAATCATATAGCGACGTCCAGCTAATTACAGGTGGAGGAAGACCCCGAGTACACAGAGGTACCCGGGTAGAACCACCGACCTACCGCAAGCCAGCTGGAAGGCTTCCTCACATGAAAAATCCGAAGTCGCTACCGGGATTCGAACCCACAGCGGTGAGGGGCTGAATCAGAAGTGAAATAGATAAGGCAATGCAATGCAAAACATATGGCTCTAGACATCTTTTTTTTAATTTTGAAAACTGTCCGTTGATAGCGACTTCGTCCAGAACCAGTTACCGCTGTAGTATGGCCGACAATATAGGTTCAGTTATAATTACGATCGATTTGAGTGCATACCCAAATCCATATAGACCAGTTCACCAGGAGTTTGGCAATACTCAGCGTAATTCGCTGATGTAAACTGACCAATCAGTGACTGGGGGAAATCTCATGTGCATGATCAATGTTGGAATTCTGCACCAGCTTGTAGATTATGTGTTTGGGAGTGCTCGTTGATTTACGTAGGTTTATGTCTCATTTCGGAGTGAAATGGTCTATTTCTCGCACTCATGTAAACGTCGTATCACAGTTTGCCTTTTATGTATATCATACATATGATTCCGGAAACACACGGAGTAATACGACTGCCGAAGCGGATCAAGTCTAAATCAATGGCCCATAAATACCAAACTTTTCTCGAATAAAAATGTTAACATAACGTACATGCAAATTTCTTCTTTAGTTGTTTTAGTTTACGGCTTTACAGATTAAAAATGCTTCAGGAATGTATGTGCCCTCATATGCCTTTTAATTCTATGACGCCAATATTCGAAGCATGACATAAAATATATATACCAGTCGTACGGTAATACACATGACCTTGTGACCTTGACCTTTGTCGAAACGGGTCATAATAACATGAAACAAACCTGCAGTATCTGCCTTTCATAATGAGCTCGTCTTCAGGGCAATACCAACTGATCAGATACCGATTTGGGCATGACGAGAACATCGTCCCAACGTGTCGGACAACTGCAACAAATTATCAGGAAAATCGCAGTGTATGTAAAAACAAAACTAAAAAAGAGTTGAAAACAAAACTAAATATTGATATGAATACTCTCAACGTCAACCGAGGTGTGTATGTATTTGATAATCACTGACACTGATATTTCCTCGTATCCACAAGTCAATCTAAAAAAACTAGCACCATAGTTGTAAACTGCAATATAACAACGTCATATCGCAAAAGACTTTTCACCAGGATATCTGCAGTACTCAATATCAGTGACTGGGAAAAACCTTAAATGTATGTTTATTTCCCGTTGAACAATATGTGGAATTTTACACCAACATGTAGATTAGGTGTTTCGGAAGTGCTCGTTGATTTACGAAAGTTAACGTCACAATTCGTTGTGAAATGGTCTATTCGTAATTCTTGTACCTTATTACAAAGACCTTTAATAACCAAAAAGACATCCACATCTCTATAATAGTTAAAGAGCATGACAAGAGAAGCTCTCGTTAAGTGACGTAAATGATAAGTTGAGATGTTTGAAATTGCTCATATCAATTGTAAATATATTGAGTTTTCTCTTCAATTAATTGCCGATTAAACCAAATATGTATGTCTCTCTTTAGATCGCAGATCTCTTATGAATGATACTGTAAAGCGTCTGTCTATTCAGCATCACAGCGAGGTCTCATTTAGATCCCGTTCACCTGTTCTTGTTTTTTACGTCACGAGAAAAAACGTTATTTCAGACAGTTTGGATAGATCTTTGCTTATTACACACGAAAGATTCCGGAAATAGGCAGAGTAAAAAAGTTGACAGAGATACTAGAAAGTTATAGTACAAATTCCATGATTTTCGGGAAAAATATTTTCTGTTCTTTTTGTTTTGTTTCATATGCCAATTAAAGAGACAATCGGAATGCCCCGGGATGGTCGTGTAGTAGCCAGCATCGCCAAGGTGTTTCGATTGTCAGAGAAAAAAAAACTTACTTTGTTGAAGCACCATGTCAAATTCGAACTTCACTCTTGAATCGGGTACTTCTTGAAACGAAATGCTGGAGTTGAAGCAAATTTTATATTTCGGGAACCTGAAATCACGTGACAAAGGAGGGTAACTGGTAATAGTTAATTGAGCGAATAAAACACATTTATCCATTAGGCAAAAAAATATTTGTTTCCACTATAGAATAGGGTCGGTAGGTCGGAAAAAACTTTTTTTTTAACTTTTCTATTTTTACCTTATTTCTTTTTTAGGGGAATTGACGAAAAATACCTTTTTGCATCTGTAACAGCCCGAATGCTACGTAAAAAGTTTAGGGTCGATACAAAAAATAGGGTCGGTCAGGTTAGTGGTAACAAGTAACTTATTTTATTACGCCTTATCAAATTTACTTTTAAGGTAAAAGACAATTTGTACTCCTTCATCCTTAATAACAACGTAAATTTTATAAAAGTTTAAAATAAAAAAGGGATGAAATAATTTAGAGAAACAGTGTTTGGACAAGTCATGTGATATATGTTTCAAAAATAATGTTGTGGTTGTTTATTTTGTTTACCGTCTCTACGACATAATTTTAGTTATATAGCGACGTCCAGCTGGAGTCCTATGTACATGAAGGCAGGAGGAAAGAACCGTCGATCTTCCGCAGGTCAGTTGGAAGGTTTACTCACATAAAAAATAAATCGAGTTAACATTTCAGGACTCGAACTCACAACTGTGACGGGATGAGTGATATTAAGTGACCACTCGGTCACGGGGACCCCAAGAACACGAACAACGGGACTTAGAAAAATAAAACGAAAACAAACAAACAAACACACACACAAACTACAAAAAAAACCTACCAGCCTGAAACATCGTTATGGTAGGTTCCGTTTTCCCTTAGCCAGCGTATAACAACCTTGCGCAGTGCGGGCTCCATGTCGGAAGGTTGCAGGGTGTAGATCTCGTAGTATGGTACAGACGCTGGGTTACCACCCATCACCTACCGCAGACGACATATTGTATCAAACAGATGAAAGGTACAAACAAACTCTTACACAGTGGATTTGCTCCGCATTTTTCACTGCCACTCTGAGTTACCACGTGACCGTGGTGCCTATCAAAATTCACACTACAAGTATTTGTTACCATTTCCCTCGCACCGGTTACGATCAGGGGATGTAATTGTTGCGGGCGGGAAGTTTGGTTACCTGTGATTAAGCTGTGGCAGAGATCTGTGCGAGATCTCCTGTATTGGAGATGGAGGTACAAATAGGACCCGTTGTACTAGTAGTATAATATAAAGTGTGCCCGTTAAAATCCGCATGTGACCTTGATCTCCCCAACCCCACATCTGATATCAACAAACTTTAACATCGTTAGCATAATTAGATCATTTTATGCCCTCCGCCATCTCTGAATTCCTTTCATCAAATGGCTTTAATCTCTATTTTGTATTTTCCGCGAGGTTTTCTAATGGGAGTGTCAGAAAGGGTTGCAGTATGTCTAACAGGGATTTGTATGGTGGCTGATTTCTGTCATTTCGTGTTGTGTCTTCGCCCCGAAAGGCGAAAGGCGAAATAACGAAAACATGCCATATTGTCGTTATTTTGCCTGTCGCCTTTCGGGGCGAAGACACGACAACACGAAACATGTCAGGCGAAATAACGAAATTTTAACAGGCGAAAGGACGAAAAGTTTCGCCTTTGAATGTTTCGTGTCCGCTGGTCGAAACCTTTCGTGTTGGCGCCCTTTGTTTGTCTTTTCCCCAACGCGAAAGGCGAAATACGACAATGTTGCAGATTTCGTGTTGTCGTCCTTTCGCCTCGAAAGGCGAAAGTCGAAATAACGAAAATGACAACGCTTCGGGTTTCGCCTTCCGGTAGACATGCGCAGAACGTTTACACATATGCGTACATTAATAAACATGTGTATCTAGTCTTCCAAATTTAAAATAAAATCAATCTTACCTTCTGCTCTCTATTTTTTTTCTTTTAATTCGGGCAGTCCTATTTCATTTAAGATGTCGTCCATCTTTCTTAGAAAGGGCCGCCTAAAAACAATACGGCATATGTGTAAACGTTCTGCGCATGTCTACCGGAAGGCGAAACCCGAAACGTACAGTCATTTTCGTTATTTCGACTTTCGCCTTTCGAGGCGAAAGGACGACAACACGAAATCTGCAACATTGTCGTTATTACGCCTTTCGCGTTTCGGGGCAAAGACACGAAGACACGACAAACAAAGGGCGCCAACACGGAAGGTTTCGACCCGCGGACACGAAACATTCAAAGGCGAAACTTTTCGTCCTTTCGCCTGTTAAAATTTCGTTATTTCGCTGACATGTTTCGTGTTGTCGTGTCTTGCCCCGAGGGAGGCGAAAAAGACAAAGGCTTTTTTTTTTCCTTTCGCCTTTCGGGGCAAAGACACGACAACACGAAATGGCAGAAATCAGCTACTATAGATTTGCCAATTTTAGTTTGTCTTTCAAAGAAAAAAAGTCGACTGGTATCAGCGTCGTCGTGAAAGTCCATTTTGACCAAATTTATCAACCAACTTTAAAAAAAAAAATGTATAATAAAAAAATAATAACAGACGAGCGTTTGCACCCGCATGTGTTCCTTTTTCTAATTCTAATTTTCCAAAGACGTTTCACTATTGTGTTTATGAACTTTCATATGAATAAGCTATAATTGTCTAACTTGGGGTTTCAATCTCAATTAATTCAAGATTTATGCGTGTGGAAGTCTCTAATAACAATAATGTTACACCTGAGTTTGGGAGAGTACAAGCTGGTCATGACTTTGTATCGTTTTGACGGTGATATCTAAATAAGATATGTTCAGAGACGATGGGTGAATATTCTGATGATATTGAAGGTCGTTGACACATATATCGTTGACGATGTAAACGGTTGGGGTGCGAGTAGATCAAGACGGGCTTTAACGGGCTCATTTTATTACTGGTTGTAGTCAGGGTCGAATTGCACCAATAATTCTTAGCGCTAAGTAAAACTTTAATAATTAAGGGCGAATTTCATTAGTTTTGTTTCTCTAATAAAAATACCAAAATATTTCATTTCTTATCAGTTATGGTTATTTATTCAGGTAATATTTCATTGCAGCTTAGTCGTACTTGAATATTTCATAAAATAGTAATGGTGGAATGTGAGTCTAACTAGTGTAAGAATTTAAATATTACTTAACGCTACAAGTATTGTTGGTCGAATTAAAGCCTGGGGTTGTATTTCAAAGTATTTTATGTGTAAAATTGTAAAATACACGAGCAAAATTGTGAATAGTCCATTTCACTACGAAATGAGACATAAACATACGTAAATCAAGCACCCAATCTACATGCTGGTGTATAATTCCACACATACACTGTACATTTGAGATTTTCCCCAAGTCACTGATTGGTCAATTCAAATCAGTGAATTGTACCGGGTATTGCCGATCCTTTGATGAAATGGTCTTATCCGAGGGACGACTTCCCGTTCACTTTGCTAAAACCGAGGTACATGTATATTCTCAGCCCATTGAAAATACGCTCGTATTTCCTAGATTTACCATCTTTCTAGAATTTTGTTTCTTCGTTTAGTTCAAACATATTTTATTGACCATATACAGATACATTAGACTATTTTACCAGAGGATCGGCAATAACCGGTATAGTTCGCTGATTTAAATTGACCAATTAGGGAAAAGTCTCAGATGTTTATGTTTTTTCCAATTGAACAATGAGTGGAATAACACAAGCTTGTAGATTAGGTGTGAAAAAATATCAATGTATGAATTGACATTAAAATTGATTCGATCGTACTTATATATAGCGTTTTGCTTACATCTTCTCGTACTTATCGAGACGCGCATGCGCGAGTAAAAAACGGAAACGTCTTAATCGTAGATATATAAGCAATACAATATACATTAAGAGAGATATAGTACTGCCACATTGCAATATCATGCCGTAGACATGTGGCATGATACCACACCCAGTCACATCCAGCCACCGGACCAACAAGTCCTGAAGTGCTCGCCATATAGCAGGGAGCTACCAGTACCATTTTGATGACTTCATTATGTCGAGATCGGGGATTGAACCCATGACCGCTCTCAGGTGAATCAGTACTTGAAACATGACATACATGTTGGTACATTGTATACGTTTCAGCCATTAAATTGTGTAATAACGGCAATTATTTCATTTTTTTTTTCGGAAACCAGGGGGTAAAACAGTGAACCAGTGGACGTGTGTGATGTGAGGCTGATTCCCGGATTGGAGTACTTACATAGTAATCCAGTTCCCGCCAACGCAGAGGGTGTTTCGGGTACCAGGAGCCATCACCAGAAAACGGTGGTTCCCGGCACTGCCGTGCAGGATGATTCGCGGTTGCGAAGCCAATAAAACTCGCCATTAGGACAAACCCTAGAATAAAAAATAAACAGGACTGTGCTAAACTTTGATACGTTTTTTTTTTTTGTTGTTTTTTTTTTGTTGTTGTTTTTTGTTTTTTTGTTGTTTTTTTTGCGAAGAAAGCTTTAGTGTATTGTAGAAAGAATCTGGAAAGAATCGAGTTATCTTCGCAATGGGCGGATTTTCATACGTTTTACTATAATTTCAGCTAGATTTTATTTAAACTTTAAAAAAACAAACAACAACAAAATAACATTTATTAAATTTTAGCGATATATATTGATTAGATTAAAACGAAATGAAAGGAACCTCATCCCTTATTAGATTTTGATTAAATCAGTTTCAGCGAAAACCCTTAGCGATAAGCTCCCCGGTATTGCAATAATAAATCGCGTATTGTTTATCATCGTTAATGTGTGTATAACGTAACTGTTTAAACTTTCCTCTTGTAAATGACACTTCTTTATTTTCCTACTCTCTCTCTCTCTCTCTCTCTCTCTCTCTCCTTACATATTATCAAAATGTCAATGTTATAATCCAGAAAAAAAAAGAGGAGAGAGGGGGCGGGGGGAGGCTAGATTTCACTTATTCTCTTTTCGATTTTTATGACATAATTTGTTGACGCCAAGTAACAAATATATCATATATCAAATATATCAATCATTGATCTTATCAAAACATTTAATGTAAAAAGAGATACTAAAATCTTGTCATGTGATCTATGTTTGACTGTTTTTCTATTACGACATCATATAACTGCATGCTCTTGTATCGTTTGTTTGTACAATTTGAGCAATAAAGATTTTTTCTGTTCTGTTAATAACGTAAATGACAGTATCCGCGAATTAACACCCAATCTCACATAAACACAAACATAAATCCACGAATACATTATATTTTATCGAAACTGTTTGATATCAGCATACATATCGCGTGTCATATTTGGTGAGACCCTATTACCAATTTAGTATTACAAAATACACCTTTTCTCCGGTTTAAATAGACTATACAAGAAGTCTCATTTATCTGATGGTATTTTCTTGTTCATGCATGGTTGTCAAAAAGGGTATCTGATCTACCAGTACTCTGTTCAGGTGTCATTGCCTTAAAACTAAACTACATACAGGTGAAGGGTACATCATATATGTGAAGACATATATACCCAGGGTATGGGGATATGTTACACCTTCGACATTTCGTTTGAGGTCATCCACGTGTTAGCTGTGATTCGTTCTCGGCTTTGAGGACAAGCTATATAAACACACCTTTATACACTTAACTTGTAGTATTGTGTTTTCACGTGGCTTATTATATTATCATGTCTTATATGTAAATCAAATACAACAGACAATTCACTTTGTACAAAGCGAATCAAAGATCTGCTCCTGTCTTTATTACGTCCATATGGTTAGAAGTGCTTTACAACGATTTTATACTTGAAACCATATTTACTAATATATAATAGTTGGGGGAAAATATGTGCAAATATTGATGCAAAAAAAAAAGAAAAGTTATATACTTTTGTTTTTCAAAATGGACTTTCAAGTTGCATACATCTTATGAAGCGGCAAAATTAGGAGCGTGTTCATATATTTATCTCGTTATCATTGCCTAAAGAAAGAGTAATGAACAAAAATATACCTTTTGCTTTCCAAGATGGCGGCTTATCGTAGCCGCGACAATATTTTGGATACTGTGAAATCGTTAATTTTCGTGGGACACTAATTTTCGTGGTTGGTTTTATCCGCAAATATTAATCCCCACGAAAACGTGTCTCTTATATAGACCTCACGTTTTCTAGAACATAGATCCACGAATATATGTAACAACGATTTTCCCGTAGGTACATAAACAAATGCCTCTATAAATGCACAGAGGTGCTCGTCTGGACGATTTATTTATTTATTTATTTTTTATTTATTTATTTATTTATTTTTTTTTTATTTTTTTTCGTTTTGTCAGAGTGTGCACTCTTATAAAAGTAATATTCAAGAATGAAAAATAATTGGAGATAGAAATTTAATTAAAGGATGGAAAAGTCAAGTCTTCTAACGCATGGATGATATGTTTGCACTTGCTTATCGTTTTCTTGATTTGCTTTTCTCAACTTGTAACCGTTTCTGAACCGTATCAATCTGTAACAAAGGATGTTCCAATCGAAACACCTCGGGTAATTCCGTCATTTATCACCGAGGTGTTCCGATTGAGGATGTCCTACAGTATCCCAGATATTACCGGATCGTATTGCCGTATACCGTGTTAAAGGAACTCTACAGTATAGACAGGGATATTTGAAATTTGATTAACTTTATCTGAGAGAGAACGTTCATGTTTTGATAAGAATGAGATGGTCAGCTTTTCTTTAGAAAACGTAAAATATTTTGGTATCATCAATTTCAGAAAATACATGTATATGAAATTTCATTCTAAACGCCAAATTTAGAATTATCATCATAGTTAGCATATACGTTTTACAAACAAAGAGGCACCCTATGCTAGTTTCTTGAAGATCAATGCTAAAGAGCCCGAGAAATCTTATTTTGAAAAATGCATATAAAGTCATAGAAAATGATGAAATTTGCACTGCGAATTCTCGTTTTTTCTTGAATCGCAGAAATAAATAACCCGCATAAATATTTCGCTATATGGTTTAAGTTTGTATTAAAAGTATGTTCATAAAAGAAGACACACAAGCTTTAAATGATAATTTAGAAATAGCGAGAGAGAAAAAATCAGTCTAACTGACCCTAGCAGATCAATCATTGATCTTAATTTTGAAAAATTTACATAAACAACTGAAGTCACTTTTGATAAAAATTTCGGTAAAATATGCCTTTGTCACTCAAAACACTATATCTAAGTATTGGTAAAAAGTGACTTTCAATATATATATGGTTGACTACCAGTTTTTGGGGTATAACAAGTTTTCGGGGTATTTTACCTTTACATCGTTTGCGCGTGAGAACGTTTTATGACGAGTTGTTTTCGCTGTCCCATATGATCAAAACAAATGTCAGCCATGCTCTAATATTCAAATTAAGACATCATGTGACTTCTTGTGTAACTTCTGGACAATGTTTAAGATGCACGTCCATTTCATTAAAATCTTGAATTCGTATTTGGATAGCTATTTTGTAGATCAAACTCATCTGAATTATTTAAATTGACATATTTTCAAACAAAAATCCATATATAGTTTTTATTTAAGTTAATACAACTTACAGATTTAGTATTTTGCGCTGACAGCAAACAAAATGTTATCAATTACCCGGATAATAAGTCACATGATGGCTTAATTTGAATATAAAAATGGCGGATATTCGCTATGAATTTTAAGGGGTTGGAAAATAGCTTGTGCGAGAGGCTTTTTGGGGTGTGTAAAGTATATGTTTTGTGATGAATATGTGTAAAAATGTTTCAATTATCCATATGTGTCATCAATGGTAACTGTAAATTAAGTTTAAAATGAAAAAAAAAATGATCGTCGAACGGGGTGGGTGTAAGGTCAGCAGTTTTCCCGGATAAAGTTGCAACTTTTTTCCGACCGTGGATGCCAATCAGAAAAAAAATAATCAGATAAGCATCTCAGATGAAATAAAGGCTCTATAAATATCAAATCATAACAGCACTAATTCCCAGATATGGAATTTTGATGCATATTTAACTAAAAGAGTATGTTGAGCTTAATTTGAAAATACCCCGAAAATTTGTTAGTAACTTTTTAGGTCATCACCGTTGACCTACACTGGAATGAACGCTGCTCTGTTTTGATCGAGATGAATTTAAGATCGCAAATGTGTACAGGGAGTGACAAAATTTATTGTTGCACCCCTCCATTCTAATTAAATGAAAATTTTAATGACATTTAATATGCAAATATAGGTCGATCTCGTTAGTACCCCGAAAACTTGTTAGACCATCATATATTGAATTATTTTCCTCTGGAAAATCTACATATTTATCATAAAATTATGTTCATGCATTCGCAACATACATGCATTGACTTAACCGGCTTTAAGTGTAATCAACTTTACGCCTGAGTGATTAACAGTATGTAACGCTATGTAACTAAAGAGACTGGGTCGTGTAGTCAGGTTTCACGAAAGTTTTAATTTGATATTCGCGCAGTGGAGTCTTGCTCGAATAGAAAAGGTGTAAAGACAGGCAAGGGACCGTATACCTGCACATTTAAACGCGTCATGAAAGTCAAATTATATCATTCTGACCTTGATTATGTTCATGATGCTGCTGATTTGGATAAATCTGATGATGATGGTAATTCTGTCCATGCTACTGCAACTGATATTGTTGATGATGATGAGGAGGAGGAGGAGGAGGAAGAGGGGGTTCAGGAGGTCGACGGTGTTGATACTGATGATAATGATTGATGATGCTGATGATAATGATGATGATGGTGCTGACGATGATTATGATGGTAATGATGAACTTAAGACGATGATCTGTCGGTCAGTAACTCTGTCTTCATAAATTGAGGTGTTGAAGACGGCAATGGACCGTTGTGTTTTGTCATTCTTTTTTTTACTCTTAATCGGTTTTGGTTTTGTTGGTTGGTTGTTTATAGATACATGAAATATAAGTTTCCGACAGCAAATGCAAAAAAAGTCAATTTCGAGATCTCTTGTGCAGGTAGATTTAATGAGACCGAAAAAATTAGCAAAAGTCCAAAAAGTAGCAGTCGACATCAATGAATGAACCTCAAAAACCTTTCGCTAAAGAAAAAATCAAACTAAAGGTTTGCTTTCGTCATAGATAGCGTAAACATTTGAACTAATCACGTGGGAAATATGCCAGTACAACAATGTGCAATTCACTGCATGACACCGTATTTCCTTACCTTTAAACAGTAAACCTGTCTAGCGCGATAACAAGCTATGCTTTGTTATGTAATCTTAAAACGTAAACAGTTTTACAGACATAGCAACTTGAAGTTCATTCAACTTTGGTGTCGAGGTTTGTAATCTTTAAGGTAATTGTTTACAGTATTGAATGTCGAGCAGCAGTGTAAGGTAACATTTATGTAGTAAATAAGTGAACATGTTTATCTGCTTGCTTGTGTGTTTGCTTTAACGTCCACTCGACAGTATTTCAGTCATTTTGGGACTTGGTTGTTTACGTCCCACTGACAGTCATTTTTAGACTTCAATTGTTAGACGTCCAGTAGACGTGCAGTATTTTAGTCATTTTGGGACTTTGTTAAACGTCCCACTGACAGTAGTCCAGCCATTTTGGGACTTTGATCGTTTAACGTCCACTGACAGTATTCAGTCATTTGGAGACGATGTCTACTTGAGACAGATATAGTGCTGCCACACTGCAGTATCACGCCGTAGACATGTGGCAGACCCAGTCACATTATCCTGACACCGAGCCAACCAGTCCTGTAACTACCCTTATATGCTGAGCGCCAAGCAAGGGAGCTATAATAGTGCCATTTTTTTTACGACTTTGGTATATCGCGGCCGGGGATTAAAACCCATGACCTCCCGTACCCGAGGCGGACGCTCTAACCACTCGGCCACCGGGGTCGGTTACGTTTTTGTATACGCAAATTCGGCGGTATACCGAATAGGATACGGTATCCCTGAAGCAGGTGCTTGCGGTACCCCGTGACACGTTCCGCAACATGGCGCCTTCACCAGTTCAGGGTAGCGATTTCATAAGTCAGCCTTTGGAGTTAGCGCATGCGCGAAAAGTTAAAATAGAAAATTTTAAAATAGGTTATTTAATTCTAAATATTGTTCTAATACCGTCTGTGACGATATTGCCTGAGGGAAAGCATCCCTTTTTTACAATCACGGATGGTTGCGCTGGGTGACCATTTGACTGTAGAAAGGAATTGATAGACGTAATACACATATATGGTTAAAAACCAAATTCTTAGTCAATGACCATCAATGAACGAACTACTTTAAATATATGGAAGAGTAAATCTCTGTTTTCAAAGCCTATTTCCGGTATGTCGCGGTAGGGAAACCATTTCACCTTACGCTGTATTAAGGTAAAGTCCCTTAATGGTTCCGCTACGTTTCTTTTACATTTTAAGGTAAAGTCAGTGTAATGATTCCGCTACGTCTTGAACCACTTAACCTCTACCAAGATAACCAAGGTACCCTAATGAAACATTAGGAAACCTTGGTTATTTCCGTGAAAGGCCAAGAGGTCCGAAATGTAGCGAAACCATTACGGGAACTTTACCTATAAATTTATTTACAGGTTTAATCTCTCTAGACGTTTCATAAATCTTTAATTTAATACAATATTGCCATTATTTATAGATGTTTTATTAATTTTAACTTGACTATTTGAGTTTAAATTACCGTCGCTTCGCCAGTAGTTCACTCATATAGCGACGTCCAGCTAATTACGGGTGGAGGAAGACCCCGAATGCACGGAGGCATCCGGGTAGAACCACCGACCTACCGCAAGCCAGCCGGAAGGCTTCCTCACATGAAAATCCCAATGACACTGCCGGAATTCGAACCAACGCGGTGAGGGGCTGAGTGAGTTCTTTACTCTCTCGGCCACGGAAGGCCCCTTTATTAACTTTATGTATCTGATTATTCAAGTTGATATACATGTTGTTGGGTATTCTAATTTTGAGACGATAAACAAAGGAGATGCGTTCATATGATTGTCGAATATTAGCATATTACTTGATGAAATTTGTTAAAAGTTTCATATCATAACTGACTTTTGACAAGGTGTTGGTCCTGGTATGATGGTACATATTGATTCACATATCGAAGACAGAAAACTGCACGATAGCTGCTAATTTTGTTGATGGTGATATTTTAAAGCATTTTAACATTTCTTGGTACCGGTATCTTTCAATTATAAAAGTTTTATTTAAATACATAAAGCATTATTTTGGTCAATGATTTCGCGGAAAAAAACACCGAAAATATTTCAGTAAACGAACTTAACACCATGAAAATATTTCGATAAAAAGAACTTAACACCATGACAATATTTCGAGTAAACGAATATTAATACCACGAAAATATTTCAAGAAAACGAACAATTTCGAGAAAACAAACTTTAACACCAAGAAAATATTTCAAGAAACGAATCCATATTAATATCCCATGAAATTGTCTTTTAAACAGATGCAATAAAAATTAATGTCATAATCAGTTTTCGGTATACCCGATTATGCTCGATTATGTAAAAACGTTTGGCTAATTTAATAACTTCTCACACAGGTAAAGAAAAGTGTGTTTGAGTTTAAACTAACGGTATATACACATTTATACGAAACATATCGAGAGTTGACAGCAACACTTATTTAAATGCATATCAAGAAAAGAGATTGTACAGTTTCGCGATACGGGTAAGCTGAATTCTGAACATAAATAATTAAATTACACAAATAGTTTTAAACAAACTATGGTACTCACAGAATTTTAAAGACTCCATTTCGTCCAAGCAAAAACAAGACTTGTAATAAACAAATTTGGAAAGATTAACGTGAGAGAACTGTGACCGTATGCGAGCACGGTCGATGATATTATAAATATAACTAGGTCAAAAATACTCAAACATTACAGCGTGACCGCCCAACCATATAGCGATCGTTGTATCGTTATTCAAAGTTTACGAGAGGTTGTTGACCTGGCGTCTAGACTTACGTTTGTGGACATCGTGGGCCGTAAACTAGACCATGCTTCCACCGTGACATGGACGCAAAGTGGTATATGTAATCTTACTGAGGATTGGAAAACTTTAAAATTTATATTTGTTTACTTTTTCATCGTGTTATAAACTCGACTTTTGTATACCATGGAAAGATCTGGCATTGAAAGACAAAATATTCTATTGAGTAAACGAAAAATGTATCCATTTTACGTTTACTGTAAGTATTGCTTAATGATGCAAATTTGATTTTTTTAAATTTTAAACTTTATTGTTTGGGGAATTCCACCTGTAATTAGCTGGACGTCGCTATAGGATTGAAATACTATCGCAGCGACGGTAACACCAATACAACAACAACAACAACATTCATGTATTGTATTTTTTTTATATATATATCTTTGAATTAATTCGTCAACAAAAGTTGTATGTTCGTATTCTGGAATGTAGGAATTAAAATCAAATATATCGTAAAGTGGCGGAAGACAGTGATCAACGTAAGTCGACCGTGACGGCGACTAACCTCTGGTGCCCGTGTCAGGCGGTGACCTGAGAATAAAACTTCGTGGGACACACTGACCGAAGGTATCGCAAATCTGCGCCAGGTACAGAAAGGCGTATTTAATAGCCACCGTTTCATTCATTTCGGGCGTTCACCTTTGGCCACCCATGTTTAAAGCAGCTCGTCCACAGATGATCGGTAGAAATAAAAAAAAAATAAAGTAACAATAATAATATTCCACTCTCCCTCGTTAACGTTGATAAAATCTTTGTTTCCTGACAAATAAATTCTGAAAGTGTAGGTCGCACTGCACAGGAAAACGCTATTTTCAAAACCGCAACTTTGACGAAATTTAAAATACGATATCCCGAAGGGTTTATGCCCAACTGTCCCACTTTTTGATATTTTGTTTCCCAACTGTCCCACTCAAGATTTTTAGCACCTTGCTGGGTGTGTTTTGATAAGGGATTATAATCTATTTCAAACTACAACACATTAAAATGAATTGAAGTTGTATTATCTGATTTTGTTTCTGATTTTTTTTTTGATTTTGTATTTTAAGAGGTAAAATTTCATGTTTTAGTTATATTGTATTATTTCTTTCTAAAATGTGTTTATTAAGGTCCATTAATTAGGGTTACTAAATTAATTGTAATTTATAGTGTAAACATGCATTCCTTTGATCTCTGGCTTTAAAGCTTATGTGAATTGATAAAGATAAAAAATAATTTGAACTTATTAAGATAATTATCACCTCTGCTACTTTTTTCTTTAAATTGTGTTAATTGATTGGTCCAACTAAAGTCCATTTATCCTGTATATATTGCTAAGTGATTGGATTAAGAAATACAAACAAGTCCTTTGATCTAGCAGTTTACTACTTAAGGTAAACAATTTGATTTGAAGTAATTAACATTTTTGGTTATCAATTTATTGTGACTTTCAAACTGTGATATCTCATTAATGAACTGAACTGTATCAGATACAATATATTTACATTCTGATGTAAATGTCTTCATTTGATAGTAAAATTTCACTAAGTAACATCGTCTGAAATTATAAGCTAAAATGGCAAATGCACAAGTGAGTGTGCAGTTTGTCAAGAACCAACGTGGTGGTGATAGTCTGGTTTACAATGGATTCAGATACCAGGTCAAAAACCGAAAACCAACAAGGGTGTACTGGGTCTGTCATGTCCGAACCTGTTCTGCTAAAATCACAACAGCTGACAACATTCCAGTTTCTGTGACCAATACCCATAATCATGCAGCCGAACACATGGAACTGAAGCGCCATGAAATAAATCAACTCATGCGAAAGAGGGCACGCGAAGAAACCACGCCGATTCCGTCAATATATGAAGAAGTCATATCCAGTCTGAGAGACAGAGAATGGGACGAAGATGCAGAACAAGTCTGCAAAGGATTACCAACCTTCCCCTCCACCAAGTCATCTCTATACAGGGAAAGAGGTGCATTGAGACCGGGATACCAAAGTCCAGGAGTGACATAGATTTGGATGGAAAATGGACTGAAACGCACACTGGTGAGCAGTTCCTACTGGTTGATGAGGCAGAGAATGACAACAGGATGCTGATTTTTGCTACAAGAACAAATCTCCAGCATCTGGCACAGAACCCAACCATATATGGAGACGGAACATTTTATGTGTGCCCAGACATATTCAGCCAGGTCTACACACTCCATGGATATATTGATGGACACATGTATCCGTTAGTGTTTGCCCTTCTGCCTGGAAAAAGTGAAAGGATTTACTGCAGACTTTTTCAACATCTTCAACAGAAATGCAGGGAAATAGGAATGGAACTGGGACCAGACACACTCCTGATAGACTTTGAGGCAGCAACCAAGCAGGCAGCTCGCAGAGTGTTTCCAAATGTGAATGTGAAAGGGTGTTTTTTTCATTACACACAGTGTGTTTGGCGGAAGATACAGAAGCTTGGCTTAGTTGGACTGTATTCTGAGAATGAGGACTTTAAGAAACTAGGAAGAAGAGCTGCAGTTCTGCCTCTAGTCCCCATACAACATGTTGAAGATGTGTGGTTTGTCGCACTGACGGATGCTGAAAATGCAGAGATTCCAGTGGATGTTTCAAGGTTCACAGACTATGTCACTGAACATTGGGTTGAGGGAGACAAGGACAACTGGAACCATTTCGAGACAGAAGGACCAAGAACAACAAACAACTTGGAAGGCTGGCACAACAAACTAAAGAAAAGTATGAGACAGTCACATCCGAACATTTACAAGTTCTTGGAAACAATACAAAGGATTGAAGCTGCCAATGCTATCAAAATTCTTCAGCACAGTGCCGGAGGAGTGAGAGAAAAGAAGAGGAGGAAATACCGACAACTTGAACAGAGACTGTCTGCCCTGAAACACAAGTACATGGCTGAAGAAATCACTGTGATGGAGTATGCCGATTGTGCATCGCATTTGATTCGGTTTGACGAGTAACTCTGTATAGAACAGATCAGTAGGGTGGAATGTCACAGTTGTTTAAATGAAATGCTTGTTTTCAAATTAAAACAAAATACAATAAATTGTACCACATCCGAATATAGCCCTGTCTTTATTTGATTTGTTCATGACACATGAAATAAAAATAATAAATATATGAAAACATAAAGAGTTTGTTTTCTTCATTTCAGAGAGAGAGAGAGAGAATACTGACAACATCCTAAAACATAATAAGTATTATAAATACTTATTATAAATAATTTTGCTAATAGCATATAACTTATTATAAATACTAATGCAATATATTACTAACCATAAATACTATTGCAAATTGCTCTTAATAATATAAGACAATAAGACAAATAATTGCACTGAAATATTCCATCCATTTAGGTAAAGACTATAGTCACTCATCCATGACAGTCTATTGTTATCCAATTAAGCATGATTCCCAACTGTCCCACCTTGATTTTTACTGTTTTATATAAAAGTGGGACAGTTGGGAAGACACCATCCCGAAGGACACGGTCCGCAACATGGTGCCTTCACCCGTTCAGGGTGGCGATTTCGTAAGTTCATCATACGCAGTGAGCGTATGCAGGAAAAGTGAATGAATCTAAATACATGTATAGGTTTTAACAATTTAAATATAGTTTCAATGCCGTCTGTGACGGTATTGCATGTGATGTGGAAACCACGTGTGTGTGTGTGTGTGTGTGTGTGTGTGTGTGTTTTCCAAACATGTACAATACCAAAATTACATACTTATACTTAATTAGGCTTAATATGTTAAACTATTGGCAGGAATGACTAAGTCAACTAAGTCATGTACTTGAATATTTCGTATGATTTTTAATAATATGTTTTGTATTTCTTTATCTAACTAAAAAGTATTACCAAACCCTGACTATTTTAGTGGAATTCAAAATTGATGATATATATTGTATGAACTTAAGTTAATCTCTTTTGACCAGTAAATGGGTCAGACTGTCCGGTAACAATTCATCCACTGGACAAACGCTGGCACATCGGTCACTCACCGCTTGACCGCTTTAATAGCTTTCACCTTGGACACTTTAAAGTGCTGTTTCACCTTGGGTTTACTCGTTATGGAAGGATTGAAATTATTCATTGATTATCTGAATATAGCATGTATTTAATCAGCGATTATAAATCTAATCGATAAAACTAGTTTATCATCGCATATGTTAAACATTGAATATGAAAGACAATTGAATATTGAAAGAAATGAAAGAAAGTGTACTTTATATGATAAGAACAATATAGAGGATGTACTTCATTTTCATTATTTGAAACTTTAAGGAAGAAACATATAAAAGACATTTCAATATTAGACCGAGAATGGTAAAATTTGTTCAATTTCTAAAGTCTGATAATATTTGCTTATTTGTTTGTTTGTTTTTTGTTGGGTTTAACGTCCCATCGACAGTATTTCAGTCATTTGGAGACAATGTCTACTTGAGTGCTGCCACACTGCTGCATCACGCCGTAGACAAGTGGCATGATACCACATCCAGTCAATTTATCCTGACACCAGGCCAACCAGTTTTGCAACTACCCTTATAAGCTGAGCGCCATCTGATAATAAAAATATTCTTCAGAAATTAGTTTTATTAAGTAAACATGCTTTTAAGTAAAGACATTATACATTAACTTGCAATACTTATTTTTTACTGATGTGAAATGATTTTGAAAGATTCATAATTATAATTTAATAGGATATATAATCTACTTTTTGCACTCTCGCATTGCTATGCCATTGCGTACTGTATATGTAGCGTATGTATTTAACGATGTACTGGATATGTTCAAGTTTTATCAATAAAATTTCTCACTGGCGCTAGAACCGCAGAATTACCACACACATTGGAATCTTGATTAATATCAATGATATGTATAATTTCCTGAAATATCAACAGTTTGTTTATGTTTGAAGTCAACTTCCGTTTGCTTCGTCGATTTTGAATCGACGATATGATTGTACGGTGTGAAATGGAAATTGCATGCGTATTTGTATTACGTCATCCAATGGATTGCCGAAAGAAACAAACCGGAGATTATCAGTGGAGCAGATTAAAAAATATGTACAAATTGTGACATTTCGCGTTATTACTTCGTTAAGATTGCCTTTTGACAATAACTCTTTACACCATGTCTTAGATAATATCAGAGTGATCGAACCGTGCATAGAATGCAAAAGGAAGCATGTTAAAGCCTCCGTAATCAAGTGATGTTAGATTCCGATCCTTACCATGTTCATAATATAGTATAACAGGACCCTGATATTCAGCAAAAAAAAACATTCCTGAATCGGAGAGTTAGTTGGGATACAGAAGGCATTGCATTCCTGGTGTTTATTTTATATAGAAAGGTCGGGGGTGGGGGGGGGGGGGGGGGGGGGTTGACTGAATATCAGGGTCCTGCGCCATTCGGAACACCTCGCCCATTTCTACGAAATAAGTATTCGAGCACCGACGGATATAGCCGAGTAGTTACAATTGTAACAGTCCGCTCGCACACATATCCAATGTTTCACATAGTGCTGCTGACGGAGGTAACGCCTATATTTTTCTCCTTAGACTGACAGAAATAGACTTGATAGATCTATATAGATGAAGAAATGAGAAAACTTAAGGGTGTGCGGAGCCAATGTTTACATTGATGCCTTTAATGACATCACGGTTAGATAGTATTGCTACATATTGATCTCCTCACTGTTGTGATCGAGGCCCCAACAATTGTTTACACGTTCGTGAACATAAAATGACACAAGTATACGGGTAAATTGTGACTGACTGAAGAAGGGGAATTAACTAAAAATAATAGCATGAGTAGAGCGAACAGGGGTTATAGACCATTTCACTCCGAAATGAGACATAAACCTACGTCAATCAACCATCTATTAATCTACATGCTGGTGTATAATTTCACACATTGTTCATTGGGAAATAAACATACGTTTGAGATTTTCCCGCAGTCACTTACTGGTCAAATTGAATCAGTGAATAATGCCGGTTATTGCCAATCTTCTGGTGAAATGGTCTATTGCGAATAAACAAGATGTGTTCCAAAAGCACCATGCCCCGTCTGAGCAGGTCAGATGTAAAATAATTGGTGCCAACTGAATGCCATTCATGAGTGGGGTAAGTAAAAGACCCAAAAAATCATTAAAAAAATAAAGGGAGATAACAAAGAGTCACAACACTTCTGCTTCTCATCATCTATTCAGACCTTTAAGTAAAAAATTGGACCAGGCAGAGTTACGGTTCTTGGTTTCTGCACTGCTCCTACCTGCTATCGTATAATTCTGTTTCAAGCTTCAAGTCCATACCTGTCCTGTTTAGAGTTATGCACACACACAAAAAAATATATATATCAGTACAGTTATGGTCCTCGGTCACTGCACTTTTCCTTGTTGTCATCTACTTATATATGAAATTTCAAGTCAAAATCTTGCATAATTTTCAAATTATATAGCAAATAAGTTATAATCTGGACAGAAATTCATTGTAAAATAATGGGAGATAATTCAACAAGAGGGTCATAATGGCCATGGATTGCTCACCTGGTATCATTAGGCTTTGTAAAATCAAGTGACCCCTGGGACAGGGCCAATTTTGAACCCAGGGCCATGATTTGAATAAACTTGGTAGAGGTCTATTAGCCCATGTTACATACCAAATATCTAAACTCCATGCCTTGTGGTTTCTGAGAAGAAGATTTTTCAAGTTTTTTCCTATATTAGCCTTTGTTAAATCAAGTGACCCCTAGGGCAGGCCAATTTGACCCCAGGGTCATGATTTGAACAAACTTGGTAGAGATCCACTAGACATGCTACAACCAAATATCTAAACCCCAGGCCTTGTGGTTTCTGAGAAGATTTTTCAAGTTTTTTCCTATATTAGTCTATGTTAAATCAAGTGACCCCTGTGGTGGAGCCAAATTTGACCCTAGGACCATGACTTGAACAAACTTGGTATATATCCACAAGACAATGCTACACAGCAAATATCTAAACTCCATGCATTGTGATTTCTGAGAAGAAGATTTTTCAAGTTTTTCCTATATTAGTCTATGTTAAATCAAGTGACCCCAGTGGTGGGGCCAATTTTGATCCCAGGGTCATGATTTGAACAAACTTGGTAGAGACCCACTAAACAATGCTACATACCAAATATCTAAACTTTAGGCCTTGTGGTTTCTGAGAAGATTTTTCAAGTTTTATCCTATATTAGCCT
>CM037792.1:18368389-18418389 GCA_021229015.1 Solen grandis | reverse complement strand
ATGTAAAAACAGGTGACTACTATGGCGGGGCCAAATTTGACCCCAGGGTCATGATTTGAGCAAACTTGGTAGAGATCCACTAGACAATGCTACATACCAAATATCTAAATCCAGGCCTTTTGGTTTGAAAGAAGAAGATTTTTCAAGTTTTTTCCTATATTAGCCTATGTAAAATCAGGTGACCCCTATGGCGGGGCCAAATTTGAGCAAACTTGGTAGAGATCCACTAGACAATGCTACACACCAAATATCTAAGCTCTAGGCCTTGTGGTTTCAGAGAAGAATATTTTTTAGAATTTCACTTTCAAAATCTATTTTTAGCTCCTGTGACATAATTATACAAGACTAGAACCATTTGAACATTTTTATAGGGGATCACCTTAGGAACATCCTTGCAAAGTTTGATTACCTTCCCATCAGTTGTTTCAGAGAAGAAGATTTTTAAGTAAATTGTTGATGACCGACGCCGAACGCCGGACAAAGGCTGGTCCCAAAAGCTCACCTTGGCACTTCGTGCCAGGTGAGCTAAAAAATGATCAAGGTAGAGTTACGTTCTTGGTTACTGCACTTCCCAATCTCACCATCTATTCATATTTTAAGTTTCAAGTCAATACCTGAATAGTTTACAAGTTATGCTCCTGACAAAAATTGAAAATAAAAAAATAAGGGAGATAATTAAAAATTGGGCCAGGTAGAGTCACAGTTCTTGTCACTGCACTTCTAGTCGCATTCTATTCATGTATAAAGTTTCAAGTTACTACCTTTTAAAGTTTTCAAGTTATGGCCAATGTTAAAGTTGCTGACAAACCAACAAACATCAGACAGGGCAAAAACAATTTGCTCCCAATTACAGATCTCAGAGACATAAAAATTTGACAGACCGACACAGAGAAGTGATCCCTATGTGTCCACCATGATTATCGTACATCAGGTGAAACTAAAAAGGGGAAAATAAGAACACAAAAATCAAACATTTCAGTAAATTTTTACTACATTTTCCATTTTATAACTTCACAATTATTTCAGCTAGATACTTGGTAACATGGAAAATACCTACTGAGAAACACTTAACTTGTTCCAAAAACCAAAGTTTTAAAAACAAATTTAAAACATATACAATTGCAAATATTTACAAATAAAACATGTTGTCCTTTTAAGTATGAACAGGGGTATGCAACAAGACTGATTTAAAGTAAGTGAGACATAAATGTCATATATTGCATTTATACATTATCTTTTACCTCATAAAGACCCATTTTGACACATTGCAAACAGAGCAGACCCTGATCAGACAGCTCCTAAAGAAGCAGTCTGATCAGGGTCTCCTCTTTTGCTCACACAATACTGCAGCTCAGATTTTAACACACTCTGCAAGGCAAAGAAAAATCCATTGTTTCATACACCATTCTTAGTTCAGTAAATAAATACATGTGTATTCATCAAGTTATAAATTTGTACATGAATATTCATGAGGTAAAGGGTTAAAGGCAGAATGATGAGATAGTTTAATCATTGTAACTTACTGAGATAGAGTCTGGCCCGCCCTTCGTTCTGTTAGCGATAACAGTCCCTAACATAAGCCTTTGCATTCTGGTTGTATTGTAGTGAACAAAAAGCAAGCAGGAAACAAACTCCCCGAATGTCATGAGCACTATCCTTAACTGAACGCAAGTCTGATAATAAAAGGAATGAGGAAAAGTAGTTGCTTTCTCAAGTTGCCTGCTAAATGCAGGTTAAAAATATGTGTCATGATAAAAGTTATAGTGTGAAGAACAAGAATCTGATTACACAACTTCCTGTCATGAAAACATCTCAGTGACCCAGACTACACAACTTTCTGTCATGAAAACATCTGAGTGACCCCGACTGGAACACTTAAACCATGGTGGCAAGGGACTAAGTGATAGGAAATGTAAATAAATCAGTGTAAAGTATTTGTTTGTTGTTGATTTTTTCAATTTTCGAGAAATGTTGACAAGGCCCTTTGATATGGGAAAATAGTGGTATGAGAAAAAAATAGGGGAAATTATTGTATATTTAACCCTTACCCTGCTGGAACCGTAAGTGCTAACCTTTGCCACCAATAAAGAGCCAGGCCAGCCTGCACATTCGTACATTACTTTTGGCTGACCAACTACAAGTTTTCATTTCGTTATCCCTAAAACTTGTAATGGACAGTTCCAAAAAAGATGCCGGCTTAGTCCATTTGAGAAATTCAGCTGGTTAAGGGTTAATAAAGTATACATTTCTGTGATTGTTTTCACTCACTTCTGTGTTGCAGTGATGAAAAGAGTTGAATATGCTTACAGATTAGATGGTTTCGTGATGGGTCAATGTTTCAATTTTTGAAAGAGGGGAAAGATTTTTACACAGGAAAGAAAAGCATACTCTTGAATGAAGAAAGCGTCCAAATTTCATCCTTGAAAAAACAAGAGGGCCATGATGGCCCTTAAGCACTCACCTGATTACTGACCCATGATTGAACTAGACAGAGATACAATCAAGACAAACATTCTTATGTAGTTTAAGAAAGATCTGGCTAATAATGAAGTGAGGATTATACTAAAATTTGATCTAGTAACCTATTTTTGACCATGCCTTACCTAAGATTGAACTTGACCGAGATATCATCATCACAAACATTTCTAACAAGTTTGACAAAGATTTGCCCCCTGTGATGTAAAAAAAAATCCCGAAAAAGGATTTACAAGATTTACTTAGTGACCTACTTTTTGACCCCATCCCACCCATGACTGAACATGACAAAGATATTATCAAGACAAACATTCTGAGGAAGTTTGAGAAAGATTGAGCCAAAAATGTGGCCTGTGGAGTATAAACAAGATCTGACCTAGTGACCTATTTTTTGACCCCAACTCACCTATGATCGAACTCAACTAAGAAATTATCAAGACAAACAGTCTGAGGATGATTGGATAAAAATTGTGGCTACTTCTAGAGTGTAAACACTAAAGTTGTTGACAATTAAAGGGCCATAACTCCTGACCTAATGGGCCAATGTCAGTCAAAATCAAACTTAGCTGAGAGATTATGACCATAAACTTTGTTGTTAAGTTTGAAGAAGACTATTTAAGAAATAAAGATGCTAGAGTGTAAACTCTAAAATTGTTGATGACGTTCGATCTAAGGATCACAAAAGCTCACCCAGAGCATTGCTCAGGTGAGCTAAAAAAACAAAAACACTTTGAGGAAAAAACAACAACAAAAAAACACTCAGCCATATTACTGTTAAACAAAGTAACTTAGCTTAAATTTAATTTTCCACAACAGGAAATCTGCATCATAGAATTTGTTAAAACAGGTTTTCCTTGCAGCTCTTTTACATATATTTGTTAATTTATTCTAGCATGCAGACGGAGTCTAAATTTAAATGGGAAAAACTACATGTATTTTAATTTTGTTTTGTGTGTGTGAGGGTAATTTGAAATTTAACCCTTTCCCTCATATAGACTCATTTTGACGCACTCAATAGGTATCACATAAAGCCTGATCTGCAGAAAACCACAGTTAAACCTTACCAAATTTAATTACAAAATCCTCATTTCCAGACCACTGAGGAGGAGCGAACAGCATAAAACCTGATCAGCCTGCGAGTTACTCACAGGCTGATCTGGTTTTATGCTGTTCGCATAGGTCTTTTCATGGTGTCCTCTATGAGGGAAAGGGTTAAAAGAGTTATTTTTTGAACACTAAGTTTTACACTAGTTGGACAGCTTGTCTTGAGCAAATATGGAAGACTTTCACGACATATAAAAAAAATTGTAAATAAAATTATTTTTAACAAAAAAGAGAATTCACAATTAATAAAAAAATTGTACAATCATGAACAAAAAAGAAATTAAACAATCATTGAATAAAATTGTACAATCACAGAATGAAACAGTACAATCATAGAATAAAATTGTATGATCATAGAAGGAACTTATACATAAAAAAAAAGAAACTGTACAACAGACTGAAATTGTACAATCGTAAAAGGAAATTGTACAATCATCTCAGAATCTGACATTAAAGGGCTTTGAGCCCCATTTTCAGGGTGAGACATATGACAAATAACTCATTTTTTACAGATGTTCAATAAGTATGGAAAATAAAGTGTAATACTCAATTGGTCAATAGTTTATAAAGCTTAAATACTCTTCTGATACCCAGAAAATTTTAATGACCTCTTAAAAGAGGTCAGCTGGTTAGTGAAGATGGTCACTAACACAAGTCTTGATTGGATAGGAATTCACATCAAATGTAAAATAAATAACATACTTTTTAGATTAAATAGTTTATCAAAACAGTATTGGATTTTATGGCTTAAGTATATTCTATCCTTTTTAATGGGGATTTAAATATATATCCTTTGATACAACTGCTCATCGTAACATATCTCATCATTTAAATATAAGTTATATATAATGGTGCAATAGTTCAGCGGTAGTGTTCTTTACATATGGATCCAGATGATGGAGGCTTGATCCCTGCTGGAAACAAAAATAAAATCTTATACCTTCCAAGGTGCAAAGTACTGGTCCAGTCTAGGATGCATTGAGACGGACAAGTGTAAGCTTGAAACCTTGTTTCTGAACATGCGTAAAAAAAAATTGAATTTGAATTATCATAATTGGATTATTGACATAACTAAAATGCCAATACCATAAAAATCATCCTATCCAAAAATATACTGTAAACCATGAAACTTTCACATCCAGAGATTTTCGTGTTTTTAAACGTCCAGGCATATTCGCAGCGTAATACTTTTGCAGATTTGAGAAGACCGCAAATCGCGCGAAACAATACATACTACGAACAAAATATAGTTATTTTTCTGGTCAGCGATCATTGTATATGAGTAAACAGTTTTTAGTAAATAGTTTGAGTAGTTTTTAGTTTTGATTTTCACAGTTCATAATGCACACAAAAACACGTCGTCTGCAATTTGTAACACTTCCTTTTAAGATCGGCTGATGAAATTCACATTCATTCACCCTTCCAGCTGATCATAAATGTCCTTTTTAGTTATTTAATGAAATGTTTAACACTTTTTCAGGCTCGAAGTAAATATCGATTACTGGGCTGGAAGACAAAAGACAAATTATTGCCTTGTTATCCTGCACCATGAAACACAAATCAATGTCATCCGAATACAAAGTTTCCGGATAAAATTTCTTTTAGCGACTATTATTCGCATTTTATGGCAGGAGAGTGATTCATGGCTTTTTACTTTCGCTTAAATAATCCGACCGCGAAACTCGCTAACTTGAAATGCGCAAATAATTTCCTGGTTTACAATATACTGTACAATAAAAAAAATGAATGTGCTTGGATAACTGCATGTCTGGTAAACTGAAAGCATTTTTGTTCTTGAGCTTATTATTTCTCCACACAGGGTCTGGGAATATATCCAGAAATATGCGTTATATTCTGATAATCTCCCCCGGACTATTGCAATTTACTGTAGTTACTTCTCTTCTTCTTAAACCTTTTTCACCCTTTTCATGCTAAATTTCTGACTTGGACTTGTCCTTTCTTCATTTTGGACTGTACCATTAGTTATTCATTTGGGTGCTTGCTGAAAATTCATTGAATGAATAGCAAACAGCACAGACCATGATCAGACTGCATGGATGTGCAGGCTGATCTTGGTCTGCACTGGTCGCACAGGCAGTCACAAGTGCCCACAGCATTGAAAGGGTTAATAACAATATTTGGCCTCTGGATTAATAAAATCTAAAGTTCTGGACATATCAATGCCCAATAAATGGACATTACACTACAAAGTCAAATAGATTGTCTCCCTTGTTAAAACACAGAAAAATTGGATCATATATAAATATTACATAATTTTATCTCACAAATCCATTTTAAAAAAGTAACTACAAACTTCAAAATACATTTCTGAACTCTAAATTTTATCAAAACACATTTACATAATATGTGGACCATTTGGAAGAGCGATTTCTGCCAAATATGTTATCTACTATAAATAAAGCCTTTACTTACTTACTTACTTTATTATTTACATATTCATTTCTTTCTTGAATGTTAAATACTTTCCACAGGGATGTCCTGCAGTGTTATTATTATGATTATGAAACTCTGAGCCATTAAGAAAGAGTTGACAACTTGTGTCCAGTTAATAACAGGTGGAGGAAGACCCGGAGTGTACAATGGGCAACCAGGTAGAACCACCAACTACCGCAGACTTCCATCACATGTAAAATCTGAGTCACCAGACGAGAGCTCAAACTTGCTTTAAGGTAATCCACCTATCATCAAATTGTGATCATGGTCCATTAAGTGGTCATGGAAATTTTAGAGTAAATGCAAGCCTTTATAGACTTAGAACAACAGGGCCTATAACTCAACGTCAATGCATGCTTGCATCTTTAAGCATCTGAAGGATCATGATTTTAATTGAATGATGGATGGATTACCTTAAATAATGTTATGGAGAGTTTCTTTTAAAATTAAAAATTGTTAATCAGTGTTTCCAAAAAAAAAATCCCATAAAGGGGTATTTTACCCCCCAACTAGTCTTCTGTACCCCAGTTTTTAAAGTTACAAGTACATGCGTGTTACAAAGAAGGTATAAAAATTCCAGAAAGCACAAAATTTACCCCCACTTTCAAATCTTAATGAGAACACTGAATTTACTTGCAGGGTGATCTGGTTTTATGCTGTTCGCATAGGTATTTTCATGGTGTCCTCTATGAGGGAAAGGGTTAAGCCATCACTTAGGTCTTTTTTTACATCACTGCTTTTCATTGCACATTGTATTAAATTATTCATTCAAATCACTGTTATGAATACAACTGAAATGAAAATGCATGGCAAACTCCATTTTTAAAATAAAGCCATACAGTATTCCTTTTTAAGAACTATCATATCATTTCATGGATATATGTTTTACCTTTATTCACTAAATTTTATGAATATTCATGAGATTCTATTGATAAAAATTGATTAGATTCTTTTGAATATTCATTAGATTCTACTGAAAATATTTTATGAATATTCATGAGATTCTATTGATAAAAATTGATTAGATTCTTTTGAATATTCATGAGATTCTACTGACAAATATCCATTACATTCTCATGAATATTCATGAGATTCTACTGACAAATACTCATTATATTTTTATGAATCTTATGACCACCTATGACATCATGAATATGCACGTTACTTTTACAAGTATCCATAACATTCTGTTTCCTTTTTTTTTTTTAAATTCAGAAGCTAATATATTCTTCAAATATTCTGAAAGTATTTAAAGCTACAAAATAACAAGGTACTCAGAAGTCTGAACACTTCATGTCTCATAAAATCTGTGGTTAGTTATTATGTAATGAAAATGTCTGATATTGATCACATACATATATCGAATTTTCACCAACATTTGACAATCCTCCTCTTCATTTCACTTTTTAGTGTTATTCCGAATTCTGGTATAAAGGTAGAATTCCTTTTGATCTACTGTAGGGCTACCATGGCTCAAGTCTAACCATAGTTCAAATACTTCAAAATAATATTTATATATGCCTTCTTTTTACAGAAAAAATACACTTCATCAATTTTACTCACAATCTCTGTATGTTACGGCTTTCCAATTAGATGCTACATCTCAAAACCTTGTAATACACATCATATATATATAAGTTACTTTTATAGTACTGCTTAACTAAAAATCTCTACAATACTTCAGATATTATCTACAATACTATTTATCAAAAAAAAAAAAAAAAATTAAAAAAAAAAAAAATTTAATGACAAGAATAAGATACTTAGACGACCTTAAAGATCACGTTTGTTCCTCAGTATTGTTTGGTTCACTCTCATCATCATGTCTCTCAAGTTCTGAATCTATACCTAATCTCTCGTCTCCCACTTCCTGGCCGTCGGTCGGTTCTGGTTCGACCATAGCCTCGTTCATTGTTTCCTCTATACCATCTTGTTCATTATTCACATGTAAAAATCATGGTCTCTGTGAAAATACCGTTTGTCCAGCACAGCAGAATCTTGCTTGTACATTTCCTCACCGTTTATTGGTACACCAGTTTCGCTAACGTGTTCTTCTGCCGACGGACTTGTTGACTCCATTGTCTCATATGAGGAACTCTCCTCACAATGAGGAAGATTTGAGTCTTCGAAGTTCATTTCTTCCTTAATGATGAAGGTGTTTTGATTTTCCCCGGCTACTTCTGAAGAGTCATCGCAAGTTTCGTAGATGATCTGGTCCGTTGTTTGGAGACTACATTCATTCTCTTGTGACACTGTCATTTCGCTGACATTGACATCAGCAGATTCTATTCCTATGCATGACCCTAGCAACAAGTTTTTATCATTCAGAGACGCATTAGAAAACACCGTTTGTCCGGTGCTGAAATTTTGCTGATCCGACTTCATGGTCGTAATGTGAATCACATTGGCATTGTCTTCATGGGACTCAGAAACCTTATCACTAACGATATCTCCAACTTCACTCACGTTTAAATGTACTTCCTCAATGTTTGACACAATTGGCAGCACTTCGGGCATGATTGCCTCTTGGTCTCCAAAACCCTCTTCCATACCCGTGACACCCGACAGCACTTGACTGTTGTCAAGCGACAGCCCTGGTGTCAGACTTGTGTCAACGTTTTGTATAAATATTGTCAGGCCCTTGTCACCTTCCATGCCTGATGACATAAAAGGCTGCGAATTTATGTACTGTAACAGTTCCTGTTCTGAGTTGATATTCAGCACGCCCTGCCAAGAGGGGTCAGATTGGGAACCAGCAACGGCTTGATGGTCAGATGGAGTCTCTGCGGCTCCCTTTTCGGTCACCATGTCAGTCTTTATGGTTTCGTCTGCTGATTGAAGTTCAGATTCTGTTGACAAAGTTTCTACTACCGTGGTTACTGGGATGGTTTCCGGCTGATGTTCAGAAGTAGACACGGGCTGTACAGCTAAGTTATTGCTGGTTAACAGCTTCACATTAGGATTAACCACCAGGGGTTGCTGGGCAACACTCTGCATGGGGATGATGTTCTGCACACTGTTTCCCAACTGTATCAGTTGAATAGGCTGGCTGTTTCCCATCATGGGAACCATCCCTTGTGGTAACATTTGAAGGATGGTTACCGGCTCCTGTGACCTCTGTGGAAGTGCTGACATTATTTGCACTGGATGGATCTTAGTTCTTGCAGCAGCAATTGGAGTTTCCACTTTTTTTGCACCAATATTATATGGCTGCATCTGTCCATTTGGCGTCACAAGAATGAAATTTTTATCATCTATTTTACCCCCTGCTGAACCCATCCCAACAGGAATATTCATAATTTTTTTCGGAGGTGCCGCCAAAATTGGCACCCCAACTCCATCATGTTTGACCAACACGGGCGCTGCCAAATTGGCTGATAACTTACTGGTACCCTGTATTGGAATCTCTTTCCCTTGACTAACAATTGCTCCCTTGTCCTTTAGCTCCTTTAATAACACTATCTTTCCGTTTCCGTCAAGTTTCACGACTTTGTGCAGACTTGATTGTAGGCCAGGTTGAACGGATGTCTCGGATATTTCTGTTAGTGTTGGTTCTTTATTACTGTCTATTGTGTCAAAGTTCTGTTTGATAAATATAAACCCATTCTTCTCCATTCTGCTCTGGTTACTTTTGATGAAGTCTTTCAGATCTTGTTGACTATAGCTGAAACAAAACAGAAAAATTAATATAAGTCCATGAACATATCAGAGGTATATCAGGGGTTGTTTTTTTTCCCATTTTGATGACCAATATTGGGTCCGTTTTTCCAATTGTAAAAAGTTTTTTTTTCCCAATTTCAAGGAGAAAATTCCCATTTCAAGGAACAAAAAACACACACACACACACACACACAATAAAAAAAATATCATATTTAAATTTTGGGTGGAAAGTAGTGAGTCCAAGTGACACAAGGGTTGAATGAACCATATTTTTTTTTTTCATTTGAATATATATATATATATATATAATACAGTGTGAGTTTTTACCAGTTTTGTCCCAAAACAACGCAAAAAATTCCCAATTCTGGGGGTCAGATCATGTTCCCAAAATAATGAGAAAGAAACCTGTATAATTATTTTTCTTACTTGCTGGGTCATTATCCGTCAATATGTTACATTAACCCTTTCCCTCATAGAGGAAACCATGAAAAGACCTATGCGAACAGCATAAAACCAGATCAGCCTGCGAGTAACTCGCAGGCTGATCAGGTTTTATGCTGTTCGCTGCTCCTCAGTGGTCTGGAAATGAGGATTTTGTAATTAAATTTGGTAAGGTTTAACTGTGGTTTTCTGCAGATCAGGCTTTATGTGGTACCTAGTGAGTGCGTCAAAATGAGTCTATTTGAGGGAAAGGGTTAAAGTTATACCACTATCCATAGCTGAAAATATATCCTAAATGTAATTTTACACACAAAAGTGAAAAAAGGTGTTTGAAAAAGAACTGTTCAATTTCACTAACAATATGATCAATTTTCAGGATGTCAACAGATATTGTTTGGCACAAGACCACTATAGTAATTCAGATGCATCCTTACAAAATCAGAATATGCAAACATACTTCCACCAGCAATGGAAAGTTGACAACTGTCTTCAGCGAAACTAAAACTTATTTCATTACCCTAGTCAAAAATAAATATCATGATTTAAAGTGAAAAAATATATGAATATTGTTGAAAGACAGAAATATCGGCTGAATTAATAACGCCCAGTTTGCCTTTTTACATTTATGAATAAAACATTTATGAAAAGGGTGATTTTGAACAGTTTTATAACTTTAAAATCATTAGTTCCGAGCCTGCCTGATTCTCAAGAAATGCCATTTTCCAAAGCAATATGTTCTACTAAATCTGTAAATAGATATCTATTTATATATATTTTTTTTTTATTGCTAGCCATCATTTTGCCTAATTTTTACCAATAATCAATTTTGTTACTTAAACAAAATTAGCTAAACCTGACTGATGATAATCCATCCATCATTAAATTGTGATCATGATCCATCAAGTGATTTTGGTAATTTTATAGTAAATGAAAGCCTTTATATACTTAGAGAAAAAGAGCAATCAATGGATGCTTGCATCTGCACTAAAGTATTTAAAGAATTTGAAGGATCATGATTGATGTTTATAATAATGATGGATGGATTACCATAACCCTTTCCCTCATAGAGGAAACCATGAAAAGACCTATGCGAACAGCATAAAACCAGATCAGCCTGCGAGTAACTCGCAGGCTGATCAGGTTTTATGCTGTTCGCTGCTCCTCAGTGGTCTGGAAATGAGGATTTTGTAATTAAATTTGGTAAGGTTTAACTGTGGTTTCTGCAGATCAGGCTTTATGTGGTACCTATTGAGTGCGTCAAAATGAGTCTATATGAGGGAAAGGGTTAAAGAATTTGAAGGATCATGATTGATGTTTATAATAATGATGGATGGATTACCTTAAAGTCCACTGAAAATACTTAGCCCTAAGAAATACTTAAGATTGAATTTCATTAATCTTATTTCTCTAATAAAACTACCGAAATATTAATTGTTAGTACCAGTTTGAATATTTATAAAATAGCAATGTGGAAGGTTTCTACAAATTTACTAATTAAATATTTCTTAGCACTTAGTATGAGTACTGTTAGAAGAATCCAAGCCTGGGCCCTGTTTTATTAAACATTGTGATTCAGAGTAATATTGTCGTACCTGAAAACTCCAGATAAAATTCAACAAACGACAGTTAATAAAGCAGGGCCCTGGTCCTTTTCAAAAAGAGCTTGAAAAAATCATTGCACTCGGTAGATGTTTTTTTCATGCCTTTTGGAGGCTGAAATTCAGATCCATTCCTCTCACTCAATTGTATGTTGTCTTTTTTGTATAAGCTGTATAAAACTGATTTGACTTAATGCCAGAACCAACAAAATCTTGTTTATCACTTGTTAGCAACCAAAGGCAGTGTAAAAGCATCTGCTTCACTGGTTTGCGTAAATTATTATAGGATATTCCATCTTAAATTCAGAGTTTCTGGGTGCATATCTTTCAACTCTAATGTCAGTTGGTAGATAACAATGTTTTCTTCCTATTTAAATGGGAAAACATCTCAATTAACAAAAAGTTAATTTGTGAGTCCAGCAGAGCGAATGATGTTTCGATTAAAATGAGGCGCGTGTTATATTTAGAACTTAAAATGGACTCAGCCCTTAGCTGAATGTATAATAATATAGCTACATATGATCATGTCTATAGCCTCCAATGCCCAATTGTTGAAGTGCTGAACTACCACACTGGAGGTCCTAGGTTCAAAACCCTGACTGGATTTTTTTTTTTTTTTTTAATTCTATAACATTTTTTTTAAGCTTGCCCCAAATATCTTTTATCAAAGATATTTCTTGTTTTCCCTGTTCTCTGGTAACAGTCCCCTCATACAGCTTTTCTTCATGGTTATTAAACTGATGTACGGGTAGTAGACTAAAGGTATAAAATGGCACTTGTAATATCTTGCTATAGAGCTAGCTTTTGTTGTAACATGGTAAAGTGTCGCACTTGCATACTGGAGGCCACAAGTTTGATTCCAGCTCACTGAGGGTTGTAGATTTTACTTGGTTGCATTTGGTGCCCAACGATAAATAATTCAGTTGTAGAGATGATGGCACCATTAGAAAGTCCCACACACATCCATACTCAAGGAATCTAAGGACAGATTCTTGAAAGAAGGGGGTGTATGCAGGGGTTTTCTTAAGGATTTGACTTTCACTTGTCCAGGGGGCAAGTTACTTTGAATATCTACTCGCCCCCAGTGAAAACAGGTTGCCCGATCTTGAAGTTAGTTGATGTTTAAAACTAAATATGTGCAACATTAAGGTGGATTTTAGTTATTTTATAAACACAATTTGCAAGTTTTACCCCTATATATAAAAAAAAAAAAAAAAAAAAACGAAAGATTTCATTTACATAAATTAACTTGCCCGCCGGGCTATCTTCTTTGAAAAATCACTTGCCCACAGTGATTTTAACCCGGCGGGGGCAAGTGGGCGTCCACTTAAGAAAACCCCTGTGTATGTAGTAGAGGCTTTTGTGGCAATGTAATTGAGTGTCTGATATGCATACCAAGGGTTCAGAGTTCAATTCCAGCTAAGAGTACCGGTAGTAGGATTTTACTTCTTGTCCTAATTATGTAATGAAACTTAAATAATCTTTGAGCATATTGACAGTTTACATTACTGCATGACATGCTGACATTGAAATATAAACTTTGAAAGCTTGTTATGCACATTATTTTTCCCTATTTTACCCTCATTACACTATTTTTAGTAACTGCTATATTTTCCTGAGAACAAATTATTCGAATCAAATATTCTAAATATTCATGAGAATTAAGATGAACTTAAGAGTTACAAATTGATTTGATAAAAATACATAATAATTTATTTAGACTATGTAGAAAATCATATTTTTACATAAATTAATAGTTTTGTTGTTAAAGAACTGTAATGTTACAATGCCAGAGCAAGCAATGGGATTTACCTGCACTTCTTCTTTGCCGTCAAGTCGGTACTCGTTTGTTTGGTCTTGGTTCTCGTCAGATACTGATGGTCCCCAGCTTTGTTTGGAATATCTTGCTTAATATCTACTGGGATCCGCTGTATAGCAGTCTTAACATCCTCACTTAAACGTTTCTTTTTACCAGCTATCTGCGACCCATATAACCCCATCTGCGTGTCGCGATGAATTTCCGAAGCATGCTTAACTAAGTAACGCCGCTGGGCAAACGTTCTGTCACAAATTCCGCATCGGAATAACTTTTCCTTGGTGGTATGAATTTTCATATGTTGTCTGAGATTGCTTTTATCAGCAAAAGCCTTGTCACAATATGTACATTTGAAAGGCCTTTCTCCCGTGTGTATGCGTTGATGGTTTTTCAGCAGCCATGATCGGGAGAAAACCTTCCCGCAAGTCTCACACTTCAGATAGGAAGCATCTTTCACTGTTTTCATTGTAAACGCCTGCATGTCCATAGCTTTTATTACCACAAAGCTATGAAAAAATTAAGCCTTGGTTAAATTAATGGTCACTCATTTCCGCGGATCTGCACAAACCATCACTGAAATTTAATGCGAGCAGCTCATTCGAAAATGATCAGGTCAGCAATGTTAACTGTTTGTATCTTCAGATATATCTGTAGAAGAAAAGATAAAACATGTTTGAATGTAAATTTTAAGGATGTCACAAAAACTATTTTGACATAAAGTTAAGATTGACTTCACAGTACAGGGTTCTCACTAAGAATCTGAATACTGGAGTCCTCCACAAAGATTTACCCAAAAATTAAAGAATCTTCCCATATACAGTCATATAAGAAGTGCCAAGAACAACAGAAGAGATGTCTGTTAGACAGGGCACTCAACTATTTTAGTGCTTGTCACTGAAAAAATATTGCAGGAAAAGCCAAAATAGGAATTGCTATATCATCAAAAAGTAAACAAGGGCAATAATTGTATATTCCAAGTTTCAAAGCAATATCTCAAATGACTCGGTGAAAAAAGTAGTATATAACTTAACCAAGATTAAAAACTTAACCAAGATTTTAAGTCGTAAAACAGAAATAATTTTGTCAAAATCCGTGACAACATTATGTTCTCTTGTCTACAAGTGGAGGTGATGGTCATAAACAAGTATTCCAAGTTTCAAAGCAGTACCTCAAAGGGTTCTATGAAAAAAAAGTGAGGACACATGGTATGAAAAACTTAACCAAAATTCTAAGTTGAAAAAGGGAATATTTTTGGAAAAATTTAAAGAAGTTAAGTAAGTAATATTCATCAAGTCATAATTTGTATATGAATATCCATTAGTGAAGGATTAATCAGGTTTGGAAAGTAAAAATCTGAAAGTATTTACTGTATCACTGTTATACAATCAGACAAGTACAATTATGAATTTCGCAAAAGCAGATATGCAACTAAAAGCTGTATTTACAGCATGCCCATTTACCCCCTGTATGACGTTTTTTACTCCAAAAATTGGCCATGCACCCCAAAACTTGTAAGGACTCTCCATATGATCTATATAAAGAGGTACAAACAGCAATTGTACCCTCAATCACAAAACTCAATGGGCACCCTCAATTAACCACACTTTGATTTATATGCAGATTGCCATGTCATATTCTGACAGTTATTTTGAAAGGTAATATTATAGCGATGATAAAATTTTTATAAACAAAACTTGGGGATAATAATCAACAAGCTATAATATTGAAAGAATTATGAGAAAACCATATTAACATAACCGGAAGATGTCATGGACATAATTTGCTTCTTATTACTATTAATATGTTGGGGCCAATCTGAGGTATTATCACGTGTTTTCCTGGGTTGGACCAGTACTTAGAACCTGGGAAGGTCACGAAATATTTTTTCCCAAATGGGGTTCAAACCCACAATCCTGGATATGCAGACATGTATGCTTCCAATAGATTATAGTGCACTCATGGAAATTAAATGAATTCTAATGTGTACCAAAATGATGAACTCTAAATGATAGGATATACTACATAAATTCAAATAAATCAATATGTATTAACTTTCAAGCATAAAAACCTGGACAGGAAAACTGTTTTCTATCAACAATAGTAAATTTTACAGCAAAATCTCAGAAACATACATGTAGTGAGAAATAAATTAGTAGAGCTCTTGTAAGCACCTAGTGGAACGTATGAAAGACTTATGTTCCATATTCTAAGTTTTTTACAAATGTTTGTCTGCTTTACAATAAAAATGCGTAGCATTTGGGTTTTCCCGTGCAGTATGTCTAAAAACCCCAAAAATATTATTACCCCACCCACTTTTTCAACATGGAAGGCGAAATGAGAAATTATACAGAAGGAATTTGTGAATAGATCAGTCAATATTCATAAAATGTACTACGGTATCGTGAAAATATATTACCTTATTTCATCATTTATACCATTGCAAATATTCATTTATCTATACTGAGTCTTAAATGTCAATTCTTTGTCAAATTTTATTGACCTGGATAAAAACAAATGGCGGTGACGCAAGGGAGGGGAGATAACTTTACACGCTAAGTTTTCTATATCTACGATAGACGAATCAGTTCTGTATGTAAAATCTGTATTTTATATAAACAGAAATGAAACCACTTAACTTAAAGAGAAGTTAAAACAATTTCATGATTCTTAAAATGTGAAATGCATGCCAATCCCCCCTAAAGAGAGAGAGAGAAATGAAAAAAATGTCAAAGTTCATTTAGTATTGTTATACCAGTGGTGGCTCTTCAACGTATTCTAACGTCCCTGTGGCTGCATGAGAGTTTACAGAGTCCGCCCCGTAACCGGAAGGTCTTTGGTTCGGTCACGACATGCAGGCCTATGTATACGTCATTATACAATTATAAATGGTATTAAATAATATATCTCCCTTGCATGCCTACCGCTATGAATAACTACAAACTATGTCTGGATGTGAAAAGCCGCCTGTCTGTGGAGCGACCCTGTGGGCCGAGTAGGTCTAATCCCCGACCGCGACATACCAATGTCGTCAAAAAAAGGTACTGGTTGCTCCTCAGCTGTGACTGATTTGCCCGATGACTGGATGTGGTATCATGTCTTCAGTGTTGCACCACTACATGTATACCTGTCTCAAGTAGACATAGTCTCCGAATGAAAAACTGTCGTTGGGACTTAAAACCCAACAACCAAACCACTTGGCAATGGCCTTCATACCGCATTGAGGCAACACTATATCTCATGTAGATCAAGTCCACAAATGAATGAAATATTGTTGGTGGGACGTTAAACACAATAACCAAATTTTCCCATTAGGCCTCGTGTAGATTGAAATACTGTTGGTGGGACATCAATATGATACTAATTTTAGAAGATGTAATAATAAATATAGACGCATTATATTAGAAGAAGATCATATCATATAAGCATATACCGTCCCCGGTGGCCAAGTGGTTAAGTAGAGTGTCCGTCTCGGGAGCGTGGGGTCGTGAGTTCGATCAAAATAGCAGGGTAGTAAAAAATAGTACTGGTTTATCTCCCTTGCAGGCGCTCAGCATATAATTATATAAGGGTAGTTCCAGGACTGGTTAATTGGCCTGGTATCAGGATAATGTGACTGGCTGTGGTATCATGCCACATGTCTATGGTGCCATACTGCAGTTTGACAGCAACACTATATCTGTCTCAAGTAGACATAGTCTCCAAATGACTGAAAGACGGTGAAACTTTAAACCCAACAAATAAACATATATATAATAAGCATATCCAATGGGAGTCAAAGACAATATTTATTTAACTGGGGAAATGTGATCGTTGAACTTTCAATCCAACCTGATCCGGATAACTTTTGAGAATGTTTTAGAATTTATCTTAAATATATTACATACGATCTATAAAGTCACGTAGCGCTCATCTTTATAATTAAGCAGATGTGATGTTTTAATCCTCTACCTCCTTAAAACGATCGTTTATCTTATTAAAACGACTTATCTCGTCGTAAAACGTATTAGGAAAAGAAATAAGTTGTTTGTTTTCACTAACATAGGTAAACTTTTTTTAAGTTCTATTAACTTTTTCCTCTCTTAGTTTCAAGGACGTTTCGCAACCGTGATAATTCAAATGCTAGAAACGTTAAAGGTCGGTATGAGATCGGTCGGGCTAACTAACGGAGACAAATATTTTTTACACCTATCCCGTTGTGCCAACTTACACAAGCTGTTATTATTATCGTCCGTTGCGTGCCTGGATGATTTTGAATTAAGCAGTGATGCTACCGTCAGGGTGAGATTGAGGTAGGTTACTGGCACTAGACTACTAAACCTGATACTCCAAATTCACACACACACAACACAAACACACAAAAACATGTTTAAAAAAAATCATGTATGTAGCACAGTACAATGCATTGTACTTTACTACATACAGAGAAAGTTGTATGGGAGTCAGATATATTTCAAAATGTTTCCTCTCTCTCTCTCTCTTATAAATTTCTCTCAGGTTCAGTTCTCTGGTGCCATGCAGTGTGTGGACTGGGATTTAAGTTTCTCATAGGAAGTTTTGAAGTAATAATTGTGAAGTTTAATCAATTTTCATCGTGACTGCGGTATTTTGTGCATGACTTGCATATTTGTTTTCCTCACTTTACCCGACGAAATGTACACATTGGAGTACATGCGTAAGACTTGATACGCACCGGGTCGTTAATTACCGTTAGTATTTCCGTCCGTCCCGGTAGGGTATTTGGAGTGACAGCCTTGATTAGCGCCCATCCGTGACATACCAAAGCACAGCGCGGCGAGAGAACCGCTCACGTCTGCGATTTGGTTCCTATCTTGCATTCTATACCCTATGATACAGGATATAATTGTATTAAACCCTAGATAACATGTAAATGTCAAATGATAATCACGGTTTTCATACAAATTTAAAACATATACTAAATCCTGCAGCATCCATTTACATTTGATTTGATAGTTGGTAATATTTTTAGGAATATCGGAATTTCAGTTTTGACTTTTATTTCTATTCATGTTACAATTGTATATTTTTATGCACACTATTTGACGAGACACATGCTCTTTGTACAAGTACATCGTCTTGCGCGTTGACGGGACAAATCAGACAATCGTATCTACTCGGCAATCTCCGGCCTAACTCGTAAGATATACGAGGTTAAATCGAGGTGTTCCGAATGCAATTCGACTCTTTTCGCCTAGCGTCGAGAGCCAGATTCGCCCGTAGATTTTTTTTTTTATTTCGCCAGGCGAACGCGGTATGCAAAATAGCAAAAAATAATAGCCACAATCTAGTTGTTCTTAGATTAATCTTAATTACGGTAAAAGGTTCTCACAGTCTAAGACATTCATCTTTTTCTACCTTTCTTATATATGATAGACTAATATTTCATTTTTATAGATAAAAACCGTCAAGCTATTTCACTCAATCTATAACGGGGGAATTGAGGAATATTGGACATCGAACCATTCACTGCCACATAACATATGTTCTCTATCCATCGGCGGGAGACAATATTGATCTTTTATAATATATGTATATCTTTATTAATTATGTGTATATAACTCAAAAAACTGTAAAGTTTACGTGTAATAAAATCTGTTCTGTTCTGTTCTATAATAACTAGCCGTGCTTTGTTGACGTCCAGACCAGTGTAGCCCCGAAAAAAATGGGGGGGGGGGTAATTAAATAATTAATTTGTAACATCCGTTTCAATATATTGTATCTTCATCCGTCATTATTCCACGAACACAAATTTATCAATTATTAAGCAATTTTATCAAGTTTTCTGACATAAATTTACATAGAACTAGAGGCTCAGATGATGAAAATTTATGTTTCTTAGCAATCTGACTACAGTACACTTCATCTATACGCTATGCTGGAAGGTCGTGTACTTAAGACAGACTGTGTTCCATAAGTAAATAGATTTCCATAAGTAAATATATTTGCGCCAGAGGGTCAAAGACTATTTCAGACAATATATGGTAAAAAAGGAAGTCTAGATAGTCGATTTTATTATCAGCATTGATTATACATTCCCATCCTAAAAGCGATCATTTCCATCAAAGCCATGCATATAACTTAACAACACACACACACACACACACACACACACACACACATAAGCTTTTAAAGGGTATAACAATGTTATTCTTAGGGGCAAATCGACATTTTATGAAAAGTGACAGATTTTTTTTTATTACCTACCCTTGATTATTTTGTTGCCATGAGTTATCTCCTCTGAAAACTAACAAAGTGAATTTCTCCATTTCCTATGGTAAAGTTTAGATTTTTTTTCATGTAGGTTGATACAAAACCATGAAATGAATCTTTCTATCATACGTTTTTCTCATAAATAAAATTCAGTTTTTCATATTCCCAGAAAATGCATATTTTCCACTGACTTCAATGTTAACTTATGCGCGGATTATCTCCCCCAAATTAGATAAAAAAAAAAAAAAAAAAAAAAAAAAAAAAAAAACTGGTAAAATATTTTTATTTTTGAATGTCTTCAAAGTGACAAATATTTTCTTGAATTATAGCTTTTGACCTCTGAATCTCGCAAGCGTGGATCTCGGATTTCAAGCCAGAGTATCGTGTTTAGTGATAGAGTGAATGCGACGAAAAGGGGTGTGGGAGTGGTGCTTTCTGGTGTAATTTAGAACACATTTTTGATAATATTTAAGGCTATGTTTAAAAAATATCGAATTCCGTTTAGAATATTTTATCGACAGCACCCCCCCCCCCCACACACACACACACAACCTTGAAAAACGGGACGCCAACGGATCCTTACCAGAATATTCAATCGGACCCCCTCTAGAATACATGATCGGACCCTCTCTAATCGAAACTATAATGTTCTTAGATCCGCTCTAAAATATGTAATTGACCTCCTGTAATATTTATAATATTTGACATCTGATTTGATCCTCCTCTGGATCCGCGCATGTTATAGGACCCAAATGGAAATAAAGTTGTTTATAGGCTATCCCGTGATTAAATATGTAAATGACATAGTCAAATTATTTTTTTTTCAGCTCATTTACATATCTAATGTATTTTATTCTATCTGTAAATCTTATGTAATTAATGTGAGGTTATACATGTAACTTTCAATTTTATGATGTCACTTAGAAAAGCTATCATGTATTAATTTGAATTAGTTTAGACATAAGAATTGTGCAATATTTTTATTTATTCGTTTTTAATGTAAATTGCGCAATGTTATAATCTGTTAAACTGTTATATATACATTTTTTTTTTTTTTTTTTTTTACAAATAATACACAATGTAATTAATGTAATAAGCATGTTTAAATAGCGCTGCTCTATTTGTGCTTGTCTACTGTGCAGCTGTTTTAAATTATATTCCGCTTTAGTGATATACGAAGAGTTAATATTGATTTTTTTCCCCGAAAAAGTGTTATAAAACTAGATTCAACATCAATCTCCCCTTACCTCTCTCTTTATTATTTTCTTTTTAAATCATTTTATATTTTATTTAATTTTAAAATTCCGACTGCCTCCAGCCCAGGTGAGAAAATCCTACGCAATAGCTATGTCGATGCTTCTTTCCAACGCATTAGTTAGTTTGATGCAAAAACAAAAAGTTTGATGCAAAATGTTATGAGTTTTCCGGCGGAAATGTGTGGGGTTGTGTATGTGTTAACAAGATTTATCTCCCATTCTCGAAGTTTTTACGTCTTTCCGCTGCTATCCTATCGGAGAATAACAGCACGTGACCTCCTGATTGGCCAATAAGAAGGGTTGTTACATCTAACATTAAACAAGATCAAGTTAAAAATGGAGTCAAGTGTATATGGTTATCGGAATCTATTTCTTTAACCTAGAACACGCATTGAGAGTGATATTTTATCCAAATTAACGATGACATCTATACATTTTGTAGTCCATCCCTTACCTGGGTTGGACGAACAGTTCAATGACAGGTAATTAGACGTTCATTTTGTTCTTAGAATACACGACCTCATGTTGAGAAAATTTATGAAAATTGAATATTGGACAATGAAGTTGTGCAAGAACAATACTGCGATGTTTTTCTCTGCATACTTTCATGCGATATAAATTTGGTCCAGTTAGTATGAATATTTGGTATAAGATAATGATATTCTCTATGGCACTTCTGTATATTAAAATCGATCAATTTTCCACAAGACGTTACAGTGACCCGTGGAAAAACCGTGCTAAACTGACACGGGGTCTGAGACTCGGATACAGATCTTATGGCCTTTATTGTGATATCACTTTTTAATACAAACACAATGTACGAAAGCTTATCCTTATCTATTAACAAGGATGAATGTTTATTAGATTATTTTTTTTGGTTATTTTAATCACGAACTAAAAACTCATAAAACACCATGCATTATTGATGGTTTTTGTTATTTGCAACAGGCCATTTGCAACCATTGTTACAACATGCAAAAAATATACAATTCACTTAGAACATGTTAATATATTTCTTTGCTTATTCTAAAGTATCAATCAAAAGATAACTTCATTAATAAAGGAAATATCAAATCCAGCCCATACAATATATCAACGGTTCAATTGGCATGTCACTAGTAATAGCAACCCGGTAATAGAGTTGTAGAACATACCTTGAACTGTTAAAATGCCATAAGGCTTGCTAGGAAATAGTTCATTATTCATTGCAAATTGATTTAAACACTTAGAATGAATTAATAAATAGAGGGATTTGGATTTGTTCCCCCAAATTTTAATTTTATTGAAGTTCAATATGGTGAATTCCCATGTGTATATCACGAAGTGCAGGGCTCACGCTGGGAATTATTTTTTATGAGCCAAGGCATGAGCCAAATGGTCCAAAATTGGGGCCACTTTTTTTTTCTTTGAGCCAAATTTTGGAGCCAGGATGAGCCAATAATTTAATGAGAATGCGACAAAATATGGGCATTTATAATGATTATATGTGCTACTAGTGGTATTATTGTTCAGAAATCTTTGGTTTATTTTATTTGTATGTGTGCATTTTGTGTTTTTTATATTTTTTTATTGTTTGTTTTACATACCCTATCTATCTTTCTCTCTCTCACTCTCTTTCTCCCATTTTTCTATACCCATTTTGTAACACAGGGAAGCAGTAAAGTAACAAGACAGTAGTGCTGTTATATACCATCATTTATTTAATAGTTTTCACTATGTTTTGTAATTCAGAACATCTGATATAAACAGCAAAAACAAAGAATTCAAAATAATTTTAAATATTAACATTCTGTTATTTACATACATACATACTGTATTTCATATTTACATTCTTATATTACACATATATACATTAAGCCTGTTGCATTTTCGGTAAGAGTCAGTGTTCAGTTCAGTGTTTCATTTCCCATGAAGTTACACTAAGATTCTACAAGTCTTCTGATTTGCCCATTTCTTAAATGACCGTAACAAACAATCCAATAAGTGTGCCTTTGTTCCGACAGCCAAATAAATAATCATCGTATCCTTTATCCGTCGTTACCTTTTCTTTAATTGCCGATAAACTACTAAATCATCAACACGTACGTGCCAACTGCCATAACTGTGAAATACACTGATACACAGGGTGAAGGACGCGCGTGCTAGACTGGTTATCGGTTTTTCTCGGTCTAGCGATGCTCTGCGTGAGCGAAACCAATAACCAGTCTGACTGCTTAGGTAAATGACAAAAATAAAAACCATGCGACAAGACAATGCGCCAAATTCAAAATTTTCGGGCCACTTTTAATAATCATGAGCCATTTGGCGCATTTGCCGCTCGACAGCGTGAGCCCTGGAAGTGTACACTTAGAAAAATAGTCTGAAACAAAAACAAACCAAAAAAATGCATCAGTCTCCCAAGCTGTCATGGATTTCCAAATGTTAATCTCACATTTTTTTGTCCTTTTTTGGTATACTGTGTTTTCAATTTTTCCGTATGCTTTGTTGAAAGTTTATTCTTTTTCTTGCCATTAACTGAAACAAAATGATTGAAATTATGAGGTTTTTCCTACAGTTGATTGTTGAAGAAAATTTCATTTTTATTTTTTTGAAAGGTAGTTCAATGGCATTGAGAGGGATCATGTTATAAATATAGTATTAGTCAGTTTACTGGAGCTTTAGTTTTATAACAATGCATATTAACTAATTTTGAATTTGATATCTTGCAAAATAGTTTCCCATTATTTATTCTATGTACATTTTTCCTTAATAATTAAGGTAATTAATTTTGAAACAGTTTTGTTTTGACATATTATGCCAGTAGAAAATATAGCCTTAAAAAATGCTACAGGAGAGATTTGTTTTGTTGACATCATCAGTCTCGAGATAAATGATTATAAGATTTTTAATATATCTCGGCATATTTTGAAAGTCTCAACTTTCTTCTATTAATTTAAATTATAAAGGAAAATCAATTTCATCACAACATTTTGTATTTATATTCAAATATATCTTATCTCAGCATGCTTCTTTGTTCCTGTTGAGATAATTATCACCTGAAGCCAAATGTTTTTTCACAATTTTTGCCAACACGATAGAGGAGGTGTGAAGATACAATACTCCTGTAGTAAGTTGTCACACTTTAAGTCTCCAGTGAGCTTATTTTGTGTTGTGTATTATATCAACATAGTACAAACTGAAATGTCAGGGATGTAACAAATCAATGGCAGTATCATTATTGGATTTTGCGCATTTAGAATTCTACTTTTTTGCCAAGTTTTTCCATTTATTGCCATTCTCAAAATATGAATGAACAACTCATAATCTCCCTCTTTCCTACACCTGTGAGCAATCCAGAGGTCTGGACCTTCTTCTGACTTCAGTGTTCAGGGGATAATTTGATCACCCACAGACGGCATGGGGAAAAGAACAATTTGAGACAAAAAAGCCATACAGAATTCTATAATGAATTCAAGAAGGCCATTGTGCTAAAATCATTAAATCTAAAACAGGATCTATCACAAAAACACTCATCTAATGTGGCTGTTCAGTAGAGTTATAAGAAATTCAAGGAATATGGTCCATATATAATTGTTTCTGTATCATTGAATGAATATACTTAAAGCCATACATCGATATGTACCTTATCATAACATGAAAATTATTGATTTGCTTATGTCAAGATAACAAGCCTCACCTGTATTAACTTGAGATAAAAAAATCAGAGTGGCAAGCACATGCTTGACTGAGAGCAGTTATAATTGTGTTCAAATTTAATCTGTTTGTAGGAAGTCAACAGTAGTTCATGGGTAGGACACACATTTCAGGAATAAGAGGTCCTGGGTTTGAGTCCTGCCAAAGGACACTGCTTATTTACTTATTTCACTTCAACCAGGTGTAAATGGATACCTGAGAGGGTGGTATAATTCTTTGGAGCCAGAATATGGGCTGCCATAAGCGGAGTGAAAGATCAATAGATGGATATGAGCCGTACGATGACTAGTGGTAAATGCTGTAAAGTTAGTGGGCTTGCGACCATGAAATGCCTTTAGTTTTATTCTTTCCTTTTAATAAAATTTAATTGATGATTTCAGATTGAGAGAAGTTGCAGAGAAGATAAGTCGTCATGGTTACACAGCACCTGGAGCGATGTCCTCGCTGCGGAATGTGACGGTGTCGCAGTGTGTCATAGGACCTCAGTACATTGCTCTTCTGTTGGAGGTAATCATTTCTTTTAAGTTGCATGTTGGACATTGTGATCCTAATATTTTTATTAAGAACTCTCGCATAAAAAAGGTTTTAATATCCAATACGTAATATGACTAAATCATTTTACATAAACTGTTCTTAGACGATAGTTTTACATAATGTCCCTAGGGCTATATTCTTATTTATCAGGGGCAATTCATTGGTATCTACTCTTTCAAGAAATTCATTAGAATCATGTATTTTTCCCATAATATGCTTTAAACTCCAGGAAATTCTTACCCCATCGTGACTATGTCAAGAAAATGGCTCATTTCCTATTCAAAATTTCATTGAAAAAAAAAAATTAAGAAACAATTGAACACAACAAAGAAAAATCAACACTATTTATTATAAACAAATTTGCTGAAAATGATGGTATTTTTCCTTCAACATGATTAAATTTTGGTTTCTTCTTGTTTTTAGGATGGGAGAGTCTGTCGTGTACCCTTTTCCATTCTGAATGAAAGACTAGACTTGAATAAAAGTGATGCGGCTAAACCGTGAGTACATTTGAAACTTTGGTCTCCCCTAATAACAACTACAGACACATTTATTTTGTTCTTAAAATCTAATTGTATGGATTTTGTCTACATCGTTTCAATTTAAAATATGTTAAATGAAAGAGAAAAAAAAGATGTAGAAGAGCAGAGAAGTTAGCGTTACTTATTGCTTTGTTTCAATTTGCTATGCAAGTTCAGGGTAAGCTAGCTTATTTCTCAATTGTAAGTCAGTTTAACTCTGTAAGTGCTTGTTGTTGTTTTTTTTTTTGGTCACCCATTTTGACACAAGATATCCTGAAAAATCAAGAACCATGCTTACACCACAATTTGTGCCAAAAATACAATCTTTTGACCCTTTACTTCATGAAAATTTATGTAAAAATTATATTTGAATTTTGATCTTGCCAAACTTAAAATAGTTTATGAAACAATGAGTTTTCCTTTGCTTTACAGACTGTGTAGACTGAGCTACAGTATCATATGAACAAACAGGGGAGACCCTGATTAGACAGTTCCTTCCAGGAGCAGTCTAATTTGGGTCTTGACTGTTTGCTAATGCATCAAAATGTTTCAATAATAACATGAGTTGTACAGGTCTTGAAAAACCCTTGAGTTTGATGTCTGTTTTGAAAAACCCTTGGAAATCACGTTTTGCCTTATAAAACCTTAAAAAAAAACACTTAAATTAGCTGAAAGGTCTTGAAAAACACTTGAATTTGAATATTGATCTTAAAAAATGCTTGAAAAACCCTTATATTTCCATTCAGAAAAATTGTATGAACCATGAATAAGTTTAAGGATTATAAACGAGATTGTTACCGATCTGATTACTGTAAAAATAAATAATGTGTAGTCTGACTTGTAGAACAACCAAGTCAAGCAAGGCAGAGAGACCAGAACGCCCTAGCAGTTCCCGAGCCAACACCCATGTGGTGGACAGTCCCCTGGTTCTCGTATCGGATGTGATGGGAGCCGGAACCGATCAGCCCGCTGCGTAAGGATATACTCATTTTTTTCCTGTTTATGAATTTCTCAAGCTTTTTTTTTCTTCATGAACTGCATAAAAGGAAGGATCCAAGTTTTTTTTTTGTCACCTGCTGCAAGCAGAGATGACACATACGGATCACTTTTTCCGTTGTTTTTTCTGCAAATGTGATGTGAAAGATAACCAATTGACAAAAAAAAAAGTTACAAACACCAAAAAATATCTTGATTTCCTCGGAAGGTAACTGATAATATTTCTAAGCATCTTAAACATACATTATTACTGGAATGTTTTTATTTTTGTTATAACTTCAGGCGAGGCAGATGGAGTGCTGCTGTTTCTGGGACAACCGCAACCACATCGTCACGGAATAACAACTCCCAGGGCTACAGAAACATGCAGAGAACTGTTCATGTGAACCGGGGTCGAAGGTCAGGTGTCATAGTGGGCACAAGACCCCTGGTACCCGCCTCTGTCGTTCCTGAAGAACTGATAAACCAGGTAAAACAACTGAAAAACATTGAGTGTACTCTAATAGCATGGAACGCTATGTTCTTATTTCAATGACGGAGAAAGAAGGGCGGGTAATTATCGTGCACCCTTTCTTACAATTATCAAAATTGAGATTGTAAAATCAAGAAAATACAGATTTTACACTCTTGTAGAGGGTCCTGCGCTATAGTCCATTTGAACAGAAATGGTTTATATGAAAGTTCTAAGAAACTACATTAAAAATTGTAAATTTTCGTGGATCTTTGTGAAATTGAGAAAACGGTGTCTAATGTCATATTTCTTTTGCAGTCACTGCATGTTTGAAATTTAACTTGAAGATTGTAGAAAAGGTTATTTTGTCCTTTTGAGAACATATAGCATATTATATGTTGTAATATGAGTGGGAGACAAACAGGCAGTTTTAGTAGGAGTGGCTTTTCTAATGTATTTGGTACCTTACCATGCATCTTAATATATGGAGAAATGAGATAAGTTTTAAATGTCATTGACAATATAATGTGCTGTTGATTTTCATAGTGTCTGTTGGTAATTGGATTGGAGTTTTTTAAGATAACAAGGTTTTGTTTCTTGATGAAATTTGTTAATCTGTCAAAAACGTACTTCATCATCACTTGAAATTAAGAGGGATGGTGCAAAACTATAGTTACTACATAGAAACAAAAAAGGAATTATGATAGTTTTGCACAAAGCACTCGATTTGCTCTTTCGTTTGATACTTATTAAATTATTGATTGCAGTAGGTGGTGGTTTTGATAATAAGGATGATGATGAAGAAAGTAAAACTGTTTCTTAAAATGATTAGAAAGGTAAATGTTAGATAGATGTGGACATTGATTATGAAAACAACTGGAAAAGTGTTCCATGGTTCAGGGGTAACATTCAGAACTGCGGATCTGATCAAAGTGTTGTGGGTTCAAACCCCTTAGGGTCAAGTTTTTTTTGTTTTTTTTATGCCTTTTCCTTGTGCAAGGTACTGGTTGTTCAATCCAGGAACTGTCTAGATTAATTAGTATAAGAACTTGTTTCCCTATCAATGGGGAAAAAAATAATTGAGAGACATAACTGATAAATATGTCTATTTTTTAGTGTCAAGTAGTCCTGCAAGGAAAGTCAAGGAACCTGATCATCAGGGAACTTCAGAGGACGGTAAGGGAACATTTCTGTAATGTTATCCTCATACTGTGTTTTTGAGCCTTAGCAAGCAGTGCAGACCCTGATTGGATGGGGATTGAAAGGAGCTGTCTGATCAGGGTCTCCTTTGTTTACTCATACGATATTGTAGCTCAGATTCTACATAAGTCTGCTAGGCAAAGAATGAATGATTTATTAATGTCCTAATTTGCAAAGGTGTCTCAAAATGTTCCAATAAAACGGAGATAGGTTTTTACTGGAAAACACTGTATATTAATTATTTAAAAATTAAGGCATGATAAAAAACTGGGTCTAGCAAGTCACATTGGTTGAACCAAGTCTTTATTTTTGAAGCCAATACCTACACAATTAGGGTCTGACAACGTTACCACCAAATCATAGCGCTATGTTAAAAAAAAAATCATATTTTGTTTCCACAAATCAAATTTCTGATCTTTGAAATGAAGGGATTGATGATATTTTAAACACAATGAAAAGTGTTTGAGTGTCTGTTGACAGAACCTGGATGTCAACCTGGCCGTCAACAATCTTCTGAGCCGTGACGACGAGGGTGAAGGTGACGATGACGACAGTCAAGACTCTTACGTTCCCGACGACCTCATCTCACTTCTAGATAGTGGGCTACATCCAGACCACCCTAGCGTTATCATCGATGGAGACGCCATGTTCAGCGAGGACATGTTTGGATATTCCTCCATCCGTAGCCGTGGTTCAGGCACACGATCCAGACTGGGTAAGTTAAGATTTTGCAAACATGCATTTTTCTGTACCCCCTCTTTACAGAAGTGCAAACTATATTGAAATGACGCTTGTTATAATCCCACCATATCATATGACTTACCGTCCTATACTCACATGAAAACAAGTTGGGATATGGAAGTATTAATAACCTTAGTGACAGACTTCATTGTGGCTGCTCTTGAATAATGCTTATTCCCACTATGTCGATCTTTCAAATGAGTGAATTTTCATCTGGACATTACTTGCTGAGATTGTTTATAATGTTCTAGCTATATGAAAAATTAAATTAGCAGTATTTAGTACAATTTTATTATGTGCTAAGGTTTGTTTGGGAAATTTGGTGATAATGTAGGAACATCTAGGAAAAAATGTAGGAAGAAAATCTAGTTATTTAAAATTTCCTCTGTGGTGACAGGTTTCTTTGATACTTAAAAATCTTTGTGGGAGGTAAAATAGAAGGATGGGGGTTCCAGAAAGGAAACAGCATATATTTCACTTAATTGATGTCATGAAGTTATCATGAAGTACTATTCATATGATCATGTAATGTCTGTGTCATTTACAGGAGAGAGGTCAGACCGAGAAGGGGACAGAGACCGGGAACGCGAGTCTATTTTTAGAATCCGAGACCGGCGACGTCTGGATACAACCCTCCGAGATGAGGCTCTGAAGTCTCTCGAAAGGGACAAGGTGGAGGGTTTCACGGCTGACATTACCAAGAAACTGGCAAATCCAAACGCGAGCCCGGTCCATCTAGGGGAGGATCTGCAGTACTGGACTGAGAAGGTGGGTGTTGGTCACGGTCAGGGGGAGAAGAAAGTGTTCACAGAAGGTTGAATAATTCAGTTTCCCTACTTTGAAGAACTTTAAGAAGTGGTGTGGGGCTAACTTATAGGAATATAATATGTATTTTTTTATTCTGTCTGTCATTCCATGTATGGGTTATGATTCTTTTCCAATTACTGCGGTAGGTCGGTGGTTCTACCCGGATGCCACCGTGCATTCAGGGTCTTCCTACACCTGTTATTAGCTAGACGTCGCTATATAACTGAAATACTGTTGATGTGATGGTAAACTCAAATAGTCAAGTCTATTCCAATTGCATGTTGTTTTTTTCGCACCTTGTCAAGTATTTTAAGACTAAAAGATAGCATGTTGAACCTGTATAAGTGGCTACCTGTATTAAGTGGTCATCCTGCATTTAGCGGTCAGTTTTAATATCACAAAATTAGCATTTTGTTTTACGTTTAACCTTCATTTATTGGCCACCTTTTTAAAAGCAGTCATATTATCTTGTTCCCTTGACTGACTGCTGAAGAAAGGTTCGACTGTATATAGGCTATCGTCTGTTATATCCCATTTAAAGTCATGAGTGGGCATAGAAAATTATTATTTTCACTTACGGCTATGCAACATATATGATTTGGTTAAAATGTTCTTTTACCCAAAACACAGGACGGGAACTGTCCCAGGTTCGCACACATTGCCTCCATGCACTCAGAACTGGTAGCTGTCGGAGTGAACGGACAGCTGTACAGCTGGAAGTGGCACGACTATGAACCCTACAAACACCCAGAGGTAATATCTATGTCCAGGAAAATCCACCTGTATAGTTTACTTACATCCGTCATAATGCTGGCTTCTTTAATATATTGTTCTCACAAATGTTGATAATGCTAAGTGTTTAACATCCCCGGTGGCTGAGTGGTTAGTTTCCACCTTGGGGGTGGGAGTTGATCCTGGACTTGACATCAATTTTGTTAAAAATGGTACTGGTAGCTCCCTGCTTTGTGCTTTGCATATACAGGGTAGTTCCAGGATTGGGTCACCGTTGACAGGATAATGTGACTGGGTGTGGTATCATGCTACGTGTCTACGGCGTGATACTGCAGGATGGCAGCACTATATCTGGCTCAAATAGACATAGTCTCCAAATGACTGAATTACTGTTGGTGGGATGTTAAATACAACAAAAGCTATAAATACATTCCTTGATTTTTAATATCTCTTGGTAATCATATTAAATATAAACTACCTCACTGGTGAAAAACATGATTTTAAAATGTATCTGAAATAGTTCATTGAGCTTCACAAAATATGAATAGCATAAGGTAATTTGTTACATATGCCTGTTTGTTTTACAGAACCCCAATGTGTTCCATCCAAAGACAATAGCACTGGGTCTACAACATGAGAAGATACAAGGAATCTCAGCCTGCAGTGTCCGTGCGTCTGTCTACACCGAGTCTGACAAGGTGGCTACCTGGGTGGACGACACACTGAACATTGTGGCGTCCAAACTGGAGCACAGCGCACAGACGTTTGGCGAGTTTCTAACTGACAAGATAGCCAGTCTACACACATGCTCGTTATACACGTGCGCCAGACTGGAGAGTGGCGCCCTCTACTGGTGGTCAGTATAGATGAAAAACTTTTTTTTTTGTATTTTGAGTAAGATTTTGATAACATGTGAAATAGAATAATATATTTATCTATATGTATATATGTAATGTAATAATTATGTGTATGGGCAATTTTGCTTTAATCCCTCCCCCCCCCCCCCCCCCCCCCCCACACACACACACACACGCACAAGACTGGAGTTGACCAAGTATCAGAATGATTCAACTGAGTTAGGTATGATGTTATTGTCTGTGGCATTATAGCACCATGAGACAGCACTTTCTGGGTTGCAGCTAGACCCATAAGTTCCCAAATGACAAATATTTTGTTGGTGGGATGTTAAACATAATCAAGCTAACAAAAAAAATTGCTTTAAAAGTGGTTTATGGGGTCGGAATTCCATAACTGTACAAGTACTTAATGATTAAATAAAAGCAAATGTAAAGAATAGAGAATATGCTATTAACCATTACTTATATGTAGAATGTGACTTTGATTTAGAAATGGAATATATTAGTGTTAATTTTTTTTTCCTTTTATTAATTGGTACACATACTCTTAATTTACCAACAAGGAGAGAAATTAGAGGAATTGATTATGAAAAACACATCAATGATAGCCAACCTAGACAGTATTGATTAGTCATTGAGTATAATCGATGATCGTTGAATCTCCAGTGTTTACCATATTTCTTATTGGCTGAATGTGTTAATGTAATAAAAATAAGGCAGTGATGTCTTGATTAAGACTTGTAAGCTGAAATATTGGCAATGAGCTTGCCTTTAATGTTAATACATGTACTCATATATAGAGATTTTTCCCCTTAAGGAATACAATTATTAGTAATATAAAACAAGACTTTGATGTAAAAATTTAGCCATTTTGATCCCTGTGCAATTATTTTCACAAATATTGTGAGGATATATAACAGTATACTTCCATTACAGGGGTGCAATGCCATTCGCCCAGAGAAAGAAGGTCTTGGAGCGAAACCGAACCAAGAAGAAGAAGAGTAAAACGGCACCATCTCATAACGATATCACATCCGGATCACTAGTGAGTGGAACTGCTGGAACATATTGGCTGTTTCTGTATTCACCTGTATTTGTACCAAGTTTTGTATCATTTTCATAAATTTATGAGATGTTTTTGACAAAATTATTACAGCTGTATCTTTTTATATATGTAGATCTATGCATGTATGGAATAGGTTTTAAATATAAAGATATCATTTAATGTAAACAATAGAGTGATAAATAGTAATTAAACACCTTTTGTGATAACACTAGCTTGCCTCATCATTGCATGATTCTCAGGTAATTTCCTTCTTCATTTTGCAGGTGTGTCTACGAAACTCACCCATGTTCCACTCGGGGGCGCTGGCCTTCACCACCGTAGATGGAGTCCCCAAGGTCGGACAGCTCCTGGAGTCGGCCTGGTCCCTTAACGACACCTGTCGTTTTAAGATCAAACAGTCTCATGTGTAAGTTTCTGCAGAGGACAGATATGTGTTGGATCCTTGGTTCAAGTCCTGATCTGGCTGCACATTTTTGTTTTACTTTCTAAATTGAATAATTCATTTTTGTAGGGACTAAATTTAGCTGATTTTGTTGAAAAATTAATTCACTAATATTGATTCAATATCAAAAATCGTCCATTCATTAGTCTTGATGTTTTCTAGAAGGTGAATACAGAAATTGATATACCTGTGGCCATGAAATAACATTTGATAAAAATTCAGCTAATTATATTATCAGTAAAAAATAAAGATTTTACTGTATCTTAAGTTTTGTTATCACTTAAATGTGAGCTTAAAAAACTGTTAGGTGTATTCCAAGCTATTCTTCCTTTTTGCTAATAGCTGACTTTGTGCAAGTATGATTAATAAGTTGATCAATAACTGATAAAAGACAAGTTGTCGTTTCTTGACCAAACCAAGTATGAAGAATCAAAGCTTTATCCAGTGAAAACTGTCTTGGATGCTGGTCAGGAAAGTGTTATTGACTTTTGAAATTTCATTTTCTATTTGTTTTTCATGTACAGACCGGATGGGAAGCTGGAGCGAGATTCATCCAGTGACTCCAAACCGGACATGCCGCCCCCTCCTTCTCCAGCCTCCTCTACCTGCAGTGACCACAGTGGACCTGTCTTGGTCACCCCCTCATCCAGAAGTGAGTATGACCTAACTTAAATGTGGTGCTTTTTATCTTTTAGTGAGAAATTTGTATAGAAAATAAAATTGGAAGTCATTAATTTTTGTGGGACACTAATTTTCATTGTGGTGGATTTATCCATGAATATTAATCCCCATGAAAACATGTCTCTTATATGGACATCACATTTTCTAGAACATACATCCATGAAAAAATGTACCCACTAAATTTCCTTAGGTACATAATAAACGAAATTTAAATGTCAACGAAAATTAATGATTTTACAGTAATTGTTTAAACAGATAATTTTTGTTTAATTTTATTAATAATGAACAGTAAATTGGCATATCAAAGCAAAATTGGACTTCACATCATGCTTATTTTGTAAAGAAATGAATACTAATATTTTGGCCTCACAATTTGTGCCTTAAATCTCATTCTAGTACCCAGTGAGCTGCACTGGTCTTACGCTTGTTAATACATGCTGAATATCTGAGTAGAAAATCTTAGTTTTTGTTCACAGTATGTTTTGTCTGTTATGATAATTCTTTCTCTCTTTGAAATTATGTTTACAAGCTTTATACCATTTTGCCACTTTCTAATACAAACAGGTAAAATGTGAACTAGCCAAGAATGCATATTTCCTGTATGCTTTCAAATTTTTAGTAGCGAAAACTCTTTAGGCTAGTGCAGATTTCAATGACTGTTAGTTGTCAAATGAGTATTAAAGCTAACTGATATTTGAGTTAATTCTTGTGCACATTTTTCCAGAGCGTAAGAAAGCTCCAACACCTAGTAAAGAGATGGAGAAACAGAAAGGATGAAGAGAACTGGCCACTACGATTTGTTATCTTCGTAGAGGATATCAAGACAGTTCCAGTAGGAAAGGTTCTCAAGGTAAGATTTAATGGTACACTTGTCTACCTGGCTCAGATTCCTCCAACAAAACTTTACTAGTATCGTAACAACACATTCCATCATTCTTATTTTACAAGGATTATCCATCTAGTCCTGGTGGCAGAGTGGTTAGAGTGTCTGCCTTGGGAGCAGGAGGTTGTGGGTTTGAGCCCAACCGTTAAATATCAGTCATAAAAAAATGGTACCAATATAGCTCTTTTATTTGGTGCTCATCATATAAGGGTAATTCCTGGACTGGTTGGTGTCAGGATAATATGACTGGGTGCGGTATCATGCCACATGTCTACGGCGTGAGACTGCAGTGTGGCAGCACTATATCTGTCTCAAATAGACATAGTCTACAAATTTCTGAAATACTGTCGATGGGACGTTAAACCAAACAAATAAACAGGGATTATCTAGGGACAAGAGTATGAGATATTTGCTTACATCACATTTTGGTATGTGTTGTTGATATGCCTCACACTTTGAATATTGATTTATCATGATAGATCAATTAGCAGACAAGTGTAGATAACTGTGTCAAGGTTTTTGTAAGAATATTGTTATTGTATACTGAAATTCAGGTGGACGGTGCCTATGCAGCAGTGAGATTCCCAACCAAGGACACTGGGCCGGACCACGCTGGTTCCTCCAAGGAAGATCCCTCTAGTCTTTTACAGGACTGTCGCCTGCTGAGAAAGGATGAACTCACTGTAAGTGTAAACTTATAGGCATCCTCCTTTTAATGGTAAATTAGTTGCCAGTATAGGGGCCCGTTCCTCAAACTAAAAACAGCAACTTTTTCGCCCAATTTAGAGAGATTATTTTTCTCTGTACTGGATACATATTTTTGTTGAATAAATAATTTAAAAAACGTAAGGTTTACTGATTGAACAGCTTGTGATATTGTTATTCGTGGAGAATTAGTCCCCAATGAATCCATACTCAGCAATCTGAGTAAAGCTAGACAGTCAAAACGGTGGGAATTATACACTAATCAAATTGGCTGTGCTTTACACAATAAAATATGATTTTTCCTTCTTTCTTTTTTTCCCCCAAGTAAGTAAGCCTGAAATTTAGTGTGTGCCATATATGTATATGCACATAATAGTCCAATTAATAAGGGATTTTGCAATACTGTATTTTTTCCTGATTTAAAGTTTTAACTGGCCAATTAGTGACTGGTTTAAAATCTTTTTTTATTACCCACTGAACAATGTGTAGAATTTTACACCAGGATGTAGATTAGGTGTGCGGGGAGAGCTTGTTGATTTACGTAGGTTTATGTCTCATTTCAGAGTGAAATAGTCTATATTGCATGGTTTAACCCTTTCCCTCATATAGACTCATTTTGATGCACTCAATAGGTACCACATAAAGCCTGATCTGCAGAAAACCACAGTTAAACCTTACCAAATTTAATTACAGAATCCTCATTTCCAGACCACTAAGGAGCAGCGAACAGCATGAAACCTGATCAGCCTGCGAATGACAGGACAGTAGTTTATAGACTGACCTATTTTCTGATTCAGGTCGTAAAGAGCATGAGTGCCCCGCGGCTGCCCGACTGTTTCCAGAAGGTGCCCAAGAAAGTGACAGTGGTGGAGAATGGTCAGATACTGGCGGTGGCAGTCGACTGTGAAGGTAGGTGGGCAAGTCTCGGTGTGGTAGGGTGAGGAGGGATGGGGAGTGGATGGCAGGGGTAGGGGTTTGGGTAGTAAAGTATGTCTGGGTTATGTACGCTATGAAGTAAACTGTAATTATAATGGTATCATGGGCATTGTACTTTTCGCACCTCGTTTTGTTGAATGAAGTAAAATGTAATCTACTGTACTTCTTAATTGGATTAAAATTAAAATGTGTAAAAAATGTGTAAAATTAACACAAAATCTGTGATCTTCTGTCATTTTAATTGGTCAGCAGCAGTTATTTTAATGAGCAAATAATATTTCTCAAGGTATCCATGTGGTGGCGAGATCTGGCACACGCCTGAACTACATCGTGTACAACCTAAGCACGGGAAAAGTGGAGCACGAGGCTCTCTTCCCGACAGATGCCCAGGCCTTCATGGGCAGTCATCGTAGTGACATCAGTCTACATAACACTGGTGATGTAAGTACAAAATGTTGATGGTTTGATTTCCCGACAACCAGTAATCAGTAGTATTGTATATTATATATTCCTACAACACAAAATGAAGGTGAAGCCATATAAGAATCAATTCTTTTGTCCCATCCCGAAAAAAAATGCTCTATAAAGAATAATGTATTGTAAAACTGAAAAAGTCCTGAAAATATAAGGAAGAAAAGTTAACAGGCAAAATATTGAAGGATTTTGGTGACTGAAATTGTTAAACTGTAATGTTCCACAGGAAGCGGTAATACAATTGAGGGATGGTAATGGGACACTGTATCCGTTTGCCAAGGACTGTACGGAGGGGATCAAGGATCCACTATGGCTGGACCTGGCGCCAGTCCGGTGTCTTGGGATGCGAACCCAGTACCTGAACAACGTGCCCATCTCGGCCATGAAGAACAAGGCTATACTGCTGGTCCTGGCAGTAGAGGTAAGACTCATTCACTTATTTTTCAATCCTGTCTAGGTAAACAAAGTTGTTACAATTTCAGCTAATCCTTTCAGCATTTATTTATTAGACAAGTAATTAGTGCCATGGAAGGTCTGTTATAAAAGAAACAAATTATATCCATGTTTCAAGTATTGAAATTGGGGACTGTATAGGAATCATGCTCTTCACTTCTCATTCTACACTCACCATGGTTTGCAAGGTCTTGAAAAACCCATGAATTTGATTTCTGTCATGAAAAACCCTTGAAAATACATTTGCCTTATTAACCCTTGAAAAAATCTTAAAATTTACTGAAAGGTCTTGAAAAACCCATGAATTTGAAATTACTATATTGATTATAAAAAAGTGTTTATCAAGTTATTAAAAAAAGGAGATTCAACCCTTCATGCCTTAAATTTAAAGCATAAGTTGTGGTTTATGCAAGTCCTTAATTTAAATTATTAAATTTTAAAATTTTAATTATGATTGTCGGTCGTGACGTCAACAATTTTGATGTTTACACACTAGAGGCCACAATTTTGATCCAATCTTCCTCAAACTTGGTCAGAATGTTTGTCTTGATGATATATCAAAAAGTAGGTCAAATCTTAGAAATATCTTGTTTACACATTAGAGGCCACAATTTTGATCCAATCTTCCTCAAACTTGGTCAGAATGTTTGTCTTGATGATATCTTGAACCCTTTTGAAAATTGGTCAGGTTGGATCAAAAAGTAGGTCAAATCTTAGAAATATCTTGTTTACACATTAGAGGCCACAATTTTGATCCAATCTTCCTCAAACTTGGTCAGAAAGTTTGTCTTGATGATATCTTGAACCCTTTCGAAAATGGGTCAGGTTGGATCAAAAAGTAGGTCAGTAGGTCAAATCTTAGAAAAATCTTGTTTACACTAGAGGCCACAATTTTGATCCAATCTTCTTCAAACTTGGCCAGAATGTTTGTCTTGATGATATCTTGAACCCTTTTGAAAATGGGTCAGGTTGGATCAAAAAGTAGGTCAGTAGGTCAAATCTTAGAAAAATCTTGTTTACGCACTAGAGGCTACAATTTTAATCCAATCTTCCTCAAACTTGGTCAGAATGTTTGTCTTGATGATATCTCGAACCAGTTTGAAAATGGGCCGGGCCAGACCGAAAAATAGGTCAGTAGGTCAAATCTTAGAAAAATCTTGTTTACACACTAAAGGCACATTTTATCAATCTTCCTCAAACTTGGTCAGATGTTTGTCTGATGATATCTCGAACCAGTTTGAAAATGGGGGGGCGGACAAAATAGGTCAGTAGGTCAAATCTTAGAAAAATCTTGTTTATACTCTGAGGGCAACATTTTTGGTCCAATCATCCTCAAACTTTGGCAGAATGTTTGTCATGATGATATCTTTTGTGGATGGGGTCAGAAAATTCCTGAACATTGTTTCACCTCATCATCTTAATTCTAAAGCAATCTGTTTTGTACAGGCAATGAATGATACTTTTCTCAGGTGAGCGATCTAGGGCCATCTTGGCCCTCTTGTTTTGAAATTCGAGGTCTTTAAAAAAAACAACTTGAAAAACCCTTAAATTTTGCTCCAGGAAGTTTGTATGAACCATCAGTCTCACAAAACAAAGTTTTGTAACTTGTTTATAATGCCATAAGACTTAGAATTATGATTTATCATGAAAAGACAAGTGCAGATGATTATAATCCTAATCATTACCCATTTCCTGGGAAAGCTGTATGTTGGGTAATTAATCATCTTCAGTGATAGTTCTTACTGGTTCTAGTTAATTTGTTTAACCCTTTTCCTCATAGAGGAAACCATGAAAAGACCTATGCCAACAGCATAAAACCAGATCAGCCTGCGAATAACTCGCAGGCTGATCAGGTTTTATGCTGTTCACTGCTCCTCAGTGGTCTGGTAATGAGGATTTTACAATTAAATTTGGTAAGGATTGAGTTTGGCTTTCTGCAGATCAGGCTTTATGTAGTACCTATTGAGTGCGTCAAAATGAGTCTATATGAGGGAAAGGGTAAAAAGTGGCATCTGTTGTCCTTCATTTTTGAAGTCTAGTTCATTAGGGTGAGATAAAAAAAAAATTCAAATGCTTTGTGATGTTGGATGATTCTAACCATATGTAAACAAATGGATGTTTAAAAGAGAGTGATATCACTGTTTCAGCACCAAACCCTGATGCCACACATACTGAGATGTGACCTTGAGAAGGTCAAGGCTGTTCTCACAGCGATGGAGCAGGAACCATGTGAGTCATGTCTCCATATTGATGCAAAAGTTGCTGATATTGAAATACTAGTATGAGCTATTTTCAGCCATTTAGAAGGCATTTTCTAAGATCTTTTACTATGTGTGTGCTATTATCAGTCAATTAAAAAAGAGATCAAATTTTTTTCGTAATGCTTATTCTATTTCCAACAATTCAGAAGGCATAATAAAAGATTAATAATTATGTGTGTCCTTTTTTTTTAGCCAATCAAAAGGCGGTACAGGATTTACTGCAGGAACACTGTGATGGGAACCGGAACATCCTGCACATGTGTGTGACGGGGTGTGTACCCACCTCCAACAAGGACCTGGAGAGAGGTAGGTTGGGGAACCATACTCTTTGTAGTACATTGCAGGTCCACTTTGGTGCTATAAATGGTGTCCAAGTCTAGGTAACACATTATATTGGGTATCATTATGTTGGATCACATGTTAGACCTCATTATTGGACCATGTTATATTAGACCTCATTATATTTTTCTTCATTATTGGACCACATTATATTGGACTTTGTTCTATTGGACCATGTTTACATTGGATCATGTTATTTTGGATCACATTATATTCTTGTAAGAGAATGCAAGTCAGTTAGCAATTTGCAAAGTAAGATTGGGGCCCTTGAAATAATCATAATTGTGTGAAAAAAGGGGACATTAAATCAATTCCAAATCACAAAGTAAATATTCAGTGTCAGATGTTGAACTGTGTTTACAAGGAAGGGGCATAATTTTTGCTGTGAAATCTGAAAGATCCATGGCAAATGTTGGTAAAAAAAAGATAATGATATAGGAACCCAATCCTTAATTGTTATCAATGATGGTTATTTTTGTGCACAGATCCATCAGTTCCTGGGGGGAGTAGTGGTAGCTACACCTCTACCCTCGAGGTGATGAATGCGGTGACCAGCGCGGTGGATGCACTGACAGCCATCCAAACCTCCCGCACCAGTAATTCTAGCTCAGACTCGGCCAACAGGGGGTACGTATTTGGATGTAGAAGCATAGCTGTCAGTGTGAAAGATACAATTAAGCCACTGATAAGTAATCCATTCATCATTTAATTGTGATCGTGGTCCATCAAGTGATCATGGGAATTTTATAGTAGATGCAAGTCTTTGTAGACTTAGAGCAAAAGAGCATATTCCAAGTCAGTGGATGCTTGCATCTGCACTGAAATCTTTTTAAGCATTTTAGGAAGCATGATTATGAATTATTGTTGGATGGATTACCTTAAATCGGTCACTAATACTCAGTTCATTAACAATTTATTCAGTTTTTAGCTCACATGAGCACAACGTGCTCAAGGTGAGCTTTTCTGATCGCCTTTTGTCCTGCGTCCGTGCGTGCGTCCGTGCGTGCGTCCGGCGTCAACAATTGCTTCAAACAACATCTCCTCCTAAACGGCTTGGCCAATTTGAAAAATATTTTGCAGGAATGTTCCTTGGATGAAGCTCTACTAAAGTTGTATAAATGGTTCTGGTCCATTGCATAATTAGGTCACAGGAGCTAAAAATAGATTTTAAAAATGCAAACTTTGAAAATCTTCTTCTGCAAAACTGCAAGGCCTAGAGCTTAGATATTTGGTATGTAGCATCATCTTATGGGCCACTACCAAGATTGTACAAATCATAGCCCTATGGTGATAAATGACCCCGCACCAGGGGTCACTTGTTTTACACAGAGTTATATAGGAAAATCTTAAAAAATCTTCTTCCATTAATGCATAAGGCCTAGAGCTTAGATATTTGGTATGTAGCATCATCTTATGGGCCACTACCAAGATTGTACAAATCATAGCCCAATGGTGATAAATGACCCCACATTAGGGGTCACTTGTTTTACATAGAGTTAAATAGGAAAATCTTAAAAAATCTTCTTCTATGAATCAATAAGGCCTAGAGCTAAGATTTTTGGTATGTAGTAGCATCTAATGGTTCATTACAAAGATTTTCAAAGTCTTGGCCCTACGGTGATAAATGACCCTGTGCCCAAGTCTTCTCTGAAACCATATGGCCCATTGCTTAGATATTTGGTGTGTAGTATTGTCAGGGGTAAAATGTTTTAGATTAAGTTATATCAGAATCCTTGTCTGTTTAAAAACCTTGACATCAGTTGAAGCAATGGTACTCAGGTGAGCGATTCAGGGCCATCATGGCCCTCTTGTATAAATAAATGGAGTTTAACAACTTTGTTTAAAAAGTATGTGTATTTGGAAAAATTAATAGATATATATGTCTATTTTAATGCAGATTTCCTGAAATTTTCAATTTTCCTCAGGATTGTTCTTCTCCAAATTCAAGATAGTGTCCTTTTTTTCTCCCATATTAATGATGTAAAGGCACCTTCCCAATCATCTGAAAAAAGTCCAAGTATCCTCTCTACAGTTTTTCTGTAATACCAGCACTTCACATACAGAAAGTTCATAAAGCAATTTTTGAACCCAAAACATGTAAGATCCAAAGTTAAATTGTTAGGATGATAACACAGATTTTAATTCTGTGATAGTTCATGATTTTCGTCTCTGTATTTCAGAGTGAGTCTACGTGAAATGATGCGTCGAGCCTCGTCGGCAGCTCGAGCAGTCAGTGGACTGGACGTGAGGGAATCAGACAGAGATGACCCTGGTATGGCCATCCCTACACTCAGCTGGCCCCCGGACCCTCCCAGTTACGAGTCAGTTACAAGACAGGGTAAGCTACGATTGTCTCCTAATAGTTCATATTAACATCAGATTCCAGATATATTTAAGAAAGCAGGTTTTGTACTAATTATTTTATTTTTCTTCTTCTCTATTGGGTAGCCTCAAGACTTATTAACTAGGTCAGCATTTTTACAGTCAGACTTATAATAAATTTTTATAGCAGAGACCTAATATAATTGACCCAATAAATAGCATGATTGTATATATGGTCCTTCAAATGCTCAAAAAAGACTTCAGTGCAGATGCAAGCATCAGTTGATTTGTAGTTAAAGGCTTTTTTGCTCAAAGTCTATAAAGGCTTGCATGTACAATGTAATTCCTATCACCACTTGATTAACTATGGTAACAATTTAATGGTAAATGGATTACCTTAAAAGCTATTATTTACTTGGGAGATAGGGGAGGGGTGACGTTGAAAACATTGCATTGACAGAGGAGTGGTCTGGACTTATGAAATAGGGTTTATACCTTTAGATGCTGACCGACCTTGTCTGAGTCGACAGTCTTCCAGCGGTCAGTCCCTGCCATCAACTGGTCAAGCTGAGTTCAGCACCATCAACATCCCGCCAGTCAAACTGGACGAGAAGGAACGCCCGGCCATGGCCCTACAGATTCTGAAATATATATGTGACTGTTCCCTGCTTAAGCCACACCTTAGAGATCTGCTGTCTGCAAAGTAAGGAAATAATCTTTTCTTATTCATGTGTTTGAATTTTTGTTTTATATTTACATTTGTTGTATGCTGCTTGAATGATTGAAGAATACCGGTTGATTCTTTAGGCAACTACTGTCACTAAGCCCCTCACTGCTGTGGGTTTGAATCTAGTCACTCGGATTTTTCTTTCAGTTGGCATGTTAGTAGTGTACCATTGTGTATTAGGGGGTCCTCCTTCAACTGTAATTAGCTGAGATTGCTTTGTCATCGAAATATTGTCATGGTGATAATTCCAAAGCAACAACCAAAATAAGGGTATATGTATAAGGTTACTTTGTGAAAGGATATGTCAAAGAAAATTTCTGTCAGTTTTAACTAGACTGTTATATGAATCCTGCCCAATTGTCCTGCTTTTCTTGTTGACAGAAAATCAATATCTTCATATTGTTTATAAAGGCAGTGTAGCTGGTGTGGTCATCACTTTAAATGACAGCTCAGGTTAATTACTAGTAAACAAAGCAAGTAATTGAGTTGAATAGTGTCAGAATAACATATAAATCTAATGTGCCATCACTTGGTTACAGGAACGCTGAAGGCTGCACGCCATTTATGCAGGCAGTACGAGGACGTGCCTACCCAGCGGCAATCGCTCTGCTGGACTCAATCCGACGTGTGTCCGGAGTGAGGGAGGGACAGGAAGTTGACCGATCCATCATGATGTCAATGTTGTACCCTACTGGTTCCAGTCTGGATAACTCCCCACTACACGTGCTGTGTTGTAACGACACATGCAGTTTCACCTGGACTGGGGCGGAGCATATCAACCAGGTAGACGAAGCTTGTTGTCATGGTGATTTCAGATGTGATTAACATGGCTTATGTAAAAAGGAGTTCTTTTAGGTCATATGGGGGAAAATAAACTCACAAAAATGGCATATTCCTTTGTTATTGTTTTTCCTTATATATTGTATAAGTTAATAAATATAAATAAAAAAATATATATATTTTTTTTTATTATTATTATTATTCATATTCCAACAAATGAATGGATTTTTTTTTTTCTTCAGATTGATAAAATATAAAAATGATGTTTTGAAATTTATACATTGTTTTGAGTTGACCTTCTTGTGTATGTTCCAGGACATATTTGAGTGTCGGACGTGTGGTTTGCTGGGATCACTGTGCTGCTGTACGGAGTGTGCCCGGGTCTGTCACAAGGGACATGACTGCAAGTGAGTTGACGTCAGACATTGGACCTTGTAACACTATAGGAATATAAATGCACAGTAGGAGAGTGGAAAACCTTAACTGTCATTATGACTGTACAGTTTTTCAGCCACTGTACAAGCTCAACCTTAATTTACAAAGTAATTTAAAAAAGTCACCTCTGTTTAGCAGTCACTTTCTTTTGTTCCCTTGACTGACTGCTTAAGACAGGTTTGACTGTAAAAGCTGTTCTAAGATTTATGCAAAAAAAAAAAAAAAAAAAAAAAAAAACCCATCTGAAATTGTTTATATATACCCTCCTGCTTGGAAGAAGTGAGGGAGGGCTATATAAGAATCATGCTGGTCATGTCTGATCATATCACATCTTACACTCACATTACATGAAGACAAGACAATGTAGAGATTAGTCACCTTTAGTAATTAATAGTTTTTCAGTACCTTTAAGTGAAAACTGAATATCACCCTATATTCAACCTGAATTTTTCTCCTATCTCCTCTCCTATCCCTCTCGCTCTGTCTCTCTTTCTCTTTCCCTCACTCGCTCTGTTTCTCTTTTTCTTGCTCTGTCTCTCTTTTACTTGCTCTGTCTATTTCTCTCTTGCCCTGTCTCTCTCTCTCTCTCTCTCTGGCTCTTGTCTCTCGCTCTGTCTCTCTCTTTCTCTCTGTCTTGCTCTGTCCTTTCTCTCTCTCTCTCTCTCTCTTGGTCCTGGTGACACAAGTGTTCCAAAAAAACACTTTTGCATATTTCTCAACTTTCAACTTGACCTCATTTAAGCCAAGGTCCTGTGCACTTGTTTCAGACTGAAGCGTACCTCCCCAACGGCGTACTGTGACTGCTGGGAGAAATGCAAGTGTAAGGCTCTGATATCCGGCCAGCAGGGGGCGCGGCTAGACCTTCTCAACAGGCTCCTGTCTGAGACGGATCTTGTTACCCTTAACAATAGCAGGTTAGCAAGTCTTTGGTATTTTATTACTTAATTGGGAGAATGACCTATGTTGCCAAAATAAAATCTGATTAACTTTTAAGTTACTAATAAATCAGTGAATGATGCAGATGTCTCTGGTAATCTCTTGAATAGTCAAGTACAAATTCTGGTATTTTTATAATCATTTAAGTGATATATTAGATTTCCTTTTCTTTTTAGCTCACCTGAGCACAACGTGCTCAAGGTGAGCTTTTCTGATCGCCTTTTGTCCGGCGTCCATGCGTGCGTGCGTGTGTCAACAATTGCTTCAAACAACATCTCCTCCTAAACGGCTCGGCCAATTTGAAAAATATTTTGCAGGAATGTTCCTTGGATGAAGCTCTACTAAAGTTGTATAAATGGTTCTGGTCCATTGCATAATTAGGTCACAGGAGCTAAAAATAGATTTTAAAAATGAAAATTTAAAAAATCTTCTTCTCTGAAACCACAAGGCCTAGCCTTCTGATTTTTGGTATGTAGCATGATCTTATGACTCTCTACCAAGATTGTACAAATTATGACCCTGGGGTCAAAATTGGCCCCGCTCCAGGGGTCACTTGATTTCATATAGGCTAATATAGGAAAAACTTGAAAAAATCTTCTTCTCCGAAACCACAAGGCCTAGCCTTTTGATTTTTGGTATGTAGCATGATCTTATGACTCTCTACCAAGATTGTTCAAATTATGACCCTGGCGTCAAAACTGGCCCTGCCCCAGGGGTCACTTGATTTAACATAGGCTAATATAGAAAAGACTTGAAAAATCTTCTTCTCAGAAACCACAAGGCATAGAGTTAAGATTTTTGGTTGTAGCATGTCTTTGATCTCTACCAAGATTGTCAAATTATGACCCTGGGGTCAAAATTGGCCCAGCCCCAGGGGTCACTTGATTTCACAAAGGCTAATATAGGAAAAACTTGAAAAAATCTTCTTCTCAGAAACCACAAGCCCTAGCCTTTTGATTTTTGGTATGTAGCATGATCTTATGACTCTCTACCAAGATTGTTCAAATCATGACCCTGGGGTCAAAATTGGCCCTGCCCCAGGGGTCACTTGATTTAACATAGGCTAATATAGGAAAAACTTGAAAAATCTTCTTCTCAGAAACCACAAGGCCTGGGGTTTAGATATTTGGTGTGCAGCATTGTCTAGTAGATCACAACCAAGTTTGTTCAAATCATGGCCTTGGGATCAAATTTGGCCCCACCCAGGGATCACTTGATTTTACATAGACTTATATTGGAAAAAAAAACTAGAAAAATCTTCAAGGTCTGGAGTTTATATATTTGGTATGTAACATGGGCTAAAAGACCTCTACCAAGTAGAGTGTGGTAGTGTGTAGCATTGTCTAGTCGATTCTTACCAACTTTGTTCAAATCATGACCCTGGGGTCAAAATTGGCTCTGCCCCAGGGGTCACTTGATTTTACATAGCCTAATGATACCAGGTGAGCGATCCAGGGCCATCATGGCCCTCTTGTTTTTAAATAAAGAATATTTTTGTTATTTAGGATCAATGGAGTTAAATGGTTTTGTCAGAGACAGAAAAAGAATTTAGACACCATATAATATCTTTGGACTGTCAAGATATTTAGTTAGTAGTTACCTTATCTAAACTGTCCCCAATGGTCAAGTGGTTAGAGCATCCAAGAGGTTTGGAATTTGGTCCTGGCAACAACATACCAAAGTTAGGAGCTTCCCCAAAAGACTGAAGTACTGTTGATGGGATGTTAAATCCATACAAACAAGCAGACATCTAATCTTATCAAACACTTATTTTTAAATCTGAACTGGTCTTGCAAGTTGAAAAGTTTCATTTTTAAAAGTTTTGATTTTTAAAATGTATACTACACATACAGTTAAATATTCATCAAAGAAAATCCTACAACATTTTAATGGTGTTTTTTTTTCAGGGGTGAGAACATACTACTGTTCCTGGTTCAGACAGTGGGTAGACAGTTGGTGGAGCAGCGTCAGTACCGGCCCAGCCGGTCCCGTGTCACCTCTGCCGTCCCGAGGAAAACTCCAGCCACCGACCTGGGTATGTACACACATAGAAATATATATAATAGTTTAGCTATGGTTATGTCTCAACTGTAGGATCACTACTCTTAACCCTTTCCCTTATGAATATTCATATCCAAATTCATGACTTGATGAATATTAATTTACCTGAAATTTAAATGGTATATGAAACGAGGGATTTTTCTTTGCGGTGCAGATTTTGTAGAATCTAATATACAATATTGTTATAGCAAGCAGAAGACCCTGATCAGACAGTTTAAAAAAAATGTAGTTAAGGTAGTACAACCATCATTAAATCCTGATCATGGTTAATCAATTGATTGTATGGATTTATAGTAAATGCAATCCTTTATAGACTTTAAGCAAACAAAAGAGCCTACAACTGCAAGTCAGTTGAAGCCTATAACTGCAAGTCAGTTGAAGCCTACAACTACAAGTCAGTTGAAGCCTATAACTGCAAGTCAGTTGAAGCCTATAACTGCAAGTCAGTTGAAGCCTATAACTGCAAGTCAGTTGAAGCCTATAACTGCAAGTCAGTTGAAGCCTACAACTGCAAGTCAGTTGAAGCCTACAACTGCAAGTCAGTTGAAGCCTACAACTGCAAGTCAGTTGAAGCCTACAACTGCAAGTCAGTTGAAGCCTACAACTACAAGTCAGTTGAAGCCTATAACTGCAAGTCAGTTGAAGCCTACAACTACAAGTCAGTTGAAGCCTATAACTGCAAGTCAGTTGAAGCCTACAACTACAAGTCAGTTGAAGCCTATAACTGCAAGTCAGTTGAAGCCTATAACTACAAGTCAGTTGAAGCCTATAACTGCAAGTCAGTTGAAGCCTATAACTGCAAGTCAGTTGAAGCCTATAACTACAAGTCAGTTGAAGCTTGCATCTGCTCTAAAGTTTTTCAAGCATTTGAAGGACCTGTAACAGTTTAATGACAGATGGATAATCTTAACTCTGACAAATTTTACAGACGTAGAGATGCCAGAACATGACCTTGAGCCGCCAAGGTTCAGCCGCCGTGCGCTGGAACGTATCCTGAACGACTGGATGGCAGTGAAGGCGATGTTGTTAAGTGGAAAGAAGACGCAGCGGGCAACCAATCCCGATGTAATGTACGAAGAACAGGTGTACCTGGAGAGTCAGAGTGGCACCGCCCGCCTGGACAAGTTTACACACTGCCTGCTGGTAAAGTGCAGTGTTGAGGTATGTTCATTTTTTGTAGGGCTGTTTGATTAACCTTTTGTTATTGTTGCTAAAGTAAATAAGTCCAGATTAGTGAAGTGGGGTCTGAATAGGAAACACAGGCTGCATCCTATTTTTAGCTTGTCTGTTTTTCAATGTCTGGTGTCGTCGTCATTGGGGTTGGCATTGGCAATGTGATGTTTAACATTAGCCATAGCTTCTAAACTGTTAAATTGTCTGTCATCAAACTTAATGTACTTGTTCACTATCACAAGGGCTTCATTCTCATCAAGAGCCATAACTCTAAGGTCCTGATCTAAATTATCTCCCCATAAAAAAACAAACAAACAAAAAACAAAACAAAAAACTAACAGACAAGCATTTGCATCCGTATGCAATGCTTGTGTACATGAATTTCATGTCTTTATAAAAAATTTGACATCAGTAGTTTGGTCAAGGAAAATTCAGTTTGGTCAGGAATTTTAATTTTCAATAAGTTATGGGAAACCTGTCAAAAAACTAACTCCACAACTTGTGCCATGTTTCAGATGCTGGACACACTGCTGACCACGCTAATACGGGAGATGAAGAATGAAAACGTGGATGGGCGGAAAGTCGAGGCAAAGATTGTGGCCCGCCGTTTCATCCGATCGGTGGCCCGAATATTTGTGGTGCTAAATGTTGAAATGACGCCAGTGTCTGGGAAGAAGAAAAGGTAAGAACACACTTGTTTGTACTTAAAAAAAATGTTAAAAGTATTTTTCACTTCTTTCTCATTGTTTGATTGGGAAACATGCTGCTACAGTATATGCCAATTCATCTTGACTGGACTAGCACTTGTCAAGTTCTACACAATACTTGGAAACTAAGAATCCTGCAGTGAAATCTCATTAGAATGATAAGCCCAACTGTGCGACTGTTTAACCCTTTCCCTCATAGAGGACACCATGAAAAGACCTATACGAACAGCATAAAAACAGATCAGCCTGCGAGTAACTCACAGGCTGATCAGGTTTTATGCTGTTCGCTGCTCCTCAGTGGTCTGGAAATGAGGATTTTGTAATTAATTTTGGTAAGGTTTAACTGTGGTTTTCTGCAGATCAGGCTTTATGTGATACCTATTGAGTGCGTCAAAATGAGTATATATGAGGGAAAGGGTTAACTGGTCTTAATAATTTGGTGGGTTTTTTTTATCAGGTTAAAAAATGTGTAGATTTAGGAGAGGATTCTAATTAAAAGCTGATTTTAATATCGAGATGCAGTGTCAAAATTTACCTTCTTCCCCAAAAATGTGTCCAGGCTTGAAGTCCACCAACCACACTTGGAATTAAGTTAAACATTAATAATGTCATGCTTATGTTCCTCTAAATTAACCAATTATTTCATTTCTTAACCAATATTGATAAATAGTCATGTATTTAAATATATCCTGAAACAGGATTGTATTTTTGAGTGCACTTATACCAAAATTTAAGTATTACTTAGTGCAAAGTATTGTTAGTGGAATAAGAGCCTATACCCCAAAAAATTATTAAGCACTCTCTCTGTGCTTGGGTACAAAACTGGAAACTGTACCTCAGGTTTAAAATATCAGTGTAAACCATAAGACTTTCCTAATACTGAGGTAGACTTTGTGTGTCACCTGCTATAAGCAGCCCGGGTATTAATGTAACTGTTATTTCCCATCTCTCAGCAGCAGCCCGGGTATTAATGTAACTGTTATTTCCCATCTCTCAGCAGCAGCCCGGGTATTAATGTAACTGTTATTTCCATCTCTCAGCAGCAGCCCGGGTAT
>CM037792.1:18318289-18368289 GCA_021229015.1 Solen grandis | reverse complement strand
TAAGTATACTGTTATTTCCCATCTCTCAGCAGCAGCCCGGGTATTAATGTAACTGTTATTTTCCATCTCTCAACAGCAGCCTGGGTATTAATGTAACTGTTATTTCCCATCTCTCAACAGCAGCCCGGGTATTAATGTAACTGTTATTTCCCATCTCTCAGCAGCAGCCCGGGTATTAATGTAACTGTTATTTTCCATCTCTCAACAGCAGCCTGGGTATTAATGTAACTGTTATTTCCCATCTCTCAGCAGCAGCCTGGGTATTAATGTAACTGTTATTTTCCCATCTCTCAGCAGCAGCCCGGGTATTAATGTAACTGTTATTTCCCATCTCTCAGCAGCAGCCCGGGTATTAATGTAACTGTTATTTCCCATCTCTCAGCAGCAGCCCGGGTATTTCTACATGCCAACCACTGGTGAAGTGCAAGCGGGCATTCCAGGCCCTGATCAACATCGCCGTCGAGGAACTGTGTGAGATTGCTAATTCTCTCATTGCCCCCGTACGACTGGGTGCAGCCCGACCCACTGCTCCCTTCTCTTTGGTGTCAGCCAATGTTGAGGCAGTTCAGGTAAAACATAGTTTTCTCTTTTCTAATCAGTGTAGTACATATGGTTTGATTTTAAACTTGAAATATATCATTTAATGCATTTTCAGTGATTCTTGTGTAGGACTGGAACTTTACTGTCAAGAAAAGCTGTTTACAGATTACTGTTTAATAGAACATCTTGGTGTTTACCACCTGTAACTGAAAGGTTTTGTGTTATTACCAGATACTGTTTCAAATGATAATGAAGAAATAACAGGGAAAAAATCATTGTTGTCTTCGCTTGTTATGCAGCGTTTTTGGTTTTTTTTTTCATCAACAACATTAATAGATTAAGTAATAAAGTAAAAGAAATGTGGGTTTATACAGTTAAATGCAATTGAAACAAAATTATTCTTGTATGCTTAAAAATTACTTTGAACAATTTTATGGTTTAAAGACCATTTTTGTATCACCTGCTGTAAACAGAGGTGCCAGATAAGGTTCATTTTTCCGTTGACTGTTTGTCTGTTAGTCATACTTTTCCATCACTCCTCAGCAGGTGACACATTTGTTCCAGAGAATACTCTACTTATTCTCAAGATATTAAAAAAATGTTTACCTTTTATTGGGAAGAAGTCTGTGTGACAGATGTTGGGTCTATAAAGGAATTGCACTTGTCACATCCCAGCCTACATTCACATTACAAGGTGGGATGTGGATTAATTAATCACCTTTTAGATTGTCTTTTCCTCTCTATTGAAAACCTACTGTGTTACACTTCAGGGCAGTGAGGAGATCTTCAGTGTGGATCCGTTACCTCCCAAGACGTCGTCAGTGGACGAGGTGTCAACTCTGTATCGTATGTGACACACAGCGTCCCAGTGCGTGACATGCATGAGACAGAGCAAGTGGAGGCCAGTGAGAGAGAGACGAGGAGATGATGCCCGTAGATATGGAAGAGGTATGTACTTTTCTAAATTTTTAGAAGCTAAAAGTTAGTATATTATTAAGCTTTACTTTTTAAAGTAAACAAAGGACAATGCATGAACCTGAATAAAATACATGTAGTGAAAATGGTGCATAACTGAGAGACATTGGACTGTAAATGAAACAATAAAAAACAAAATATTTCATACCAAACTTAAGGCTGTTAAATTGGCAAAAATGAAAAAAACAAACATGTTTTAAGAACTATTGTGACTTAAGCATGTTCCAATGAAATTTGACCTTACCTGGTGAAGCATGTGTTAAAGTGCCAGTAGGTGGAAGTTATTCTTCCACCCAGTATTTGGTTGACATAAATTTGATTATCCCATCAAATGTTCACTGTTTCTGCATTTAATAAGACTTCTGTTTGACATTTGTGACCTTGACATTTCAGGGAGAGATCGAGGTAGTGGGTGGGGTAATGGAGATGAATGACGACGGTCACCAGTCCGACAATGATGACCGACAGTCAGAGAGGTCGGAACACGATGCCCCACCCCAGGAACAGGACGATGTCGCCGAGAGCGACATGGACCTTGACCTCCTCGCAGAATCAGAAAGCGATGACGAGAGTATCCATAGCAACCAGGACAATGTGAGCGTGCAGCGAAGTGCCGTCACTATGGCAACTGCCGGTTCGGATGCGGGTCTAGGGAGCCTGGCACACTTCTCTGACTCAGGAGAGTCGTCCAATCAGGAGGAGGATTACGAGAGTGAGGGCGGGGACAGTGAGGATCAGGAAGGTGAGGATCTGACCGCGGTGTTGGATGAACAGCTGGAGAGACGCAATACTCCTGGTACAGGTAATACCTGTGAATGTACAGCAGAGTTGTGAAAAGTTTCTGTCAGATATATATCTTTTATATCTAATATTGTAGAAGTGAGTCAAGATTTTTGTGTCACCTGCTGTAAGCAGAGGTGACACATAGCAATCACTATTCTATCGTCTGTCTGTCACTTTTTCTGTCATGCTTCAGCAGGTGACACATATATTCCAACAAACACCTCTTGTTTATGCAAATGATGATTTAAATATCCTTGAATTTTTGGTCAATTAAAAAGAATTTGAAGGAGGTGGATTCACCATTCAAATATGCATAATCTATAAAAGATCTCTCAAACAAACAGCAGCTTAACCCTTTACCTCATGAATATTCATTTACAAATTTTTATTAGTTTAACCTTTATTTATTTTACATTGATTACAAAACAAGTTATCACAACTTATATTAATCACTTTTGATGGCTCTGATGGTGGCGTATGTGGTCATTATTGTGGGAGGAAACCAAAGAACTCTGAGAAAACCCATGTGTCTGGACAGGCAACCACCGTACCCTCTCACGTATGTAACCAGGAATCGAACTCGGGACACATTGGTGAGAAGTGAACCTAGCTATGCTATTTTTGCCAAAGTGTCTAAAGGAGACTACATGAGGTAATGGGTTAATGGTCACTGTCAGAAGTGGCTGGTAAAGAAAACAGGTAAAAATGCCCACTTAACACAGATGTCTTCTTAATGGAGGTAAAATATGCCGTTTTAGAAATATTAAAGCTGGCAACTAGAGTCCTCTGTTGTGTCACCTGCTGTAAGCAAAGGTAACACATAGGGATCATGTTTCCATTGTCTGTTTGTCTGTAGCACTTTTTCCATCACGCTTCAGCAGGTGGCACGTGTTCCAAAAACACTCCTGTGTTACAGGTACTCATGGTCAGCGGACACTACAGGCGCCCCAGACTATGCAGTGGGCCATTAGACAGCGCGAGGCCACCAGCTCCCGCACACCACCCACAGCGGCCACCACAACCACTACCGCCCCAGGTGAGTCTTTATTTGTCAGTTATTTTCACCTGTATACACTCAGAGATATATTTGATTGTGTCTAACAAGGGAAGAAAAGGCAGTGGCTGCATAGCAGAGGTTGTTGCTGTATAGAGGTCAAATTTGACTTTTATAGAGGTCAAATTTGAATTTTATAGCTGGCCTTTCATTCCTGACTTGAAGGAGAGGGGGGATAATTGTGCATATATTGTCATGGAGTCAATTTGTCACATCTTGGAATAAGGTTTTAAACTCACTGAGCTTGTAGTGCTCATAGTGAGCTATTAGTATTGCAAAATGTCTGTCATCTGTCTGTCATCCACGGTTAGTTGGATGTTACTCTAGTAACTGCATTTCTCAAGCTTTCTTTCACCTTCAAACTTGGTGGCAATGTGAATTGCCATAATCTCTTGGCCAGATTCAATTATTGCTGATATCAACCAAGTAGGTCAGGACTTACTGCCCGTAAATTACCAAGAATTGCCAGATTCCACTTTGTTTACACTAGCTGTAGTTATGACATGATCAATCTTCACTATTTCTTAAATCATGGCTTGCACAAGCCTTGAAAAAACATAGAATTTGATGTCTGTCTTAAAAAATCCTTTAAATCATTTTGCCTTTATATAAACTCTAAATAAACAGAGACATAGAAAAACCCATGAATTTGAAATTACAACATTAATCTAAAAAAAGAGTTAATCAAGTTGTTAAAAATTTAAGGTTCATCCCTTTCATGCCTTAAAATTAAAAGCATAAATTGTGGTTAATGCAAGTCCTTAATTTTGAATTTTAAGGCCTTAAAACCCTTGAAAAACCTATATTGCTTCAGAAAATTTATATGAACCGTGTAATTGCTTCTTGATGAAATTCGGTGAAATCTGAGTGGGCAATACAGGACCAACATGGCTCTCTTGTTTTACCTTGCCAAAGTAAATTTCTTTCTCTGGCCCCAATATTCTTTTCCACAGTGCATTCATCGGATTTCAGATTTATTAGGTTGGTCATTTGGTAAGTTAATAAGAAAGGTACACACTGTAAAATTATTAATTTTTGTTGACATTAATTTTGGTTGATTATGTACGTAAGAGAATTTCATGGGAACATTTATTTGTGGATCTATGTTCTAGGAAACATGAGGTCTCTATAAGGGATGAGTTTTCATGGGGATTACTATTCATGTATAAAACCTTCACAAAATCAACAAAAATTAGCGTCCCATGAAAATGAATGATTTCACAGTATGAACTTCCTGAATTATCAACTCAAGTTATTCAATTTCTTTATCAGTGATTTTTCTTCTCACCAGGTGGAGGCAGTAGTCTGATCTACATAGACCCGTCCAATCTGCGTCGTACCACCACTGTCACAACAACTGCCTCCGTCAACCAGGAGGCGCCCATTACAATGGCAACCACGTGCAGCCAGCTGTCGCGGGCATTTGGAATCGTCGTGCGACAGATTGCAGACCTCCTGACCATGTTACAGGATTACCATGCACTGGCCCCCACCCTGCCACGTATATTGGACATCTCAGACCAGGAGGCATTAGATCTTCAGGTACTATCATTAGTACTGATAAATCTCCCAATTATGATATATAAGCAAATTTCAGTATGATTACTATTTATTTTCAGTTTTTAAGAAAACATTACAAGGTTTAATATTTTAGACTCAGGAATCTAAAACTTAAAAAATAATTTCACCTATAATAACAAATTTACAAAAGCACCATAATTTCTGTTCATAATATCTTTGCATGTATAAAGAAAAAAAATGAAAGTGAAGTATCTATAATTTATAAATAAATGTCAATCGTAAAATTTGTTTTAATTGAACCTGAGTCTAAAATTATTATAGACGTAAGAGATTGATGAATTAGGCTCCTAATTACTGCTCAAGCTGACTTTAAAATAAACTCTTTACTTTGTATAGATTCATTTTGACACATTGCCAAACAGAGCAGACCCAAAATAAAGTGAAATTCAGCAAATCATAAACTTGGACATGAATATTCATGAGGTAAAGGGTTAGGACAATCAATTATTCTTGGTTTTACAGCTGTACCTGGAGTATCAGCTGAAGCCCACCTGGGACTGGTTGATCTCTATAATGGATTCCACAGAGGCACAGTTGAGATTTGGCTCCTCCCTCAGTAACACATCTGACCCAGCAAACCCCGCCCACCCGCTGTTCAGCAGCAATCCGGGGCGGACGGGTAGGGACAGGGTGCGAGAGGAACAGCGAATACTGCAAGTGGTGGACACCAGGAGGCGCCAGCGCTTTGGGACCCTCAGTGGTTTTAAAGGTAATGTTAATATGGCAAATCCACCTTGAAATAAATATGCATTTTGGTGTAACCAATGAAAATTTGTGCTTAACTCTGACAAAATGCACATGAACCTTGCTTTGACTAGTTTCCCTTGTTGAACAACTTCTTAATAAACATTCCTGTTTTAGCACCATGTTAATAAGGTATATAACCCACTTTTTAGCTCGACCTATTCGATGAATATTAGAGCTATTGTAGTCGCCCTGGCGTCGGCGTTGGCGTTGCAGCTTTTGGTTAAAGTTTTGCATGCAAGTTACTATCAACCTTATATCTCAATAACCAATTATGGTATTGACTTGAAAGTTTATAAATATGTTCAGGTGCATCAGACAACCAAGGTAGATAACTCTTGACTGAATTTAATATGAATTATCGCCCCTTTTTAACTTTTAACATTATCAATTTTGGTTAAAGTTTTGCATGCAAGATACTATCCGGCTTATATCTCAGAAATTGCTTGTGGAATTGACTAGAAAGTTAAGGAGTGTCTTCAGGGGCATCAGAAAACCAAGAAGGATAACCTTTGGACTGAATTTTATGCAAATTATGGCCCTTTTCTTGCTTGGATTTTTGGTTAAAGTTTTGCATGCAGTGTTATTATGCTTATGTCTCAGTAACTAGGTATGGGATTGATTTTAAGCTTCATAAAAATATTAAGGGGTATCAGGCTATCAAGGTATATCATTTTTGACTATTATTATGTACAGGGTATGTGAAGGGCAAGAATTGAAATAGATTTCATTTGATTTACCCACAAGCATTTTGAATAGTCGAGGGTGCTGTCCCCTGACAGCTCTTGGTTTTTTTTTTTAGAGCAATAAAGTAGTCAAATTGAAAGTGTACCATTATACTTGTTACCCTGTAAAATCATGGTCAATTGTTTATTTTGCCTAATACAACCGTGAATATAGCACATATGGAAAGCAGAAAATTACTCTTGGCATTTTTTTAGACCATATAAAACAGGCCAGAATGGTTGATTGTGTAGTTGTGTTTAGGTTACATTTGTTATAGTTTCTCAGTAAATAAGCTTTTTATTTGTGTGCTTGATTTTCATATTGTTTTTTTTATGTATCATTTAATCGTCATATTTATGCAGATACGTTGCATATCTTCATCTTTGACAAGGGTTGACCAAGTTTAACCAATAGATGTCTTGCAATCTGCAGGTTAACTTTGAATTTTCCTCTGCAAATGAAGTCATCACATTCATTTTAACACAGACATTACTGTATATGAGATGCTGGTGGAGACAAAGAGAGTAAATCATTTTCTTCTTTTCAGGAACAGACGGCAATACAGCACGCAGAGATTTCCTCAACTATGCTTTGAGTTTGATGCGTTCCCATAACAATGAGCACTCAGACTCTCTGCCCGTTATAGACATAGCCTCACTACGGCACGTGGCCTACGTGTTTGACTCTCTTATTTATTACATGAGGAGTGGTACCGATACAGACATAGACGTCCTTAGAGACGGGATATCTGTGATTTCTTGGCAGGATCACGATGAAAACGAAAACGATGATCAGGATGAGGAATTGAACAATGCAATGTCCATGGATACAGAAAGTGTCGATGGTGAAAGTGAAATTTCCGGAAAAATGGGTCGGAAACACCCGTTTTTCCAGCGATCAGACTCTACCCTGTTTTTAGGTTGTCCGCCTCCGGACCCTTTCCAGACCCCTCTGGTTCAAGCGCTACCCCTTGCAGACCAGCCCCATCTGTTGCAGCCTAACGCGAGACGAGAGGATTTATTTGGTGTTGGAAAACAGACTGTTGTGCCTCACTCAAGCGTGGCTGACCCTAAAACTGCTCCAGGGATGGAAAATATTCTGGACAAACTTCCGCTACATTTGTCTCTTTCGGTGCGTATGCCGGAATCTCCCCTGGGGCCACAGCCCTCGTCCCAGGCAGAAACTCTTCCGGTTGTCACAAGTGCTTCTTCGGAAGGTGTGCCTACTACTAGTGCAAGCGTGATAGTTAGGTCAGGCATGTATCCAACTGGAGGCAGTGCGGAGTCCCTTCATCCCGCTCTGTCCGGAATATTGCCTCCTTCGTATGACGCGACTTTCTCGTTACGGGGCAGTATGCCACCAGGTGGTGCTAGCGACTTAAGTAATTCTGGTGGTGGAGCAATTCCAAGACTTCCCCCATCAGGGGTCAATGTGTCGTTTATACCCCAGGTGTCAGTGGAAAAAGTAGAAATTCATCAGCCCAGTGTGATCGTACATTCAAGTACTGCAATATCCGGACAAGGGCCTTCCTCGGCCCACCTGTCCCAAGCCAATGTCGCGTCCAGCATGTCCGTTGTGATGACAAGTTCTATGAATGCAAGTGACCTCAGAACAGGTGCTAGTGGGTCAATCCCCGCATTGTCCACAGAATCAGTGATCACGACCTCTCCTGGGAGGTCAATGCCCAGCACTCCCATCATCCTCCACCCCACTGGTGGTCCACTGGCCACGCCCTCCCCCAGCGTGATGCCAGCTGTTTCCATGGAGACAGCCCCCGTGTTCACGTCAACCCCAAGTGGTAACCCATCTCAGTTGCCTCTACCAGCATCACAACAGCTGCCACAAGCCAGACTGGATACACCAGGTCCTAGTTCAGGTAAGGTTCTACTTTATAGAGTCTGTAGACAGGGTGTATAACTCTTGCAGAATGACGGAAAATTCTAACCGATCATTTAAAATTTATGAAATATTTCAAAACTTGGGGAATTGTAAGAAGAAGGTATGCGAAAGGTGAACAGTATGTGCAAAATTTCATTGAAAGTGGTTGTGAATTACAATGGAATTACAATTAAGCCATGATGTAAAGCTACCCTCAAAAAACAAAGTCAAAACAGATAAATTAAAAAATGATCGGTTAGAACTTTCCATCAGTGTATTAGATGTGTAAATAGTTTTTGTGTATTATAAAGATTAATGGTTTTACTCAAAAAGACTTTGTTTATATGTGTAATTGACTTGGGGAATAATAGGGGTGTAACAGTATATCTAAAGTTTACCATGGTATACCAAAGTTATAAGTGTCAGGGTATATTCTGCTTTGAAAGTTTATATAAAACATTTAAGTGTAATGTCAGCAGAAGCTTTAATTAATCTTCAGTAACACTGCAGTACAATGTATACGATAATAACTAAAATTATGACTAGAAAGCTCCAACTGGACAGATGCTTGTCCTAAGTAACTGTAAGAAAACCCTGACTGGGCCATTTTGTTTTTAAAAAAAATGAATGACTGGAAAAGATGACTGTTTTTTGCCAAAGTTTTTGCCAAGGTTAAAACACTGTCAAATAACATTATGTGGCCATCAAACAATGGAATTTTTTTTTTTTTTTTTTTTTTTTTTTTTGGCGTGTACCAAAGTAATACCAGGGAACCACGATGCCCCTAGAGAATGGGTAGTATATGGTTGACATGGTTTACACAAAACACATGGTTTTGATTAGGATACCTTAAATGAGCAGTTAACCAGGCCATGAATGGAAAGATGGGACTTAGATTTTGACAACTGAGAACTAAATAGGTGCATGACGGACTGGTTATTATAACTCCAAAGAATAAGTTGGTGAAGAAAAAGTTACCCAGATGAATACATTGTAGCTCTAGATATTGACACCCCCATGTTGTTGGATCAGGAAACATTTCAAATTGTGACTTTCCTTAATTAAAAAATCTTATTAGTAAGAGCAAACTAATAAAAGCATATACGCAAAATTTTATTCTTTTGGTCAGTGTATAAGGGAGCTCTAGGTCTTAAAAAATTTGAGTCAAGGAAAATTTCTTTGTAAAATGCAGGCCTGTTGACCTTGTGAGTGGAAGCTATTCTGGAAGTCTTCGGTCCCAACAAATAAAAAAAAAATGGGAAAGATAGGTATATGAGAGTGCAACGGAATGAATCTTAAAGAATTATTAAGTCAGCATTTGTAGCATTGGTTAAATCTAATGTAGCTTTCTTTAGATTCACATTATTATTCAGACAGCAATTTAACATAGTGGCGTACAAAATTTACACCAATCACACACATACACAAAAAGAGTGCTAGTGACTTAACTTTTTTTTTTACACATCTGTCATAACAAAGCTAAAACTTGTTGTTGTTTTTTTCCAGCCCTACCACCTTACCCTACTCAGCTTCCCCAGTCCAGTGTAGATCTGAGTACCAGTCATGAACGACCTTCACCTCTCTTGACCTCTGACCCCAGTTTCAAGGACACTCAGACCCCTCGGCCGGTTGCCATGGATGTTGGAGGATCAGCAGACACAGAGCGACCAGTTCCATCCCTGACACAGTCAAGTGGTAGTACAGCTACTGAGTACAGTATCTCTGGTAACAGCCAGGTCAGGCCAGGGTCAAGATCGGTTTCGATGCAGGGGTCATCAGGCACAAGCCAGGAGGTCATGTCAGTGGGTCCCAGCGGTTACAGCAGCTCGAGCGGAGCTCATAGTCAATCACTGCCCGACTCTGTGCCGGACACCATCAGTATGGGAACCAGCAGTAGTCAGAGCCTTGACTTGACCAGGGGAGAGTCGCGCAGCCTGGATCTCAGCGCCGCCGGAGGATCTGGCGAGTCCAGCGTGCAGGGAACTAGTTCTGCTGGGCGTTCCCAGGTTGTGCCGGGATCCAGTTTGGATTCAGATGGTTCGCTTGATCTCAGCAAGTCAGCTGCGGCCCTGAGTACACTGCAGTCATTGCCTGGTCCAAACCCTGGTCCCAGCTCTAGGTAAGATATACTTGTTAATTTTTGATAATTTGCTCTCATGATTTGCAATATGTATTAATTAAGTCTCCCAACGAAGTTTGGAGATTTATTGTTTTTATAGACTTGAAGTCATGTTCTACTCTTACAATCCAGAAAGACTTTGGCGATTTGTTAAGGTTACAGTTGTAACTGCCTTTAGTTCTAGTTCCATATTTGAAATGTACTTTCATTTTTGTTAACCAAATTTGTTCAATGAAGCTGAATTGTATAATGTATGAATATGTGTTTTAAAAAAATATCTGTCTCATAAATAAAATTTCATAGAGTTTGTTTTAAAAGTTTAATGAACCAGCAATGGGGTTTGGAGTAGGACTGCCACATACCAAAGTTTTTAAAAACGGTACTGGTAGCTCCCTGTTTGTCATTCAGCAATTATATAGGATAGTTCTAGGACCAGTTGGCCTGGTGTCAGGATAATGTAAAAAGTTCAATTGCAGTGGTGTGGGACATTTCAGTAATCCCCCCCTGCTTGATAAAGTGTTGACAGAGAGACATGTTTCTAGTGCATTGTACTTGAGTATGTGTGTTGTGTATCTTTCAGTGTAATGGACAGCCATATGGACTTGGTTGGAGCCAATGAAAACGTTGCAAACACTGTTGTCATAGAAACGTCCCAGGGTCCGTCTGGTTCCAACAGGTGAGTACAGCTTGGGAGAGAATTAGGGGATGACACCGTACTAAAGGTTTCTTGTTTAGAATGGTTAGTGTGTTCTTAGTGGCTTGGCCGCCGGCGTTGGACACCCACGGCTGCCTATTTCATCTGTCGGCTGTGAGATACTTGGCTAGCACTTTAACATTGACCAATCAAAATGCTGCTTACATATACGTGTAATCTTCAGTGGAGATCTACCTAGTGGAGCTGCGAATAATCGATAACAAGCAAATGCTAATTAATAATCCCATGGGCGATGTATAGAGTAACAGAATGAGCGCTCGGGGAGGGGGAGGGGTCCGATGCTGGTTGGCCGTGTACTTTTTCCATAATCTGAGGTGAATTGCTCAGACAATAGGTTTACAGAAAAGTAAAAAAGTTACATTTGTGATACTGTTTGTGATAAAGTGACCTAGCAATGAATGAGAAAGTTTGGCCTTAAATTTTCACTGTGGAAAATTTGAAAGATGCTGTGAGTAGCACAAAAAAAAAAAAGCAAAAAAAAAAAAAAAAAAAAAAAAAAAAAAAAAAAGCATGACCTTTAATATAGATTTAATTGTGTATTTAATCTTAAGATATACCATCTGTGATGTATGTCCATACAATTTCAGACCGCCAGCTGGACGTAACCAGATGATATCCCATGATGCTTTGCTGGGTCGCTGGAGACTTTCTCTGGACCTGTTCGGGCGTGTGTTCTGCGATGATGTGGGGGCAGAGCCTGGGTCGGTTATCAGTGAACTGGGCGGGTTTCCAGTTAAGGAGAGCAAGTTTAGACGAGAGATGGAGAAGATTAGGAACTGTCAGCAAAGAGACCTCAGTCTTGAGGTGGGTTTCATGGGAAAGAATTAAAAGGATTCCGATTTTAGCTTGTCTGTTTTGAAGAAAAAGTCAAGCTATTATGATCGCTGGGTCGTTGTTGTTGTTGTTGTTTTCGTAAAAAAAAGTTAATGTGGCCCATTATTCCAACATTTTTAACAGGTTAGCGGTGGCATCTGCATGCAATGCTCTTGTGAATATATATTGTGTTTTTTTTTTCGGAAATTGAATAAATACATTTTAAACGAAAATGATGATATTCTGTGTAAAGGGTTTGCTGCAAATTAGAATTATCAGGTCTGCAATGGTGTTATAGTGGAAGCTGAATGATTATCTTAGTAGGCACTGTTTTTAGTTTAATTATATATTAAAGTGATGGAAATGAACACCTGTCATCAAGCCCAAGACTGGTAAAATACTCATAGTTCAAATTTATAATTTTCATAGTTTTCTGCAAATTTTATTAAACTATATAGATTGTTCATCTATAACCTTTATTCTGTTGAGTTACAAATATCTTATCATTTATTTGCATATTTTAAAATAGTTGCATGCTGACACTTAAATAGACATCGAGGCATTTCATCATGTGAAAAGGTTGTGTAGGAATGAGTTTTCATTGGTTCTAGATCCTGACTTTATCATTGGACAACAAATGGAAACATTTCAAATAATTGATTCCGAACTAATGTTAACTAATAATCCAAAGACCGATATATGGAGAAAAATGGAATGAGTAGCTCATGGGTTTCAGACGATGTCTGTTCCCTTGATTTCAGGCAGTCATCATAATGTTTCCTACAGAGTATAGATTAATTATAAAACTCAACAGTACACTGTGTTGTTTTCTGTACCAGGTGGTGAGATCTCGTAATCAGCTGATCTGCCAGGCATTCAAACAGCTCAACACATACTTTAATCGGCGCACCAACAACGTGGGCCCCCAGCTGGCAGTACACAGAGTCAAGGTCATGTTCACGGACGAGCCCGGCGAGGGAAGTGGGGTCGCTCGTAGCTTCTATACAGCCATCGCTAATGTATGTCTGTAGTTTTATTTGTTAATCAAGATTTTTTGTCTTGTCATTTATTTTCTTTTGGGAAGTTAGTCCTCATATTAATCAAGTTGTGAATGGAATATATTTAGTTTGGGAGCTTTTGATTATTCCTTATCATGCTTAATTTCTTTATTGAAAAGTGAGGTAGGGTTAAATCCTCCTTAGGTGCAAAGTACTGATACAACCAAGGAAGGTGGAGAGGGATTAAATGAACAGAGTTTGGTTTGGATAATGCTTGAGCAGTTGATCCATGGGTAATGTGAATGACTAGATCCTATAGTTGTTGGTTCCAACCTTGTAGGGGACAAGGATTATTCGTGGCCTTCCCAAAGTACTGGTCCAACCCTGGAACTATTTAGACGGAATAGTATATGTTAGGAAAATTTGTTGTCTGTTGGACATGAAAAAAAAATATGTTAAAAATTGATATCTCTAAAAGATGAATAAATCTTGACATCTTTAGAGAAAGAATGTTAAAGGTATTTATGATATGTTTCAGGCTGTCCTTTCCCAGGAGAAGTTGCCCAACCTTGACTCGATCCTGGTTGGGGGGAAGAGCTTGCAATACAGTAAGTCTAGTAAGGAACCCTTTTTTCTTTCTGCTTGTTTGGTATGTGTGAACACTTTGTACTGAGAGTGGAGTGAATGTAATCAGTCATCGAAATATTGCCTAAAACAAATGATTTCTGATAATGCAGATGTTTTGAAAATGGAATGTTCATTTTTCATGTTATAAAAGTGAAAGTAATGTTAATTTTCTTGCAAATACTGAAGAGTTTGATTTCATGCTGATACTGGAAAGAAATGTTGATTTTCATGCAATGTTGAGCTGTTTTGATTTCATCCTGTTTAAAAGAAATAGTGCAAAGATTAAAAGAGAGATAAAGGTATTAAAACAATTTTGTAAGTTTTGTTGAAAGGTCTAATTACTTTGTTGTGCTTGAAAATTTTAAGATATCAGTAAAATATGCTCATTTTAAAGTTGTCTATTATTGAATGTTAGTTGAAATGGGGGTGGGGGGATATTTGCATGACATCATAGCATTAGTCATATTTATAAAAATTTACACTTAAATGATTAGATACTTGATATTGCTATAGAATCTGGACATATGCTAGGTATTTCATAAGGACAATAGAAAATGTTTGATATATGTCATTTACAAAGAGTTTTTTTTTAAATGTAGAGTGTTTGTTTTTCTAGACTTAATACAGAGGTTGAGAACGCGGGAACGGGAGAGGGAACGAGAAAGACAGAGATCGTCCTCATCATCATCGTCCCAAAGACGCAGCAGTCGAGAACGCGACTCTCGGCACACACTATCCTACGATGCCCCACCCTTTTACATGCCATCTGATTCCAACCCCAACAACTCAGTCAACCCGGAACCTCCGGTTGACCCCAGTATTGACACTATGACTCAATATAGGAGACAGCTCGGCGAGAGATTGTTCCCACGTGTTAGAGCTCTACAACCGGTAAGTATAACAAGAGTAAATTTTTTTAAGACTACAATGTCATTTCAATTACCATACTAGTACTGAAATATCATTATGACATAATTATCATTCAGTCAGTTACTATTGGACCCTGTGGCCAAGAGGTTAAACTGTCCACCCTGGAATCAAGAGGTTGTGGGTTTGATTCCTGGCTGCTTGATGCCAAAGTTGTTGAAAGTGATACTGGTATTTTGTGCTCAGCATATAAGGGAATTTCCAGGTCTGGGTGTGGTTGGTATCATGCAACTTGTCTAAGTGATATTGCAGTGTGGCAGCACTATACCTGGCTCAGTTAGAGCCCATGAATTAAGTTGCCCCTCTGCCCTTTGTGAAGAATTTTATATCACTGACATACATTCAAAACAACGTACTTGTCCTATCACTGAAGTGTTTGAGAAGGAATTTAAAGGAATATTTCTCATCTTTATGTAAAAGAAACTACTCCATAACCCTAGTTCATTTTGATTACAGGCACTAGCACCCAAGATCACAGGCATGTTACTGGGGCTGACGCCGGCCCAGCTGCTGGTCATGCTGACCTCTGAGGAGACGCTGAGACAGCGAGTGGACGAGGCAGTCGACATCTGTATGTCCCACAGCAGGTATGTTCATCCTTATACATGGATAGTGGCTAGGTTTCAGTTAACTGAAAGCATGGATATTTACTGCTTTACAGGGAAAAATATGCCTGAAATGTACTTGTAGTCTTTTCATGACTTTTGTGAACCCATTTGTTCTCTCTGACTTAACATACCATTATTCAATCCCAGCAGACACATTCAGATTTTTAGCTCACCTGAGCACATATGAGCTTTTAAGATCAATGACTGTCTGTCGTCTGTCATTGTCCACAATTGTTTCAAATGACATCTCTGAAACCGCTGAGCCAAATTTGATGAAACTTGCCTTGATGTTCCTTGTATGAAACTCTACCAATATGCTAGATGTCGCTTTATGACTGAAATACTTTTGCAGCAAAGTTCATGTTTTATTTTTTCGTGTTATACAGAGAGCCACGGGAGTTGAACGCAGAAGCCCTTCTTGATCTAGACATCTTTAATCTCTCGTCTTCTGCCAATTCTGGTAAGAAGAAGAAACCTGGTTCAGCAAGTGATCGCCGTAGTGACATAGACGAAGATGAAGAATTGGAGGACAATGCTCCGCTGTTCTGGCAGCCTGGAAAACGTGGTTATTATTCTCTGCGACCAGGGAAAGGAAGTCCAGAACGATTGAATGCATTTAGAAATGTTGGCAGGTTAGTGTATCTGGATGTTTCTGTACGAGATAAATCGGTAATTTAGTGTAGTTTAGATTCTACATGATCTGCATGACAAACAAAATTTTGTATGTTTCAAACCAAATAAAGTTCAGTAAGTTTATATTCATCAAGTCATAAATTTATACATGAATATTCATGAAGTAAGGGGAAAAGTACCGATAACCTGAAACTGAGATAAGGGATTTTTGCTTCCTCTTCCTTTTTTTCGGGAAATGACCAGATTAAAAATCTTTACAGGATCATTGGTCTGTGTCTACTACAAAACGAGATGTGTCCATTGTTCCTGAACCGCCATGTCTTAAAGTATATACTCGGGCGTAAGATCGGCTGGCACGACCTGGCTTTCTTTGACCCGGTCATGTACGAGAGCCTTCGCCAGCTGATACTTGACGCGGAGACCAAGGACGCCTCCCTCATGTTCCAAGCCCTGGACATGAACTTCTGTGTGGAGTTGTGTGCTGAGGAGGTGAGTTTGGGTACTTTGCCATTTGTGGGTGGTGGGAGGGTGTCTAGTAGCCCAGCTGGCTGGCTGTTTTGTGAGCTGTCTTGCAAGCAGGTAAACAGGATTGCTGATTGTGTTTTCTGTCTGTTATTGTGTACTCTATATCTTAATGTGTTTTCTGCTTGTGTGCCTGTTTTTACCTAAAACTACTGGCAGTCCACTGAAGTGGAGTTATAGAGTTGTTCTTTTTATGGGTTTTCATATCACACAAAATTATCTATTTTGACTTTAAATAGACTGAATGACCCAAAATATTTCAAAATCCATCTCATTTGAACACGGGGAAACCCTAATAGTTGCTGACTTACTGCCACTTATCAGCTCACCTTTTGCCTGTAATTAGCTGGATGTCACTGTATCAGTATGACTTAAATACTGTCACAGACACAGTTAACTAAAAAAACAACAACAAAATACTGCTGTGTCTGTCATTCTTTCTGTTTATTTATGTGCTTGTTTGTGATGCCTGTCTGTCTGCCTGTCTGTATATTAGTACCCTCTACCATTTGTGTACATGTGGGTATATGTTGATGGATTGTCAGTGGATATATGAAATACCCTCATAACTACCATATATTTGTGTCACTGGTTCAAACATAAATATTTCTTTTTTTGTAATGTTGCAAGCAGGATTAGATATTATGCCTAGGTTATTTTTCTGGAAAAAAAAAATGATTTTGTTTTTCTGTATGTACAAAGAACAGAAAATGGTATGTAGTTTAATTCATGATCGTTAATGAAAAAATTATTGTTGATTGATGCTTGAGTTTCTTTTGTGTCTATGATAACTTGAAAATAGTTATCCTCATTTCTATGGTAACCAGGGTGGAGAGCAAGTGGAGCTGGTGCCAGGGGGAGGTGAAGTAGAGGTCACTGCCCAGAACATTCATGACTATGTGAGACGCTATGCTGAGTATCGCATGGTCAAAGTGGCAGAGAAATCTCTCAAGGTAAGTCTGATGGGGGTGGGGGGTCAAACCTTCATAACCTTTTCCCTTATAGAAGAAACCATGAAAAGACTTATGCAAACAGCATAAAACCAGATCAGCCTGCAAGTTAGCCTGCGAGTAACTCGCAGGCTGATCAGGTTTTATGCTGTTCCCTGCTCCTCAGTGGTCTGGAAATGAGGATTTTGTAATTAAATTTGGTGTGGTTTAACTGTGGTTTTCTGCAGATCAGGCTTTATGTGATACCTATTGAGGGCGTCAAAATGAGTCTATATGAGGGAAAGGGTTAAGGGGCTCTGGACAAATCATGCTTTGTCCAGTCTTAACATGGACATCTCTTCTGCTGCAGCATACATGTATATCTTTCTGCAAGATTACAAAATGATCCATAAATTTATCTGGCAGCATTAACACTCTTATACCTCCAAATAGAAGTGACAAAGAAAATTGTGTTGTTTTTCCACATTTAAGGCACCATTATGAAATTCTCAATTCACATTTGAGAACCAGTTACCATGTTTTGTTTACAAAGAGACTTCACAATGGAAGCTTTGAAGAGTATCTCTTGCCTCTTTCAACATAACGCTGCATAGAAATAATAAAAAAAACTACCCCTGCTTGGTTGATGTTGTACAACGTCATAATTCCTTATTTTGTATTTGCAGCGTCTGAGAATGGGAGTGATCGACGTGATTCCAGCGTACACATTAGAGGGACTGACAGCCGAGGATCTCCGACTCCTGCTGAATGGTGTCGGCAGTATCAATGTACAGACGCTCATCAGCTACACCTCGTTCAATGATGAGAGTGGTGAGTGGGCTGGGTTTATTGTAATGTACTGTACTGCACTGTATTCAACTTTACTATGCACTACAATTTATACTTTTTATGCCTCCACCATGAAATGGTGTTACACCTGTCCGTGTTTGTGTTAGTGTGTGTGTAATTCATATCCTGGCTGTAACTTTGTTATGTATGGTTGCTCTTTAAAATAACTTGGCACAAGTGATCCTTAGGACAAGACGATGTGTTGCGAACAATAACTGGGTGGCTAGCTTGAAGGTCAAGGTCACGGCACTCAGTTGACTTTAAAATTTGTCCCAGCTGTAACTTTGGTGTGAATGATGGTGTTTTGAAATAACTTGGCACAAGGGATCCTGAGGACAAGACAATATGTCACAAACAATAACAGGATGCTAGCTTGAAGGTCATGGTCACAGCACTGGGTTAACCATTAAATCTTGTCCTGGCTTCAACTTTATGAGGAATGGTTGTGTTTTACAATAACTTTGCACAAGTGATCCTTAGAACAAAACAATGTGTTGCAATCATGATCAAGATGCTAGCTTGAAGGTCAAGGTCACAGCATTGGATTGACCTTAAAATCTTGTCCCAATTATAACTTTGTTGTGAATGGTTGTGTTTTGAAATAACTTGGCAAAAATGATCCCTAGGATATGATGTAACACTAACAATAACCAAGTTGCTACTTCAATGTCAAGGTCACAGCAGTTAGTTGAGTTTAAAATTTGTATAAACAGTCATGTCTGAGCTGAGCTGTATCTTTGTTGTGTATTGTCATGTTTTGAAATAACTTGATGTAAGGGATCCTTAGGACAAAACAATGTGTTGCAAAAGAACAAGGTTGCTAGCTTAAAGGTCAAGGTCACATCATTTGGTCAGGGTCACAGGGCTCATTTGATCTTAAAATCATTTTTAATATTTCCAATTTTTCATCATATTCACTGACAAAAATATCATCTAATAAACAAAATGGTGGGGGCATCTGTGTCCTATGGACACATTTCTAGTTATGAAATAATCTTTTTCAGTTATTTATGGTGGATTTGACCATAGTTCTGTGTCACCCGCTGTAAGCAGAGGTGACACATAGGGATCACTTTTCCGTCATCTGTCTGTCCGTTACATTTTTCCATCACGCTTCAGCAAGTGACACTTGTGTTCCAGAGAACACTCTTGTTTTGAAGTTAAGGTGTAGATACCTGAACCAGAAGCACAAAGCCTGAGCGATATAAATGTACTAGTAACTGTGTTTATAAAGATAGATTTACTGATGGGTTTTACCCTTGGCTGCAACATACCAAGTCCTTAAGAAATGGTACTGGTATATCTTCATTGCCTGATGCTCAGTAAGGTGAATGGAATCATACCAATATATCTCTCTCATGTAACTTATCTTTAAGACTCGCTCACTGTGTTCTGAATATTCTCGTCATGTAGAGGCCTCTCGGAAAGGTAAAGTATATGTTAAGCTGTTCTCATTATTTCTTGACGGTTGTGATTTTTTTTTTTTTTTACAAAATGACGTTAATTCTGGTTTTAAGTTAGATGATGTTATTTTTTTTTATTTGCTATGCTATTTGGATTGATACATGAAATTAAAACTATTATAATTGAAAATGGTAATGTTTAAATTATCAACGTCAATTAGGAAACAAAGTTTTATAAGGTCCACTAACTCCAACTTGTGCTTCTTGGGTTGGATCAGTACTTTGCAGTACTACCAGTATCTTCTGACCAACAGTCATAGTCTTTTGAACCTTTGGAAAAAGTAATTCTTAGGGATTGAAAGTTCTTACTTCTAGAACAAAAGTATGCTGTCAAGCCTATCTTCCCTTGCTTGGCAGTCAACATATAATGGTAGTTCTAGGACTGGTTGTTGTCAGGATGATATGACTGGGTGTGGTATCAAGCCACATGTCTACGGCGTGATACGGCAGTGTGGAAGCACTATACCCATCTCAAGTAGACATACTCTCCAAATGTCTGAAATATTGTTGGTGGGAAGTTATACCCAACAAACAAACGTGTCTTCAGTGTCCAAAATCTATGATTATATATCGAAAATAAAAACATTGTATCTGTAAGAGCCCTACTGTATGTTATGGTTGTATACCATGCCTCACGGTGTAAGTGTTTACTGAAGGTATGTGTTGTTTGCGTGTTCTGCAGGTGAGGGTAACGAGAAGGTTCAGCGGTTCAAGCGCTGGTTCTGGTCAGTGGTGGAGAAGATGAACAACCATGAGCGCCAAGACCTGGTGAGTAGTCCTCTTTCTTCCAAGTTTTGTTATATTCTGTTTTGTATATGTTATTATACCCCCACAAATGAAATTTGGGGGGGTATATAGGAGTCACCCTGTCGGTCGGTCGGTCGGTCGGTCGGTCCGTCGGTCCGGCGGTTGGTCTACAAATATTTGTCCGGAGCATTTCTCCAAAACTACTGTACCTATGTTGATGAAACTTCATAGGTAGATAGACCTTGATGAGAGGAAGTGCAGTGCATAAGAACCATAACTCTGCATGTATTTTGAAAGGAGTTATTGCCCTTTGTCATTTTTAATCTTTTGATTTTGTCCGGAGCATAACTCAAATACTAAAGTAGCTAGGTTGATGAAACTTCATATGTAGATATATCTTGATGAGAGGAAGTGCAGTGCACAAGAACCATAACTCTGCATGTATTTTGAAAGGAGTTATTGCCCTTTGTCATTTTTAATATAATACTAAAGTAGCTAGGTTGATGAAACTTCATATGTAGATTGATCTTGATGAGAGGAAGTGCAGTGCATAAGAACCATAACTCTACATGCTTTTTAAAGGAGTTATTCCCCTTTGTTAATTTTTGTCTTTTGATTTTGTCCGGAGCATTTCTCCAAAACTACTGTACTTATGTTGATCAAACTTCATATGTAGATAGACCTTCATGAGAGGAAGTGCAGTGCCTAAGAACCATAACTCTGCATGTATTTTGAAAGGAGTTATTGCCCTTTCTCATTTTTAATATTTTGATTTTGTCCGGAGCATAACTCCAATACTAAAGTAGCTAGGTTGATGAAACTTCATATGTAGATTGATCTTGATGAGAGGAAGTGCAGTGCATAAGAACCATAACTCTACATGCATTTTAAAGGAGTTATTCCCCTTTGTTAATTTTTGTCTTTTGATTTTGTCCGGAGCATTTCTCCAAAACTACTGTACTTATGTTGATCAAACTTCATATGTAGATAGACCTTCATGAGAGGAAGTGCAGTGCCTAAGAACCATAACTCTGCATGTATTTTGAAAGGAGTTATTGCCCTTTGTCATTTTTAATCTTTTGATTTTGTCCGGAGCATTACTCCAATACTAAAGTAGCTAGGTTGATGAAACTTAATATGTAGATTGATCTTGATGAGAGGAAGTGCAGTGCATAAGAAAACCACTATGTAAATTCTTAAAGACAGGTTTTTGCAAACAATAAATATGGATGTGAACCATAATTAGACTGCATTTTTATTCTCCTCAGCTACAGATCTTGGGGGAAAAATTGTTTTCTTCTGTGTGTCTGTATGTGTGTCTCTCTGTCTATCTGTCTGTCTGTCAAAACTTTTTAGCATTGTCCAAAACTTTTGAACCATTGCCCACACTAACTTTAAACCTTACATACATGTAGTCTTTCACTCACGCAAACTTTTGAAACTGTATTCCTACACATGGCAGACTTCTGGTGTGGGTATTGATCACCTTTAGTGATAATATTTTTTTTTGGTATGCTTATAAGCCCAAATCCTATGTGTGAACATTCGTTTTCTGTGTCATGTGAATACATCCTGTGTCAAAGATGGGGGTGGGGGTATGAATCACCTTCAGTGATAGTTCTAGTTGTTGTTTGAAGTTGGGGCTATACAGGATTCCTGTCCAGTCCTGTTTTTATATGCCCGTCAAATGACAGATTGTATAATGGATTCACCTGTGGCAGCTGAGCAGTGCCCTCTGAGGTTGTCCACTCTTTTACTCTAACAAACATGAATCGATCTTTACCAAGCTTGGTCACAAAGTGTATAGGCACAATATCCCTGTCAAGTTAGATAATCAGCCAGAATGTCCCAGACACTTTAGAGTTCTGGCTTTTAAATAGATTAAAAATCCCTAAATTAACAGGCTCTTCTCTTTAACTCTAACAAATGAGAAGCGACCTTTACCAAACTTGGTTACAAAGTTTATGGCCACAATATCTTGGCCAAGTTTAATAACCAGCAAGAATGTCCGAGACGCTCCAAAGTTACGGCCCATGAATTGATAAAAAATTGCTAAAATAATAATGTCGGCTCTCTTACTGTAACAATTGTGATCCAATCTTTACCAAAGGACCTCTGACCAGAGATATTTAATACAACTATTAAAACCATCCATCATACTTCATCTTCGTGCCACACAGGTGTATTTCTGGACATCCAGCCCTGCCCTGCCAGCCAGTGAGGAAGGCTTCCAGCCCATGCCCAGCATCACAATCCGGCCAGCTGACGATGATCACCTGCCCACGGCCAACACGTGCATCTCCCGACTCTACATCCCGCTGTATTCCACCAAACTAATCCTTAAGACTAAGCTGCTACTAGCTATCAAGACCAAGGCTTTTGGCTTTGTTTAATGTTAGTTTTTTGATAGTGTAAAAAAAGTAAATAAGATATTCTAATATTGCTTGAAACAGCAGTGTTCCCAAAATATTGCAGATTATTAATATTCGATGGAAGCAGAAGTGCTTCAAATCGTGTACTTGTAACGTGGATTGCACTTCTTAAAGTGTCGGCTGCTACTGTGTAATAACCGCAAAGTGTGACGTAACTAAGCATGTCGTGCATAGGAACAAAAGAGACGGTCTGTATTTAACAGCAACAAGGAGGTTATACTAGTCTGTGGTTCATAGCAGTCCCTGACAGAGGATTCTGTCCCATTGGAGCTAAATCTGTGTGGTCCTGGGATGGCAGGAGCCATACATGGTTACTATAGCAACCAGTGGAGAATAACCTGATTAAGATTGTCAAGCAGTTAGAAATAAGATGATCTTTAGTGAAACCCTGTCATCTGTGTTAAGGGTTTGGTCACATAGTACTGTGACATTATCAAATATTGGTCCTGAAAACTTCACCCGTGAAAATGTGTTGAACGTGTTTGTATTTGCAGAGAAGCAGATTATAGTTAACAAATTTGTGAGATTTGAATTTCGAACTCTTAAACAGTTCTCAGAAGAAAGTAAATGTAAAAGAATGTTAGTGGTTGGACAGACAATTGTATTATATATGCAACATTCAAGGACAGGTTTAGGAAGGTTTAATTGTAACATGATAAGTCAAGTCCTGAGTTTCAAGCTAAAATGTGTTCTGTTGAATTATGGCTATGTTTATATGTGTCCATTTTAATGATTTCATCAAATTTGTTTTATTGTATAATTTATATTGTATTTGAATCATATTTTAGTTTTAGATAGGAGGAAAGTTATATAATTACTGTTGTAACTCACGTTCATTTTTTTTTTTTTTTTTTAAGCGGGAAATTTTTTAATTTTTTTTTTAAAATTTTATTTTACGAGTATATATTGTTTATAATTAATGATACAAAATTCATATAAGGCCGAGTAAAGCTTGTCTATTTTTTTATTTTTTTTAAAGAGGACTAAATAATCATTTCCTCCCAGCTGGCTTGCGGTAGGTCGGTGGTTCTACCCGGATGCCTCCGTACATTCGGGGTCATCCTCCACCTGTAATTAGCTGGACGTCGCTATATGATTGAAGTAATGTTGAAGCGACGGTAAACTCAAATAATCAAGTCAAATATTATTTTTTTTAAGTTCTGAAAGTTTTTCTTACTGAATTCAATCACTTGAGCTTTAAACATGATGGAGCCGATGTAAAAAAAATCATAACTTTTTTATTGATTTTGTTTATGTGAGTGAAACTCTACTTTCACTTTGTAATCGATCAGAACATTTTCAGATTGCATATTTGTACCTTAATGATATGATGCATTTCCTATCACTTTATATTTTGTATGTTACAAATACAAGATCAATTTTCATACTCCTTGCTTCTCAAAATGGACGTAGATGCTATATAGGAAACACATAGGTTTTTAGATCTAGATGTTTTTCATTGAGTTTTTTTTTATCAAAATTGGATTATTTTTTTTAAATGAGCCTTTTCTATCAAAACTTGTATTTTGTATGGTAAGTAATGCAGGATATTGCAAGATTTTTATTGCTCTGGTATAGCAGTTTTATTTGTGTCTTTTTGTATTTTTCTTCCTTTTTTTTTGAAATACTGGTATTTGCAATAGCAAGAAACAAAGAAGTTATTGATCATTTGAATAGCTGCTCAGTAAGTGTGTTTGTGTGACTGTTGGATGATTCATCCTCAAGATACTTTGACCCTAGAAATTTTGAGACCGGTCGAATCGTTTTAGGATCAAGTTGACATAATCCGAGTATGAAAGTAACATAGCTTCAACATGAAGTGAGGAAAAATATTTTTTATAAAGACTGTAGGGACATCCCCACAAAAAAAAAAAGAGTTTAATGTGTATAATGGTAAATTTGTGTGTGAGTATTTGTATGTGTTTTGTAGTAAATAGATTTTTCTTTCATTTGAAAAGTAAGGATATTATACTTGATAGCAAGGGGAGGGGGGGGATTTTTTTTTTTATTTTGTGAATAGTTAAATCCTTACTTTCAATGGGTATAATAATGGAACTGTTTTCTTTATGTGTTCTCGTAATAAGTTCATGTCTGGGTAATTGATTCTGGCAAAGTTTTATGTATTTCATGATGATTTGATTGCAGATTGACTGGGTTAATTGGGAGATATGTGATTGATTGTTCATAAACTTGACCTTTTTTTATTTACTGGACAAAATTGTTGAAAATTGTTTGACACTGCGAAAATTGTCAAAGTTAGAGTAATAATAAATTTCATGTAAAACATGAAAATGATGTTGTTTTTTTGTTGTTATTTTTACTTTCATGAATTTATGGTACCCTTTCCTTCATAATAAATCATTTTGACAAATCAGCAAACAGAGTAGACCCTGACCAGAAAGCTCCTTCAATGAGCTGTCTGATCAGGGTCTACTCTGTTTTGCTTATACAATAGCATATCACAGATTCTACACAGTCTTCCTTGCAAAGAAAATTCCAATGTTTCATATATCAGTTTTTAAGTTCAGAAAATTAGTGCAAACTTATTAAATTGGGGTTCAAACTGTAACAGATCTGTAGTCGGGAATGTTAACACTGGATCACAGCACCCCTAGTAAATTAATATTCATAAAGTCATACATTTTACATGAATATTCATGAGGTAAAGGGTTATCTATAAATGAGATGGTCATGGTGGCATAGTGGTTTGAGCCTCCGCCCAGTAACCAGAGGGTTGTGGGTCCGATCTCCAGTCTGACACCACTGGTATATCAATCTGTCGCTCTGTACTTAGGTGAAGTTCTAGGACTTGTTGGCCATGTCACTTGTCTACTGCTTGACAATGCAGTGAGGAAATGACTATTTTCAGTGGAACATTAAACACATGCAAATTTAGCTACCTGTTTTTTATGAAATTTGACTGAAAATAGTGTTGCCTCATTGTGGTGTCATGCCATAGACAACATAACACGAGTGACAGCCTGGCACAGAGCTGAACCAGTCCTAGATGACCTACAATCACACAGGTTTGATTACTTTGTAATGTCATGGCCGGGGATCAAATCCATGACCCTCCGTTATGAGGCGGACGGCTAACCAATATCATTTTAACTGATTACAAACTTTGTTATGCAAGTACAAACACGCACGCGCACATATGCTCGAACACGCATTGCTACAAGTAAAAGTCGCTTACCATTGTATAAGCTATCTCTTTGGCGGAGCTATTTGAGCGATCAGCTGCGGCATACCAAATATATCCCTTCTGGTTAGCGCGATTTTGGGGATAATGTGACTGAGGGTGGTATGTCTTAGTGTAGACATTGTAACAGTCCAGCGGTCCCGGTGGCCATATAGTTAGAAATTCTGCCCCAAAATCGGGAGGTCGTGGGTTCGATCTCCGGCCACGGCAAACCAAAATCATGAAAAAAAATGGTACTGGCATAGCTTCCTTGCTTGGCGTATTTAAGGGTAGTTCCAGAACTGGTTGGCCCGGTGTCAGGATAATGTGACTGAGTGTGGTATCATGCCACATGTCAACGGTGTGGCAGCACTATACGTCTCAAAATGACTGAGATATTGTCGGTGGGACTTTAAACCCATCACAAATCACTGCATCAGTCTCGTGTAGACAAAGATGATTGTACACACCCCTTAAACAACAACAACAACAACAAACTTAAGGAATTTAACAATATAAATAAATACACTTGACCTTATACATTAAAAAGTTACTTGTTACCACTAACCCGACCGACCCTGAACTCTTTTTTTTATAGCATTCGGCTATTACGGGTGCAAAACGCTGTCTCTAAAAATAAAGTAAAAAAAGTTTAAGATAAAAAAAAGCTTACATACCGACCCTATTTTTTCGAAGATGTTATGGAAACAAACAACTTGTTTTGTTGTAAAGTTGTTTTCCCCTTAGGCTTAAAATACCTCTCTCCAATGGAACCCGAAAAAAAATGAAGGAAATATTTGTCTACATAACAGCATGGTCTCTTGATACTGATATAGAAAGTGTGCCAAGGAAGTATCATATATTCTATAAAAACAAATGTACTTAAAGTCACTGATTAGCGTGATTGTTTACTTGAGTTTCACGCCCCGCCTTAAGTCGGAATACGTCGGTGATCTCTCGGGATGTATCATGGACTATTACGGTTCATGCGTAGTGATGAATGAAAACATAGCGTCGTCCATAAAGTCGGTCATGACACATGGACAAAATGTTTGCTTTGCAGTTCATCTATAAAAAGATTTTTAAGTAGTACAGAGAGAGAGGGGTAAAAGCATGTGTGAAGTAGGAAAGAATGCTGAAATTTGAATCACAGAAGGCTTGTTGCGTGTGTTATTTTCCGACATGCACAGTTCAGAATTAATGTTTATTTCCTAATTAACGTTACAAGAGCATATATTCTCATAGTCTGACGAACATCCGGGGAATGATGATGGATGACGGAATGATCCGAGGTGTTCCGATTGGCACCGTCAACAGTGGAGATTTCGTCTTTTTTTCTGAGATTTTTCCTGAATTTCATGGGAGGTTATATCCACGAATCATTAATTCCGCGATAGCTGGTTCATTTAGTATGAATGTGGCGTTTTCTGTTTGTTATCCACAGTTCTAAAGTAACCAAGAAAACAGATTTTAGTACAGATTCAGCGAAATTTATTGACAAAAAAAAAGATTTTTTTTTTTATTCCAATGGTGATTTTATCAGATTATGAAATGTGTTTACATTTGATAGGAATATGCGCATGGCAAAAATTAACCAGATCAGTTGATAAGGGTTACGATTTAGCGTGAGGCATTTGCGCGATTTACAATTTCGTATATACGCTCGAACAAAAATAGAATTATTTAAAAATTATCTAAGCGTTTCAACTCGTAATCTCATACATTCACTTACCCCAAAAATGCTCAACCAACTTCTCCCCCCCCTAAGTTTTTGTTTTCCCCCCCCCCCCCCCCCCCCCCCCCCCCCCCCTTTATGTCTTCCTCTCCATCTTTACTGTCTGTCAAACATGTATCATGAATGTTTTTTTATTGTTTTTTTCCCCTAACACTGTTAATTAAATAATTACTATTTGTTAGCAGTAGTATATATTGCCATGTTTAATGCTGAAAATTTTACATTGTTGGGGAGGGCTGAAATTAAGTTTAAGAACTTGTAGCCCAACCCATTTGCTATGTACCCATTAATGCTTGGATATTCGTTGTAAGTTTATATAACTAGTTGGCAATAAAATATGTTATCATCATCAACAAAAATAGAAGACTAGACAGACTACATTTGCGTAAATACTCAATTTAAAATGAACAAATACTCAATTATTTTCAAATTAATGGGTAATAAAAGTCAATTAAATTCGGAGATATTCAAATGGTTTTGTAAGGTAGGGGTAAATTGAAAAAGTGAAATTTGGTCCGGGACTCATTTCATTTTCTTTACAAGGATTGCGTGTCCTGTAACTACTTTTTGCTTAGTGCTCAGTTCTAAATAAGAAATTATAATTTTTTTAAAAATATTGTAATACTAAATTAGAACCGAGAAGAGTAATGGTAAATTTACAAAATCATGTTTCACCAGTACTCGTGCAAATACATTTGAAAATGAGGGTTATTGCTCAACTGACCAAGCATGTTTATCTACTCCTCTGACAAATAAAATAACAATTTGTATAGGCTGTAAATATATGATACAAAAACAGCGTAATTATATACATGTATACTGAAAAGAAACTCTTTTATGATTGTCTAAACAGTTAATTTTGGAGACCGTGAGATTTAATCGTCCGACACCAACGCGGAGATTTGGTTCCATGTCGCAACACTTCAAAAGAGTAAAAGAAAAATGGTACAGGTATAGCGCCCTCGCTTTTTTGTTCATCATCTATGACTAGTTGACCGGTTAGGTGACCTGCACCAGGGTCGAATTCCGCCAACAATTCTTAGCGCTAAGTAATACTTAAGTACTTAGTGGCGAATTTCATTATTCCTGTTTCTCTTTAAAAAATACCTAAACAATTCATTTCTTAACAAATATAGTTAGTTTTGAAGGTAATACATTTTTAATGGATTTCGGCTCAGTCATTTACTTGAATATTTTATAAAACAGGAATAGTTGAATGCGTTTCTATCCAGTTTAAGAATTTAAGTATTACTTAGCGCTAAGTATTGTTGGTGGAATTCGAGCCAGAGATGCTTCTCATGAAAAGCCCCGCCAACTTACGTGATCAGCATCAATGAAGCCCTCGTAGATTAGACCGTTATATCATGCAAGGTTGAAGGTAAATCTGAAGCACGTGTGTTTGTATAAAGCTTGGGTATAATAACTGTAAACATACCATTGAGTCAAACTTATTCCCCCTTTTTTGCAAGGATCTGAATCTAGCTACGTAAGCACATGCCCACAACGGAAGAACAATACAGACGGTGTCGTTGTATCATGCCACTAATCTTTGAAACCACAGTACTTCAGGCAACACTGAATCTGTCCATTGTAGATGAAAGTCAGAATAGGACTCAATTGTTGTTATTTTGAATGCAAAAAGGGGAGGCTATGTACGATGCTCTATTTGGGTCACTATAGTACTTTATGATTATCGCGTTGTTGCATGTCCAAACGTACGAGTTTTACAATCCTCGCGATGTTTCTAGGACGCTGATTTTCGTTTTAATCCTTGATTGTCTTGCCAGGAAATTGAAATACTCCATTCTTTCGATTCTATGCTGACGAATTTCAAGAAAGATGTCGATGATTATTGAAGACAGTAACCAGCATTAAAACATCGAGAGGACAGTTAAATATAGAATATATGTATGTCTTTTGACATGCAACAACGCCATAATTAACGTGCTGTCGCGTGTTGCCACTTTCACCCTCCCTCTCCAACATGCGACAACGCGATAAATATCGAGAGGGAGGTTTCAAGTGGCCCGAACAGGGCACCGTAGGTATCCAAAAAATTTATATTGAAACCTTGTTTTCTGGATACGAGACAGATCAGAATTTATTTGTGCTTTATGTTTTGAAATTTATTTACATATTCACTTTTTGTTTTTACAAAAAGAAGTCATGAACAAAATATAAAATGAATATGTTAAAAATACATGTACATATGTAAATAAAAGTTAATAAAATGTCTGTAAAACGATTTCGTAAATATATGAGCTGACGTCATTCAGCCTAACCATCTGGCGAGCACAATGTCTATGGGCGGTAACTCCCGCAACGCCCATCACGATCTCTATCTATGAGCTGCTTGATACAATGTTTATCTCCACGGATTTACTTTCACAGCACGGGCAGCACGTCTTGTAGAAGAACATCCTGAACTTAGAATTGAAAAACCCATACAGCAGTGGATTTAGCGACGAATTTAAAAAATACGACCTCAGACCGATTTGGAAGGCGACTATTCCAGAGTCTGAGAGGAAATTTACCTCGTATTCGCCGACAAACGTCCGCCAAATGACCAACACCAAATATGGTAAAAAGCTCACAACGAAAACAATAGTAATGGCTAACATTATTGTTGTGTATTTGACAGTTTTAATGTCCAGCGCGTTTGTCTGTTTTCGCATTGTTGCATTTTGTGTAGAGTCCATTGCGGAAGAAGAAAAAATATCGCCTCTACTTCCTTTAAACACAGAATTTCTAACTCAGCCGGCTTCTCTGTTTTGGTTTCGGTGCCATTTTTCTCATCACCTAAAGAATTGACGTCAGTTCCGGTTGAGTTTGTATCGTTCTCAGAACTCAGGTGAACGGAAACCGCACGAGCGTTGTACGTGCGTGTTTTGTTGTGCTTATAAAGTGTCCTTCCAACAAAACTGTACATAACTATGAGAAAAGCGGTCGAAATCACGAACATGAAAAAATATATGCCATTGAACACCCACAGGTAAACGCGAGCAGAATCATCTCTTGATGTAGTACAGTCACTTCCGGTCAGTTCAATACCGTAATCATTGTCCACTTTTACATCCACGGCCTTGTAGAACACTAAGGCTGGCCAAGAGAAAACAAGGGACGCAGACATGGATATAATACAGGCAATCTTGGCCTGCCGAATGTTTAGCTGTCTTTTAAAGGGGAGACAAATCCGTCTGTATCGGTCTATCGAGATTGCTAACAGCGTACACGTGCTGCTGTTGGCAGCAAAATGGTTGACGAACCGCATGACCTTGCAGGCGCCACTGTTTGTGAACATGTAAAAGAATCTGAGGTCCATGATCTCAATGGGGATGGACATGAGACATGTCATAAGGTCGAACACTGCAAGGGCGATAATGAAGAGAGAATTCGTGGTTTTCCGCGTCTTCCAGCCGTAGTAATAGCAGACCATGAGATTGCCAATTGTGCCGGTAACCATCAGTATGACCAAGTAGACCATGACGGGAACCATTAGCACAGCTTTCTCGTCATTTAATTCTCGTAGAATCTCGTCCGGGTTAACTGTTACGTTATCCATATTGATAATTTAATTTAAATCTCCAGACATTAATCAATTATCATAATATACAGGTAATCTTTTCCATTAATATTCCCAAAGCCATACAATTCATCAAAGCATTAGTCTAAAATCCATTCTTCAACAGAACGTTCAAAGAGAAATTTAGTGAATACACATTGAAACGTTCATAAATAAACCTGACAGACAAATAAATTAAAATGGCCGATTAAAAATCCACCTAGCGGCAACATGTAATTTTAGGGACGAATGAAATACCTCTTATTGAAAGCGTTAACCTTAAAATAGTGACTTAACAACTTATTTAGATCAATCACTTCCAACCTCGGCCATTAATTCTGACAATCGGATCATTATTCAAATACGACCGACGAGAGGACTTTTGTAGTCACAAGCGATTTTATATCCCTGGTATCTTCCTTTTATCTTGTAAAATCGAAGTCGTTTGATATAGCAATAGTTTTTATCTCTCTTTGTCCATATTTAAGAATTATTTTGCCAAAAAAAAAAAAAAAAATCACTTCGCGCGAGGTGAAAATTTGGCTTGTCAACACTGCACATTCACTTGTAATTGGAAGATAAATTCTCCTTGAAATTTATTCATTCTTTAATGTTAGAATGCGTGTAGTTTAGTGATCCCAACGAACGTAAAACAGAATCATTCTGATGAATTAAACGAAGTATCTGCTTTCAGTTTTTACGATGGCTGTCAAAAATATATGAGCCAAAACATAGCTCCACAGCAGTCACGATAGAAAGGTCACGAACTGAGCACTTTCTTCTCATTACCTCCGTCACCTTGACGACCCTAAACACATCACGTGACAATTATAGCCAACAATTACAGTTCACTGAAGATTTGTTCAAAATATTGTTGTTTTTGTTGTTTTACAACCATAGAGAACGTAACACGATTGCAATATGTTAATACATGTGTTTACTGAACAAAACACGAAATCAGCAAAACACTGAAATCACCAACATAAAAATCCATTAAAAGTTATTCTTAGTCACGGCATCTGTAGACGTCACGTCGATCTGCAACTAACTTGAACACGAATTAATAATAAAACAATTGATCAAGATCCAGAGCATTTTCATGAAACATAAATGCATGTTGTTTATTGCAGTATAAAACACATGCGTTATTTTTCAGATGTCAATAATCCATTAAACCGGTGCAGCTTGAGCTGTAATTAAATCCACCGGGAGTTCTGACGTCTATAGACTTGGATAAAAGTACACTAAATCTAAATCATATGGCGATACTTTTTTTCTCTTTAGTCGTTCGTAAAAGCACTATTTTGGCAAATGTTGTTTTCCCACAAAAATTCAAGTTACGAACACTTGTCTGAAAGATCTAGCACTATTATAAAAACACTTTTTTTTTCGTCTGTAAGATGAATCCCTTTAGTCACGTGATAAAATGAAACAGACTGTTTAATAGTTCCCTTCTGTGACAGCTTCGCCTGGCGGCATCAAACCAGCCTAGCGTGAGAACCAGTCCATAAATGCACTGAAGTCATCAGTTTTGAAAATTTTAGATTCTCAGGAGCTGTTGGTATACACGGCATAAAGGATTTATTCCAAAACGATTTCAGAGGCTGGTGATGGTTGATGATTAAGAGGTTAAGTCAACATGTAGGTCCTTCACCTAGTCATAAATTGACTCAGATTGGGATCTGTGAAATGTACTTGTATTCATGTCACTGTAACCTTTAACCTAGTCGACATTTTCATTCCTTTGAACTAGGTGGTGGTTCTTTTTTGTTTGTCGGTTGCAAGAATTCATCCCAAATCTGTAACAGAAAACAAAACCAAGTAGAATTTACTTTCGGATATGAATCAGTCATGACGAGTGCAGTTGCGGATCCAGGAATTCACAACTGGGGTGGGGGTACACAAGGGTAATAGGTTCAGACACTGATGTCATTGTAATTGTGAAAATAAAAAGATTTATAAACATGAACAGAAACGAAACTCTCAAAATTACCACAACTGTCCGCTTTGGCTATGTACGTAAGTCTAGAGTTAATCTCATTTAAACCTACATACATCGAACTTCTTTCGTTCTGGTAAAAAACAATACCATTTAGATCCTCATCCCGTTAGAGACGCATGAAGTGAAAAGGTCAATGAACAAAGGTTAGCCGTACCAATTGGTCCGGGCTGACATTTGACACTGTTATGACCACGTGACTAAATACGTACTGAAGAGCGGAGTGAGTCAACAGATAAAAACGTCGGTTTCATATAGCTCGATTTCAATATTGTTACTCATTAATTTGTCGACACAATGGCCTTATTTTAAGTAATGAGTACAAGAATGTATGAATATTTTGTTAGAGCTCGCTAAAACCTTAGACAGAGACAGACAGGCTGACGGAGACAGAAAGAGAGAGAGAGAGAGAGAGAGAGAGTTTTACAGAAAGACAAAACATACAAATTTATTACTCACAGTCGTCTACCATGATGGTGCCTTATGATTTAATAAACTAACAATTTTATCATTTTCATTCATATTTACTTCTCCATGCACTGGACTAACTGTCAAAGTCGAGCAATGATATCAGACTATAATATCAAACACCTACATTTCGATCACTGCACCCTTGTTAATTTTCAAGGTAAACTTTGAAACGTTTATCAAATCGGCGAGCGTATGATCGACCTCGAATAATGATCACTCCCTACAAAACTTACTGACTTATCCTTGAATCTGTACGTAAAGAGGTAAGATAGAGTTACTGAAGGACCTCTTTTGTTGACACATTAATCAAAGATGGGCCTCTATACTCTATAGCTGTCACGTGCTTTATAAGGCAATCTTTATTTATCATTTTTTCATATTCCAGCTTTATTTTGAATAACTGTTAGAAGTTTTATTTTCACATATTTATCATTTTTAGTATGCCCTTATCCTCTTTCAAAGTAAATGCGGTTTGTCGTGCTTTAATATAAACTGAATGCATTATTTTTTTAGACAAATCATTATCAAGTATGGTTTTAATGCAACTATAAACTTCAGGCTAGACAGACCATTAACATCGTGAAGATAGTTCTATCTACGAAATGTTAGTCCAGTTGAACCTGTATAAGCGGTCATATGTATCAAGCGGCCAACCTGCATTAAGCGGTCACCTGTACTAAGCGGACAATCTGCATTAAGCGATTACCTGTATTAAGCGGTCGACCTGCATTAAGCGGTCACATGTACTAAGCGACCAACCTGCATTAAGCGGTCAATTTTGATAGAACTAGGATTTTGTTATGTATTGTACTTCATTTAGCGTTCACCTCTATTAAGCGGCCACTTTTTCCTGTTCCCTTGACTGATCACTCAAGACAGGTTTGACTGAATCAAGGAACTTTAATTTCAAGGAAATATTGTGATTCTACAATACATTTGTATGTACTAGTATTACAATTCGATAGGCAGCTAAGGAAAACGCTTTACAAAAATGATGCTGGTTTTAGATTAGTATAATATAAACATCATAATATTAAAACCAATTCACTTGTCTTACAAAATCAGAGAAACTCGGTATTTGAATTTAACAGCTCATGATTTTCAGCGTGTGTTAAGGCGCAGATTGTGATTATTTGACAATATTGTGTTTGGGTAGGATTTGACACTTTTTTTTATATATTTTTTGACATATTTACTCAAACCTGTTTGTTCAGTTAGTTTTCGGTACATTCAGTAACGACATTTGATAGACGCAGACCGCCCTAATTGGCACGAAATCAGCATTGTGGAAAAAGATACACAAAAAGACGGCGCTGAACAACGGTTTAATAAGTACACTTAATCGAATTGAAACCCTCAACGATACGTATCTATACTACTAAAAGAACGAGTGATTTTTGTGTCGGATTTGGCGCCGTTACGAAACACCACTATGTATAGAGAGTATCACGGTTATTCAGTAATCATTCATCAGTAGTTGTTTTATTTGTACTTAAAAATAAATAAAATTGCACAGTTGTCGAGAATTTGTGGTGAAGCCACCGAAATTTGATAAGTCTAGTGAGTTCTTTTTATTGTTCGAAAAACCTCTACCAGTCTCGCAGCCACTTTACATGAATGTTACAATGCAACGAAATCGTTTTTGTGTCTCGGGTCCTGTTACTTATATTTTAGAGTAATCCAATTTATCTTCGATTTAATGCTGTGTGGCGTTTTTAAAACGAACGCTCGGAAGGGCGACGCTGTAATTTGACCACGATGTTCACGTATTCATACGTGAAAAACATGGTATATGATCCTAGGCTAAGACAATTTCATGGCTGTGTGCAATATTAAGTTAGGCTCTTGACATCATTATACCGGATTCGATGTTAATATATGTATTGCCATACCAATAACGGACAACGGATTAAACAGTCCAAGTCTAACCTGTACATTTTCTTAGCACCATATAATTAGTCTTAGATTTGTGATCTGTGATGTTCTTGTTGTTGTTGTTTTCATTTGTTTGTCATTCCTGTAGAATTTGTTTAATTCTGCTATACAGTTTGCAATAAAACTATTATTATTCACAAGCAAAATTTTTCATTTTTAGCCCATTCTGCATATTCCAATGCTGCAACTATTATCTTTCCCCTTTGTAATTAAAAACACACACCTTTAACCATGTGACAGCAATGAGTCCTTCTTGATTTTATGTTTTTCACTTGGAGTGTTAAACTTGGTTTATTTGATGTTATTTGCTGGAATTATTTAACGCCATTTTGTATCACCAGAGGATTCTGACAAAAGTATAACTGAAGAACGCATCTCTGTAGTTAAAGGCCATTCATCACTGAGACCGTTCCCATCCCCAGTGTGGATCGAGCCCACAACTCTCGGATTCAAAGCCAAGCGCCACTAAGGCCGATTTATTTATGTGAAACCCATGGTCCAAATCCTGTGATAGGGCACTAGGACATGATACAATACAAATCTCAACAGTAAATAACATTCCCGCGATTTCGCAGGACAAACTCTGCAGACGATTATCCGGGCGTTACTGTTTTAATCGTATCCTCTCGGCTATCCTCAGAAATGAGCGAGGTGTTCCAAAGTTTTGTCCGGCCTGGGCTCGAACCTTACAGTATTATGTACAATGGACAAATATGAAATAATCGTTAAACAGTGTTATTCATAGATTCAGTGTCCTTATATTTAAAGTTGGAAATGAGGGGGGGGGGGGGGGGGGGGTAGAACAATATATCACAAATTACGGGTACACAAATGTGGACTAATAGATGAGTGGTTCCAGTCCCTCACCCCTCAACCCCCACAGACGCAGACACACCGCCCGCCCTGGGATTTATTTTCATTGAAACATGGTTTTACCTATTTCTTAAGTATTACTAGATCAAGTTTTGGCTCAGTACTGAAAGTAACAAGACACCGTCCAATCCCCACTAAGATCGATTCCTCTATCCGCACAGGTAGAAAATCGTATTATCTCGCACCTGGGGGCAATTTACAGTTTATACTCTGCCTCTCTAAATGGTTTCTGTGTTGAAAATTTAATTTGTTTTTAGATCAAAAGCTATATAGATAGCTTACATTATTATGTTAATTATTACATTATTATGTTAAACTGTTTTTCTCAATAAAATAATATATATTGTGTCTTGTCTCTTTGCGACTTTCGTACTCGTAGTCCACGATGATACTGCCTCTGTCTTTGACGTTACAATTGTAAAATGTTAAATGACCATTGGTTTCTAATCTTAAATGACCATTGGTTTCTAATCTGCACTTTTCACGATCTGACACGTGCTCTTGTATACTTGTCAATAATTTTTAATTGGACGAAATGTCAATATTGAATGACAGCCGTTCATTTGGGGAAATAGTTGCAGTCAAATATATCGTATCAATCAAATCAAACGTTTTTGAATTTTGGGTTGGGACCAGATTCCCCACCTGCACGACTCATGCATTGTACCCTCAGTGTTCTCAAACAATTTGCTTAGCTAAAACATTTGAAGCTACTTTACCCTTTTTTTATAACCCAGAGAACCAAAACAACCCGGTAACATACAGTACAGTATAAACCGGGAATATATCAGAACATGCTTTTTACTTCTTTAATATTTTGTTTTTTTGACCATGTGTTTCTTACATGCATGTTTTTTTTTTTTTTTTTTTTTTTTGTGGGTTTTTTCCCGGCATTTACAATAGCTAATGACTACATTTTAAGTGAGTGTTGACCTAAATCCAATTCTAAACGTTATTTAGCAGATATTTAGGTCGGTCTCTCAAATTACACCCAATATACGGTAGTTAAATATACGTATGACAATTAAAAGCGATTAAATACATGCTGACAGCGATATAGGGTTTCCCAGATCATGTTATGCAATGAAGAAATAATAACCAACATGAAAATATTTTTTTGCAACTTTTGTAGATTATTTTCTGAGTTCGTATAGAGTTATTAGCAAAAGGAAACAAAATGTCCCCCCCCCCAAAAAAAAAAAAAAAAACAACCCCAAAACAAAAAACAACAACAACAACAACAAAAAATGTGTTGCCGGGGAACTTTATATTCGATTGCCACATATCAATTTAATATGTGGAATAACGTATTAAAAACACATCTTGATCTATTTAAGAACGCAAGGGAGATGGGGGGGGGGGGGGGGGGGGGGGGGTGCTTCTTAAATCTACCTATGTTTAAGTTTGTGTTATTTTCCTTTATAATCCAACTTTATCTATTTTACATGGATTGGACAGAACGCGATATCCAACTTTATCTATTTTACATGGATTGGACAGAACGCGATATCGCTTGTGAAATCTGATTTTATGATTGTTTTGTCCTAGGTGTTGGAAATCATCGGATAATCCACGGCTTTTGCTTCCGTTACTCTATGGACTGCTATGGAAAGTAACGGAAAGAACTGACCGTGGGTGTCCGAGGATGGGTGCGGGAGGAGAGAGAACCCAAGTGTCCGCACGGACCAACGAACACCCTTTCACAAAAATAAAGTCAGACCGACCTGGGATTGAACCCGGGTTGCATCGGAGAAATGTCGGTACTATAATCATTGCTCTATCCGGGAATACAATTTAGCGGGTACTTTAAATTTTTACTGAAGCGGGATGTCGTGGATTCGAGCCCCGGCCGCAATATACCAAAGTCGTTAAAATGATGTTGGTAGTTCAATGCTTGACGCTCAGAAGAAAAGGGTAGTTCCAGGACTGGTTGGCCCCGTGTCAGGATAATGTGACTGGGTGTGATTTCATGCCACATGTCTACGGCGTGATACTGCAGTGTGGCAGCACTATATATCTGTCTCAAGTAGACATAAGTCTCCAAATGACTGAAATATTGCAGTGGAACGTAAAACCAAATAATCTGCTAAAAAAATCACTTTCAAGAGATAATATTAATAATAAAATGTTATTACCTCGGCTCACATCTTGCAGCTGACATGGCAACAGATGTAAATAAATAAGTTGGTAAAGTAGTATTCTACCCCACCCCCCAAAACAAACACACACACACACCTATCTCATACATGTATTTAGATTATCCAAAAAACAAAACATAACAAAAATACATGGTCTTAGCTCATTGGAAAACCGTAGAAAATACCCTTAATGAAAGAAGATATATTTTAGCGTTTCTTCCGCATTCAAAAATACAAACCTTTGTCTTTACATATGCGTTTTAAATCTTAACAAAATTCATAAATGACTTGAAAAAATCCACACCCGAAAAAAAGCATTAGCTTTCGTTAGGACAAGTTTTCGTAGGTAGCTTTAACCATAGATATAACAACGAAATTAATTTAATTTCAGATTCCACGAAAATTAATGTCAACGAAAAATAATGATTTTGCAGTATAAGCACTAAACGGATAAACGGAGCTTAAACTATATGTTATTATTCAACAGGTGCGCGGAAAAAAAACATGAAGAATTAAAAAAAATACGTAAAAAGGAGAAAAAAATAGAAGATGGTTAAAAATTGTTTTATGGGTTAGACGAAAAAAAGGGGGCAATGGCCGATGAGAACACAGATTTATATCATAAAAATGGAACTCGGTTGTCATAAAGATATCCGAAAAGATATGGAGACTCGGCATTTATGGGTCTTAATTTTTACAGTCTGATTATTTCTGAGAAATGGAAAAAATGTGGGTGGTTTATTGCATTCAAAGCGTCGCCATCTGTATAGGTCATAAAACACGTGACGAATAATCTAGCGTATATCAAAGCGGAAGTAAATATTCTTTTAACGTCTCCACCCAGAAAAAAAAGAACATTATATATAGTTATTTGCATGTTCAACTGATTCCGTTTTTCAAAGGGAATTTGAAGTAAACAGAGTCAGTCGAATGAAACACAAACGTCTGTCACATGCCTATATTTTTTCTGATTCGTTTACGTACATTGAAATCGTTTGTCATTTAACACCGATGGGCTAGCTATTCTACCATTCTTTTCCTTGACCAACGATGCGAAGTTTATGACACATTTACAAAATGTCTATTCACGCCTTTGTCAAGTTCATATATTTTCAACCATGTCCCATGTCATTAGTCGCAAAACATAGCCTCCCACGACATCATCAACATCATCATCATCATCATCATCATAATCATCATTTCATTATACACCAGAGCTTTATTTCTGTGGTTATTATCATTGCTTTCTATGACTGTAGGGACCCTAAATATTCGTAGACAAAACAATCAAAGAAGTTAAAATGTATAAATACTAATTAAGTGTAAATAGATGAAAAAAAGTACTTTTCATATTCTATAACAGTATACAATAGTGGACAAAAATAAACAAAAACAAATGCAAAACGTAAACAAATAAATAGAGAACTGACCTGTTGACCTTATTCCCTGTCCTGCCACCATGCAATCCAGGCTGAACTGTCCTGGCTTCCATAGATACACCTCCCTCTCCCACTGAACCTTCTGCCTCTCTCTTCAGCACACTCTGGTTTCAGCGAAACACTTCCTTCTTCACTGCACGCCCGGTTGCATGCCACATATGGAACGCCGAAACTGTCTTTTGTTGAGAACAACCGAAATGTCGGGTCAGCTAGAGTGATGCAATGTGCTGGGCGGTAATTCCATTGTCTCCCGTTCTTGAAGCTTTGTGTTAAGTCTGCTAACATTTTCTTCCGTCAAGGCAATGTTTTGTTAGGTGTATTTGTTGTTATGTTTAGTCCTTAAACTAAACAGGCAAGTGGAAATAAATTATGTTAAGTCACAACAATATAATGTTGGGCATTACAGATATTTTCAGTTATACTATTCTGCTCGTTGTTTTATGCATTATGTTCAGTCATGAATATAAACTGCTGTGTGATTCCATCATTATGTTCAGCTGAGGTTGTATATATGTGAGTGATACTTTCATTGTATTCAGTTTGAATAACATGGTGTTTGGTGCTACAGCCTTTATGCTTAGACGTGAAAAAGAACTGTCAACTGGTGACATCATTATGTTCAATTAAAATAATGTTGGATTTAGTGGTACTGTAATTATGTTAAGACAAAGTAATATGTTGATGTGTAAAGAAGTCATTATGTTCAGTCGTGAACACGTACTGTGGTCTGATACTGTCATTATGTTCAGTTCAATGGTAATCTGCTCGATGCAAAGGTCGTTATGCTGTCTTCTGATAATATGCTGTTCGGTGCTTAGATCATTATTTTTTGTAAGAATTTAATAGTATCTATTCTTATGTTTGGTCATTAAGATATGTTTGTTAATTTTGATACTATGTCCGGTTGGTCATCCCTCATAAGTATATGTTTCACATTCTAAATATTTTCTTGGGATCATTTCAAGAGTATCGAATTTTTGTATATAAATATAGATGAAACAAAAACATATTGCTGTATTTCAAAGAGAAAACAAGATGTGTTCAAAGAACACTATGCCCCCGTCTGAGCTGGTGAGATGTTAAATAACTGATGCCAGTTGAAAGTCATTCATGAGTGGAGTACATACTTTATTACATATAGTAATGAAGTAATGCTTACGACAAAAAAACAAAAAAAACAAAAACAACACACACACACACAACAAAAACAACAAAAAACAAAAACAAAGGGAGTTTATTAAAAAAAATGAACCTGACAGAGTTCTTTTCCATAAGTATAACCCTTCTACTTCTCACTATCTGTTTATATTTTAATTTTCAAATCAATATCTTGTATAGATTATGAGTTATGCTTCCAACATAAAAATGGGGAAAATAAAATAAAGGGAGATAATAAAAAAAAACAGATGAGGTAGAGTTATGGTTCTTTGACTCTACACTTTTTCTAGTTGTCATCTACTTATATATGAAGTATCAAGTCAATACCTTGAATAGTTCATGAGTTATGCTCTGGACAATAAATGAAAAATAAAAATTAAAAAGGGAGATAATTAAAAAATTGGACCAAGTAGAGTTATGGTTCTTAGTCACTGCACTTCACTTAGTGGCATTCTATTCAAGTCAATACCTTTTATAGTTTTCAAGTTATGGCCAATGTTAAAGTTGCAGACAAACCAACCAACAAACCAACAAACAGACAGGGAAAAAACAATATGCCTCCGATCACAGATCTCGGGGGCATGAAAATACACCAGATAGTATTTGCGATTTACTGATATCCGAAGGCAACTGTTTAGGAATTGAAAACAGTATGTGCGTCGAGTCCCGCCATTTTTTCCTGGAAATGATCCGAAGATATCCGAATGAACCCAACATAATTGAATAACCACCGAACACAACGTCATCTATAATTTATGAAAAAACGGCCCGATAGATTTTCTTTAAATTTCATAATTGTTTATTAAAGTGTTATGCTATTCAAAATCAATTTTTAATAAAAATCTATCGGGTAATTTTTCCTAAAATTAAAAAAGAAAATTAAGAGTATATTTTTCCCATGCTAATTTTCCGGATTAAATTCAAATTATGGGAAATTGAGTAAAAACTAACGTATGAAATTTACATCCTTGGAAAGGCAAATTCATCCTCTTAGAGGTAACTAGAAATTTATTTCTACATGAATCGAAACAAGAAAGAAACGACGGTTTGTTTGCACACACCCTAAATCTCACAAAAACGTCGGTTTTAACGTCGAAAACGACGTCATTTCAAAGGTATGATTCCACCTTAATAGACTAGTCACAACAGTATCAACACAGAACAGTACGTTTTACCAACCAAGCATGATAGTTTTTCAGCTCAACAAAACACTATCGCAATTGAATAAATTTACGTTATCACCCAGCAGTTCATTTGCACGACTGAATACGATGGGGTAAGTACTTGACAACACATTATTAAACTAAGCACAATGTTGTCAGCAGTCACTAGGACGTTTTCACAACTGAATATAATGACAATAGCACCAAACAGCACACTATTTCAACCGAACACAATAACAGTACCACTCCACAACAAACTAACGTAACTGAACTTAAATGATATCGCACTAAACAATTCATTTTCTTGACTGAGCAAAATTATTTAACATCCAACAACATATTATTGTAACTGAACATAGTGATAGTACCAATCAATCAGACATTATCGCAAAAGAATATAATGACAATACTACTTAACAATGTATTGTTATGGCTGAACATAATGTCTCTAGCACCCGACAGGGTAATACTGTGGCTGAAAATAATATACGTATCGCTCAATAATACACTGTCACAACAAAACATGATGATACTAATACTCAACAGTTTGCCTTTATGACTGAACATGATACGTGGAGCACCAAATAGTTTATTATTACAACTGAAAACAATAACTGCAACTCTTTATAGCACATCAACTGGACTTTATATAATTGTAACCACTTGCCAGCTCAGTGTAAGGACTGAACATAACAATTAGTGCACCTAACAACACATCGGCAAAAGAAAATATTTCGAGCACTTAACATAACACGTCAATAGCTGAACACACTGGAATTACTACCCAACAAATTGTATCTCGGATTTAAAAGAACACTAACTGACCAGCAATATCAAATGTCCTCAACATAAGACAGTTCTGGCCTTCCATAGTCACATATCTATCACTTATGCCTGCTCTACTTCCCTTGTGCAGTATTTTTTTCTCTCTAAAATTATGTGTGTTTTTGATGTTTTTGTCAGAAATGAATGATGATCAAGTCGACCCAGATAGCTGATAAGCATATCTGGCAAATATAATTACTTTGATCATTGATTCATTTCAGGTTTTCATTTCTCATTTCTTTATAGTGTTTTTCCCCTCTCTATCATTAGTTATAAGACGTTAACGTGCGATGAATTAATTAAGAATTTCAGAAACATAAGGTGTCTGGCACAGACGAATCAGTGGGTGAGGTCAGTTAATAATAAATATGATCAGAGAGAGAGAGAGAGAGAAAGGGTGGGGAGAAAGGGAGAGAGAGAGGGAGAGAGAGAGAGGAGAGGGTTAGAGATTTTCTCGCTACAAAGCTTATGTGCTGTCGTAAGAAGACAACATGCATTACATGTATCTGTGAGAATCATATGCAAGTCACGTGACCCCATCACCCTGCCGGAATAGCTAAGAATAAAAAAACTGGTGATAAATTCTTTTTAATATTTTCTATATGAAAAAGCTGTTTCGGCACTTCACAGTCGGCACCTTAGAAGAATGTATGCCAGCAGAGCCCGGTAACTGCGAACTGACAAGTTTATATCAAAATGATTAATAAATTCGTAATGCATAAAACAAAGAGGTATATACAAACAATATTAATATAACAAAAAAGCATGTCAGAAAAGATAAAGATAAGGAACATGACAGGGAGATAAAGGCGAAAGGAAACGTAATGAAACACTCTAAATAACGTTCGTGGTTAGTCAAAACAAAATTAAATAAAAGCCAAACATTTGTCTTTTTTTTTTTACATCTCACACGAAATGAGATACAATGTACTAGCATCAAATTACATTGAAGCTAGATCTCGTTTCGTAGTACTGACTTCAAAATGGTCATGTCTTACACAGGTTTATTTAGTTAAGAAACTCTTAATAATTTTTATCAGCATTTTTTTTTTATACAAAACTGTTATTGTTTGGATTATTGTTGCTTTTATTCAGGGGTGGGGTATGTTTGTGTTTGTTGTGGGGAAGGGGTCTAATAAATAGTATTCTATTGCATGCAGGAACATTACAGAAATAAATGCAAATTGAAGAATCAGCAATGTAAAGTTCTTTTTATTTTCATATGACATAAAACTTTCACCTAGGACCTTTCTTATTGCAAGAGTGGGAAAGAAACCACAAAATCCATATATTTTGGGAAATAAAGATTGCAGATGACTTTTTTTTTTTTTTTTTTTTTTTTTTTGCAGACGACATTTTGCAACTTAATGCCAGACGACGCCAAATATCAGTGACATGTACGTAAAACAAGTACAAACACTCTATTACGGGATCTGTTTTCGTTGCTTTATCTTTTAGATTACTCCAATGAATGTCAAATCTGTTCTCCCGAAAAGTTTCCTTCATTCCTCCGTTGCACCGCCTGCTGCATCACAATCGCAATATTTCGGACCTGTCGAACGATATAGTTACTAGTATCTACTCCGAAATTGACCGGAAATTGTCCGTGTTGGTATCCGGGCGATCTTTTCGATTCATATGCATATCCGGCTATGTTTGGAATCAGGATGCACCTGTATTTAGGTTATATATATATATATATATATATATATATATATATATATATATATATATATATATATATATATATACTTGTTCTCAAAAATTAGTTTATACGACCAAAGCAAGAGGAAGAAGTCAGAATATACCTTTTTTTGTGAGAAAACAGAGACCACTTAAATTTTTAATTTTGCCACTCCGAAATTCTTAAAAGAAAGAGTTTATAAGTTTGATAAGATGATATTTTGTTTCAAAATTCAACATTTCTGAAGTCATAGGACTAATTTTGTAAAATCAAAGTTGAAGAATATCGTACGATGCAAAATCTATACGTATGTCATTCTTTAAATTTTGATATAAGATTCGTGAAATTATAAAATCATACGGAAAGAAATGAGAAGAACATTTAGGTTTTAAGGTTAGTAGGTCATCAAGAACGAACCTCCCAACATAATCATTAGGAGTTCTGTCAAACATATTCATAATGACCTTAATATACAATTCAATCGTAATTATCGCTCAAGTCATGCAAGATACCCCGCTTATCTGCACGCGAGATCTGTAATAATTATATACGGGAAATCCACATTGTCGGCTGCAATACGAAATGTCGTCTGCGAGGAGTCAGTCAGAAGGATAAACACACAAGTGTTTCTAAGTGGAAGCTATCTAAAATCCTGCCGAGTCAGGCAGAAATCATTAAGCATGCTTCCTATATCAGGATGGATAAATCGTGGCCAAGCGTGTAACACTGAGAGGTTTTACAACTCTCTCGCGAAAAAAAAGCAACCCGCATAGAGTAAATCATTGAAACGTTTGAGTTTTTTTGTGTGTTTTTTTTTAATCCCAAGAAAAATATATTTTCGGGGAATTTTATGCTTCAACGATTCTAGGGTAAATTCTGTGATCTAAAACAACAAGTATTTTAACATCTGTTTCTCGTCTATAAGTAAGTCTATCTAGTAATGATTCAATTTAATGGAGCTGAAAATATCGACTTTAGTAAACAGGCCCAGTTGCAAGTATTTGAAACACGGGAAACCCAATACACATGTAAAATCTGCAGACACGGTTAGTTTCAAATGAGTAACGTGTGTTATTTTCAAAGATAAGAAGAAAATACGTATCTCTGAGCTTACAACAGCTTAAAATCTATCTATCTATCTATCTATCTATCTATCTATCTATCAGTCTGTCTCTGTATACCCATTCGTTCGTCCAAAAGTGTTTCCGTCTACAATGACACTCATGCTTTCTTTGCTGATCAACTTCACACAAAGATATTTTCTCTTCAGAAAAAAAACAGAACCACACTGACGCAGGGCAACAAGTTTGTGATATCAACTTCAGTTGGCATATCCAAGGCCTCGCCATCTGACTTTAACCAGTACAACCTCTTAATAAAAGCATCATTTGTTTGTGTCGTTTCATATTAATTGACACACTTAAATACAATCCAATATGTAAATACCTCCAAACTGATACAGAATTTTACCCTTCGCCTTTTCCCCTTCAGTACATTTATTTGTTCGTCATTCGTGGAGAAAGAACACACTATTTAATGTTTTCCTTGAAAAATATCGCTATTCATGATTATTTATGGGAATTATTTAATAACATGGTGTTTAGTACAAGCCAATGCCATGCTGAGTTAACCGAGCATTTTAACATTCAAATCTCCCACTGTTAATTAATACCATAAATATAATGTTGCAAAAGAAACTGTGTATTTTAAATATAATATTTTAACCGACATTTTGCTCACGCTACTTATCAGACCAGCTGCGTGACGTCGACTCGTGGCCATTCGGAAACCTCGCCCATTTCTTTTCGCTAGGAAAAGGTGGAGTATTCCGAATGTCTCAATAGAGCATTATGTTTGGTATAAAATAATTAAAATATCCTTTCAAAAGAAAGGCTTGCACAGTTTATTACAATATATAAGCCGGTCTAACCCAGGCGTCTGTGTCAAGTCTTAGCCCCAGTATAATAATAACCAAGTTCCTTGGACTGGACTTAAAGTTGAATTTGGTTTTCATGAATCGAAGCCGCAGTCAATTTGTGTGTGTGTGTGTGTGTGTGTGTGTGTGTCGCTAGTGGCCATATATTCATATACTAGTATTCATTTGGATTTGCCCTTATCTTTCTCGTAACATTTCGGACATGTATTTGGCAGACAGCAGAAATTACGCCATATGCGGGTTTAACATGGATTATTGGAAGGAACAAACAACCGATCAGAAATGGACAGCTTGATTTGGTACTCAACTATTTGTTTTGGTCCATTCCAATGTATGGGGCAACACTATGGTTAAGTAGGTGGTTAAGCAACATATGTTTTGGTTGACGCGCTAATAATAAATTGGGCAAGCCTTCCTGCTTTGATTGAAAATAAATAACTTACTACACTGTTATAAACATTGCTGATTTATAGCAAAGATGCAATAAATCAACAAAACAATCATTTGACGTATGAATTCTCACTAATTCGGTTTACATGGTTTATTTCCCTTTACAACAACCTGGATTACATGTCCTTGCAACCGTTTGCATGAGTTGTCCCCCCTCCTTAAATAATACAGAGCTGACTGGATAGCCTCCCCTTGCTTGCTATAACATAACTGGAAGCTGTTCGAAAGTGTGATTTTGGAAAACAAAAAATTACAGCAAAACTTATATTCCATTTTTATGCAGGCTGATTTCTGCCATGTCGTGTGGCGTGTTTTCGGGGCGAAAGGTCGAAGGCGAAAAAGACGAAAAAAAAAACCTAGTTTGGCGGGGCGAAAAGACGAAAAGTCGAAATTTCGGGGCGAGATTTCGGGAGCGACTTTTCTCTTTTCGCTCCGCCAAAATCCAATATTTTGTCTTTTCGTTTTGGCGCTCCGAAAACCTGCAACACGATAATCAATATTTCGTCTTTTCGCCTTCCGGTTCGCAGGCGCAAAGTGATTGTAAACACATGTTGAAACTATCAATGTGATCGTATCCTAAAGATATAGATTACTTAATTAATGCGTATCAAGAAGAATAAAGAATTTAAACTTCCACCAGAGCTACATGAATATTAAACCTTAAATCGTAGGGAAATTCAAATAATGAGATTAAATCCATAAACCATTTGTGTTTCTCAGAAAGCCAAGTCACTGAAAAACAAAATGTTATGATTTTCTTGATGCAAGGGAATCGATTTATCAGTTAATTCTAAATCTTTATATTATACATATTGCATGGCGCATGTTCCTGTTTTTTTAAAAAAAAAACAAAAAAAAACATAAATAAGCGCCATAATGACGTCACATACAAATAAATATTTATCTCTCTCTCTCTTTAAATGTCGATTATATAGGGAAAATAAAATTTAATTTTGTAAAAATGGTCAGATTTTGTTCAAGGGAATACATCCAGAAAATAGTACATTGCAATATATTTTGGGGGAAAACTGTCACCTGTGAATGATTATATGTAATGGAATAAAGGTTAAATTAACTCTACAAAATATTCTCAATTTCTTGTTTACTATTGTGCGAGAAATTCTACATGGGAATTTGAAATATTGAGAGGGGTTTCTGTGTGTGTGCAAAGCAAGTACATGGCGTTTGATAAATCTGATTCACGTGATTGGCGCAGAAACAAAGTTGATTTATTCACTGAATGGTTTGTTCCAATGTTCTTAGAATCTCATATGTATACAATCACTTTGCGCCTGCGTACCGGAAGGCGAAAAGACGAAATATTGATTATCGTGTTGGCGGGTTTTCGGTATTGAATTTTGGCGTGGCGATAAAAAGAAAAGTCGAAATTTCGGGGCGAGATTTCGGAGCGAAAAGACGAAACTTCGCGACGAAGACATTTCACCCCGAAATTTCCTCTTTTCGCCCCGCCAAACTAGGCATTTTCGTCTTTTTGCCTTCGACCTTTCGCCCCGAAAACCCGCCACACGACATGGCAGAAATTAGCCACCATACATTTCTCTGCTCAAGTGAGGCACTAATAAAGCAAAAACGTTAAACGCTCATATATGTAGTTTAGTCTTCATATTTTTATCATAATTTTTCGAATTTATTTTGTGAGATAAAATCTGACTCAAACTTCCTTGTACACATGACTGATTTTTATAAGATAATTTACTTAATTATTAAGTAATGTTATAATCATGTTCTAGTAGAATAGTATCAGATTAAGTATAAATGTATGTAATACAATCATTTTTGTATTTTAATTCAAAGTCAATTTTGGAAACAAATGCATTTTACAGGTATGGCACCAACTTAAGGTAAACTAATTAGACTTGCATCAGAATATGAAGAACAAGAGATCTGCATACAAAGCCTGAAATAACAATAAGTTTGAGTACCAAATAAAGTTATTTTTAGGTAGAATTTGATCGTCTGCTCACATTATGTGCCGGAAGTGCTGTCGGACTGGTCACGTGATTGTTTTGCCTTCTTCTTCCGCTTCCGCTTCCGTTTCATACAACATGAACAGCAGGTGGTGTAGAAGAATGCTCTAAATTTTGAGTTAAATCCGCCATATATGATTGGGTTAAGGGCACTGTTCAGGAAAAATGAACGTATTCCTATTTGGAACATGACAAGCTCAGCATTGTTCAGAATATAAATCTCGTGTTTGTCTTTATAGTATCTCCAAATCACTAGCGCAAGGTAGGGTAAAAAACTCACCACGAATAGGATCGTTATAATCAGCATGATCATGGTGTATTTTACTGTGTTGATGTCAAGCATTTTCAGCCGTAGTTCTTTAACGTTGTCCGTATCTGTGTCCATCTTTCCGGTTTTGAATGCCCCTGCAAACAGCCTCTTGAGCCGCTTGACCGAGCTTGCTCGTGAAGCAATACTGGATGTCATGGTAATATTACTCACCGGGGTCACGACATTTGACCTTCTTGAACGAGATGATTTTGATGATACTTTGGAGATTTTTGTACTAGAGCTACCACTACTTGTTGGTCTTTCCTCGGGTTTAGTTTCTTCTGTAGGGTTTACATCTAAAGCTGCATCTGAATACTCTTGGTTACCGGTTGTGTCTTCAACAATGATTTCTTGCTCTAGCCTGGATGGCTTGGTTTCATCAGGTATTTCTAAATGCTCCGCATCATCAACCTCAGCATCATCTTGCTCAGGTGCATTATTTTCAACTGAATCTTCCTCTTTGACCATATGTTCTTTGTCCAATTTTTTA
>CM037792.1:18268189-18318189 GCA_021229015.1 Solen grandis | reverse complement strand
GATAGCTTTCAATCTGACAGAATGTATAATGGCATGAATTTCAAAAAAAATATTTCGCCGTATACAAAAAGTGATTTTTTTTTCAAACTAGTAACCCTGAAAATTAAGATGCGCCTTATACATAGCTGCGCATGTGTATGGTATTGTCTACACCTGGGTAAAAATATATACCTTTTGAGGCTTTTCATTATATATCATACCAAATATGACGAAGTGGAAAACATGCCCTACATAACATTTATTATTTTCAAATGATTGACATTTTTGAAAACTTTGAGGTTACCAGTGTTGTCAAAATAAGCCGATTGCCGATCATAATTATCGGTTAAAATCGCTTTTGGATCGGTTAGTTTTCCCATTGATGTGCCGAATTTTTGACTCGCTTTTTATATTTTGAACGGATTAAACAGACAGATACTTGTTTACCACAACACTGGCGAATTCCTTCAAGCGCCTGTATCATCTTCAGTGATTGGACATAATCATTTTTTCGACCAATCAGGTTACACGTTTTACTGGAACATGCTTTGGCAGCATGGCTGAACCAAAACAGAACTCAACAGCAGTTGCGAAATTTTGGGTTCACATGTGGTAAGGCAATATTTCCAGCCTTAGCGGTTGTTGGAGCTGTTAAATGCAGATTTTGTGTTGTTATTCTCCTTGATCTGAATTATTACATAGCGATTTATGCGATCAGTAATGTATCACAACCGGTAAGACGATTGTCAATGACGCCGTTAAATGAAGGTCCGTTAAATGATCGCTTGCACTGGTAACTCGTATTATCAAGACAGTTTCCGGAAAATCTGAATTTCAAACAATTTTATTTTGCCTTTTATCATCTAAGGAACAAACATACATTCTGGTGATTCACTTACATCCTGCAAAACTCTGTGACCCTATAAATGATTCAGATTCAGAAATGAAAATTAGTCTTACTTTCAGAAACGCCAGTTGTCACTTCAATTATCTTTTTTTATCCCGTGCAGAAGATGCACTCAAACCATATTACTTAGAAGTAAACTAGCCAAGATGCCCTTAGTACTTCCTCAGTCAGTACCTCCTGCATCAAAATTTGTTGAAATTCAGACAGAGCCTGTCATCGTTGTTGATCAGGAGACACTGAGAGAGGAGGTAGGTGCAGCATTGAAGGCCTTTGACCTTGATAATGTCAGCGATGATGGGATGGCTTCTGATTCTGACTTTTCAGATTCTTAATTTGAAGGTTTTGATCAGTATTTCAAGTCTTAAGGTGGTTGTAATGTATAAGAGAGCACCCCAACATGAACACTGTCGTCTTATAAATAGAATTACAACAATATTTTAAGGTTTCTATATTGAATATTCAGTACAGAATCTTTCAGTTCTATGTGTACAAACTCCTTTATTCATTTTTATCTCAGATTTCATACTTATCATGTGTGTAATATACTTAATCTAGGTTATCCAAGTGTTATAGACATACATAAACATTGTCTTGTGCAAAATAGTACTACTAAGCAGCCATTTCTCTTGTTTTTGACAATTCTGCTTTCACCTTAAAAATGGGATTTCCATATTTTTAAACATGAAACTTAAGTGTTTAACACTCATACAAGGTTGGCATATTCCACATATGATAAACTTTGCCAATACTATTTTAAATAAAGAAGTGTTTTTTCTGCAATATAAAAAGATGTGATAAATGAATGCAGAAGCAAGGAAATATTTCTCAAGCAAATTTTTTCTGCAGAATGTCTGTACTAACTCTTTTAAGAAAGTGAGATGTATGAAACCTGTGGCTACATTGTTTAAGTTTACAAAAGATATTAATATTTGTTTCAAAAGATATAACTTCATCTTTTTGTTAAGTCTTGAATCAATGGCCAAAGCCTTGATGACACTCGAGTCTTGTAAGTGAGCCAAAATAAATAAAAAATTAAACATGGATTTATTTTGTTTTGTTTGTTAAAAAAAATACAATACCCAAAATGACACCACAAATCAGTGGAATGTTTTAACTTAACAAAATTTGCTACTTCGTTTTTTTCCTTTTACATTTTTTAGACAAGCAAAATAGAGAACTACTTGCAAGGATATGGCTTCTGGGTAGGTCTGAAAATGCTAAAATTCATTTTCGGCCGGGGGGCTTTGCCCCCCTGGTCCCCCTACCAGGGCGTTGCCCTGGACCTACAGGAGGCTTTGCGGCCCCCTTGACCCCCGGCTTAATCTATTACTTTAAAAAAAAAATCGCCTACTCTGAAACATTTTGACAACCCTGGGTTACATTTTCTATTTAAATGTGATTATGGCACAAGCAACATTTATATTTCTAGCCAGCTTTATAAAGCCCTGAACATATGCAGGGCTAAAATATTTCACTCATCCACTCTCCAAGACCGGATTGAAAACAAAACCATAAATGCAGCCGAGGATGCTTAACCCTTTCCCTCATAGAGGACACCATGAAAAGACCTATGCGAACAACATAAAACCAGATCGCAGGCTGATCAGGTTTTATGCTGTTCGCTGCTCCTCAGTGGTCTGGAAATGAGGATTTTGTAATTAAATTTGGTAAGGTTTAACTGTAGTTTTCTGCAGATCAGGCTTTATGTGATACCTATTGAGGGCGTCAAAATGAGTCTATATGAGGGAAAGGGTTAAGTCAACATCCTATATGTTGGAATATATGCTTCCTCCGATGAATCTTAGGGCAACTGTTAATTGATTTTTACAATAAAGCATCTAGAAATTCATGAATATTTTCTATTTTTATTAGGAAAATATCCATGGCGATTTAATTTTATATCAAACCTTATTAAAACTACATACCAGATTCGATACCTATTCAGAATATTAAAAACGTGATGATTTCAATCAGTATGAACATATCATCTGGATGATAAATAGTACAACAATGGTCATCCATTTTTTATAAAATATTGTGGAAAAATTAAAACATTCAGTTCTGTTCACTTTTACACCAAATAGAGAAATACAAGTCTAGGCGCTGGTGAATAACCATGCAGCAATTTTGCAAGGTGCAAGTTGCTACTTTTAGACTGCATACCCAAAAATATTGGTTTAATACCTCGTCCACTATACAATAACAGGGGTTTTCTTAAGTGGATGCCCACTTGCCCGCACCGGGTTAAAATCACTGCGGGCAAGTGATTTTTCAAAGAAGATAGCCCGACGGGCAAGTTTATTTATGTAAATGAAATCTTTTGGGTTTCTTTATTTTCTATAGTATATCAGGGGTAAAATGCTTGCAAATTGTCTTTGATACATTTTAACTAAAATCCACCTTAATATTGCACATATTTAGTTTTAAACATTAACAAACACCAACTAACTTCAAGATTGGGCAACCTGTTTTCACTGGGGGATAGTAGATGTTCTAAGTAACTTGCCCCCTGGACAAGTGAAAATCGAATCCTTAAGTAAACCCCTGAATAATAGTCATGTAAACCAGTCAAAAGTGTTAATTGTGGAAGCTGAAAATATCAGAATGCTTTATTTTTTCATACCTAATTGAAGGACAAAAATGTTGTGATTTTTATAAGTCACTCTTCCTGCAAGATGAGTACTGTTTGAAAAAAAAAATGACCCTGATATGGAATTTTTTAGCATGACATGACAGCAAAGAAGAGAACTTTTTTTGAAGTTCATCACTCAGTCATTCTGGGTATTTTAATTTATGACATTAAAATTTTGCAAGGTTTTCTTTCTGTCTTTAACAATAGATATGTTTTTGATTTAACTGTGTCAGAGCAATGTTTTAATTCACATCCTCTACTTAATTTTTCTTAATATTCTGTGGGTGATTCATACTCAAAAATACAAGCAACACAGTCACATTATAATAGATGGACACATATTGGAAATACAGGGACTGTCCTCTTTGTCCAGGCAGGCTTTTTTTCCAGATGTTGGGGAAGGGGCCTTAATATCACAGTTTGGGGAAAATATCACCCATTTTTGTCAGAGGGGAAAGAAAAATCCTGTAGTAAGATGCAAATTTGGGGAAAACTGCATGAATCAGAGAGGAAGGGAGGGGAAATGGTCTATAAACGGCCCCTGATAAAGAAGGAAAATAAGCTCTGCCAGGGCGAGATTTTGAGAGGATTGAATATTGGCTTATTAATAAACTCATTGAAATTTGCTAAATAAGAGAAAAACCACTTATAAAAGAAATTTATCATACATGGTTTAAATCTCTACTTAGACAGAAATAAATTCTCCTCAATTTTGGACAAAAGAGATGGGTTTTTTCTTCCCTCATGAATTATACCCAGAGGTTCATCCCAGAAAATAAATTCAAATGTCATCAAATTTCTGCTGGAGAGGGCAAATAAAACACTTATATATCTCCAGGACCTTTTCCCTCATTATCAAGAGCCAAACATAGGTGTCTTCTCATAAAATTCTTTAAATTCATGTCGTTTTTTCCTGTTTTCCCCAAAATAAGGATTAACTACAGGCTTTTTCTATCCCCAAACTTAAGAAATAAGGATCCTTCCCAATCATCAGAAAAAAAAGGCCAGTAAGTGAGTAACACATAACATACCTGCGTGAGTCGTTTCTGTGTCTGTCTTCACTCCGCCTTCTCTTGTGCCGTCTGTGTTCGGAATCATCATATGACGAGTCCCTGCTGTAAGACCGTCTGTGTCTATGCGATCTTGGCATCTGTACACCAGAAAACAATATATTGTCAACATCAGAAATGAAACTGTTTAAAAAAAGATTTAAAGAGTCTGAGAAATCTTGTAGAATATTGTCCTGACATTTGTGCAGTTACTTTTGTTATCTACGATATTCAAATCCAACTTTCAAAGTTTATGGTACTTGTGCACTTGGTATTGTGGGGTAATTCAAACAGTTTACAGTAAAATGAGTAAATTAAGGATGTTGCAAATCACACAAATATTCTAGTTAGTACAGTAAAATGAGTAAATTAAGGATATTGCTAATCACACAAACATTCTAGTTAGTATGAGAAATGTTCCTTGGCCTAGTAGGCACATTTTGATAGCATCTATAGGCAACAGGCTCAATAACGGTAAAATTAAAATGCCATCTGCAATGTTGCACATATTAACAGGAAATTGAAATTTCAAAGGATGTCACCTTAAGATGAAGGTCGCGCAGATGTTTGTAAAACATGCAAAAAAAAAATCATATGTCACAAAAAAAAAACGAATCTTTTCAACCAATGATTTCAAAATCATAACATACATGTCACGTGTTCTTTATTTACGAACTACGTTTATCCAAGGGAGGTAACTCAAAATCGTAACGGAAAAAATACGTACGAAAACGTAGCTCTAAATAACCGTTCAGATACTTCAATGAGGTTATCATATACATCATTATTGAATCTGTATGTAGTGATTCATGATTTGCAATATTTATCCCGACAAACGACATTCACATAAATGTCTTGAAATTTACGATCTTCAAAAATTGACCAAAACATGGCGCATAATCACAAGTGATTCCAAACGTGCTCATAAAGAAGAGAACTACATGAAAAAATCATAAAAACAATACAAATCACTTAGAATTCGTGTATTACAGACCGTCATATGTCTATTTGGTCCTAAATTTCCCCACAAAAAATCTAAATTCAGTCGATCTCTACACTGTGTCACGAACGAGTTGATTACATCCATAAGGCGTGAAACCAATTCTGATTGGTCAGCTAGAGAAGTTCTAATAATAGCACGAATTAAAATTCAATTAATATTGTTGTCGTCTGCTTGTCCTTCAGTCACATTATTCGTATTCGTGAGTCGTCAACGAGCAGTTTGGGGGGGGGGGGGTATTTTTGGTACTCATGGCACAAATCATAAGGTTCCGACCCTTGTATGATTTCCACAGTTTCTGAGGTCGTAAGGAGCTCGTGATCAAGCCACAAAAGCACCATTCCGATGATGCGTAGGCTATTTCGTGGGATCGTAAGAGTCGCGAGAGTCGCGTTTGAGACTTGGGCGACATTATGAATGATTAGAAAATTATGAGCCTAGAAAGAGTTTCCTACAGGTATTTTACGAGCTCCTTGTTTTTTTTTGTTTTTTTTAATTATTTATTTATTCCCCCCCCCCCCCCCCCCCCCCCCCCTTTGCGACCACGAAGCTACACTAGGTATTCACATCTCTGCTTGCGACGCATAGGCGATTTCCTCCATCTTTAGCATTAGTACGATCCCTATATCTAATGTGACCACACACAAAAAAAATATTTTAGAAATCGTATGAATTTTGCAAATGTCTACTGGCATTCATAATCGTACGATTTCATTATTTCTACGGACAACGCAAAGGTAATGTGACTGAGGGGACGTTTATTTCAAAGTAGTCTACTGTAGATCTAATGAATGAAGGAAAAATGAAATAGATATAGAGAATGGTTAGAGCATGCGTACTAAAGTGCGTTTTAAAAGATCGTTGTGTAACTTTATGTTGTGTGGATCTTAATACGGATCAGATGCACGATCTTGCTAAATGAGAAACACTGCGATTTCTATCATTTTCATTTTGTATAAAAAATTAAATGCTGTTATGCTCTGGCATGCTTTTTTTTTTAAAAAGTTTATTTAAGTGTTTTCTGAAAAGCTTCTTATAAAAATGACTTATGTACACTATCATAATTAATCAGGTAATCGTATAACTTTATGAAGCTGTCTTTCGAAAGTATTTACCTCTATCTTAAATAAATTAATTGTAGAATTTTCGAGAAAAATAATGTTATATCCGATGCACAGTTTAGGTTTAGAAAAGAGAATTCAAGTAGTGATGCAGTTTTTATATCATAAAGTATTATACAACATTATATATTTACAATAACAAACGACTGTTTTGTGTATTTGTTGATTTATGAAAATGTTTCGATACAATATACAGAACTGCATTTTAAAGTTATATAAAGCAGGGATACAGGGTAAAATGTTAAGAATTGTGAGGAATATGTACGAAAAGGTAAAATCTTGTGTAAAAAGCTGTAATAATTTTTCAGAGTATTTTGTGATGCTATTGGCTTGAGCATAGACATATTCATATGCTGCATATGTCTGTGGCTGGAGGCAAGGAGAGAATTTTCACATTATTCGTAGAAGAATTTACAAAGAAATACTGAGGCCGTTTTAGAAATAGGTGATATTTTACTTATATTACTTTCGCATACGATATGGTCATTATTGGAAAAACACAGCAAGAATGCATCGCAAAATAACTTAGACCAACTACATGAATATTGTAATTCCTTGGGTTTAAAAGTGAACACAAGTAAAACAAAAATGTAGTATTTAGGAAAAGAGGGGGCACTACTGAGCAAGAAAAATGGACATAATTGGAGTAGTAAATCATTTTAATTATTTAATTGGGGATGGTAATAAATTATAATGGAAATAATATATTAAATGAATAGCATATTTCAGGTAAAGCTTTAAAAGCGATGAATGTACTACTTACAAATTGTATGAAATTCAAAGTACGAGGCCCTCGTAAAACCAAAATAGATTTGTCAACTGTTCGATGCTTTTGTAGGCTCTATTTTAAACTACCCGGTAGAAATTAGTGGTTTTGGAAAGTGTAAAGAATTAGAAAGCTTACATCACAAATTTTGTAAAAGAGTACTTGAAGATGGACGAACCACGTGTTCTGCAGGAACATATAGAGAGTTAGGTCGTTATCTACTTTATATAAATAGACATGTACGTATTATCAAATTCTGGTATGATTAAAATATTTTAAACAATTTGGAACCATTTAAGGTTAACAATTACTTTGTCAACCTATTAAACAAATTGTTTCATACAAAATGGTGGAAAATCTAGGATGCTATATTTATTAACCATTTGAAGCCCTATTTTGAATACTCAGAACATCTTGATATTGCACAAAGTAGCATTAGATTTTGTCTTATTAGACTGAGAATTCCACGCATTCTTTACATATACATACTGGTAGATGTGCTACAAACAGAATCCCACAAAATCAGCTATTTTGTAAATGTAATTGAAGACGAGTATCATTTTGTTTTTATTTGTCCGGTTTTCCTTTCTTTAAGAACTTATTTTCAAAATATTACTATGCCAGGCCAAGTATGTACACATTTATTGAATTGCTAGAATCACATAATAGAAACATTTTGGTAAAGAATTATTGTATTATCAAAAGACAATTAAGATTTGAAATGAGACACTAAATCACTGATTACATCCACCTTATACATTATTTTTACCTGTAAATTAATTGTTCATCCTTATTATATTTCCATGTCGACAATGAGGATAAATGACACTTTAAATTTCTTATGTCACTGATCACATGACCTAGTATCGAGGAATGGCTATTTCTTTCAGACTGGCACCAACTTCTCAAGGCAAGATATGCGAGAACGGGCTAAGCTTCCACAGGCTTGCAAAAGTGCCGTCTCATTGGTAAAGCATGTATGAATGAGCTAGGTTTCTGCATACTAGCACCGCCATCTCAATTGCAAAGAATACGTAAATGGGCTAGGTTTCTACTGGCTGGCACCGTCGTCTTAATCAGGCAACATGACACAGACATCATAATTACATTACTTAGAGAAGGTATGCGTGGATGGGCTCGACTTTCGCATTCTGGAATCGCCATTTCAATGGCAAGGCATTCGTGAACGGGCTTGGGCTTGAATTCTCCTGGCTGGCACCGCCATTTCAATGGCAAGGCATGAGAGGCCTAGATTTCTACATGCTGGCACCATCCTCTCAATAAGAAGGAAGGCGTGAACAGGCTAGGGTTCTAGAGTCTGACATCACTGACGACAAGGCATTTGTGAACGGGCAAGGCATCTACAGGATGCCACCGCCATCTCAATAGCAACATAAACTTCATTCCGACACTAACATAATTAACTAATATCAATTCTTTATTTCGAGATGGCCTACGTGAAAAGGCTAGATTTCCAAGCCCGACACTACCGTCTCCATGGCAATGCACGCGTTAACAGGCTAGGGATCTAGGCTGACACCACTGTCTCAATGGCATGCGTGAAGTCTCTACGATTTGGAGCGGAGCTGGTGAAGATTGCTGCAAAGGGGGGCGGGGGACTCTACACGGAGCAGGATCTGGTTCCTGCAGAAGATTGGTAACTTGGAAGGTTTCCGTCCTAGCCAGAGTTAGAGTTGAAAGATACGAAACCGATCTGCTGCGCTTAAATTTTATATTATTTCTTTCATGATTAGATTATAAACTGTGAATTATTGAAAGTAAACACATCATTATTTTTAAAATAATGCTTAAACAAGTAAAAACCATCACTTATAGGTTACGAACCTGAGAATTTGATTTTTATTAAAGATATTACTTGTTTTAAAACCATTCAATATTTGCATCATAACATTTATTTTAATTATTTATAAAATTATAAAAAATATTTTCTAAGTCCATAAGTGGATTCTGACCCTCCACCCCCAATGCGGAACACTGTCACCCACGTGTTCCTGAACTACGTGAGTTTGGCTGATGGAACAAATGGCGAGTGGGCGTTCTGGAGACTCCTTTGGGCTTGGAACCGTCTCTGGTTGGGTGCGGCGATGGTGACTAGCTGGGGTCTACGTCTTGGAATGTGAACATGACGTTCGCTTATTTACGCCTAGGTGAAACACGTGCGTCTCTAGAATACATTGACGTTGTCATAGCGCACCGTCTGACACTTTAATGGATTTGCTGCCATCGATGTCGACATGCCGTAGGTGAAGCACGTGCATCTCGCGAGTGTGATGAACTTGGGGCTTGAAGAGGGAGAAAAAAAACAACTAAATAGGGTGTGAGTTGGGAGGGATGACAAGTATCAGGAAAAATCAAGGTAGTCCCTCCATCAATAAATTTTGATCTCTGTCCATCAAGTGATCGTGGGAATTTTTATAGTAAATGCAAGCCTTTATATGGTCTGGTTCCCGAACTTTACTAAAGTAAAGGTCTGGCAGTGACTGAAAATGGCGGCGCCCTATGTGAGTTGGTTTTATTGAGTAAACTACACAAATGAATTGATCAGAAGTAACGTAGTGTCAGGGGAAGGAACTCCAGACTAGCCTAAGACCTCACATATATAACTCCAAATCAATGGATGCTTGCACCTGCACTGAATTCTTTTTAAGCATTTGAAGGACCGTGATTATGATTTAATGATGGATGGATAACTTAAGATATTGCGAATGTGGCAGAAACTGGACGAAAATGTGAGTAAACAGAGATGTTGCAAGGGGGGGGGGGGGGGGGGCAAAAACATTGTTGTTAACCCAAAGCAGCGCAGTGGTAGTGACCATGTCTACAAACTGCCACCAAAGACTGTAGAAAATGGTCATTTTTCGTAAACACCACCAGAGACTGGAACAAACTGCCGCTGGATATAGCCTCAGTTGAGTCACTTGAGATATTAAAAACTTGAGTGACTGTCATCAAATCTCAGTATATTTCTCTGCATGTGTCCGAAACTCAACGGAAACAGTGTTATGGAACATTAACGATAAATGTAAAGCAATCTAATGTCAGTAGTTATCCATTAAATTGATAGTGATAAATATAGATTATTCAATATAATGTCAATAGTTATCCATTAACTTGATTTATTAACATATATCATGTATATAATTTGGGCCTTTGTATAAATTTGTAAATGAAATGATGGTGAAACATTATTTCATTATATAAAGGGTGATTTTTTTTAATTTTTAATGAGATGCATAGTTTGCAATGATTTATCCCTTTTTTCTAGAGAGATCTGAATTTTTCACCAATCGTTTGTTATATTTGTTCACAACAATGTCTATAAATGAAAAGCCAGTTTGAGACAATATCTATATCTTGATTCTGCAAATACATTTGACCATTATGTGTTATTCAAGCAGATGCTTTATTCGAAGTAAAACGTCGGTCCCAACGAATTCGGATAAGCAAGATCCGACTGTAAACGTTATTTTGGTAAAGTTTGGTGAGAAAGTCGCTCGCAAAGTACGCCAGGTCCGGATCCAGCTGGGGACCAAGGGGCCTTCTAAATGTCATCAGCTTTAATATTTTTACATAACTTTTTAAGTATTATTTTTTTATGAAACTAACTCCTCTAAATATTTTTCATGAAAGGAATAAATACAAACAGTAGGCCGATACATCACCATGTTCACTTTTTAATATTTACGAATATAATAAACTACATGTATGTGTATTCATGGTCTTATTGTAGACACCCTGGTGTATTTTAAATTTATAAAAAAATGAATAAGAAATGAAAGAATTTGAAAATTTCAATCTGCCATATTTTTGGACAAACCATATTTTGGGACAATGTATATGTAGATTATGCATGATCACTTATTCAGATCAAATCCAGGTAACCAGTCATTGGGTAATGTTACTGATAAGTTGATGAATACGAAATACTAATGCACAGAAAACACAATTTATGTGCGAAATAAAACGGATATTAAAGATTTTATTTTAAATATCAACAGCTTTTATTACTGAATATTTTTTATGTTTTGTCACTGATTTAACATGTAGATAAAAAATGTACAAAAAAATCGACACACAGAAAGGGCCCAAACCTTCTGCAACCGTCCGACCCTAAAACGTGCGCCTGATTTTTTTTTATCTGGGAAGTCTGTGTGTGAAGGCTGCTTCCAGATCGACAATTAGACAGTCAAGATTACCAAGTTCAAACCTAATACAGCATATACCCGGTATTCCCTTCAACATATTTGACAAAATATGTTTAAAATGATTTTTTCCTCAGATTTAAACAAAACTGTTTTTTACAATGATGAGTCTAAAACGGATGATTATTCAAAGCATTCACTAATTGATAGTGTACACACACACACACAAAACACTTATCTTTTTTATGCCAGTTTGCGGTTAAAAATGCACGAAAAACCTATATTTTTACCCTATCCCCCAATACCGGAGTAAATACCCTTTCAGTAATATCAGTGTCCCAGTCTGCCCCCCCCCCCCCCCCCCCCCACCACCCCTACGGTCATTTTTTTAAAAATACAACTGTAATCAAATACTATTGCAATGTAGTTATTCAATAACATGGCTTTGCGAAGGTAAAATATAAAATTATATCGCTCAAGGCTCAGTCCCGCTTGACTTTTTTTTTTTGCCTCGGGGATGTACTCCCGGTGTAAATTGGTGAGCCTCGGGAGGCGTCGGGAACAGGTTCCCCTGTGTCCCGCGTAAGCTTCGAAAGCGTCGCGAGCCACGTGGAGTCATCGGGAGGCCTCCGGGGAACTTCATTGCTTACATTGAAAATTTTCCCTATATGTTCTCGAAGTTTTTTTTCGGGGAAAACAGGCCGGGGAAATATAAGTATAGTTTCCCGGAAGCTCCTGTGAAGAATTTACGGAGCTTCCGCGAAATATTTTTTTCCTCCGAGGAATTCCCTAGGCTTCGGTGATATCTCGAGGGTTCGGCGACCTTTCTGTGATACATTCCAGATCTTGTGATAGAATGTCAGAATATTCGCAAAAAAAATCGGCAAGCGCACTCCAAAATTTGTTGCTTTTTTGGTCACCCTTAGACTGAGACGGTCAAAAAAGCTATGGGACATTGCTGGGGTCATCCTCATAAACCCCACCCCTCTCCGAAAGTCTAAATTGATTATGTCTCTGAATTCCATCACCAAATTCTCATAATCTCCACAATATTCCCCGAGGCACCTAGGATGGTTCGATATAACGATGCATCCCCTAATCTACGGGGATATTTCCCCGATGATGTTTCCAGATCGGTGAAACTCCGGGGCACCTTACCCGATCGTCGGATAAATTTCCCGGGTATCGGGAGCCATCCCCGATAACATAAGGCCATTGTACCATAGCCGAAACATCAGTGAACGTTTCAACGGACCAATCCCGAAGCTTCTCATGGGACTGCTGCTCCCGTCTTTTTGTTTTGGCTTAAACATCTGATGCCATCGGGAGAAATTCAACAATGCCGATGATTTTTCTCCAGTGGGACCTAGGCATAAGATCCATGGTCTTCAAGTTTAAAAAAAAGAGAACAACAACAACAAAACCCATAAAAAAACTTCATATTTATCCCCAGATACCCTTCAGTAAACATTTCCGTCACACTAAAACCATTTTTTTTCCGGGGAAGCATGCCCCCGGAACCCCCTAGCACTCACATCACATTCAGATGTTGCCCCCCCCCCCCTCCCCGGCGGAAAAATTCTGGATCCGGGCCTGGTACGCTTTAGATTTTCCTATTAATGACTGATCATACTGAACGTCACTAGTTAGTACTACATCTGCTGCTGATACTACTACTAAATGATATTAATAATGAATTATTCAGATTCCAATTATCTTTTTTTTAATACATAATTATGTCCTGCTTTTTGGCTTTACGCCGCATTTTAACATTTTCCGGTGTCACCTTCAAAATGGCTTCGATCGTGTATCGCATGAAATTTAAGCCTACGTTTCTGAGTGATACGCAGAAATTAGCAGAAATTGTCAGGAAGAGTAATATCAAACCAGTTAAACAAATATCATTTTCATTCGACCCGTTTGCTTCTCAGACAGAGTCAATTAGGTGAGTGTCATGAGTTTTCGCGATATTTTATGTTGCAATTTCAGTAGAGATGGTCACCGATAATGGTCATGGCAAACATAGATCTTTCGCCTAACTTCGCGAATATACTATAAGTCTTATTGGAGTGAGGCGATCACTAAAGTTGGTGATAAACCTTTGATATGCAAAATGTGTGTCCTTCTCCTTACCAGATTGTCATTTTAATATATCCCGGGGATTCCATATTCTGATGACACAAAGAAATAAGACCGTATAAATGCATGAAACAAATATGTCATCTATTAAATATAATTGACCTCTATAAAATAAACCATCTGATAAGTTTTTCATCACTTTTTACCAGTCATACTTTTCAGATCTATCCCTCGTAGCACTCAAAACACACACAAGAAAATAAACAATACTGTATAGTTGTTATTTTGGTTCTTGGTCCTATGACGTAGCATGGTTGCTCTATATATATATGGTCAGCTATTTCTAGGAATAAAATATCAACTGAGCACAGGGCTGTAAAAATCCACTTGTCCGCTCATATTTACGAGTGAATTTCATGGTCAGACGAGCATAATTTCCCTGAACACTCGTCCGACTGGACGAGTAACTTTTTGCGGCCAAGAAAGAAATGTTTCAGTAAAAAATGAATTTCATATTGTTACGATGGTTAATCAAGGTCACAAAACTCTTTACTTGATCAGGGGAGCTAATTTGGACAAAGTATCACCATAGCGACGCTAATTTTTTAGAAAGATTTGTAAGGTGCTAGCGCAGACTGATTTACAATATTCTACAAAGTTTTCTTTAAATACGTTTTTTGTTAGTTTGCGGCAAAGTCCGGGACTGCAGATATGTCAAAACAATTGTCAATGAAGAAGCTTCTCGGCGGCAGAGTCAACGAAAATCTGAAAAAGCGAGAGTAAAAACATAGGAAGCACAAAAGCGCTTACAATAAAACGAAACACACAATAAAAGCCCTGGATCATTGGTTTTCTGGCTGTCTGTGGTTGATGAAAAAAGAATAATTGTTTTGCGGTGTTTCCACAAAATATCAAAAGCTTTATAGAACTTTACGGGAAGCAAAAATTAAAATCATTTTAAGACAAGCTAACTTTATTTAAGGACGAGTAAGATTTTTCACCTTCTTGTCCTACAGGACAAGTGACCTAAAAGAAAATTTTACACCCCTGAGAGCTGACAAACAAATTCAGCTCTTTATTTGGATGAAACATTTATTTAAGGAAATTCATTTGGTAATAATGAAAGTAAGTACATTATTAAGTTATAACAGAAACTAAGGAGATGTCATATTTATCTGTTTTTGATGCATTTTTGCAACTGTATTTATATTAGCGTCATTTACGTTTTCCATGGTTGACTGCATGACATCATCAAAAATCATGAGATCTGAACAAATGTCATTGGAATTAGGACTCTTATGGAACTTCCGTTGATAAATATGATGGATTTTCCAATTCTGAACATCACTTCTGTTTAAATTGATTTAGTAATTGCCCAACAGAGACAAAACTATTAGGCTTGCTCTTTAGTGAAGTGATTCAGGTGTTGATCTACTGACCCAAGGGTCCTGGGTCTAATCCTCAACAATCCGGAAATTACTTCTGTGATAATTTGTCATCGGAGACCAGACTCCACACACACACACACAATTTATAATCATTTTTTATGTGGCGTTGTTTACAATGCAACATATATTGTAATTGATTATGAAAATGACAATACCTGATATCCAAATTCACACACCTCTGGCATGCAATGTGTTCTTGCTTAATCCAATACCAATATGGGAAATAAAATTATGGTGTTCGGCTCTCACAGCTACAAGATCCATTTGATGATGGAAATCGGTAAAACGGTTCCAAATTACAAGCCACACTTTCTCCTTTACTGGTCCAGTTTATGTTTAACGCAACATTAGGACTCTCAGTCCTTTGATTCACCCTGTTCCGGTCGTTAATAGCTTTATAGAAGGTCAGATTTTAAGAAGTGAGTAAGATCCTTGATAACTTTATTACTTTATAGCTTATCGTAAAGGGGTAGTTTATAAATGGTGTTTAGGGTAATGATTATTTAGGGTGATGTGACAGAATGTTGTTGTGGTATCATGCCACTTGTTTTAGCATGATATGAGAGTTAGGCACTGATATTATAAACCAAATACATGTCCAAAACAATAACTGTTGTCAGATGCTCATCAAAACCAAGTAAATAAAATAAATACATTCATTTACAACCTGTCTTTTTTCTACTTTCAGAACATTAGTGGGAACCATACATTCACGGAAGCTCCTGCAAAACACCACAGTAAAGACGAAAGTTGATGTCAGGAGTGATAGATCCCCACCACAAATGGATGTTCTTTTTAGTAAGTTTGCATTGTACCCTCACAGACAAGCAATAACCATGACCCCAAAGAATGCTATTTTACACTAGTATTAAAAGTAAGAAGGATTTTTATACCCCACCAACTGCTGCGGATCTGCCATAAAATCTCAGGTTTACACTACCTTTACGTTCAAGCTTTTCTATGAAGATTACTTCACATCTTCATGAAACTTGGATTGCTTGTACATCATGATATGAACATTTTTTTTTTTTTAAAGTTTTGGGCTGTGACCTATATTTCATGGGTTAATGAACATAGTGAAATTGGTTGTTCTGTCTCAGGTTTACAAAAAAAGTGTTGCCTTTTTTGCATGCTATGTTTTTACCATTTGCAGACGATGGACACAAGCTGTTATTCAAGACTGAACACTTGAAGGCCTGGGAGGTGATGGAGACCTTGAACAGATTCTGTGCTGCTCGTGATACCAGCCAGGCAGAGGCTGATGTGCAGTTGACTAAAATGTCCGGTAAATCAAAAAAGAGAAAGTGAGGGATGTGTTTTTATGATATTAGATAGAGATATCAGGAAATTGACCTGTGGTAATCATTAAACTTGGAGGCTGAACAGGATTTACACTGTTTGCTGTACATATGTGATCTCTACACTTCAGACTAAAAAGTTTCAACGTCAGACTTGAAAATGGTGTGCAGTTCGATTTAGTTTTTTAAATCATGTTGTAAAATGGTGTCAGTGCTCGGTTATTTTTACGAAGAATGGACCTTTCCAGGTTTACAGGCTGTCCAATAAACTGGGATAGTGGGTAGTCAATGGTTGACCTAATCTTTGTTGTACTGTGAGCAGTTAACAAAGTCATGAATGAAAAAAGGCAGGGTGGGCTGAAGTTTTGACCGCTAAAAACTGGAAAAGTGCTTGAATTTTTTTCTCTGGAAAAGAAAGGAATCCTGTTTCAAAGGAGTGATGTAGAGATGTGATGATTTACCAGCCAGTATAATGAACTTATGGAGAATTCAGTGAGACTGGTTTAAAATCAACTCTTTGCAAAAGACATGATGAAGAAATGTGTGTGTCATAACCAGTCTATATAAAGTAAAGGACATTCTTTAACTTAAAACCAAACTGTATACATATTGTTATATGAGAAGAAAATCATGAAATAAAAGTAAAAAAGAAACAATTGATTATTTTGTCCTTTTGCTTCCTGTTTATATTTTCATTGAATGAAAAAAAAAACCTTAGATTACTTTCTTGATTAAAAAATTTGCAATAAGCTGGTTTACATAAAACTATTTAAAGTGTGAACAAGTCCCAAGAACACAATTTTCTTGTAGAAGACTTTTGCTTGTTTTGACTAGATCAAGAAATTTGAACTTATTTTGCAAATTGAATCAGGCCTAGGTAAGAAATTGTATTTAAGGTAATCCACACATCATTAAATTATAATAATTGTCCTTCAAATGCTTAAAAACACTTCAATACAGATGCAAGTATCCATTGACTTGGAAATAAAGGCTCATTTGCTAGTCTATAAGGGCTTGCATTTATTATAAAATTCCCATTATCACTCAGCGGGAAATGATTACAATTCAATGATGGATGGATAATAGTACCTTAAAGGCCCATTATACTTCATAATGATTCAATTTTCATGAAAAAGAAAATATAAAATAACATTGACATATTGTAGACTAACACAAATGGTACATAATGTGCAGATATCTTTTGCAAAATAATAGTTAAACACATTGAAAATGTTTATCAAATTACGCAATTAGGTATTTTGGATGGATGTCAAGATACTCCCTTTGTTTAACCCTTTCCCTCATATAGACTCATTTTGACGCACTCAATAGGTACCACATAAAGCCTGATCTGCAGAAAACCGCAGTTAAACCTTACCAAATTTAATTACAAAATCCTCATTTCCAGACCACTGAGGAGCAGCGAACAGCATAAAACCTGATCAGCCTGCGAGTAACTCGCAGGCTGATCTGGTTTTATGCTGTTCGCATAGGTCTTTTCATGGTATCCTCTATGAGGGAAAGGGTTAAATAATTTGAATTTAAAAAGTCGTCGTAGAATTACAATTTTTCTGATACATCACCAATTTCTGCGCTCGTGATTTGTTAAAATAAATAGAACGTCTTAAGGGAAAATTGACGAGGATATGTGGAATATGCAAAGTAGTTATTTTTATAAACAACTTTATGATCTGTAGTAAAATATTATTTATGCATTGTAGTAATGTTGTCATCAATGAACATGTACAATTGCACCTTGTAACAAATCTGTAGCACATACTTTGCTTTTCTGTCCAAAGAATACACACTGCTTATGGAAGAATAATGGGCCTTTAATAGGTAGTTTGAATCCAAAATATTTGGCCGAAGTTAATCATGTTTTATCTGATAAGATATAAAGAGTTTTTTATGCAATAAACTTTGACATTACATCTCCGATGTGACAGTTTACTTTTGGGGAATGGGGTCACAGCCCCCATAAATTAGGTGTTACCAGTAGTTTTAAGCAGAACCTTTATAGAGATTTTTAACCAGGTTTTCAACGAAACTCCTTGTTATTAGAATGGGGTACATTGGGCATCAAAATTTCATTTATGTTGAATATCTCTGTTAGAATAGAGATAGATTTCTTACTTGGTAGGTCGATAACTTATGGGAAGAGGAAGATTGGGGATGATTTTCTGGATGATAGGGTCAAGGTCACAGTTACATGTAACCAAAATAGATTTGATTTTTTACTAGATTTGATGTTGGTGGTTTTTGCAGTGTAGTACTGTATCTTAGACACTTTTAGGAGTGAGGTAATAAATACAGATCTAGTAGATAGATACCTTATAGGAAAATGAAGATTGGGATTGATTTTCAGGTCAATAGGGTCATGGTCACTGTTACTAAAAATAGTTATGCTAGCCTGGGGCAACACTTGAAAACTTGGTTTTGCATTTTGAGTTAGAAATAAGCTGAATTAGGGCACAGGGACTCCTGTTTCACTAACATTCATATAAAAAAAATCTTCATGTATCTAAATCCACAGATGTAGAATAAACGGTATACCTGGTCAGTCAGATGCATATAAAAAGTATTTGGTCACCCGTTTGTTAACAAGGTAAGCATACTTAATTTCATTTATCTAAGGTTTCTGGTGTTGGGAGATAAATGGGTGAAAAGTCGACAAACACCGCTACGTCTCGGACCACATAACCTCTACCAAGATCACCAAGGTACCCTAATGAAATATTAGGAAACCTTGGTTATCTCCTTGAAAGGTCATGAGGTCGAAATTAGCGGAACCATTACAGTGGCTATACCTTAGTGACAACTTCCCTTTTAGATAACATACAGAGAGATAGAAAACAATGAATTTCTGATGATTTCGTAAGGAGAGAGACAGAACAGTTAAAAATGAAAGAAGATCTGAAAAGGAACAATAAATTTCCAAAGATTTCAAAAGATAGAGAACGGTCAATAACAAAAATCTGAAAAGGATTAAGGTAAAAAAAAGAACATGAAGTAACAACAATATATTATGAAACAATTTATTCACAAAAAATTATAAAATCCAACGTAAGGAATGCTAAAATATTAGCCTCAATTTCTAAGTTGAGAAAATTAAAAATAAGGTCATCTTTCCATTTTTTCTGATGTCTACTGGAGGTAAAAATGTGTTAATCATCCACAATGATATGCAAGATCAAATTCCTCAAAAGACACAAGACAGCTAAGATGCTGTAATAATAATGTTATGACAGTAACATTTTGAGACCATTGAATCAGCATTTTTTAAGGAAAATATGAGCATCAGTCATTTCATTTTGATTATACATGTGTAATGTCAATGGGCAATAAGTGGGACAAAAATGAGAAATTAAAATCAAACACAATTCTGAAATGAATGTTTGGTTGTGCTACTGGTTACCAGCCCTGCATTCAATTATTGTTAACAGTTGCTCAATTAAGCAAATGGTTGCAGGTCAGTTCCCCGTTTCATTCTATATGGCAATGTAACAGAAGCAGAAATGCCCATGTTAGCGACTGTTAATGATGTTGAACATATGGCAATATTTAAAATTGTAAAGGAGGTAATTATGTGTTTGCAAGTTGCTGTAGGGGAAGTATGTATTTTGACCCAAATACAGCAAGTATATGAAGCTTTAAACATCATATAATGTTTGTTATAAGTCAGTTTTTACTTCAAATAGTAAGCACTATGAAAGCAATTTAAGCTTGTGTAAAAGTTTTCTACATGGTTTTTATTTTCCTGATTTAAAAGAACAAAAAAAAATAAACATGTCTCTAAAATTTAGTTGGTGAATACCTAATTCTGAATAGCAAAATAAAACACAGAAAAATGTCGCCATCTTCACTTTATTACATTTTTTCTTCCCTCCTGAGAATAATCTGAACAAAAACCAGTCAAACATTCTTTCCAAACATCACATGTTAAGAGAGATTTAAAGTTAGGTCACCAGTTTGAACGTATTACTAAAATTAATTATTAATAAACAAGTGTATTTCACTTAGTGTGTGTTTTAAATCTTTTCTTAAATTTTCCACTCATTGACATATTTTCCCCTCCTGAAAGTACCCGCCACCTTTCCCCAAAACACAAAAAAAAAGCCTGGTGACAAAATACATCTTTCTGAGGTAAAGGATTTAAGATGGTCATTAGGCAAATGGTATAAATTACAATATAGTTAAACTCCAAGCAGTAATCTCCCCTGCAAAAGAATAACAGCCGTCATAAATGTCACGTGATGATGGTAAGCTAACAAAATGGCAGAGGTTTGTTTATGTTTCCGTCTGCTGTCATTTTAAGTATGATATTTTTTACAATTATTTTTTTAACACAAAGGTGTTAATTGATGTTTATTTAAGAAAATATACTTAGGGACATGCCACTTGCAGTAAAATATTTTTTTTCCTTTGAAAAAAAGAAAATATAGCTAACAACTGTTAAGTTTTAATTGTGGTGGCAGTGGTTATATACAACTGTAAGGGGAGGTAACTACTGTGTTGCAATAGAGTATGTGCAAATAGAGGAGTCTCCTGGGGACCCTGATCAGTCAGCTTCCTCAAGGAGCTGTCTGATCTTAGTCTGCTCTATTTGCCAAAGCATCAAAACAAATCTATATGAGGTAACGGGTTAAAACCTGAAGTTTTCACCATTACTTTGATCCTTCGTACAGATACTGATATCCCCTACCCACAAACTGACTCATTATAGGTTAAGCCAAAATAAATTGATTTTAAAGGAACGTGATATATGGTTTAACTGGCTTTCTTCAGAAATTTTATTTGAACTGAGCATTGTCTAATAAGTGCAGTATTTTTTTTTCTCCAATATGCAAGTTTATTTCTGTGTAAAAAACAGAGTAGATTTTTACTACAAGCTGCATGCAAACATGGTTACTATGGCTGTGTATTGCCAAGGTGCTTCTGATACAATACATATTGTAATACCTGACTAGCAATATACAGTACAATACAAGTATAAATTGCTGGTAGTATGGACAAGAATTGTTCCTAAGAATACATGTGTAACCTGCTGAAAGAAGCATCACAAAAAAGTTGACAGACAGACAACAGAGAAGTAAACCCAATGTGTCACCTCTGCTTAGAGCAGGTGACACAAAAATTTTAACATACCAGATTCTTGAGAGAAAGCAACATTTCAATGAAACCTTACATGATGTATAATAAGCCAATTATCACTGAATTTTTTTGTTTTTTTTTCTAATTTAAGCCAAAGTTATACAATATTATATGATTTTTATTGATTTGACTTAAATATCCATTACAAAAATTACATGATTGAACTTTTGACCACACAAAGATGATATTTCATGGGGTAAGATAGGATTCATCATTCACGATTTTTTTGCAATTTCTATCCCTATCAAGGAATAAACATCTCAATAGCACAGGTGTAAAACACCAAAATCTGCATTCGCCATGGCAAGTTAATATAAGAGCAGGGAGAGTGAAAAATAAGGAAATTTTTATGTATTTTTCTTGAACTTACTATTTCAAATTTAGGAAGTTCAAGGATGGGAAAGAGACAATTTTTGGAATTTACAACCCCACAATCAATCTAGAATGAGAACAGGTCACAAGATACCATACAGCATGTATATCAAAGGGCACATTACTCTACAACACCCAATAGAGCCCCCCCCCCCTCCCCTAAAAAAAATTGATGTCTACAATTTGTGATGTTAAATTACTATTTCATTAAATTCCAATGACCCCTCAAATATGCTCCATCCATAAAGTCTAATCAGCAGACAACAAAATAATTCACATGCTGACTCCACTGTAATTATATCACCTTCAAATCCTGCTTGCATGAGCATAGAGAGACATTTTCCATCCAATCTGTCAGTAAACCTAGCCTCTTCATTTTTCAGAAACAAAGAGCAAGCAACCACAATAATCTATCTTTCGGGCTGATCTGGTTTTATACCAACATCTACATAAGTTTGAAGCTGCCGATCACTGATTTAAGAATGAATAAAAAGGCAGATGATCATGGTGGAACCAAACAGCTACAAATGTCCTATCCAAACTACTGTTCCTAATATTGGCACTGTCTATTGTCTATTTTTTCCATTTTTCCTGATGTATATAATGCGTCATGGGCTTGCCGCCTTTTCCACATGTCCCCACACCCACCTTCCCCTCGACTGCGTCCGGAGTGGCAAATATACTCTTCTTCACTTTGCCTTTACTGGTCTTTGAAAACGTCTGAAGTGAAAATAAAAACATCTAGAGTGATTATTTTTAGCACTTTTGGAATAGACCTGGGTCAATTCCACCAACAATTCTCAGCGCTAAGTAAAATTAAAATACTTAAGGGTGAATTTTATTCATCTAGTTTCTCTCATAAAAATACCAAAACGTTTCATTTCTAATCAATTGTTGTTAGTTATTAAGGTAATGATTCATTTCAACTTAGTCGTGTACTTGAATATTTCATAAAATAGTAATGGTGGAATGTGTATCTACCTAGTTTAAAAATTTAAGTATTACATAGCGCTAAGTATTGTTGGTGAAATTCAATACTCTCAACATTACTTAGCACTAAGTAATAGTTAAACGTCATCATTTTTGTTCCTCCAAGAGATCTCCCAGGAAGGGATGACCTATCAAATAATTACTGGTGGGGAAAAAGAAGGAAACTATTTAAGAATTTCTCCTAGAGTGGTTAAATTTCAGTTTCAAATCTTATCTTTTGTTAGTTTTTTAATTTCCGATTCAAGGATGGGGATCAAATAATATATTTTATTTTATTAATCTGACAGATCGGGGATGATCAACATGGTCTTTGTAAGATTCACAGAGCTGTGTAAAAGAACCTTATCATTTTAATAATACTATAATCATTTGCAAACATGAATTTTGTTTGTTTGTTTGGTTAAACGTCCCACCGACAGTATATCAGTCATTTGGAACTACTTCTACTTGAGTCAGATATAATGCTGCCACACTGCAGTATACACCGTAGACATGTGGTACGATACCACACCCAGTCATATTATCCATACACTTGGCTAACCAGTCCTTGAACTTATATGCTGAGCACCAAGCAAGGGAATTATACCAATATCAATGTCTTTGGTATGTCACAGCTGGGGGTAAACATGAGTTTTAATTCTTTGTTGTGCAATATGTCAATCATGTTGAGTCAATTTTTTTTTTTTTACAGAACCAATTTTAATTTTAGGACCTTTTTATGGAATCTATAATGGACATGAAAATATAAAATTGTGAAAATTACTCTTTTCAGATTTGGAACTGTTTAGGTAAGATCTAAGAAATTTGGAAAATAATTTCAACACAAACAAAAAATCTAGAAAATAATAGATAAAATTTATAAACAATTGCTATATTTATATGCTGTATGCCTAGAAAACAAATTCTCACTTTTTGGCCAAATTGAGCCATTTTTTTTTTTCCGATGTTTCATTTCGAAAATTTTATGTTCAAATTGAGAAAACATATATTTTCTTGCATTGGAAATATAGCTGAATACCTCAATAATTTAAAATCACCTAAAGAAATCTCTGTAATACAGTTTTTTAACTGTTACCTTAGAATTGAAATCGAGCCATTTGTTCTTCTCTTGCTCTCGCTCCTCTTCAAGCTGTTTTAATCTCTGAGCTTTCTTTTGTGATTTTTTACGCTTGTATTCTCTCTCTGCTGTCAGTTTTTCCTTCCTGAAATAGTTACCCAACATTTTTTTTTATTCATGACTGTTTAGAGGCTTTATTTTTCTGGAAGAAATGAGAAATGTGATAGAACGCAAAAATATACATACCATTTAGAAAATAAAGATTCATTCTGAGTGCTATATTACTGAATAATGCATGGCGTTAAGTCCAGGCGGGCAGTAATCTAATCACCAAGACCATAGGCCTGAGTGATTTATTTCAAAGTATCTGACAGCAACATCGTACATTATTCTGTGATATTGCTTGAAAATCGATACTCCATTCCCATTCTTACACGTTTATTAGACTGAGCAGTTTTAAAGTAATACAAATCATGTCATGTAATTATGTCATCTTTGAACTGTGCATATATCAGAATAAAACACGTCAACTATGTTTATATATTAACATATTTTGTTGTTCGTGTAAGTGAAACCCTATTTAATTGAGTTTGTCATAACTTTCAACTCATCAGCTAGAAAGCCATTACATGTACTCACTTTGACATGGGCTTCTTTGCATCAGGTCCTCCGTCACCTGTTGCACCTCGTTTTGTACCTGTCTGTGTTTCTATGGATTTCAGCAAGCTTACCTATAATTAATGAAGTATGATGCTACTGTAGAGTTACTTAGATGACCTTATAAAACCACAGAAGCTTCAAGTCACTTTCAAGTTAGTAAGATGGTGTACAGTTTGTTACAAACACATTTTATCTTTGTCTTAAGTATGCTTTCCTACAAAATAACTGGTTTGTTTGTAAATTAGGTTTAATGTCCCACAGACAGTATTTCAGTCATTTGGAGACAATGTCATGCTTCAGGGAGCATTATGACTGGGTGACAGTTAAATTAACAAATAAATAAATGTACAAGTAAAGGCAGTAATATGAGACTGGACATACCTCTGTCACATCTGTGTTACCGTAGTCGTCATACGTCACGGTGCACGACCCATCCTCCAGTATCTCATCTATAGTAGCTTCGTAGTATCTGCAATACCAGATACATGTCATTTAAATGTGCCTAAGGGGGCAACAGCTTGTTGCATCTCGTTTGATAAAATGCAAATGATTCAGTTAATCCTCATGAATATTCATTTACAACTTTATGACTTCATGAATATTGATTTATTCAACTTAAACTGTGCATGAAACAATGAGGCTTGGATATCTTATGTTACAATGTTGTTGATGAGGAGACGGAGGAAAACCTGATCAGAGAGCAGTCTGCTGTGTTTGCCAAGGCATTAAAACACTTCTATTTGAGTTAAAGGGACTGTTAGGCTGGTGTAAAATAGTGTTGGTTTAACATAAACAAAGAAATGTGTCTCTACAACACTGATGTCCTGCAGGCATACGTTGGTCACAGACATATATTTGCTTGTATTTTCATTAATCAATATCATGTGCACCAAGTTTCATTAAGTTATCTTCATAGAAAAAAAAAGCTAAACACAAAGGTTAACCTGAGGTGTGACGGATGGATGAAGAAACGGACGCACTGATCCAAAATCTATACACCCTGCAACGAAGTTGGCGGGTCATAAAAATATGCCAAGATATCACTCTTTTTGTGGCCTTATTTGTTTGAATTTGAACTTGGTGTAATCAACTGACACAATTTCTCAAGAAACACCTTTCTAACCTTGTCACACTGCTACCAATTCATAATTGTAACTGTGATTTATGCTGTGTACCTGTGAATTGGTACACCGCTTACCACTTGGTAAATTTTTTCTAGCTCCTATGACATATCCAGGCTGGACACAGGAGCTGTTAACACTTAAGTTTTTCACCATCGTCAAAACCCAAATTTGCTCAAAACACTTTGCTTTTTAATCGTCTGTGGGTTCTTCGATTAGCAAAACTTCATACTCATGAATCAGACATTTCATTGGATCCGTGGTGGAGAATAATAAAACAAGAGGCCCATGATGGCCCTAAATCGCTCACCTGAGATAAAAAGGTTGACCCAAGGAACATCTGTACCAATTTATTTTAAAATCTGGCCACTAGTTTTGAAGAAGATGATTTTTAAAGTTTTCATTTTTTTTTCTTTTTGTTGCCATGGCAACCAGAGTTCTACATGGATCAAGTTTATTTTAGCAACTTTTGTGAAGGTTGACCCAAGGATCATCCCTGCCAAGTTTAATCAAATTCTGTCCAGTGGTTTCAGAGGAAATGTTGATTAAAGGTTTCTCTATATACATATAAGGCAAATAAGCCCCGCCCCTGGCGGCCATGTTTTTTTAAGGATCGGAATAATTTTAGCAACTTTGGTAGAGGTTAACCCAAGGAACATCTGTACCAATTTATTTTAAAATATGGCCAGTAGTTTTGAAGAAGATGATTTTTAAAGTTTTCATTTTTTTTTCATTTTGTTGCCATGGCAACCAGAGTTCTACATGGATCAAGTTTATTTTAGCAATTTTTGTGAAGGTTGACCCAAGGATCATCCCTGCCAAGTTTAATCAAATTCTGTCCAGTGGTTTCATAGGAGATGTTGTTTAAAGGTTTCTCTATATACATATAAGGCGAATAAGCCCCGCCCCTGGCGGCCATGTTTTTTTACGGATTGGAATAATTTTAGCAACTTTGTTAGAGGTTGACCCAAGGAACATTTGTACCAATTTATTTTAAAATCTGGCCAGTAGTTTTGAAGAAGATGATTTTTAAAGTTTTCATTTTTTTTTCTTTTTGTTGCCATGGCAACCAGAGTTCTACATGGATCAAGTTTATTTTAGCAACTTTTGTGAAGGTTGACCCAAGGATCATCCCTGCCAAGTTTAATCAAATTCTGTCCAGTGGTTTCAGAGGAGATGTTGTTTAAAGGTTTCTCTATATACATATAAGGCGAATAAGCCCCGCCCCTGGCGGCCATGTTTTTTTACGGATTGGAATAATTTTAGCAACTTTGTTAGAGGTTGACCCAAGGAACATTTGTACCAATTTATTTTAAAATCTGGCCAGTAGTTTTGAAGAAGATGATTTTTAAAGTTTTCATTTTTTTTTCTTTTTGTTGCCATGGCAACCAGAGTTCTACATGGATCAAGTTTATTTTAGCAACTTTTGTGAAGGTTGACCCAAGGATCATCCCTGCCAAGTTTAATCAAATTCTGTCCAGTGGTTTCAGAGGAGATGTTGTTTAAAGGTTTCTCTATATACATATAAGGCAAATAAGCCCCGCCCCTGGCGGCCATGTTTTTTTACGGATCGGAATAATTTTAGCAACTTTGGTAGAGGTTGACCCAAGGAACATCTGTACCAATTTATTTTAAAATCTGGCCCGTAGTTTTGAAGAAGATGATTTTTAAAGTTTTCATATTTTTTTTCTTTTTGTTGCCATGGCAACCAGAGTTCTACATGGATCAAGTTTATTTTAGCAACTTTTGTGAAGGTTGACCCAAGGATCATCCCTGCCAAGTTTAATCAAATTCTGTCCAGTGGTTTCAGAGGAGATGTCGTTTAAAGAAAATTGTTGACGACGGACGACGCACGACGACGGACGACGGGCGATCCTAATAGCTCACTTGAGCACAAAGTGCTCAGGTGAGCTAAAAATGAAACAGCGTTACATATAGTTTTTTCGGATTTGAAAATCAGCTTTTGCTTTTGTAGTTTCAATAAAATGCATTCAAAACACTACGCTTGGTTTCAATGGTTAGCAAGTAGCTTATTAATCTTCATGAAAAACAAAGTTTTGCTGGTTGAAAATCCCACGGTATATACAGTACTGGTAGTGACAAAGGAATATATTTCATGGGTTCTGACAATGGCTTTTCACCAAAGCAACCCAGGTATGAACCCAGGTCAACCTGACATTGTATTTGAAAGTGTATTTCATTGCCCGTTTCAGACACAAGGATTTTTTTATGGGATATTGCTTTCTGTTCAAATTGCTGTGAAATGAATAAAGTTTACACTGCTTTCAATTAAAATCAGCAGTTGACACTAATAGTGTCACTGTGGCACAGGATTCCAAAAACACCATTAATTGGGAAGGGACTCCAGAAATGACATGTTATATGTTCAGATGCGATGCTTCTTTTTCCGAATAAAGGTAAATTGACCAGCACATTTGTTGGAAACCATGTTATTATTTTCATTAAACATTCTATTAATCTTAATCATGTGATAAGTTGCATTTTTTGACGAATGCTTATGCAAATAAAGCCTTCAAATATATGAATGACATGACAGGGACTCCTTAATTTTCAGAAGGGACTCCTGAACTTCATCCAGTAAGTGTCAAATGTTGAAAATGTTGTGAAACAGTAACTCACGCTTTATCCTCAGAGTAAAGTGCCAGACATTTGTCGCCTGGTTTCCAAGATTTCACTGGCATTGTGACAGATGTGGATGTAGCTCCGCCCTCCCCACCATCAGAAGCTTCCTCATTGGCTGGCTGCTTTTCACCAATCAAATCCAAGGTCAACTGGATGACCTCCTGTTCAGATACACACAAAACATAAAACATGTTAAGCTATGAGCTGTAAAATAGAAACACACATTCAAGATTTTTTTTTAAATTTTTATCACAAATAAACACTTAACTTTTCACAAATAAGAAACATGTCACAAATAGTGACTTGCATTTCAAGTGTTAATGTACTTGTATGTAAAATCTAGTTTAATGTGTGTGTTTTTTTTTCTGATCATTTTCTTCTTTTCTAATGTTGGTTCAAATCATTTAACTGATGTTCATAGAAATACTGTAAGTATTTGTGGATAAACAAGAAACAGGATGTCTTAGGAGAATCTCTGGTCAATATTCAGGGGTTTGATTGTCCAGAATGGTGACCTATTCAACTATACCATAATCCTGAAATTGTTTATCTGGTTTTCATAAAAAAATGAAACAAAAGGGCCATGCTGGCCCCTTTTCACTCACCTGAGTTTCAAAACTTATCTTTGTGCAGATACATTGATATTTATGTTGATAAATTTAAGACTAAGTTTGATCATGATTGCTTCATAAATGAGGCTAGAGAGAAAACAAAGTGAAATATCGCATTTTACAATAGTTCAAGTGCTATAACTACTGGCCTTCTTGGACGATATTGGCTAAACAGTAACTAAACTTGGCTAAGAGATTACTCCCATTAACATTGTCACCAAGTTAACTGATAATTGCCTCCTAAGAAATCAAGTTGCTAGAGTAAAACAAAAAAAAATTTGGACAACGTACATTCATCAATCGGAATAGCTCATCATGAGCACTACGCAAAATTTAATTGGTATCTACATGAAATATTCCAGCAAGGATAAAAATAAACCAGATGAATATTTGATGAATAATTTCATTTGATATTTCCTGTCGAAATTAGTTTAGGAGTCAAATATTGTTGTATTTCTCCCCCACAGTGGACGTATCATTGCATAATTGTTCTACTTCAATTCCTGATCTCCATATAACTGCCAATCAACAAGATATGGCGCAAAAGTTTGAAAAAGTAAAAACAATCCTGAGATATCGTAAGGACGTTAATTACTGCCAAGTTTTCTTCATACTTACACAGACTCGGCTGGTTCAAGCTTTATACATTTCATCGCTCATCTATAAAAAACAATCTAACAACACATTAAAAATGTTCACCCTAAGAAGTAACTTTTAAATCCTGTTTTTATACTCTTATATATATATATATATACATCTTCAATATTCCTAAAATCCTTTTTTTGTAACAAAGTAAAATTTAAAACATTTTGGCACTAAAGCAAGTGTTAATATGGGAAAAATTATACTTAAATTCTATTTTTTTATTTTTAAATCACGAGGAACATGATATGTTTTAGTAATATTCATGATTTTAAATCTGTTTTTAATAATCAATATTTTGCATTTTATAAGAAATCGCATCATGATCAGAATTTACTAAGTTCTTGAACAATGAATGTAGACTAAAGTACTGCCCTTTGTTATATTGTTGCAAAAATAAGTGTAAAAATTTTGAAATAAATATCATTAATTTTATACACATTTTGGATCCCTTTTTGTCAAATTTCATGAGAAAAAAATCCGATTGAACTGTTAACAATAATAGGCAAGTATATTTTCGTATGAAATATCACACATGTCTGTCAGTCTAAAGTGTACAGACTTTATACTATATGTATGTATACACAGAGAAGTCAGATGTCCATATTAATAACTAGTATTTACCTGCAAGTCATTTTTCAGTTTCACAAGATCTTCATTCTCCGGATCAAGTGTCAGTGAATCTTCCACCTGCAAAGGACAATACAGAATTGTTTTAGCATTAAAAAATAACACAAAAATAAAACTAGGGCTATCATTGACGGTAAGGAATACCACTGTCAGGGCCTTTTTCCATTTTGAGAAGGCGTCCTCCTCCTTTCATTGGGGGGAAAAAGCAAGCAATTTTCACAATTTTGGGGACATTTTTTACCATGTTAATTATCATAAATCGGTCTCTGCACACTGGAAACCAGTCTCAATGTAACAAGACCTCAAACCAGGTAAGTAAATAATGCTAGATTAGCAGCTTTATAGATATAGTTTGAGTGAACTAGGTTTCTCCAAAAGCAGAGTTCTCCTCCCCCATTTGATGGAGATGATGGGGATTTTTATATGAGGAAGGGGCATTTTTGGGGGGAATAAAGGTGGTTACCGTAATACATGGCATGGGGAAGTAGCCCGTAACCGGCTACTGTAAAGAAGGGTAAAAAGGCCCTGACTGCCAAATGGTAACGCCCCCTTGACTCTTCAGTATGGAAAGATATTGGAACTTATGTGATTCTTATATAGCCCTCCTTCATAGGCTGCTCACTGGGATTCTGAAAGTTTGAACCCTTTAACCCTTTCCCTCATAGAGGAAACCATGAAAAGACCTATGCGAACAGCATAAAACCAGATCAGCCTGCGAGTAACTCGCAGGCTGATCAGGTTTTATGCTGTTCGCTGCTCCTCAGTGGTCTGGAAATGAGGATTTTGTAATTAAATTTGGTAAGGTTTAACTGTGGTTTTCTGCAGATCAGGCTTTATGTGGTACCTATTGAGGGCGTCAAAATGAGTATCTATGAGGGAAAGGGTTAAGTCAAGAACATTCATGTACAAATTTATGCATTACAAAGGCTTAATGAATATTAATTAACTGAACTTAAAATGGTATATCAAATCATGAATGTTTCTTTGCAACAAAACTATGTAGAAATTGATTAAACCCTATGGGTCTGCTCTGTTTGCCAATGTGTCAAAATGAGTCCAGGTATATAAAGTAAATGTTTAACAAACATTTGGCAAAAGTTGGAGTCTCAGGCTGGCCGAGTAACAGGTTAAAAGGGGTATTTGAGTATTTACCCTGCCCCATTTTATTTTGGAAAAAAAGAATTATTTTCAGAATCAAAGTTATTGATACCGGTAGCTTGGGAGCCCTCCATTATTCAAGTAAAATCACTGCAGTATATTCAAGATGGTGGCCTCACCTACTGACAATATTAAGGGGTTCGCAAATGAGATGGGAATACAAATTTCCAAAGTTTTTATTTTCAAACTTAGCACTATAAACAATTGTGTACTTTACTCGAGTGATGATGGTAATGCAGTAATGTTTTTCAGATGTTGGAGAAGGGTCCTTAATATCAATTTTGGGGAAAATATTAACTTTTTTTTCATTGGGGAAAGAAAAATCCTGGGGTAAGATGCAAATATGGGGAACGCAGCATGAATTTAAAGATTTTTTCAGAGTGGAAGGTGCCTATGAACGGTCCCTGATAAAGAAAGAAAAATAGTCCCGTAATGTCCAATAAAATAATGGTCAACCATTTGATCTTCGCTTGACAATGAGTATTTAACTGAACTCAGTCGAAACTTTGATATTACCTCTACGGATGACAGTATAATCATATATGGCAATATATTGGTGTACATATTGCAATACACTCTTTATTAGTATCGCATATTGTGGTATGCTTCAAGTTAAAGTGTAACATGACAGCCCTAAACATGCTGGGTACCAGTTGATTCACTTGACAACTTCAGACAAGCACTCTTTTCAATAATGGAACATACTCTTTAGTACATGTATTGCTATTTTTATTAACAATATTATTCTAAATCAGACATTTATTGTGTTAATATATCATTTATGGGAGCATAATGCAGTGATTTTTTTTTGTATAATAACCACCATTTATGGTGGACTTACCATTTCTCAAACCCTTTAACATTTTACACAGTATCATTTCAACTGGAATTATTGTGACAATATAAATGCAAACTGGTACACAAATGAAATAAAATAATAAAATAATGTTTCAATTTATTATCGTCAGAAGTCCTAACTGCGCCCCTGTCCTAAATCCGCCACCTTCCTATTTTTTATTGTAGTCTCGCTAGATTTTATCACACGCGCAAGCGACTGTGATTTTTTTTTTTTTACAATGTTTCTGTAAATAAACTCAGATGATTTTTGTACGCAATTTTAATTCAAACTGATAAATATTGCAAATTTTATCTTGCACCACTCCTTTTTATGTTTTTTTCTTAATACAAAATGATTTCCACGCAGAATGGCCCTTTTACACTCAAATTTTTAAAATAAAAAGTATCTCAGAAATTCCATCTGCTGTGTTTACATATTTATAAATGGAAGTCATATGTGTTCAATTCGCAACTGCTATGACGTCACCTAGGGGGGTGGAGTTAGGACCACACAAAATGATGGCATAATATTTGACTCGTAATGTATTTAATGTTATTTTCGAGTGAATAATTATTTATAAAAGAATTATTTTGGTGGGTATCAATTAGTCCTATAAATAAGCCTTCGCATATCATAATTCACCTTTAACATTCAATAGACTGATTTTTAACATTTTTACTTTCAACAGATATGCGAAGTCTTATGGCTTCCCATAGAGGTCCATGTAGCAAAACATTAAATTAAGTATACGTGACTGTTGACAAAATAACTCTCATATATAGAAAACAAACACAAAAACATATTAATTGGTCACATTAAAATTTGAAATATTACCATTATAATGTCAAAAAATCCTTTTGTAGTTGACACATCAATTAATGTAGTCATTTGTCCACCATCTTGCTGTGTAAATCAGTGTTATATAAAATATACGGAATAGCCGAAAATATCTAGACGAAATAAATAAAGTCAAACTAACGATGTTGAGTGGGACAATTCTCATTCACTCATATATTATCATCTGTCATATCGCTCACTACACGATATAAACGTTTCCAACATTGGAAATGTTTATTTTGGACTTTGAACACGATATAGTTAACAAGACAAACTTCATGTCACCAAAATTCGTGTTCCCAGTTTAACCCTGACTGTACACATTTTTTTCGGAACACTCGGTGTTGTTTGTACGTAATGGAGGATATAAACTCAAAAAAGGAAAGTGAAGTTTTTGATAAAGTATTTCGCCCTCTTAATGTCTATGTATGACAATTTCCTTAACTAACAATGTAAATTATTATGTCTGCTATAAGTTTATTGTGTTTTCATAGTGAATTGCCAATTTTTATGCCTATGATAAATGGAAATGTAGCGCGTAAGAATTCACGCGGAGTTTGCTACATCAATGTATATGGCGAGCCATAAGACATAGCGTATCAAGGAAATGTCAAAATAGTAAAATCGATACGCTATGGCTTATTTATAGGACTAGGTATCAATGTGAATTTGATAGAATTAATTGGTACGTGAACAGTTTTTATTCTATCTATTTTATTTATGTTGCATTTCCTAATTAAATCTTAGGGGGGCGCAGTATGGGCACTCGAGGATATATTTTTGGTCAAACAATTATAAAATAATTTGTTAACTGGTAAAAAAGCATTCTTTTAGGCGGGGTTCGAGAATGGGTACATGGACGATACAGGTGGTTTCCTCCAAGTCATTTCCCAAAATAACGGTGAGCTTCTTTATTATCATAATTAAAAGTACGTTTCGGTTATTCATGTTTATTTCGGTTATTCTACAGTCTAGCTAGGTCGTGGCTTTGTTTTTTCACTTGAATTTTTGGGGAATTGTCCTTTACTCTTAAATTGAAACAAAGTATATTAAAATACCTGTTGAAGCTGAAGTTTATATGTGGAAAGGTTGGCTTGAAGCTCATCGGACATTTTGATAATTGTATCTTTTATCCTTTTTTCGTCCTTCCTTCTTATACAATTCGTTGAGAAAAATTGACGGTCGCACGTAAGAACTATGATGTCGTTATAATGACAAAATTGCGTTACCGAAACCCGTATATCATACGATGCCGCGAACAATTTTCTGCATCAAATGCTCAAAATCTGTTTAATCCCTTCTAAACTTAAGGCTGTATTCAGTCTAACATGGAGTTATAGTCAAAACGTACCCATTACCAAAACGGGGAGCGAGTTAAAACGTACCCAAATTAAAACGTACCCACTTTTTGAGGTCAAAATGTATCCAATTTTGAGGTCAAAACGTGCCTAAAGTATTTTTTTCATTTCACTATTGATATTTTCATATAATATTTTTAATCAGGTTATGATTTATGATTTTTTTTGAAAATCTATCATAATTATTTCCTTTTTACATGAACACATTCTTTTTTTCTCTCTCTCTTTTGTTGATGTATGCTTATTTATAATATATCGGAATATTAATACCAATATTCTCAAATAATTTATTTTTTTTTATAATTATTCATGTATAAAACTAAATCTGAATTAAATTCAATTTAATACATGATTTCCGGTACCCTTGATCTCTACAATTGTGTGTCTCGACTTCTTCTCTTAATTGAATTATAAAACACCTTTAATTGAATCACATTACACCAATGTACCCAAGTCAAAACGTACCCAAATGGAGTCAAAACGTACCCGAATGGAGTCAAAACGTATCCACCTGTTGGTCAAAATGTAACCACGTAACTAGCTGAAAATTTTTTTGTCTTTAAAGTACAAATAATATTTAAATGTAATGCTCATCCTTAAGTATTTCATTATTCAAAGAAAATTTTACAAAATAGTTAATCAAAATGTGCCGTTATTCGCATATATATTTTGAAAACTTGGCCAAGTTTTAGCAGTTTATGTATTATCAATGAATTCTATTTTATCTATTGCATGCTTAAATTGTGAAATGGTGATTCAAATATTAAAAAAAAAAATGTTATTAAATTATATTTTTTTTATATTATTTCATGAATGCCATCAAAAGTATTCCATAGCATAGGTTTTAATGATAAAGACATCAAAATAAAAAAGAAAAATATTTAATTCATTCAAACGATCATTTACCAGGACTGGAAGCTGGGAAAACAAGAATTTAATGTAAGTGTGAACATCATAATCACCTCGCCATTAAGGTTACCATATTTCACATCTTTTAATTATATATGCTATCAGCGCTTAATAAAATGTCACGGAGGACTCGTTTTACTTGATTGGTGTGAGTTATAGTCGAAACGTACCCACTACCAAAACGTACCCAAGTCAAAACGTACCCAAATATACCGGTAATCATGTATTGAATTAAATTCACATTCAGTTTTATACATGAATTATTAAAAAATATCTTATTAAAAATTTAAAAGTGTCAATAATAAATTAATTGAGAATATTGATATTAATATTTTGATATATTATAAATAAGCAAACATCAACAAAAGAAAGAAAGAAAAAAAAAGAATGTGTTCATCATCATGCAGAGATGTGAAAACATAGAGGGATAAGCAGCTCTAAAAACAAAAACTTATCATACGTATACCCAGACTTCCTTGCGAGCGCTCGGCTATTATCAGTTGTTTCCGTAATTTTTGCTCTCTCAATAAACTTCGGCGATGTCCGTTGATATAGTTTGTGGGCAACGCACCGGCATAGATGTGAATTCCTAGATATAAAATAGCTTCGTGGTATCGTAACTTATTCTTTAGACATAATTAAACTGGTTGTTAAATGTACTAATTTTAAGGGAAGGGATGATAATGAAAACAATCGTATCGGGATGTTTTCTTAAAACAATATTTACATCGTAGGGCAAAAGGGCAAAATTTGTTAAAGTGAAGTTATATTCTTATAGGTTTGGTATCTCCATACGTATTTAAAGTGGGTAAAATAATTTTTATAGGTTTGGTATCTTCATACGTAGTTACTGTAATAGTCCAGCTCACTCTCTATTTCATACTACTTATGAAGTATGGCAAAATATGTTAAGGTGAAGTTATATTTTCATACGATTTGGCTCTTCATACGTAGATACCGAACTAGTCCAGTTCACTCCTAATTTTGTACGACTTATTAAGTAGGGCAAATTTTGTTCAGTTGAAGTTAGATTCTCATAGGTTTGGGATCTTCATACATAGTAACCTAAATAGTCCAGCTCACCCCCATTTTCTTACTACATATGAAGTATGGCAAAATTTGTTCGAGTGGAGTTAGATTCTCATAGGTTTGGGCCTTCACATGTAGTTACCGGAACAGTCCAGCTCACCCCCTATTTCTTACCACTTATGAAGTAGGACAATATTTGTTTGAATGAAGTTATCCGATAGGCTTTGGGGTTTCAAACGTTGTTACCAAATTAGTCCAGCTCACCCCCTATTTCTTACTACTTATGAAGTGGGGTAAAATTTGTTCTTAGTGAAATTATATTTAAATATATTGTTATTGACACTTGGGGAATTCTAGGATAGTCCAGTTTGTCTTTGTGGGTTTAGGAAAAAAAGAATATTTACACAGGCAAATAAATTGGTGGCAGTGCGCATGGTCCTTCACAATGGTCCCACGATTACGGATGACTGTGCTCAAGGTGAATAATTCATTTTTACTCATTTGTCAAAAGAAATTCAATCATTTTTAAAAACACACACATATTCTAACACAGGATATTTTAAACATGTTAAGGCCCTTAAATGATAAAAGAATGCCAGACTTCACTTTATACATACTCTAGCATCTTCATTTCTTAAGCAATCTTTTTCAAATGTTTATGGCCAAAATCTCTCGACTGAGTTGTATTATGGCTGATATCGGACAGTTCAGTCAGGAGTTATGGCCCATGTATAGACTTATACAGGAAAACACTAGAACAATTTTCTCGTCAGAAACCACAAGGCCTTGAGTTAAGATATTTGGTGTGTAACATGGCATAGTGGACTTCTTCCAAAATTATGGCCCTGGCAACAAAATTGGCTTGGCCCAAGACAGCAAATTTGAATTTTCTTAGTTTAAAATTTACCCTTCTAATTATGATTAAAGGAATCTTACAATGGCGTTTGGATTAAATGGACGTTGCAGGTCGTCTGATGTGCTGTTTGTTGGACGGAACCCTGCATGGTACAGACGAAAGACGATGGCGTGTGCCATGTGAGTTTTTTTTATTATGATATATGTTATACGTTTTCTCTTCAGCTATTTCACAGACCTGTCAGTGTTTGAAAAAGTGGCACACAATGTTCAGAAATTAAAGTTTAAGAGTTCTCTGTGTTTGGGGTTCACAGGTATCAATGTCGATTGATAACGTTCCCCAGTTTCTGAGCTATTGTGTGTGTGTGTGTGTGTGTGTTAAAATGGGCCATGTGACGCGTCTGGTCTTGTGTGCTTCAGCCTCCACCGCTGGCTAGCCAGTTTCTGGTGAAAAGGGAGAATTAGTCTCCCATGCCAATATATAGCCTCTACATGGCCAAACCCTATATAGTGCCTCCTCGTGGCGACACACGTCACATGAGGACTGTAGTGTCCTCAGGCTGAACTGTGAGGGACGATCTATAAGAACTGTATGATAAACATTTAAGACTATAAATTTTGGATAAGGTATCAACTTTAAAAAGGCGTTGGACAAGACTGTCCTTCAATTGTGACATTATTTATCATGTTTACAAACTCTTTCCCACGTGAAAACCCTATACAATATTAATATGAGCTGGAATTCTTTTAGAGGACAGAATAATATCAAATTCGTGTTTCTATGTAACAATTTATATAGACATACAAAAAAGCATCTATTTCTGGAATGACTTTCGCCACTAATAATGAATTAATGTGCATTGTAGAAAATAAAGAATATAAAAACATCCTAAAACAGAAAATTAATAATTAGAAGAATAAATCAAATGTTTTGCACTACCTAATCTGATATATCCTATTTCAGTATTGGGCAGTTTAAGTTTGACAATAATAGATATATAAAACATTTTTATTAGCTTCACTTTTTAAAAAGTAGATATATTGTCATGACCCTCTCATCAATGTCAGCGTTTTCGTTCAGGTCCATTTCTCCATAACAATCAAACATATTCACCTCAAACTTGGTATACTAAATCTTGTTCTATATCAAAAAAGGAACTCATTTCATAAGGGCAGGTAACTCTAAACATATTTTTTGGTCACACTTATTTTTTTTTTACTAGGCTTGCTTGCAACGTTTTTCTATGGACTGGTAGCATACATTTTGAATCGGACAACAATTCGGGGCTATATATTTATATTTATAGATTTCTCCTTTTTTTACTACACAGAGATAAAAGTCCAAATTTGCTTTCTATCTTATCACTAAATGGTGATAAATTTCCTGTTTATATCAGTGCGATGGCGTTATGGAAGTTGAAACTGAATTAAAATGTGTTGATAATCGATGCTGGAAATAACGTGTTTAATAAATTGTAACGAAAAAAGAGAGTACACAGGAGTAAAAATCGCAAAACATTCGGGGATATTTCGAACTGTAACTGGCTGTTATTTTCCAGCGATAGCCAACAATATGGCGATAAAATTTTGAATTGGCTCATTAACGCAGTGGGTAAATTAGTCAGTCTGTTAGCATGCCTTGTAAAGTGGTGTGGGTATCAAGCCCCAGCCGGGGAACATATATACATGTATATATATAGAGAGAGATAAATATTCTGATCTAACAAAATGATATTTATTAATTTTTATTGAAATTGGAAAACATTATGTCTTATTACTGCATATGTATGCTAAGTGTTTCTTTGTAAATGCGTAATTGTATTCAATTGAATGGAGTTAAATATGTTATCGCAAATATTGTATACGCATGGTCTTTTTGTATTTCGCAATGAACTCTCTCTCTCTCTCTCTCTCACACACACACACACATATATATATATATATATATATATATATATATATAATATATATATATATATATATCACTGTAAAACTGTATAGAACCTTCCAATCACCAACCATTTCTTCTGTAAACTAATTTATGTAGTGTCAATACGTAACACTTATCGGTCAGAGACTTGTAAGCGGTCCAGTAACTTAGCTGGTAGAACAACCACTCTTTAAACAAGGTGTCCCAGGCTGAAGTCTAGGTCTGGCTGCACATTTTTTCTCAATTGGTTATTTTGCACTGAACAAGGGATCATTATAGTATCTCCACTGCATACTGCCTTTTTATATATCAGGAACAATTTCAATTTGATCTCTGTAATTTCTGCAACGAATTCCAAATTCGCAGGGAATATGTAACCGTTATCGACGGGAGACTTTTGTAAGTCGTCCCGAGTTACAGTCTTTGGCTGCACATTTTTCTCACATTCTTACAATGAAACATTTTTGTCTCCTCTAATATGTGTATTAGGCTTTAGTTTCAAAATTAAAACATATTGTGTGTCTTTCTTCATTTAAAATTCACTTCAAGTCTTGGGACTAGTTTTTTTTTTATCTATGTACTTAAATATATATACTTGAATGTAAACAAGTTCACATCTCAATAAAAGTTATTAAAACAATTCGTTTTCCTGTTAACTTACATCAGTTTTATTATCAAACTGTTTTTCTTTCTCGTCGTGCTTATTTCAATGTGCTGCTACATGCATCAATTTTGTACTTGTAAATTAATGATTTAATATAAGAAGAGTTTAACAAGGGCATTAGAAATTAACATTCAATGCGAAAATATTGAAAATCTTGCATTTTAGCTCAGCCGAGCAGAACGTGCTCAAAGTAAAACTATTGTCACATATGAATGTCCAACGTCTGTTGTCAGCAGTCCGTCGTCAATATTAATTTTTCAAAGTGTATTTTTATTGCAAAGATGCTTCTTGGGCTGACTCTTTTCTAAGTTCAAGTTGTTTGTATTCGTAGAAATATATGGCTTCCAGGGGGTTGGGGCAGAGCCAGTTTTTCTATTATATGTATTTAGTACATTTAAAAAAATGAATGTCTAAAAGTCCTGGCTGGATTTCAAATTTCTTATGATATACATAAGAAATGTTCAACTTACGAATCCAGTCTTCGTTATTTATTTATTTATTTATTTATTTATATGTATAATGAATATCTTCTTGCTGGATGAAAAAAAAAATTTTTTTGGCACAAATGTCCCTTGGCTATTTATACAATTTATAAATTCCCTTTAAAGGGGGTTTTTTTTTTTTTAAAAGGTTTAAAAAAATTTAAATACAGACCTAATTTTTAAGCATTTTGGCATAGATACCTTTTGGCTCACTCTCTGTGAAGGTTGTTCAAATTATTTGCTTCCTTGAAAACCTTAACCGACAGGTGGCGTAGCCCATTTTCCATATATGGTTAATTGTTAATAATATAACTACCTTCTTGTCTAAATGTGTTGGCTGGAGTTCGAAGCATTATGGCACAAGTTCTCTTTGGCTTACGGTTCACTAAGACAAGTTACTTGAATCTGTTAAATAGCCGACAAAAGTAGCGCCGGATGTGCTTATATATTTATAGTATAAATAAAACATGTTCTTGATTAACAACATGCTCGATTTTAAGACACTATTTACAAATTTCCATTTAATACACGTGTTGTTCCTTTTCCTCCCACCATTACCTTGTTTTCAAGTGAACGATCCCAGTGCATCCATGACCTTCTTGTTTTAATTACCAACTTTTGTTCAATATCACAACATGTTCATTTTCACAAGTGAGTTAGCGCACACGTATTTGGTGATTAGCATTTGGAAGGGCATGATGCTGGTACAATAGTTATTTGAATCTTTGTCAAATATATGCATATGCTTATTACTTACGCATTAAATCATTTAGTCTAGACAACCTTTATATAAACATTTTGAGTATCAAAAAGTCGAATTGCCTATACTTACAAATAAAACAACACTTTTTTTTTCAAAAAATTTAAAATAAATATTAAGGTAGAGATGAAATGTCTAATGAACACTATTTTTCTTTGGCTCCTTTTCATTCTAGGAACTTAGTCAGTTATCGTTTTCACTGTGAATTTAACACTTAGGTTACGAAAAACTATTGTTTTAAAACAAACATAAAACATTTATAGGCTATTTTTTTATTTTTACTATATTTTTCAGACTTAAGAAAAATACACTTGGCGGGCAAGCCACTAGAAACACACGTAAAATATAAAGATATTAACTTCTCTTAGGTGACATACAGTAGAACTGTTAAGTCGTAGTTAAACAGACTAACTTAAAACGTTCGAGACATTGGGACTTCGGCATAGGCATGAGGCTACAACAATAGTTTAATTTCCATATTTTTTCTAATTTCTCATAAAAGGGACAATAGTTACTAAACGTAATCCTAGAATCTATTATCTTTTATGTTTTGTTTTAGATTTATTTCGTGTTTCACTAACCATCTATTTTGCTGGCAATATAACTGTTCCACTGGGAAGGACATTTATTTTATAGACATGTTGCAAAGGATAGTTCTCATTTATATATTTCTTTTAGTCTTTATGTCTGTTAAAACTGAAAAGATTACAAAATTATACGGTTGTTAAAATTATTTATAAAATCTCTGCTTTTTATATAGAGATTTCTTAAAAAATAAAACTTCTTCAAGATATATCTGAAAGAAATGATGATTACACGCTTTCTTTGTTCATTTATTGGACTATTTTTTATACCGGATAACGATTCATGCGACTTTGGGAATTTGGGGATCACAACAGGGTAAAATTTATGATGAACTTAGACAATGTGTAAAGCGTGACAGAAAAGCATTTAATAAAAAGAAAAATATTTAGTTACAGTGGAACATCTTTTTAAATTCATCTCATGAGAAGGAAAAATGAATATTTTCCCTCGATGCGCCACTCGTAAAAATATTGATTTTCCTCCCAAATCGACGAATCTACTGAAATCATCATTATCATCCTCTATATAAGGCGAAAAAAAAAAAAAAAAAAAAAAAGGGTCGGCCAAACATATTTTTAATTTTAACTTTTTTTTCCATTTTACTTTATATTTTTAGAGGAATTGACGGAAAAACAGCGTTTTGCAACCGTAATAGCCCGAATGCTACGAAAAAAAGTTAAGGGGTCGGTACAGAAAATAGGGTCGGTCGGGTTAGTGGAAACAAGTAACTTTTTTATTACGCCTAATTACGCCCTTTTATGACATAATACTTTTATGTGATCAGATTTAGGGTCTGGAAAAAATGTTTTTGAAATTAAAAGTCATTAGTTCGTTCATGGGAACAATTGTTGTGGGGACATTTGCTCGTTCTTGGGTACATTTGTCCGTAGGTACATCTTGTTCGTGGGAACATTTGTTCGGTCTTGGGTACATTGTTCCTTGGTACATTTTTTTCGTTTGTGCGTACAATTGTTCGCGGGTACATTTGTTAGTAGGTTCGTTTCCTAAAGAACAAATGACGTTGTCTTATCAATCATGAAAAACGCAATAGATGAAAACATCGGGGACAGTTGACTGACTGTAACATATATAGAGTGTATGTAGTAACAACACCGCACAAGTAATTAATACGTAAGTATATACTTTAATTGGTTCATTAGATTTCTTAACTTGATACATTTGTACTAGCATATAATTATATACTGAAACCACTAGCGATAACATCATCTGTTGATCAGGACAACACTGAAATACATTACTACTACTACTGACGTATACATGTATTCATTTTAATCATCTTGTAAATGTATATACATTATAAAAAATGAGGTAGCTTGTGTAAAATAAATCAACACCGAAGGTGGTTACCCCCTTCCACACCCTCAATAGCACCACAATTTATTCGTATAACCTCACCTCAGTGACAATAATAATATCTCCATGTATGCACTGCTTTCATTGAAATCTGCTAAATGAGAGAAAAAAAATCACTTGCAAAAATGTTAACCATTCATACGTAAGACTTAAATTTTTTGACTGGACAAGAACAAGTTCTCAATTATATATTGGCCAAATATCATTTTTTTCTTTTCTTTTTATTTTTTTTTGCAAACAAACTTATCCCTGCCTTGTTCTTCGTAATTATTTCCGTAATTGATCGAAGATTACCGAGAAGATACGATTTACACAACAATGTTATTGAATCACACCAATAATAATAATAATAATAATAATAATAATTTTCTTATTTTTACTATCAATTTCATTTTTTTTTAGAAACAGTAACCTTAATTTTGATCCCATCCATTTGATTAACTTTTGTAACACTGAATAAATATATCAAGTTTCATTATGATTATCTTAAGCTGCACTGAAGACACCGAGACCATCGACGCGACGCGATGAAACGCGACACAGCCATTCACATTATCCGGATATCAGGGCAAACAAGTCCTTATATTACTCTTATAAATAAAGCGCTAAGCAAGGAAAATATAACAACACCATTATAGTGTCTTTGGCTGATCGCACACACGACCTCCCGGCATTGGAATAGACGCTCCTACCATTGAAACTACATATAGTACTTTCATTTTTTTTTTTCATATTTAATTAAGCGTCTTGCATGAAATATTTCTTAGATTCTGTTCTATGTTATACACAATCATCCTTGACGCATGATTTAAACAGCTTTTGTTCGAATAGGACTGTCGAATTTCATCTCATGGGAAAGAATGTAGATTAAAAAAAAAGTTATGCAGTTCGTAGTGAGCCTGCTTTAATCAACCTGGATATGTAATACTTATATTAGGTAGAAACGCATTTTACGAAATATTAAAATAAATAAATAAATGTGTAAACACTGAGTGCAAGCTAGTGGGGTCACAGTCTCTACTTGTTTTTATAAATTGAAACTGACATAATTTGTTGCCACTATATGGAAAAATGAATATATGTTTTTTTGTTTGTTTTTGTTTGTTTGTTTTTTTATCAGAAAAACAAAAAAGATGAAATGCACGAAAAGGTATTTCAGTACATGCATTACTTAGCGCTAAATCTGGTTGAAAAAATTTGAACTATTTCTCTTTATAACTAACAATATTTGTTAAGATATGGACTATTTTGGGAGCTTTATTAGAGAAACAATCACCCATAAGTATTTATAATGCTTGAGTACTATCTATTATTGCAACATAAGAAGGAAATAACAATTTCATTTTCTAATGATTATTAAGTGGCGTCTACTACTTTAGCAAAAGGAAATTAGGTTAGGTGTGAAAAAAGGTCTAATACCCATCAGGAGTTTGTAGAAGAAAACAACAACAACAACAACAACAACAACAACAACAACAAAAACAACAACAATTCTTGATCTTACATGGATGCAATGTGTGTCTTGTATAAGGTATTTTTTTACTCGGGTTTTCTTCCATAATGATAACTTTAAAATGCTTGATTTGATGACATTTCCTTCGTGGAAAAAAAATACATCGACTAACCATATTGCTCCCTACCCCCAAACTTAAAATGGCTTTAAGGATACTGTAAACTAAATCTATTCAACGCGCTTAAATCATTTTCTGTGATTGAAAATATTTGATATATTATAAGCCTTATAGATAGCATATATTATATAGAATAAACACATTTGATTAATATATTTCATAGGTATAATATATAACATTTAATAAAAATATATTTCAATTTCATTGATATAATAATAACATTGGATGAATAGATTTCAATGCCAAATACGAGGGGTGTTCAAAAAGATTTTAGATTTGAAAGTACATTATAATATAAGTCGATATGTTGTCATTTTAATTCGTAAAAATTAGATTTGTACCCCTCTCTTGAAAGACATTATTATTTCCGAAGTAACGTCATCGTCGTCTTTCCGGCCAAAAATTTTGTCATTTTGATGAAAATGGTCCCAAAATTTAAATAGTCTCAGATGTAAATTTTTTATAGTTCGCATTTCAAACTACATACACGTAATGCGCGACGATTTGCAATGTTGTTCATGGTGTCATTTTGATTTCTGACGTCAGAAATATAAACCAACGATGCATTATCTGCAATCGGAACTCCTCAGTCATAAATACTTCACCATGATGAAGAATGACGGAATTACCCGAGAAGTTCCGATTGGCATTATCTGCTGACTGATGCAAAAATGAGTGTTGAGCAAAAACAGCTATTAATTTTTCAATGAGAGCACTTTTCCGCGAACTTTGTGAACACCCGTCGATTATAACGTGATAAATATTTCATAGATATCATACACCATACATAAAACATGATAAATATATTTCAATATATCATATATAACCTTTAGTAAATATATTCTAATGACACACATATATAATATGTGATAGATATTCCAATATGTCATCATATATAAATATATAAATAAATATATTTCAATGACATCTATAATAACATAATAACATATGCTGCATGTATTATCATATGTTTCACATACAACATTTGATTAAAACATTTCATTGATGTCATATATAGAATTTGAAAAATATATTTCAATGACACTTATATAGCATGTGATAAAATATATTTCATAGATATCATCAATATTGTGTGTTAAATGTACATGTATTTCATATTTCAAATGTATATGCATATTATATATACCATATGTTCAATATATTTCTTAGAGATAATACATATAACATATTCAATAAATTTCATGGGTTCCATTTATCATATGACATTTTGCTAAAACAGCTGTTTCCGGTTTCGTATAACAATCAAATATTTTCTTTAACACGTTAAAAATAACTTTCAGGTCGAATTACGTCACTCCACGTCACGTGCGTGTATTCTATATATATGCGCAGTGTGTTGAACTCGAACAGCTAGATTAAATGTTTTTGATTCATTATTCATGTGATGTTGAAAACGTATGACAAACAAAAGTTAATCGTATTTACAGTTTTTTACTCATTCATTCGTTTCTTTTTGTTTGATGTTAAATCGCGATTTACTGTCACTTTATGTCATATGATAAAATGAATCTGACATGAATTGTCATTCATATCAAATTTTACTAAAATTTTTCATGAAAGTGTTATTAAGTTCGCCAGAGGTTCACTTATAACATTTTCATGAACTCGTTTCGTAAAATTTGATATAACAATTCATGTGTGTGTCTCATGTTCAATATATTTGATAAAGATCATATATATCATATATCACAAAACACTAACAGCAACAATAACAAACAATAAAGCTACATCGATAAAAATATGGACTTACCAATAATACTACAATGTATCCTTTTTGATCAAATTGTGAGACTAAAAAATTACATTCTTACAACGAAATTGTCAAATCACACAAATATCCATAACAAAACGATCATGAATCACAAAGTTTTCAACAAAAATATGATCTTTCAATTAATTCTAACATAAAAAAATTAAAAAACAACAAATACTATTCATACACGTATGATCAGTTCAGTAGAAAGATACGAGTTTTGACAAACAACTCAAACACTAAATACATGCATGTTAAAATCAGACGTAAAACTTCAATAGAACGATCACATGAACCACTATTAACGATCAGATTTGCACATCTGTGCAGTCTGATCATGGTCTGCACTTTTCGCTGTTTAGTTAATACATTTTTTTTAAAACGAGCACCCCAATAAACAACCAATGGCACAGTCCAAACTGAAGAAAGGACTAGTTCAGTTAAGGAATAGAAATAACATGATATGGATTAATGTAGCCTTTTGAATACTCATGCGAACCCAAAGGCACTATTTTAACCACCTCAATAGTAAGACAACAAGGTCCTATTTATAAGTCATTTAACCTGATAACAGACCACCTTTTTATTAAGACCAGTTGATCGTATTTTTTATCACGGTTTATTTTTAAACCCAATAATCTGATCACTTCTTAAGACAAGATACATATTTACACCGTTTTTTACTCGAAAATCCGACCACCGCATTAATAAAACCACCCAGCCTTTTTTAAAAAGACCAGCTGACCGCATCTACTCTGTTTTTTAATCCAATAATCTTTTCACTTCCTCGTTAAGACTAGAAAACCATATTTACATTGTTATTCTACACGATAATGAGATCACCCCATCATTAAGAATTGTTTAACATACTTAAGGTAAAGTCACTTTAATGGTTCCACTACATCTTAGACCACTTAACCCTTACCAAGATAGCCAAGGTACCCTAATGAAACATTAGGAAACCTTGGTTATCTCCGTGAAAGGCCATGAGGTTCGAAATGTAGCGGAATCATTACAGGGACTTCAACTTTAACTGTTGTTTCACACGATAAACAGATCCCATGTTTATTAAGACCTGTTGACCATCAAGATATATGTCAAAATTGAGGTTTCAGATAACTTTGGCCGACGCCTGCCATTCTTCCGGAGTAAACATACGTCTCTTCAGAGGATTGAAGGGACCCAAATGACATTTCCTGCCAGCTGTGCTCCCCAGGTCCTGAGCGCCACGAGTGTTCACTTCCTACAGGGCCTTGACGCGGCGGTTCTTCTTGTCCCGTATGTTTCTCTATAACCGAGACACAATCTATGCGACCCATTTTCTGAAATATAAACTTTAGATCAAGAAGGGACAAGCTTCTGCTCTCCGCCACTTGCAAAAGTTTTTCTGTTGGATTCTGATAGTTGCTAAGCTTTGGAATGCTGCGGTCAAGCTTAAGGGTAGCAGCGAGCTCCTTCCAGCAGGGTGTAATTGTCCCCCCATCAACGTCCAAAAGTTCGGATAGACGCTTGCGAAGCTCAAGAGGGAAGGTCCTAGGTTCACTACTGCTGGCACTTAACATATCAGCCTCATTGCAATTACTGTGATTGTTCACAATGACGCGCAGTTTCGATGTCTTCCCGTCCTGACCCTTCTCATTTTGTGTTACCAGAGGGTCCTTTCTGGAGGTAGTTGGGGTGGAGGCTGTTGCTTCTACATTCTTGTGATGACTCTGGCAGACGTTGTTATTGACTTGTATTTCTACCTCGTCCAAGTGATGTCTTTGACAGTAGTACTCATTTTGCATTATTGGCGTGGCGTTGTCCTCCGCGACTTGAATGAAAATCTTTTCGCCTTTAGTTTCAAGATCTTGCTGATATGCAAACAAATTGATGCTGAGTTCGACACATAGTACCTTGTTTTCTGTCTTTCTCTTGAAGCACATAGAAACGTGAGGACAATGGCCATGCCAAATCTTCAAGAAGGAAATTTTCTCAACGTGTTCGTCTTCAACGATGTCCCAACCATCTGAAACGTATCTGAAACAAAGACAAAAATCCGCACAATAAAACGCTTACTTTATGTATGTGTATGTTTACGATGTAACATCTCATGATTTTATTAATTCTTTGAGCTTCTGTTAAATACTTTAGTTATATTTTAAATTATATAGCATGCTATTACCATTGTGCCACGTATAGCTATCAGCCAAGTGACTGCATGCAACTACGAGTAGGATAAAGCAGGTCAGTTTGAGTAGAAGACAATCAGGTGTTACCGTATTTATATATAAATATATAGTTACTTGCATTGGTTACCCTGCATCCGGATGTTTTTAAAAAGAAAGTTGTTACCCTAGTTAATGCTGTATAATGGTGATTTTTTTATAGAGAAAGACATGCAATAAAGGATTAAATCCTTAAGAACACATTTTAAATACATATGGGCAGAAAATACCCAAATTTAGCATTGTCGAGAGTTGATTTGTTGAGAAAATTGATGTGAAATGGCCGACCGATATATCTCGTTAACTTACAAGATTAAGAATGGATGTCAATCAAAAAAGTTATATATGTTTATGGTTATATAGAACATATGGTAAAAATTTATTTTGGTCTAGGTACATATAGCGACACGTCGATCTTCTTACAGATGGAAGAGGTTTTCTAGCGCCAAGAGGAACCCAGCTAAAACCACTGACCTGCCATCTACCAGCTGGAAGGTTTATTTGAATAACATAGTACATGCATTTCCTACAAATAAGTACTTTAGAGGTGCGAAACATTTTTAGACCGCGTTTATTTTAAAAGGAAATATAGATTTACGGCGAATAACGTCGTAAGGGTAAAATATAAAAATGTTGTTGTTATTTTTACCAACCTTGTCTGGGCGAACATATCGAAGTCTCCACCGTCGAAAAGGAACACCTTTTCCGGGCATGCTAACTTCCCGCCAAACTTGGCCTCGTTCTGAATAGCCCATTGCAGAGCACAAGGAGTCTTGTTCAGGAAATAAACGCGAATCTGTAACAACCAATAAAAGCAATTAGCAGTCACCCTAAATTTGTCGCCAATCAGAAGCACTGAAAATTCAAATTTATCAGCGATTTTAATAGAACACTTTTCTAATAACTATTAAATAACTATGTGCAAAAACAAATCGATTTAATTGACAAAATCAAGCGTTTGCCAAAAATTTAGGATTATAATTCGGATAGAATCTATTAAGAAATTTCTTCAGGTAATAGAAGCCTACGCTCACTGCACTTGCTTCGATCTTCCATTAAATGGCATAACAGACTCTGTCCTATACATACATATGACCCGAGTCCAGCACTTCTCGAACCGAGAATGATGTGCTACAGGCTTTGTTATTTAGAATATGGATGTTCGTATCACAGCATTGAATTTTGTTTTCCTTTACGTACTCTAGCTTGCCTTTTGTAAATCAAATAATTGAAGATATAAGAAAGGGCGAGTTTTGATTTAAATGAATTCAGTTTTACTTTGGGAAAAAA
>CM037792.1:18218089-18268089 GCA_021229015.1 Solen grandis | reverse complement strand
GATGGGGCAAAAACAAAAAACCCCGTTTTTGCCCAATCTTCATAAAATTCGGTTAGGATGTTTGTCTACATGATATCTCGGAGGATTTTGAAATTAGGTCATGTGGGGTTAAAAATAAGGTCACCAGGTCAAAACGCCACAGTTTTGGCCCAATCAACCTTGGCCAGGATGTTGTCTACATTATATCTTAGTTAAATTGGGTTGGGTCGAAAACTATGTCACTAGGTCAAAAAAAAAAAATGAGGCAACATTTTGGCCCTTAAATTTGGTCAGGGTTTCGTCTACATGATGTCTTGGATGAGTTTTAAATTGGGTCAGGGTCAAAAATTAGGTCACCAGGGCAAATTTTGAAAAAATCTTGTGAACACTCTAGAGGCCTACATTTTTGTCCCAGTGTTCATTAAACTTGATATGAATGATGTCTGCATGAATTCCCAGTTGAGTGCAAATTCAGGTATGATCAAAATGTAGGTCACTTAGTCAAATGTTAGAAAAACACTTTAGATGCCAGATTTTTTGTTATTATGCCTAACACAGCCAACTTACTCAGGTGAGCGACACAGGGCCATCTTGGCCCCCTTGGCCCTCTTGTTGAACACATGTTTAAATTTGATCACATTACTATAACGTTCATCAAATAATCAGCCAAATTAAGGTAGTGCCGAGACTTCTAGGTGCCAAATTAGTTTGGTGTCGAATCGTCAAGATACCTGTTCATTTGTAAGTAACCTGACGACGTTCTATGTATGTAGGCATATGGGACTCATATATGTCTTAACCATTTTACGTTATAAAACATTCCACGTTTATAAACACATCAGTTCAAATTGGACGATTCGACTTGAGGTTTTGTTGACTAAATTTTTTTCGTTACTTTAATTTTTTCATTCGACTGGTGGGGTGTTGAGATCTTTAAGCACTTACTCAACGAAGAAAATTATTCGTTAATAATCTCTAAATTATTTAAAGATTAAAAACTAGTACACATAAGCGATATTTGAAGAGAATATACTCTTATTCAAACAACTCTTCGTATATATTTGCTAAACAGAACTCATTAAGTTCTAAATATAACAATTTAGTATCCTCCGTTCAAGCAAAACTTGAAAACTTCCTTTGTGGAGATTATTGGATAAAATAAACAACAACAACAAAAAAAAAAAAAAAAAAAAATGTCACGTGTCTTGACTGAATTAATGTCATGCATGGCCAATTTTATCATTTTAGCTTGATAAGTTGGGTTCCTTGTAACAGAAAAACTAATAAATTATCGCGAGGGACAAGATGAAAGAAATCCTTATTCACATCTTTATGTTTTTAACCTCTATATAAAAAAAAATATATATATATATTCTGCCCACTTTTCGTTCTCAACGGAAAGTCCCAGTCGAATAGGCCATTGAGGCCTGTGTGTGTGCGTATGTGTGAGAAATCTTGTAAACAAGAAAAGATCCGGGAGCGGCGGAAATAATGCGCAATGTGCCAATATTCTTCTAAGAGATAACTTAATCTATCTATTAATGGGACCATACTGCAATTCAGAGTTCAAACGTGAACTACTTGATATATTTTATCTTAATTATTTCAGACTGTTCATATTGATAAGTCATTGACCACATCAGTGTATCCTTAAGTAATTTCTATTTGGTGCAAATTGTTTAATACGGATATTTGGAGTGAATTCAAACAAGTGTTTGCATCAGCATAAATCAAACGGAAGTCCTGATATAGTCACTCAATGTAGGTCACTTGGAAAAGTGTATATTTTATGATTTAGGCAGAAAATGAGAGCACATTGTCGATGGTTTTGTTCCGAGTCGCGACCTCACACATGAGAGAGGGCATTGACCTAGGGTATCGTGGCAGTATAGTACGTAGTAACAACCTGATTTCAGTTCAACTTGGTCACATAGCCCGCCACTACGGAATACCGTTAGGGCAATCGCCACTGGCTGAATTGTTAAAGTACCCAATACACGACAGTGCGATGATGATAATGCGATATCACGATGTTACGACGACGATAACGCGAGACCACGATGATGAAACAACGATAGCACGATGATGATACTGCGAGAACACGAGATAACGATGATGATAATGCGATATAGTATCGTGCTATCGTCATCGTGCCATCGCGGCCGTTCCTCGTTTCGTACTCTCGCGTTATCATCATCGTACTGTCGTATATCATCATCGTGCTCTCGCGTTATCATCATCGTACTGTCGTACTATCATCATCGTACTGTCGTAGTATCATCATCACACTGTCGTAGTATCATCATCGTGCTCTCCCGTTATCATCATCGCACTGTCGTACTATCATCATCGCACTGTCGTACTATCACCATCGTGTTATCGCCTTCCGATGAGCATGCGCGAAGAACTGAACACAACCTAGCAAGCAATAGTAGCGAACAATAAGCTCAGCAAGCAATAAGTTTCAGAGTTATCCCGCCTGACGAAATCGACAATTCCCTATCCTATTTTCGGGAATTTACCGGACAACAGGAAATTATCAGCACAATCTATCAAGCAATAGTGAAAGAAATGATAATATTTGATATCAATAAAAACTACTGGTTAATCAAAACGACAAAATTCAAACTCTTATATATTTTAAACAGTGTATTAAATATGATAACTACATTGATTACACCAGGAAATATTTTTTTCTGTTATATTAAAGGGAGATAGTGGACTGTACAGTACACACTGTACAGTACTGTCTAATGTTGATCAATAAACAGGTAGGTACCGCAGAGTAATTAACTACATTGTAGTTATATGGTTGATTTAAACACCATATTAATAACTTTAGGAAAGTAAAACAACAACATATATCAGAAAGATAAAAACATTATAATTTAATCTATCAGACCAGATCAGATCAGAAGATATTCTATATAATATAAAGGGCCTGATCTGACTTATATATAGGGCTAAATCATAATATTTATATATGTATTAAATATACACTTTAAGATTTTTTTTTTCACAATTAAAATAAAAATAATATTTACAATATAATACAAGGCTTTCCAACTTCATTATTATTTAGGTCTTCCCCTCTGAATATTTCTTTAAAATCATGCAAAAAATAAATAACTAACTACCCCTCTACGAAAAAAAATAAAAAAAATATAGCCATTCATAGCCATACATCTGACTATAGATTGAAAAACAATCAATGTGATCCCATAAGACTAGGTGTAGGCATGTAGCATGATGTAATAGCTACAAAATAAAACCAAGTATGGGTCTCAATCATATCCAGGTCAGAAGTTATACCGAATTCTTATATGTTTATATAGTTCTAAAGGCAAAATTTTGCCGTTAGTAGCCATATAGATGATTATAGATCGAAACGCAATCAATGTGACCCCATGATCTGTAATAAACTCATCCATTTCTTCGAGTATACCACGCAGACAATAAAAACACTTGTCTGCGCATGATCACCGGAAGGCGACAGTGCGATGATGATAACGAGCAGAAGAAATTGCACGAATACGAATGATAACGCGAGAGCACGATGATGATACTACGACAGTACGATGATGATACTACGACGATACGATGATGATAATGCGAGAGCACGATGATGATACTACGACAGTACGATGATGATAACGCGAGAGAACGACAACGCGACAGCCGATGGTGAACCGCGATGGCACGAGATGATGACGACTACGATAAGCGAAGCACGATGGTGATATACGACGGTGATCTCGTGTTCTCTTAGTATCATCATCGTGCTATCTTACTATCATCATCGTGGTCTCGCGTTATCGGCCTCGTAACATCGTGATATCGCATTATCATCATCGTACTGTCGTGTATCGGGTACCCTAACAATTCAGCTAGAGGCGATTGCCCTAACGGTATTCCGTACGCCACTGTGTCGTCAAGAGAGTTCAATAAAGAATCCTTTTCATTCTCCCATATATTTATGCACTGGTCGACGCCTATAGTCCGTTTGCACCGTATATCAACGAAACCGGAAATAGGTACCAGGTGAAGCGTCAGATACGACGCCAGGTTGGTAATTTGCAATATTTGTGGTAATATCAGCCTTGAGATATTTTTTACTTAAAAGTAGAAGATAAATCAATGATAAGCTTGTTTTTGACTCCCAAATCTATTTTGGCGCATAATTATCGGACTTATAAAAACCAAAACAGCAACAAGGAAGACAAAAACGTATTCGCAATCATTACTTATCCCCTGACACACGGTTCTACACATGTTGTCATCACATAAGATATATAATGCCTATGTCAGCGTTGATTGTAGAAGAAAAACATATTGCATAAAATGAACCGTGATATCTTCTACGTAACCAAAGATCAGTATGGGCGGAGCTTGTTGCGGCGGCGAATGATTACGTCATGTTTTGTTAGCTACAAATATAAATGTACCCAGTAACATTGACTCAGAACCGTACTTATAGCACCACGTCTGCTATCATTCAAACGAGAGGCGGTTCCATAATGCGAGGTCAAGCCAAGGCTGTTTGGCGATGGCGTACGTGACAAACTGTAAATATGCAGGCCCGGATCCAGCGGAGGGGCCGAGGGGGCCTTCATTGTCTCTTTATATAGAGACACTGGTGTATTTAAAATTAGTAAATAAACATGAATATGAAATGAAAGAGTTTGATAATTTCAATCTGCCATATTTTGGGACAATCCATATTTTGGGTCGTGTATGTAGATTATGCATGATCGTTAATTCAAATCAAATCCAGGTAATCAGTCATTGAGCAATGTTACTGATTTGTCGATGAATACGAAATACTAATGCACAGAAAACACAATTTATGTGCGAAATAAAACGGATATTAAAGATTTTATATTAAATATCAACATCTTTTATTACAAAATATTGTTTGTTTTGTCACTGATTTAACATTTATCTGGGAAGTCTGTGTGTGAAGGCTGCTTCCAAATCGTCAATTAGACAGTCAAGATTACCAAGTTCGAACCTAATACAGCATATACACGGTATTCCCTTCAACATATTTGACAAAATATGTTTAAAGTGATTTTTTTCCCTCAGATTTAAACAAAACTGTCTTTTACAATGTTGAGTCTAAAACTGATGACTCTTCAAAGCATTCACTAATTGATAGTGTACACAAGTCACTTTTTTTTGTGTGGGGGGGGGGGGGGTGTCCAAAAAGCACTTATTAATTTTGTTTTATGCCAGTCTGCACACCCCCACCCCCTTTACTACCGTCATTTTTTTTTGATACAACTGTAGTCAAATACTATTGCACTGTAATTATTTAAAAACATGGCTCTGCGAAGGTAAAATATAAAATCGCTCAAGGCTCAATCCCACTTGACTTTTTTTTTTTTACTAGGGGATGTACTCCCGATGGAAATTGATGAGCCTCGGGAGGCGTCGGGAACAAGTTCCCCTGTGTCCCGCGGAAGCTTCGAAAGTGTTGCGAGCCATGTGGAGTCATCGGGAGGCCTCAGGAGACCTTCATTGCTTGCATTGAAAATTTTCCCTCGAATTTTTATCGGGGAAAACAGGCCGGGGAAACATACGCATTGCTTCCCGGAAGTTCCTGTGAAGCATTCACGGAGCTTCCGCGATTTGGGCGGGTTAACCAAGATCACGAGTGAACCTGTGCAATATATGTCTTGTAACATGGCCAAATATAGGAAGGAGGCGGTACTACGGTCTCGTGACTTTTTTATGCAGATGATCCCAAATATAGAGCGCCATGGCCATCAAAGATAAAACCCGTGAAAATGACCAATCGGTGATAGCAAATTTCTCTTTACCAATCAAATTTTTAACTCTTTCCAAACAAACCCTACACTTGCGCATATCTGGATTGAGAAGGATGTACTGAATTAATTTCACATTTAACCTTGGATCTGAAATAATGCAGTGAAACCAAATCGGTCAGTTTCTAATATTTGAAGAACATTATTAGTGACCACGGTGCTTTGAAGGGTTTCCAGAGTGTTTGGAAATCCTTTTACATCAAACAAGGAATCACAAGGGCCTGTGAGCAAGGCACAATTTTTTGCTTCAAATGCGCTATATATCCTATTAAAAAGTGAAGAAAAAATGGGCATATGCATTTTTCTTCTCCGAGTCGATGCAAAATTTGCTGCTTGTGACAGCTTAAAATGGCGTAACATTATTAGTTATACAGTTTCTTGACAGGGTACATGACTATTTATTCCCGGCTGAGGAAGGTCATGTCGCCCGAGCCGCTAGATGCATGAAATTTCCAGACAGTAAGCTGCTAAGGCGGTATTAATGTCAATGTAAAAATTATCATCATCATCATCATCAGCAGCAGCAGCAGCAGCAGCAAGGATATGGGCAATGATGACGAAAAATTCAGAATAGATAAGTTTTTATTTGGTAAGGGAATTAGGAGCAGGTCCCAGTATTAATTAACAATCTGCTTCCCTTGATAATGTAGCGTGATATAGGAGTATGGCATTCTTTTTGTATTGATGATATGCATTAAATAAATATATGTTTACAAGGCATTACAGCATAAGCTATGTAATATTCAGGTAAATTTATCCATTTCAAGCACTTTACATACTGGGATCGCAGATTGGGCCTGGGTCGTAAATTAGACATGTCCGCTACGGCCATACGTCACACACAAACTAAAAACAGTCATATGTTAAAAAGAAACACTTTATGAACCAATTACTTGCATTAACTGATGAAAATAAAAAACAAAATTCTAAATATGCAAGTCTTCAATCGTTATTAAAAAGAAACCAAACCCATTTGTTGTGTATGGTGACTGCAAATTGGTTAACGTACCTTGCAATCAACCTGATTCATTAAAGCTCAGAATTTATTTTTAAAGATGTTTTGAGGTCTTAAAATATTCAGAATTCAGATACAAACCGTCAACTTCAAAATCAATGAAAAAGCTGTTTCATATTAGTATTACAGCATAATGTAGAAAATGTAAAAACATACAAACACTCCCAACTATAGTGGCTACATTCTGAGGGTCCGTTTCTCTACATTTAAAACCGAATAACCTCTTAATTTTGTATGAATGACCAGAGACGATAATAATGTATCTCCATGGAATGACGGAACGATTGAACAGAATTCTACAATACAGATATGCTGAGATTGAGCCAAAGTAGTGAAAATTCAGTTTTGAGTATAAAATAAATATTTACTAGACACAATAATTGTATGTAGTATAAAAGCACAGAAGAACTATTTTCCCTAGGATGTTGCGTAACTCACTTTATCACGCGGAGGAGTATACTAGTAGTTTCTTTCGAAAGCAAAGGGTGGCTCATGCCTGAATTTGGATGGCGGATGTGCAGGTTTCGGGTATTTAGGGGTGCTTCAATGGTCCATATGGAAAGCTTTAATCACGATAAAAATCCGTAAAACCTCCGTATAATCACATCTAGCACTACAGTCCCGTCACTTTGGAGTCATTTCAGGAAATGACTTAAGTGGTACTTAAGTGGGTATTGACGTCATCAACGTCACGCGGCGATGCGTCATACGTTAAGCGGTCGTCACGCGGGGATGCGTCATACGTTAAGTGTATGGGGTCGAGTACCGACGCCAATTCAAAACTGACGGTTACGTTTTGAAACGAACTCCAGTGTACCAATTTTTGGATTGAATACATCAGCAACGCCATTGATATTTTAACTGTTAATAAACTGCGTTATTTCGACGTCACGTTTGCGCGTGTGTGGTGAAGGCATTACAAGAAGGAAAATACAAATATTTTGTTAATAAAATTGGTTCAACGTATTTTTGAACGATTTGTTTACTGTCCAAAGATGTACACTCATTTACGTTTAAAGTTGCCTTAGGAACACTCCACTTTTACTTTTCTTCAAACGGGAAATGATCTGAGGACTTATACCGCCAGACCGGAATTGTACAATACAGAGCACTCGTATAAACATTCACCAATAGAGTATTGAACAACATCAGCCACCCCATTCAAAATTAAGTTTGTCCGAATTCAAAATAAAGTTTTAACCTTTTTTCACCCTAGTTTTAGTTTTTTCTATATATACCAAATCAAGTGATACTATTCTATTTTTTTAAATAGAAAAAAAATACCTGTCTGTGAACACACATTCGCTGTATTAAGCGATTCTTGTATTACTCTCAGTCTGTGAGACTCCGAGAACATATGATTTAAGAACAGAAATATATTAATCCCAGATATTAATAGAGAAAATGTTTTAAGACAAATTAATTATAACATTATAGCTTTGTGTTTAAGCAATAAATAAAAGTATATGGAGAAGCTTCACTGACTGTAGGCGTGTCCATATCCGCATGTTTCCACTTATTTTGTTTTATTTTATTGTAATATTTGTTCTCTATAAAAAGCTAAAACATTGTTGTTTTTTTTACATATTTTTAACGATTGTTGATGCCCAAAGATGTACACTTTTTAGGTTTAAAGTAGCCTTAAGTACTCCTCACTTTGATTTTCTACAAACGGGAAATGATCTGAGGACTTATACCGCCAGAACGGAAACATATAATACTGAGTACTTGATTGTGTATATCATAACAACTCTAATAATTTTTAAAGTAAAAATCGCAACACAGCTTATTGATAACGGTTTATTGAACTATATACTCAACATCAAATTACAATGTTTATAGCAAAACTATATGGTAAATATTATAATTATAAAGTAGGCTACAATTTGTAATTGATAAATGACATATAAACAACAAAGACATTCATAAATCGAAGTTGTAGTAACAATTCATTTTCACTGGTCTGTATCCTGTAATCACTCAAGTAGACTTTTGAACTAAATACGAGGTAAGAGTCTATACCGCCAGAACGGAAATATAATTAAGTAGACCGTAATACTGTATTATCGACGTACTTAATGTTTTTGAGGAATTGCAATATCCACATGATTCTTTAGCAGAAATAATCTTAACAATGATTCACAAAATTCTTTTTACTATAAATTGACATGTAACATAATACTTATTGAATGTTTATTTATTCTGTTTCACGTTTGGTATAACTATTGTGATCGTCTGCCACAACAAAATTACTGTGAATTATATTTGCAGCGAGAAAATATTGAATGAATAGAGTAGAAAAGTGGTTGGTTTTGTAAATATTTTAATATTTTGATAAAATATGTTCAAATAAATGTAACTTGAATTCGGCAAAACATCGTAGTGTAACATAGAGCTATCATTTATTATGATTGTTAAACAACTTTTAAGCTGAAATATGGCGCCAATATTAGAAAATCACCCGATTTTACAATACGTCGATAATAAAGTTACGTCAATAACAATACACGTTTAAAACATATTATAAAACGACCAATGTCAAAACTGTCAGTCATCCCAGCATGAATTTTACAAAATGTTGTACAGAATGTACACAATAAAAAAAAAAAACGCAACAGACATACCTTTTTTTCAACAGAACAAAATATAAGAAATTGATCATTATATATGTTGTTGTTTTTTTGTTATTAAATTTCTATATGACCCTGTATTTTGTCAAGAGTCAACCACCAGGGAGATTTCTGACCCTTAGTATATCACTTTGTACTTGTTAATACATACGGACTTGCGATGTTTAAATGTATGGCTGCATGGTTAACTTTACACCCAATATTACCTCGTATTTGTTGACACAGGACCATGTCAGTTATCATGAAGATGAAAGAAGACATCCTCGGTATGATATTCTATTCTGGTTCAATGTCAATCAAGTTCAGGTCACTTTCTGCATGTCCTTCAACAAATCATGTCTCTTTTTTTTTTCTTTTTTTTTTTTTCTAGATAAAAGTATGATTTAAGTATTTAACATGTAAAAATATTACGAGCTATTGTGAAGATGATTCGTTTTTTTTTTCCTAAGAATAATTAATATGTTATTTTTCAATTAAGATTAAATGTGACATCATATACATAAGTATTGTTTGTCGACCTCTCTTTAAACAGCCGAAAGGCTCAAAATTAATAGGTTGTAAATATTTAATAATCTCACTCTAAACTTAATTTAAACACACTTTATTTCAATGTTACAATGATTTTGAAATTAATTCAGAGATCCTACAATTCTTCAAACGAATATTGAAATTGTATAAATGTATCATTGATTCCATTCAGTTCTAATCGATGTTCGAATATGAATTTGAATTGATTTTTCTTGTAATGATGATTGCAAATTATATATAGACTAGTAATTCGCCTTGTAGGTTTCAGAAGAGTATAAAAGAATCTCGAGAATGTTAACGCTTAATTGGAAATTTTTAAAATTTTGTTCAAGAAAATAAATAGAGGAAACATATTACTATGTTGGAAAAATTGCTTGATGACGAAACTTAGGGCTCAACGATGAACATGACACGCCGCCGCAAGTAAACTTACATGACACGCCGCCGCCGCCGCCGCATGTTTACTTACATGACACGACGCCGCCGCCGCCGGACACGCCGCCGCCGCCGCATGTATACTTACATGACACGCCGCCGCCGCCGGACACGCCGCCGCCGCCGCATGTATACTTACATGACACGCCGCCGCCGCCGGACACGCCGCCGCCGCCGCATTATATTTACATGACACGCCGCCGCCGCCGCCGGACACGCCGCCGCCGCCGCATGTATACTTACATGACACGCCGCCGCATGTAAACTCTGGTCTAAGAAATATGACTCGTGGATACCGGAAGATGACCTCCAGCAGTATAATTAATAAGAGGCGCCTTTGAGCGGTAACGTCAAAACGCGATGGAAAGGGAAGACAGCCAAGAGTGGCGTTTCTTCGGCAGTAGAGTTCCGAAAGCCGAAATCGTCTACATTTGTCAGATCGTCATCGTTTATATGATCATCATCACTTCCATCGCGAATTTATCTCTGAAGAACGGAAATCCGGAACTGTGGATCAGTTTACTTTGTAGCGCCATAGGATACGCGCTGCCGTCCCCGACACTGAGACATGGACGATCACTACCTGTTTCTGAGCAGCAGCTTGTCAACAGATCGGCATCCATCTAACGAACCGGGGGATTTCACCGTCGAATTACCACGATCTTACGAACTGAAAGGCCAGTGGACTTGCGCGCTGAAGGAAATAATGATTTCGGCTCGAGAAGATATACTGTATGTGTGCTCTGACATTTGCTCAGAATCCTACGCCGAGAACACCATGATTCCCGTGCTGCGGGCGTTACAAAAACCAAGAGAAAAACAAGTGGTTACCTTTTTTCTCTTCGAAGATCCAATGTACGTGAAAATCAAGCCGACGGTATTAAATCGCGTAAGAATCTTTGTAAGAGGGAGTCAGTTTAAGCGAACGAACGTAACGGATTCGACTGTACGCTGTACCCTTCATCTGAAAAAATGGAAGTAGACAAATGGAGGAGACATTTTCAACGTATGGCGGAGGGGAAGGTCGAACCGACTCACAAAGGTCACTATATCGTGGAAGATATACAAGCTGGAGAGGGTAAAACGAGTGAACATGAAATTGATTTTGTTACATCGATTGCCCACGCTGCGAATTGGCCAAGTCGGAACTCAAAGAAGATGAGAGTCAGTCACCTATCCAAAGGAGAGAACGAAACCCGTCGCTCACGCAGTGAGAGAGAAAACCTAGATTCGTTGACAACGTATTTACAAAATGAGCGCAGATAAAACACGATAACGATCTGACCTTATTTGAAGGTGTAGAAAGCCACTGAAAAAAAATCTGAATGGATCACAATAGGACCTGTCGATTAACTAACGGAAGGGCTTACGAATATAATCCACTTCACAGGATTTTTCTCCCAAGTGGATCTGAACTGTTTTAAGTTATGTCTAATCTATACGACATTTTATACTATTTCATGATTTTTTTTAATGTACATGTATGTGTATGTTTTGTGTGTGAATTTGTGACGAAGTGTAACTTTATTATAGTAAATAAAAATAAAATAATATCCCTTTCGTTGACTCGAATTTGTTAAACATTATAAAAAAAATATATGTGACAGAACTGTCGATATAACGATAAACGGCAAACCGTGTTATGGCGTTTTAGTTATTTAAAACGAAAGTAAACAGGAGATTATATCGGCATAACCAATTCCCGTATAGCATTCAGACATTAAAACAGAAATTTTAAGAGAAGATCCAATTTTATATTCAAATAAAAATGATAATAATAATACTGAAAAAAACCTGAATGACCGGTACCGACAGAATGTTGGGACTGAATGGAATCAATGATACATTTATACAATTTCAATATTCGTTTGAAGAAATGTAGAATCTCTGAATTAATTTTAAAATTATTGTAACATTGAAATAAAGTTTGTTTAAATTAAGTTTAAAGTGAGATTATTAAATCGTAACATCTGACGTACTTGATACATTTTCGATTTATGTATGTCTTTGTTTCCGGTTTGAGGAATTGTTTCTTGCTGCTGCTGATGATGATGGTGGCGGTGGTGTTGCTATAATCAATGCTAACATACGTATATGTCATACTCGGTACGTTTCCGTTCTGGCGGTATACGTCCTTATATCTCTTCCCGTTTGAAGAAATGTAAAGTGGGGGAGTAATTGGATACTTGCGTTCCTTAATTGATGAACGCTGGTATAATGTTTAAATAAACGGGATGTCATATGAATATTGAGAGCATCGATTTATTATTATTTAATATAAAAATAAATTCAATATATTGAGTGCGTATTTTTTGTCAATGATAATTGTACTTTGCATCATGTACCTATGTTATTATGTTGTATTATATATAAGAAATGTGTGTGTGTGTGTGTGTGTGTTAATCATCAAATTGTACGCGAGTATTAAATATTGGATGTTTTTAAAGTGTATCTTCCGTACATTGTACCTCGTATGAATGTGTAAAATTGCGTAGTGTTTGTCATTCAAACTTTGTATATCAATATTTCTGACTTACGTACTCAAATAATCATTAAATCTAAAAAAGAAAAATGATGTTGTTATATTTTTTTACAGTAAAAATTTCCATACTGAAACCGTATGAATAATATAGTTTTAATATCTCATTTTAATATGTCAGTTTCAATATCAAAAGTTTGCATTACAAACGAAAAGCATCGGCCAATCGTTTTTAAATCGTTTTAAGTGGTGTGTTAAGAGGGACACGCAGACAGTGACCTGAACTTGATTGACATTGAACCAAAATAGAATATCATACCGAGGATGTCTTCTTTCATCTTCGTGATAACTGACATGGTCCTGTGTCAACAAATACGAGGTAATATTGGGTGTAAAGTTAACCATGCAGCCATACATTTAAACATCGCAAGTCCGTATGTATTAACAAGTACAAAGTGATATACTAAGGGGCAGAAATCTCCCTGGTGGTTTGTCTCTTGACAAAATACAGGGTCATATAGAAATTTAATAACAAAAAACAAAAACAAAAAAAACCCCCATATATAATGATCAATTTCTTATGTTTTGTTCTGTTGAAAAAAAAAGGTATGTCTGTTGCATTTTTTTTTTACTTGTGTACATTCTGTACAACATTTTGTAAAATTCATGCTGGGATAACTGACAGTTTTGACATTGGTCGTTTTATAATATGTTTTCAATGTATATTGTTATTGACGTAACTTTATTATCGACGTATTGTAAAATCGGGTGATTTTCTAATATTGGCGCCATATTTCAGCTTAAAAGTTGTTTAACAATCATAATAAATGATAGCTCTATGTTACACTACGATGTTTTGCCGAATTCAAGTTACATTTATTTGAACATATTTTATCAAAATATTAAAATATTTACAAATCTAACCACTTTTCTACTCTATTCATTCAATATTTTCTCGCTGCAAATATAATTCACAGTAATTTTGTTGTGGCAGACGATCACAATAGTTATACCAAACGTGAAACAGAACAAATAAACATTCAATAAGTATTATGTTACATGTCAATTTATAGTAAAAAGAATTTTGTGAATCATTGTTAAGATTATTTCTGCTAAAGAATCATGTGAATATTTCAATTCCTCAAAAACATTAAGGACGTCGATAATACAGTATTATGGTCTATTTAATTATAATTCCGTTCTGGCGGTATAGACTCTTACCTCGTATTTAGTTCAAAGTCTACTTGAGTGATTACAGGATACAGACCAGTGAAAATGAATTGTTACTACAACTTCGATTTATGAATGTCTTTGTTGTTTATATGTAATTTATCAATTACAAATTGTAGCCTACTTTATAATTATAATATTTACCATATAGTTTTGCTACAAACATTGTAATTTGATGTTGAGTATATTTCGATTTTTACTTTAAAAATTATTAGAGTTGTTATGATATACACAATCAAGTACTCAGTATTATATGTTTCCGTTCTGGCGGTATAAGTCCTCAGATCATTTCCCGTTTGTAGAAAATCAAAATGAGGAGTACTTAAGGCTACTTTAAACCTAAAAAGTGTACATCTTTGGGCATTAACAATCGTTAAAAATATGTAAAAAAAACAATTTTTTCAACGAAATAAAATTTGTATTTTCGTAGTTAATGACAATACGTTACATAGTGGATATCGCTGCGTTTTATATAATATGTACCGCTATATAAATGATGATTACATAAACCGTCGTTTTGAAGTGGCGTCGGTACTTGACACTTAACGTATGACGCATCGCCGCGTGATGGCCGCTTAACGTATGACGCATCGCCGCGTGACGTTGATGACGTCAATACCCACTTAAGAACCGCTTAAGTCATTTCCTGAAATGTAATCAAAGTGGCCCGATTGTAGTTCTAGCTATTTCAAATACATCAGAGATATCTCCAGGGGTTATTAGACGGCAGCATGCTGCCGTCTTTAGTGGCTAGAAACGCTTACCAGGCATCGCTGACCTTGCTAATTTGCATATTTTCCATGACAAGTTAAACTGTACCTCTACGCGCTAAGTACGGATCCACGCAATGCGATTCTGCACTAACGAATACGAATGGAATATGTTAAGCAGACCTTTTATTCATAACCGTAACCGTTATTCATGTGCTGTTGTTTGTAAACGTGTTATTTTGCTCTGTAAACATCCATTTTAAGCGTGAACAATGTATCCGTGACACTAATAAATCAGAACAGCAACCCATTTTACATACTTGAAGATCTACTCCTGTAAAGAGAAAAAAAAGTAACGCTTCGAATGTCTGTTGTTAACCTAAAGTAGTTCACGCGTAATTTTTTTCATGAAAGCGAGTATGGTTTCTCCCAGAGCATTTCTAAACTTTCAAAAAGAAACAAACATTCAAGTATCTAAAACATCAAGTACCTTGTCAAGTTCTACACTAGAGTAACAGTAGAGAGTGTATATAAATCGGGTCCTAGGGAATGACCTACTTTTGAAATTCATACAGTCAGGTTCATGACCCTAATTCCGGATTGTTTTGTAATAACAGAGTGCGAATTCGTTTGTCTTACTACCGACTATAGTTGCTGGAGAGTGTGTGCAGTTTTTGCGTCATGTAGCTTTTGCCTCAATTGCATAAAAATTAAGAATCTCAGCTTTTTTCCTGTTACTCCTGCCGCCGTCTCTCAGCGCATTGAGCGCTTTGATTTGTTGCTCTATTATGTCTCATTTCTTTTGTTATCACACTAAATTAAATAAAGGTCAAATTTTCACACAATACCAATAACCCCGCTTTAACGTTGCGTTAACATGGTCATTAGATGAACGCACCATTTGTTTCAACAGACTGATAACAATTAGCACATTGCCACTCTTACTCCTCCTATATTTTTACAGCCTTCAATAATAAACAATCGTTTATTATTTTAAGATAAATTTAAATTTTTGAACAAACTAAGTTACCCTGCATATTTGCAGCTTGTCAAACCCTCTTCCACTTGAGACACACACAACTTCAGTGCCTTCAGCGCTTTGATTTATTTTATAATAATAACAGTTGGTGCTCCCTGTTTTTTTTGTGCGGCTCCATTGGCAAAACAAAAAATCCATACTGATGCCGCGTTTCCACGCGGGGTCATTAAACTTTAAGGTGTAAACGATAACTAATGCATACAGTGGTACTGTTAATATCATGTTTTTAACAAAGAAGGTGGGAAATCCAACATATATTAAATAGAGGAGGGGTATGTACAACAACAAGGAGACACACATTACATAAAACAGAGATATACAGGCACAAAAGTGCCGCCTTGAGGCAGCACATTGAAATAAGCACAGCGACAAAGAAAAAATTGTCTGATGATAAAATTTATGTGGAAAACAAATTTTTTTTTTTTTTTTTTTTACATAACTGTTTTTAAGATGTGAACTTGTTTACATAAGTATATATATTTAATTACATAAATAAAAAACTAGTTCCAAGACTTGAAGTGAATCTTGAAAATGAAGAAAGACACACAATATGTTTAAATATGAAAACAAAGGCCTAATATACATATTTAGAGGACAAAAAAAGTTTCAATGTTATCAAGAAGGTAAGAAAAATGTGCAGCCAGACCAGGACTGAAACCCAAGACCACTTACAAAAGTCTCCCACCGATAACGGTTACATATTCTCTGCAAATTTGGAAATTGTTGCAGAATTTACAGAGATTAAATTGAAATTTTTTCTATAATCAAAAAGGAAGTATATACATGGGAGATACTATAATGATCACTTGTTTGGTGCAAAATAACCAAGTGATTGTTCTACTGGCTAAGTTACTTGACTGCTTACAACAGTCTCTGACCGATAAGTGTTACTTATTGGCACTACATAAGTTCATTTACAGAAAGAAATGGTTGATGAATGGAAGGTTTTATAAAATTTTATAGTGATAAAAGATTAAACATTGTAAAAGAAAATCTTACTTTTGTGTATTTTTTTCAAGAAGTAATTTTAATATACAGCATGAAAAAAATAGGAATGCATAAAAAAATGTTTTCAAGACGCCTCAGGTATAATATATACCATTTTAGTATCACATTTATAAAATACATTTTTTAAGTATAGTGATGAATATTTGAAATGAAAAATATAAAAATTTTTTAGTAACAAAACAGATTACTACCCTTCAACAAGAGCTGTCCGTAAGACAACACGCTCGACTATTCGAATGCTTGTCAATAAAAATAAATATTGCAGTTAAAGGAAAAACAAGAAACTCTGTATTATCAAAATATACACATGAACAATAAACATGTGCTTAAAAAAATGAGGTGGTGCAAAAACCTTAACCAAGATTCTTTTTTTTTTTTAAAGGCATAACTATTTTAAAATTCATAACAGTCTGACCTCCAACACAGGCATGTAATTTCATGTGTGGATTATGAGGGACATCCATGGAAAGATATTGGAGATAAAAGCATTGATAAACAAATTTTAACATTTTAAGTACAAAAAGGCCCAATAAAAAGAGTTACTGTTCCTGTAACTACTTGGGCATACATTCCTGTTTCTACTGGTTGGTCTGATGATGATAAACATGTGTTAATTTTGAGAGACATGCATTCAGTGCAGTGAAAGTGGAGATAATAGCAATGTAAAACAAAACTTTAAAACAAAATTAAGTCCAAAAACTGCCATAAATTTGCAATAATATTTGTATAAGTTACTGTCCCTGTTTCTACTAGCTGGTGTGATGATGATGATGATGATGATGATCAAGGCATGCGTGAAGTTTGGAAGACATCCATTGAGTTAAAGTGGAGATAATTGCATTATTAAACAAAACTTTAACGTTTTTTCTAAGTTCAAAAAGGGCTATAAATATAAAAAAAATTGGAAGGGTTGCAGTTCGTGATTCTACTGGTTGATCTCAAGATGATCAAGCCATATGTGAAGTTTAGGGGACATCCATCAAGTAAAAGTGAAGAAATTGCAATGCTTAAAAATGTTAAACATTTTTTCTATGTCCATAAAGGGACATATATTCGCTAAAATATTTGGAAGAGTTACTGTTCCTGTTTCTACTGGTTGGTCTGATGATGATAATTACATGTCTGAAATTTGAGAGACATCTTTTTTAGTAAAACTGGAGATAATAGGAATGTTAAAAAGAAGTTTTAATAATTTTATGTCCAAAAAGGGCCATACAATGCAAAATGTTTTGGAAGAGACACTGTTCCGGTTTCTATTGGTTGGTCTGGTGAGGATAAACACATGTATGATGTTTGAGAGACATCCACTGAGTAAAACTGGAGATAATATTAACATAATTCTACATCCAAAAAGGGCCATAAATATGCATAAAATATTTGGAAGAGTTACTGTTTCTGTTTCTACTGGTTTGTCTGATGATGATAAACACATGTGTAAAGTTTGTGGGACATCAGTTGAGCAGAAGTGCAGATAATGGCATGTGAAACAAAACCTTTACATTTCATTGGATGACTACAATAGCTCACTCTTTTCTTTGAAAAGTCAAGCTTACAAAAATGAAAGCGAAAAAAGCCTTACTGATCCATGTGAAGTTGCAGAAAATGTGAGAAAGTCATTGTGCCGGAATTCAGAAACTAAAAATACATGTATATTGAGAATTATGTTGTGGACATTTTTTAACAAAGAGTTCCATGTTATTTGATCTTAAATTTTAAGAGATTTTAGCTGAAGACAAAGGTAAATGACTCTGAAAGTAAAAAGACCATTCTCCAAAATTTATTATAACATCCTTCACAAGTTGTCAATACATTAAGCATATATCATCAGCCTATCTTCAATAAGACCAAAGTAATAATGTGGATATAATTTTCCAAAAAGAGCAAATATGAAGAGAATAGGAACGATGTGATGCTGCAGATTTTCTTATTTATTTTAGGGGAAAAAAATAAGGGCACTAACTCTGAAAGGAAAGAGGCTCTACTAGAAAAAATTCCTCGCGACACATCGTCTTCAAGTCATTGATACATGTACCAAATATCATCTGCTAAATTTAAATATAAGAGAATTGCTCTGGGAAGGGAATACAATTTTTAACAAAGGACAATAACTGTAGACAAAAGGGGCAATACGGAGCAGAGTACAATACTTCTAATTATAACATTTTAGGCCACTTGATTTGACCTGCTTACCTTCAGCAGTAACCAATGTCAAATACCGGGTACAATAAATGTACACAGGTTCATACAGATTATAATTAAAAGAAAATAAGTCAAACATCTGGAGGCCTCATTTTCCATGGGATCAATAACTTATAGGATTGCAGGAAAGTACCAGGAGGTTATCATTAGGAAAAATATTTTTGAACACTAGCTCCAGGAGAAAGATTTTGAATTTAACTACATGTATATATATGAAGAGTACATACAGAAACTAGCTGCCCTAATTAAAACACATTTTTCAAAGAATCAAATTCATTTTAGCAGTGTGGTAGAGAACTATGAGGTGATCATTTGTGCCAAATAAAATTAAAATCTTACTATTAGTTACAAAGATTTTTTATAAATATATATACAGTATAATTATTAGGAAACTAGCCAACCATCTGGTGCTCTATTTTTTTAAGGAATAAACTTAAAGTAAGCAATTATGGTAGAAGGCTATGAGGTAACCATTTGTGCAAATTGAAATTTAATTTTGACCATTGGTTTCAGAGGGGAAGAAATTTAAGGGACAACTTAATTTTAGCAATGATAGTAGATAGTCATGAGATAGCAAATGAAATTGAATTATTCTGGCCCTTTGTTTCAGGGAACAGGATTTTTAAAAGTTTCAAAATAAAATTTTGTTGGTTGCAAATGCAAACAACAAATGGACATCCTACAAGTAGTTTCAGAAGATATGATTGTCTTTTAAAGCAAAGCAAATTGTTGCCATCAGAAGATGGGACACAAGGTGATCAGAATTGCTCACCTTGAGCTTGATGTGCTATGTTGAACTAAGAAGGGTCATGATCATGACACATCGCTTTAAGTTATTGATTCATATTCAAAAAAGGGAATGTAGGATAATGTTTTTTTTAATTATTTTGATTTAAACAAGAAGCAGTTTTGGTCCATGCAAAAAAAAAAAAAAAAAAAAAAGTAAGTAAATTGGAAATTAAGTGATGTGCTTACACTTTACAAAGGATGACTGACAATCTGGAATGACAGTCTCCCATATTTTCTCCTCAATTAGCAAATCTATAAGCAAAGACTTTTTTTTAGAGTTTGTTCTTACATTTCAGAGCATGAAATCAAATAACATTTGCTATAAGAACATTCATGAGAAACTTTTTAATCACAAGGTCATAAATAAAGGAGTTTTAGATCTTCTTAACTTTTAGTTAAGAGAAATCGGAGTTGAGATGTAAAATGCAAGCAAGGTCATTTTTTAAAAAAAATGAAGGTAAAGTTAAAACACAACAAATCATCAAAAATAAAACTAAAAGAAAAGAGAAAATAAAGTATAACAAGATTGTCAAAGAATATTGTGCATCCGTTGACTGGCCAACAGGCACATATTTCACTCTGAAATGAGACATTTACCTATGTAAGTCAAGAATCCTCTCTGAACACAAAGTCAATCTTCATGTTGGTATAACATTCCACGTAGTGTTCAGTTGTTCAGTGTTCCTCTCCGAACACCAAGTCAATCTTCATGTTGGTATAACATTCCACGTAGTGTTCAGTTGGGTAGTAAACGTATGCATAAGATTTTCCACCAGTCACAGATTTGTCAGTTTTGTCACAAATCATACCACATTCATGTATTGCCAAACCCCTGATGAAATGGTCTATTGGTTGCTTGAGGTGTTGTTAACTGCTACTCAGGCGCACATAATGCTGAATTTTGGCTTGAAAACTGGATATAGTCAGTCAGTGTTCAATTTACCAGGTTTTCCACTCCCATTTTCCAGTTATTGCAAGCTGAAAAAAAGTTGAAAAAAATGAAGATAGTTAGTTGCATATTCATGATTTTAAATGCAGTGTGTGAGCATGAGTAATATATCTGCTTTGATATTAAAACATATAAATAAGAAAGAGATTCCAGAGATACTGGATTCACATACTGCATATTACTAACAATAGGGGATAAATACGTGGATGTGGTATGCTACTAGCCAGGTACAGCATTTGCCATGTAAGCGAAAGGTCCCAGGTTCGAGTCCCGGCCAGGCTGCACATTTTTCTCACACTGTGACATAAGGTGCCCAACATGGGACTGTGACATAGATGTCAGGTCCGCCTAATTACACCTGCACATGGTTATATTTACCCAGTAACTCCTAGAATTCAGGGACAAATTCTAAAATGAAGGGGGATAATGTCACAGTACTGATTAGTCAGAATAGGGAAGAAAGATGTATATGCAGCTGGGAAGCTCATTCAATAGAGCATTCGTTCTGTAAGCAAGAGGCCCCGGGTTCGAGTCACTGTCAGGCTGCAAATCTCATCCTGTGACATTATATATATATAAACAAATGTATGCAATAAAGCATTAAATTTCATTACAGAAACTGTTTCCCATATTTTTTTACTGTTTATTTTTACTCAATATACATTTTCCCATAAATTAATTATACTCATAGCTGAAAACAAAGCTGTAGATATTTGAAATGAATTTTGATTGAATGAAAAATTTATTTGAAATCCTCCACACACACACACCCTTTTTAGGTGGATTTTTTTTCTTCAAATTATTTAATGTAAATACATGCACTATTATGCACTTATTTTAAACTCTATATTTTCACTAGTAAGCAGATATTTTAAACTGTATGTATATTTCACAAATTTCACCAAATACTTTTCCACTGCCTAGAAATACCGTAGCCATCAGATTGTGAAATCTCAAGCATCATGAAAATAATCGCTAACAATTACAGCAATGTAAAATTCCGAAGCTTTCCGAAATGTACTTTCATTTCTCGGATATAAACAATAAACTGAAAAAAAAAGATATTTATATAAATTTTCATAAACCTCTATCTAATGTAGCTTTGTAATTACAATAAATATCAACTTACCGTGTATAGACTTTTAATACAGTTGTATAATTTAATTTTGTTGATCAAAAAGAATGTCGGGCTTCAAATCTCGCTGCTCCATTTCAGATTATGAAAAAGACTTGATTCTTATAATGGTTTTGCGCTACCCCCATTTCAAAACGATATTTATCAAATTGACATGAACTTTTAAATTACAGTTTATAATTAAAATTGATAGAGTATGTTTTTATGTTGATATGGGCATTTTTATGATGTCAATAAAAATAATCTCTAATCATGGTAAAAATAGAATGGGATACGAAAGGATCAATTCCGAATTGTTACATAATTATTTTCCTTCATTTCCAGAATTGCACATTATTCATTTCTGGATTTTATTGGCGTATTATCCCGTTATTTTTATTTAAATCATGCTCCCTCAATCCTAGGCACAAAGTTCATGAATTATTACGAAAAAAAAAGCCGAAACTGCACTCGATTTTATACCTCCAAATCCGGTTCCATTGACAACCTACGAACCAAATACAGTATGCCCGGCGGTGATCCGCCGTGCAATCATCTTACAGCCAGTCAGTGTTATTTTTACGACGTTGAAATACATTACGACCGGGGATCGAACCATTCGGCCACCACTCGTGACCGTATTTTACAACTAATTGTGTGCAACAACACTCAGACTTTGTGAATACACCACTTCAGTTATCTACAGAGTCAGCGAAAAATCCGGCCACTTTCATATACATCCGGTTGTCGCCGCGGCTGGTGGCAATAAAGCCGTATACAACACTTATCAACACTTCGACGCCGGAGCTGGAGTTGAGCACAGCAAAATCTGAACTGTCTTCTGTCTTGCGTTTCTAAGTCTGTTTAAGATGTTTAAATCTACCATAGTGTTTTTTGTTTTGGCCTTTGTTTCATTAACAACTGGTTCATACGTAGGTCTGTATAAATTGTCAACTTTTTGGTAAATTTTAGAAAGAATTAAATTGATATTTTTATGATATGTACATATTGTTTTTCTTTTGTCAATTTTAGAACACGCTTAATAATTGAATAAGGAACAAATAAAATGACTTTTCAATCTATCATTGTATATTTAATGTTGTTAAGACCCGACTTATCAACACAATTTCAAGCAGACCTTAAAACATTTTTTTTTTAAAAAGTGAAACTATCCTTATATCGGCATTATACGATTTTCACAAAACAATAAAAATGTTATCGAAGAACAATAATTAACCATGAGAATTATTCTGAGGCTTTTCTTTTCAGAAAAATGCGAAAATCTGGGCTGGATATGTAAAAAGAACATGTGCGAGCGTTGCCACACGAAAATAACAACAATCAGAACTACAAAGTCGTGGGAATTCATGGTACCTGTGGCCAGTAAGTAGAATATTGCCTTGACTATTAAGCAGTTTAAGTAACCGTATTGAAAGATATAAAATTTCCATATCACACTTTATGACTCGTTCCTGGATTAATAAATTTGATGCACAAATTAAGTACATATATGATCACTACAAAGAAGTATATCTTCTTGGGGACTTAAATATTCCCCTCAATCCATTTAAAGGTTTTGAAAACACAGCGTGGTCTGATTTGATTGTTAGTTATGGATTTACGCAGTTAGTATACGAGCCGACACGATTCACTAATAGATCATCGACAGTTATTGATCATATCTATGCAACGCATACTGAACATATAATAGTACCTTAAGTGACCATTTCCCAGTTTCATTTACCCGCAGTACAAAACCAAGATCTCATAACAATCATAAATACATCACATATAGAAAGTTTAAACATTAATTAAATTAATGAAACGAACTAAGAAAAAATTCTTTATCAATGCTGTAAAACAAAAAAACGGATGTTAAGCACATCTGGCAAAATTTGAAAAAGGCGTGCGGATTTAACAACTCAAGAGACTTGTGTTTGCCTCCAAGTCTGGTAGTCAATGATGAAGTAGTAATTGGTGAATCTAATATAGTAAACGCCTTTAATTTTAATTTTACCAGCATTTCCCACATCATTAAAAACAACAACAACAACAACAACAACAAACAACAACAAAACAACAACAAAAACATTTGACAAAACTAGATTTAAAAATCTAGAAGAATTCATTGAACCAAAACTTAAAAATGCATCATTTAGATTAGAGTACATCTCAAGTTTAGAAGTCCGAAACATAATTAAGAAATTAGGCACAAAGAAAGCAACTGGTCTTGATGGCATTGGACCGCGAATTCTCAAATGTGTATAGATACAATTTCCACCCCAGTTGCTAGCATAATCAATAAAAGTATAGCATCAGGATTTTTTCCAAGCAAACTTAAAGAAGAATGTGTAACGCCTGCTTTCAAAGGAGGTTCCAAAAATAATCCATCGAATTATCGACTAATCTCAATCTTAAATACAATCTAAAATATATTCGAGAAACATATCCGAAAGGTTACACCACAACATATTTCATAAAATGCAGTCTGGATTCCGAAAGCTGCATTCTTGTCAAACAGCATTAACATACCTGACTCTTGGTTAAAAAGTTTAGACAACGGAGGTATGGTCGGCTGTGTATGCCTTGATTTAAGCAAAGCCTTTGATTTGGTTGATTTTGAGATACAATTACATAAATTAAAATTATATAAATTTACTGACACAGCAATCAAATGGTTTAAGTCTTATTTAACTGTGAGATTACAAACAGTAAAAATTGGTTAGCTTTTCCCCAGAAGATAATCGCGTAAAACAGGTTTTCCTCAGGGGTCAATATTAGGTTCTATATTGTTCATTCTATACATCAATGACCTGCCTCTGAGATAGATATATATGCAGATGACTCTACTTTGCATACTACAGGCCATAATATAAACATGATATAATGCAAACTACAGAAAGACGTAGATTGTGTACGGAAATGGTGCAAACAAAACAATGTGGCCTTGAACACTTATAAGTCCAAGGCAATGTTAATTGGAAATAAAAGAGAAAAAAAAAACACGAAACAAATTCATTGAATATCTGCATCAATAGCTGCTCAGTAAGAAATGTTACAAACCAAAAAATGTTATGTGTATATGTTGATCAATCATTAAGCTGGTCAGAGCATGTAAAATTGATTTGTAATAAACTTAATTCTAATTTAATCTGTTTGGGAAAATTTCCCAATTTCTAACACTTGAGGCAAGGAAAATGCTTTACTATGCATATATATCTCCGATAACAGACTACTATTCCAGCATATGGGGTATATGCAACAAAACTGATATGACTAAGGTAACCAAATTGCAAAAACGAGCGTGCAAAATTATTATAAAGTTATTAACTAGGTCACACTCACATAACCTTTATAAGGAACCGAATATTTTACAGTTCTCGCACAGAGTGAAATTTCATGTAGGGGTATTAGTCTACAAAGCATTAAATAACGTAACGCCTGATTATATTACTGAACTTCTTTCAACCGTGTGCAATAACAATTATCTGTTAAGATCTCAAGCAAACAACAAATTAACATATGATAAACCGAACACAGAATTCTTAAAGAAAAGTTTTGGACATACGGGCGCTTCAGTATGGAATGGTTTGCCTAATTGTTACATCGGCAACAAACGTGCAGTCATTTAAAAGGTTGCTTCATCATTATTTCATCCAATGCCTTTAATTATTATTCCTTGTTTCGGGTATCGGAACTTAATCAATATGTTTCATACGTTTGTAATTAAGTTTGTCAAACTATTAACATGTCAAAAAAAGCATGGACATCACTGAACGTGGTATAATGTACTGTGTATATATGGGTAAACGTCCGAATGATATGTACAATTCGTATTAGCAATCAAATAAGGCCATGTACTTACTACTAAAGAAGTAAATGCAGATTTGCCTATTGATCTAGCACTAAAGCTTTTTGATCATACTGAATTGCCAATTTTGACTTACGGATCTGAAATGTTTGGATTTGAAAATATTACTAATTTAGAAAAAAATCTATGGAAAATAACAAAAGCCAAAAAAAGCCCCCCATTGTACAAGATTTATGGCGAACTTGGGCGTTATCCAATCTTAATAAATATACAAAGTAGAATGATCTCATTTTGGTGTAGAATACTGCTTGGTAAGCAACAAAAAATATCACATCAAATATATAAATACGTTTTAAATAGTCCTCAGCACAAGTTCAAATGGATGTCTAAAATTAAAAATATCCTGATATCCATCCATGATCTTTGGTTAACACAGTCTGCTTCTGTAAATTTACACTTTTATGTAAAACAAATCCTTGCAGATCAGTTCAAACAATCATGGAATGAACAACTAAACCAAACAAATAAAAGTAGAATGTATAAATCGCTAAAAGAAATCCATCGTCTCGAACCGTATTTTAAAATCCTAAAACCAACTGGGGCTCTCTACCCGCAAACCACCGTCTTCCTGTTGAACGCGGCCGCTGGGACGGCACTTCCCTGGAAAATAGAAAGTATACACTGTGTAACAGTAATGAAATTGGGTCAGAGCGGCACTACTTGTTTACCTGTCATTATTTTGATCAGTATAGAAATCAATATCTTACCGGTATGAACTTAACAGACACGGAACAAAATTATAACTCTATGTTAACTTCTACAAATGTCAAGGGACTGTCAGAATTATTTAATTGTTTACGGGTTGTAATGCGAACTTTTCTCACTCTATAAATACATGCCTCCTCCTCCAGAAATATAACAAAACAATCACTAATAAGGAAAAATAATCTGCCTCTACATATACAGTTACTACTAAAAATGTTTTTTTTATGAAATTGTGTATTGAACTACATGATCAACCTCTGCATTTTACGAGAAATTGACATTACATGAATATATTTTTTATGCTATAAACATCAATGAAATATGTATGTCTTACCTGTGTAGCACGAAATCCACACTTTATCTACTGCATGGCTTCACTTTTGACCAACATGTGGACGAGCAGAACACTTATTAGTGTTTGAATTTATATTTTGTCCATTGAGATCATTCCATTTTTCAAATTTTTGTCTCCATTTAATTCATTTAATCGGCGTAAACTTGTCACTAATCACTATTCCGTTAAATCAGCTGATCAGTTTAGAACCAGCTTGTGTTTACCAATATCGCGCATGTGTAACGTGTTACAGGGATTTTTGATGGGGACGCATGAAAATCGATAAAAAAGAAAAGAAAAACACAACAACCATAGTGAATCAGCAATCTGATTTATCCAAAATAACAAAGAACTCTATCCTTCTACTTAGATTAGTTTGAACAGATTTTATTGCCGTATATAATGATGACTTTAAAAAATAAGCAAAAATGTCTGACCACAAGTTCTAACAACATTAGTATCGGTCTTCTCCTTAAATGTACTTGTATAATTTCAACGTCTACACATGCCTACATAGAATAGACAAAACAACTGATTACAAGACAAAGCAATTAAGTAAATATCCGATTAAATTTTTGAAAATAACAGTACTAGTGTTAAAAATGAAAAAAAACAACCCCTGATATATTTTACGAAGTGAGATGTATAATAATATGAATATGAAAAATATAAATAAATAATGAGTATGGAATAAAAGAAAACTAACAAACATGGGTTACAAAATAACATATATACAGGTACAAATATATGAACCTTTCTAAACAGTATCTTTTATCAAATTTCAATCACCACTTTTTTGCCAAAGAGATCAAAGTCGGGGTCCGGTTCATTGCTCATTATTTTCAGCCTTCTCGAGCGTATATCTACACAGAGCGACGCATTGACCTTTGACATAACACTTTACATGATGCAATTCACGCCGGGAACAGGTGGATAGGGCGGAGTCTTAAAAATCAATACCATATTTGGAATGTGCAAACTGCGTTTAATTTCAAAACATAATTTCAACCACTCAGTAGGTTAGTGTTTTATAGTAAGCATCAATTCCATTAAATCGGTCGCGCGGCTGGGCCGCGCCAGACCGATTTAATTTAGTTTAAATATATTTATTTAATCAAGTTCATGACAAGTTTACAATTTGACAATGCAGTTTTGGGATGGGGTTGGAAACCGAAGCTTATTTAAACCTTCTCCCGTGATAAAATGTTACAATGCATTATTTACACATAATAGTCGTTGAGCTCCAAAGATAATATCAAGTATTGTTTAGACAGAATAAAAAAAAATAATAAAAAGGAGTAGAGATAGATAACAATAACAAAAAATAATAATGAAGGAAACTCTGCAGAATGAAACAAATTTTAAAGTAGAAATAGGGTTTCCTGGCAAGAGGGGTGGGATAAAGCTTTAACTAAATCGCTTAGTATTCTCAATGTATTTCTGAACATTACAGAATATACGTTTGTTTTGATCACCAGTAAGAAGTTCACTGCCGTAGATAAGTAAGTGGGAAGTTATAGTGGTATTCATGGCAATATTACTAATAGATTCTATCATTTGAGAGCGAGCGTTTGCATAGTTTGGACACTGTAAAAGATAATGTGTTAAGGTTTCTTCGACTCTACATTCAGTTCTAAGTCTGGTATGTAAGATTTGAAATTTGCGTGATCCTGTGTAGTAATAGTCCGGAACAATTCTGGCTGGGAATAGATTAGGTAAGTGTGTTTTAAATGTGTTAATAGTTTGGGCCTGCCTTATGTGTGCAGGTAGAGAGTTCCAGGCTCTAATGGCGGACGGGAAAAAGGAGTTATAAAACAAAGATGTTTAACATGGTAACATTGGTATATTATCTCTATTACGTAATGTATAATGCATATCACTTGTTCTCTCTGGTAGAATAGATCGGAGATAGGAAGGGGTTAAAAGATGAAGTATTTTGTAAAATAAGACTAGTTTGTGTATTGACGTCTGTTTTCTAGGCTTAACCAACCGGTTTCGTTGTATAGTTTATCTATCGAAACTAATTTGGTACTACCAGTAACAATTCTAGCAGCCTCAATTTTTTCTAAATCATTTTTTTCACTTTGGTTACAATTATCAAAAATGACATCTCCGTATTCAGTGAGGGCCTTATAAAAGATACATATAAAGTTTCTAAGGATTTGCGATCTAGAGTAAATTTAAGACGTCTCATAATATTCACTCGCTTCCACGCTTTTTCTTTAACATAATTTATATGCGCATGCCAAGAACAATCATTTGATAAAAATAAACCTAAGTGTTTTTGTACAGCTGTTTGGGAGAAGTTTTGGTTTTTCATGAATAATGGGGGGGGGGGGGGGGGGGGGACTGGTTTGTTAACCTTTCTAGATATTGTTAAAGATTGTGTTTTAATGGGGTTAAATCATTATTTAGTAGATTAGCTGATTCATATGGGTTATTGACTAAAACATATTAAGACTTGTATCATCTGCAAAAAGACGGGCATTACAATTTAAATCATTAACGATGTCATTAACATATGTGAGAAATAGTATAGGACCTAGGATTGAACCTTGAGGGACATCTGCCTCGATTTTTCTTAAAGATGAAGAAGCGCCATTAATGGAAACTTATTGTTCCCTATCTCTGAGATAACTCGAAAACCAGTTAAGAAGATTACCATTGATGCCAACAGACTTTAGTTTGAGAATTAGACCATAGTGCCAAACTTTATCAAATGCCTTACTTATATCGCAAAAAACAATCCGAATTTCTTTACCGGAATCAATAGCTTCACAGAAATTATGATATAAGTAGGTCAGTTGATTGGTAGTTGAATCACCTGGAAGAAAACCGGACTGGTACTCGGTAATGATGTTATATGCAGTCACATGGTTAAAAATATGTTCATAAACGGCACGTTCAAAAACCTTACTAACAGTACTTAATAATGAGATTGGCCTGTAATTAGACAATAAAGTGGCGTCGTCTTTTTTGAAAATGGGACACACGTTAGCCCTTTTCCAAATAGAAGGGAAAACACCTTCAGATATTGATTTGTTAAAAATTTGACAGAGTGGGTTTGCTAATTCAAAGCTTAGTTCTTTTAAAATCCTGTTGTTCACTAGATCTGGCCCCACAGCTTTACCAAGAGGAAGTGATCGTAAAATAGGTATTAAATCATTTGGAGTAAATTCAATACTTGACAGATTTTCTTGATAGTTATAAATTGGTGGAGACGGATCTGGTAAGTTGTCAGTACAAAGTTTGGTCTGTGAAACAAAAAAGGCATTCAAGTGATTGGCTTTGTCAAGATCTGAAAAAATAGTTAAGTTATTTACAGTCAAGGGGGGAATTGTTGTGTCATTTTCAGTTTCCATAAAAGCTTTGATTGTTGACCACCATGATCGTGAGTTGCGGTTTTTCATTAGTCCGTTTACTGCTTCATCGAAAAAAATATTTGTGGCCGTTTGCATAAGTTTAACAATTTGGTTACGTAACAGTTTAAAATTTTGCCAATCTGTTGATAAGTTGCGTAGTTTAGCTCTTCGGTAGAGACGTTTTCTTCTACGGATGAGGCATTTTATTTGGGAATTAATCCATTTCGGCTCCGTTGGTTTAATTACAACGTCACGATTAGGAATATAGCGTTTACACATATTTAAGAGCGCTTTAGTAAAATTGTCAACCCAGATATCAATATTATGGCTATAAAGACTACTCCAATCAAAAACGGAACATTCCTGGCGTAGAACGTCGTAATTGCCCTTGTCAAAAAGCCAAACATAACGAGTGAATGAGCTAGATTTTGGTTTTGTGAACTTAAAAAAGGCAAAGACTGGACAGTGAAAGCGAATGTTTTGTTCAAGAATGGGTTCACCGACTCCAGAAGTTAAGAGTGAATTTTTATTACGTATAAATATAAGATCAATAATAAACGATGAGTGTTCAGTAAAATGAGTAGGTTTGGTGATACACTGGGTTAGGCCAAACTGATTGCATAGGGAATTTAACTTTTGAGAAGAACTTTGGACAGACGTATTTAAATTGAAATCGCCTGTTATTACAATATCATTAATTCCTGTACTAATTGCTAAATCAATCGATTTCTCAAAGCTGTTAAGAATTTCGGTTTTTGAATTTGGAGGTCAAAATAAACCAACAAGAATTTTCTTATTTTTTGGAAGCGCAATTTCAACCCAGATACACTCAGTTCCCAGAACTTCTAGATCAGCCCTTCGTTTATAAAATATAACATAACATATAATTGTATTTTTAATGTAGATGATCACGCCACCGTAGCCACCAGTTACCCGGTCTTTACTTTCCGGAGAGTGATAGTGGGGGATCTTAATGTCACTGGTACTAATATTAGGTCTTAGCCAAGTTTCAGATAAAGCTAAGATATCAAAAGTGGATAGTTCAGCTTGAATAATGTCAATTTTGTTAAACAGACTTTGCACATTGTAGTGAATAGAAGATAAATGATGTGATAAATTGACAGAAAAGTTGCTATGGTCAGATGTTTCATTACTGAAAGAAAGTGGTCCTGGATTCGTATGAACATCGCCAGCTTTTAATAATAAAATTAAAATCAAGGTCAAGCATATAGTGAACGTACCCATTAAGATAGTTAGGAATGTGAACTCAATGTTCTTTACGACTCTGTAATGTAATGCGACGTGATGCAATTATATGTCTATGAAATCGCGAGCTGGTCGCAAACTTATCACCCTGTAATTTGCTAGTAATAATAGATAATATATTTATAGGACAGTTCAATACTTTGGCGAATATCAAGATGACAAAACTAGTGATGAAGATGTGATGTTTTGACCTTTTGAAATCATGACTGACGAAATGATTAGGCGGTTAAGTGACTACGTAATCTGAAGGATTCGAAGCATGTAAAGCTGGATGTCAGTCAATTGTAGGTATAAGAAGACAAAGAAACCCCTAATGCCAGGAACGAAAAAGGAGAAACAGTGAGATCGAAAAATCATAATGGTAATATTATAATATTAATATATACTGACCTGTCAAGAGAGGATATTCTGCGTCATTATTATTTTCTTTTAAATGATAACGAGATAATTTAACGTATTTTGTGTAAAGTCAAAAAGAGTACGAAAAGTTCTGAAGACGAGTTGAAAGTGTTGCCAATACACGTATTAGAACATACTACACATATATCAATACACAGATTCAACGACACAATATGTGAAGTACAAAAACAAGTATACACATGCATAAATACTTAAGTGCTTATTTCTATATTCGGAAATAGCTAGAATACATGTAAATGTAAATACACACATGCATACACCCATACATACATACATACATACATATGCATACATAGACAGTAGCCACAACATATATGTAACATACTACACATATATCAATGCACATATTCAGAAAAATAATGTGTAATGTAGGAGAAAGTATTCACATGCACACACACTTGGGTGCTCATTTTCATATTCGGAAATTGAGTACATGTTTGTGTACATGTACACACACATTCAAGCACCCGTTTGCATATATATGCACAGATGTACACCTGTACATCAAAATATATAAATATATCAAATGCCAATGCTGGACAAATGCTACACACATACTTAGACGTTCGAGTATACTTAAACCTATATTCGGGTAAGCACACGAGGCCACAATTATATACACACATGTATATAATGCATTTATGTATACTAGTAACAACTTTACGTGAATGTCATGCATATACAAGCCTTGAATACATGTATGCATACTCAGACACACATACATATACACACCAATAACTACATGCATACACACAAAGATGTACTGGTGAGTCAAATTAGTATAAAATTATCAGATAAATTTGAACAGTTTCATTAAAAGAAGGAATTGACCATTCATCGCCGATTTGCTTTAATTGTATATTACAAGCTCGCGACCTTTCAACGATGTCAAACTTCTTGGAAATAGAATAATTGGAAGGTGACTATTAATTGATATCTAGGATCAGATGCTAGAGAAGGTGTACTATTGTGAGTCGATTAGAATTTTATGAAACAAGAATAGGTTATTTTTTGTTAATCAAACCGGATCGACGTCAGTATTTATCTTATGTTGTAAGTGGGAATGCTTGGAATAGTAAATTTTCCAGACTATAATTGCTAAGTTACAACTATCTTATTTGCAGTTAGAAAATTGAAAGTGTATGTCAATTTGAACCTAATGTGCACTTCTATGGCCTTGTATTTCGGTATTGAATATTCATTGCTTTTAATGCAATAATATTTTATTTGTGTATATTTACCCAAACACACCAACACAATGACTACAACTTTGTGTAGAGTTTTCAAATACTGTTTTATGTTAACAGTTAGTCATACACGTACTGACAGGTAAAGCTATGCAACAAGTGAAACACAATTGAAGGCTGCGTGTCACATGCAGATAAATGATCAGGCAGAATGTATACTGTGACGCAAAGTTATGGACCGGACTGTACAACCTGGGAAAAACTGCGGGGACGACTGTAGATCTCTTACTCTTGGTGAGGGGTGACTGAGTGGATGCGACCGGTTTTGTCTTTAAGAAGAATGGAACCGTCTGAGGACCATGCATCGAAGATAAGATTGTCAAGTTTTAGTTTCCTGGCCTGATATAGGAGGGAACTACGTTTCTGAGTTAGGCTCTTGTTGATGAAGCAACTTGCCTTACCTACACTTTAAAGTTGAGCCCTCTTTATGAACAACATTGCCTGGAACGGTAAGTAACGAACTTGATGAGGATATCACGTGGTTTCGGGGCTGAGTCAGGAGTGCTCGGTCGAGGTTTTCCAACCCGATGGGACCTGTCTATCTCGTCCAGTGACAGGTTGGCGTCAATAGAGTTAGCCTGTGACAGGACACTGTCATCGGTCTAATTACCCTTCACTTCCAGGATGCCGGAAACACGTAGACTGTTTCGCCTGCTATATTGGTTAGCACGATCAATTTCCACTTCAAGACTATCAACTCGTTTGCGAAGGGAGGTATTTTCGGACTCGAGGAGAGTCAATTTGTCCAAGACTGTCTTGTCAAAACTTTCAGGCACCATTACCGAAACGAGTTCTTGCACCATACCACGCATTTGGTCTTTGAAAGAATCGGCAAGCTTTGAAGAGATAAATGTTAAGTCTTCATTACTAAGAACAATTTGGTTCATCTGAGAACCTTCAAGTGTTTCACCTGATAACGGTAGATGTGACATGTCGGGGCTTTGATCTCGATTTCGCTTGTATTCAACAGCGTCCTCGGGTGAAGACAAACCATATTTCGCTGTACTGGGTGCAATAGGCGTCGATGTAAACATCGGAGTAAAGTTCATGTCCGAACACTGATTGATTCCGGGCGGTTTTAATGTGCCGCAGTATACTTTGAGAAAAGGGAATAAGACGAGCGTGGATTGCGCACTTGATCGTCAAATCGGTTATATAATATTTTGCATGGGTTGAATGGATATATTGATACCTCCAGGCATATGCACAGGTGAAGCACAGGTAAACACAGGTAAAAATATGGCGGATCAATTGTCTGTAGAGAAAATATGATGAAAAATGAGAGTACCTTACAATTCCATCCCGATATCCAGAAGCGAAAAACAATAACGCTGATCACATCCTACAATCCTAAACTATCACATGAGACCTCTCTTGACGAGCGATTGTGGGAGAAAATCACATAATTTTAGAATTTTCGGGAGCCGAAGAAACGTGCAACACTATCCGTATCCGACCTTGACCTTCACCTTCATTAATGCTTACTAAAAACATTAACCTATACTAGGTTGTGTTGAAGATAAACTTCTTTTTGCACGAGAATTCCCACGCCACTGTTCATTTGACTGCTTCCCCCCCTCAAACAGTTTTCTATACTTAAACTTTTTGTATATGTATTTAACATCCCAATGTTATTCCCTTGTAATATTTGGTGAAATAAAGTATTTTGTCTTGTCTTGTCTTGTGATTACTGACGTATTCCTTGTTGCCGATGATACAAATGGGCGAAGCTTCTTATTCATATATATATATATTATCGAATTTGGCTCGGTTTGCTTGTGCTTTTTTTTTTAGATCGTTTAGACAAAATTGCAATGCATTTTCTTTTGTAAAAACACATTCTTCCGACAAAACGTTTCAAAATCACTTTGTTGTGCGAAAAGAAATCGTGCTAGTAGAAAATCCACGGCACGACTTTTTTACGACATAGGTTAAATTTATTCTTACGAAGTTTAGGCAAAAAGCTTCTTGTTTCCACTAACATCACCAAAAAAGTAAAGGTTCGGTAGGTTGGCAAAACATTTTTAGCTCACCTGAGCACAACGTGCTCATGGTGAGCTATTGTGATCGCCTTTTGTCCGTCGTCCGTCGTCCGTCGTCCGTGCGTGCGTGCGTGCGTGCGTCCGTCCGTCGTCAACAATTTGCTTTAAACAACATCTCCTCATGAACCGCTGAAGGGATTTTGACCAAACTTCACAGGAATCATCCTTATGATGCCCTCTATCAAAGTTGTACAAATTATTCAGATTGGTTAAAAAAGTAGGTCACAGGAGCTAAAAATAGATTTTAAAAATGCAAACTTTGAAAATCTTCTTCTGCAAAACTGCAAGGCCTAGAGCTTAGATATTTGGTATGTAGCATCATCTTATTGTTCATTACCAAGATTGTACAAATCATAGCCCTATGGTGATAAATGACCCCGCACCAGGGGTCACTTGTTTTACATAGAGTTATATAGGAAAATGTTTAAAAATCTTCTTCTATGAATCCATTAGGCCTAGAGCTTAGATATTTGGTATGTAGCATCATCTTATGGTTCATTACCAAGATTGTTCAAATCATAGCCCTATGGTGATAAATGCCCCCGCACCAGGGGTCACTTGTTTAACATAGATTTATATAGGAAAAACTTTAAAAATCTTCTTCTATGAATCCATAAGGCCTAGAGCTTAGATATTTCATATGTAGCATCATCTAATGGTTCATTACCAAGATTGTTCAAATCATAGCCAAACGGTGATAAATGCCCCCGCAATAGGGGTCACTTGTTTTACATAGAGTTATATAGGAAAATCTTTAAAAATCTTCTTCTATGAATCCATAAGGCCTAGAGATTAGATATTTGGTATGTAGCATCATCTTATGGTTCATTACCAAGATTGTACAAATCATGACCCTATGGTGATAAATGACCCCGCACCAGGGGTCACTTGTTTTACATAGAGTTATATAGGAAAATCTTTAAAAATCTTCTTCTATGAATCCATAAGGCCTAGAGATTAGATATTTGGTATGAGCATCATCTTATGGTTTATTACCAAGATTGTACAAATCATGCCCTATGGTGATAAATGCCCCCGCACCAGGGGTCACTTGTTTAACATAGAGTTATATAGGAAAATCTTTAAAAATCTTCTTCTATGAATCCATTAGGCCTAGAGCTTAGATATTTGGAATGTAGCATCATCTAATGGTTCATTATCAAGATTTTCAAAATGGTGGCCCTTTGGAGATAAATGATCCCGCACTAAGTCTTCTCCTCTGAAACCATAAGGCCCAATGCTTATATATTTGGTGTGTAGTATTGTCAGGGCTAAAATGTTTAAGATTGAGTTATATCAGAATTCTTGTCTGTTTAAAAACCTTGTAATCAGTTGTAGCAATGGTACTCAGGTGAGCGATCCAGGGCCATCATGGCCCTCTTGTTTTATTTTTAACTTATTTTCGTAGTTTTCCCTTTTCAGAGGATGTAAAAAAAACAACAACAGCGTTTTTGCTAAGAAAAACGTTTAGGGTCGGTCAAAAAAAGGGGGGGGGGGGGTCGTTCGAGTTGGTGGAAACAAGTAAGTTTATTTTTATTACACCTTGACATTATCATAGCTGTCTCAGATGTTCCCCCAGTATGAGCGGGCTTTAAATAATGCTCAAGCTGCGTTTCTTCCTTTCTGTCCTGCATTTCTTCATTTATATTTACAGTCTGCACTGGTTTCGTGTACGATCCGGAAAAAGATGTGATTTATGTGGAGGGAAAAGTAAACGGTAAAAATTTCTACATGGGATCTGTAAAGGAAAAGGACAGTAAGTTGATAATTTCATAAGTATAATTACCAATTCAATTGTCATGTGAGGAAACCTACCAAATGGTCTGCGGCAATTCTACTCGGGTGTTTTTGTTTATTCGGGGTCTACCTCAATATACTTATGTATGACTTAAATACTGTCGCAGTGACAGTAAACTCTTGCACATCGACAACAAATGTACATGTGAAAATAAACTGGTTTGTATTCCACTCTTTTTCTTGTTTAAAGGTTTTTAATTACTTCGCTGACCAGGTATAACATGATAACATGGTTTGTCCTAGTTTCGTGACCCTAAAGTTAAATTTTCGCGTATGCGTATTTGAATTTTAGGGCTTTTTAACAAATCGTTAAATGAATCCAAAAACAAATTCAAAATACACGAACAAAATTGAAAATGTCAATGAAAATATCATTCAGTACGTTTTATAACTGATTTTAAAAGGCTACGTAATGCTATTTTGCATGTTCTGCAGTTTCTCTCCAATTCGTAATCCTTGACCTTACTTGGGCTTCTTTAAACAAAATGGTCACCATTATTTACATTTTGGATTTAAAATGGAATTGCAGTTAAAAACAAAATATAAATCAAAATCTTTGCAAAATAAACCGCATAATGCTTTAAAATATGGAAAAATTGAAATTGAATCTTTTATAGGGTCACGAAACTAGATCAAAGACAGAAACTAGGAGAAAGTACGATATGGAGGTTTATTTCTTGATGATTTTTCTTTCTCTCGTTGCTATAGACAATAATAGTTTCTGTGAACGCAAGTGAGAGAAAATACGATCAAACAATAGAGTATAAACACTAACATGTACTTCTTAAGTTATTACATTGGAAATGACAACATTTCGTAGACAGATTTAACATTACGTGATAAATACTTCTCTCAAAAACACGGAATTAATAAGAATTCTACAAGATTTTTTTAAGTCAGTAGCAATGCAGTAGGGCGTCGTACACTTAAAATCGTTGAAATCGAACGAATATTTCAAAAGAAAAAAATATCCGAATATAGAGCAACTTATTGGATGTGTTAAGTGTCGAAGTTTTAATGCATGCAAGTTTTTCTAATGTAAGACAAAGTAATCAAAGTGTTTACATAATGTTATAATAGTTTTAGGAGTTCAGATCAGTTTAATTAGTATACAGCTCTTAATGTTACTATTGTAGTAACCCCATTTTTAGCATCCACAGAGACAGGCTTCAGTTGATAGCAATGATAGCATCCAAAACAATGCTAATGACCATCGAGTATAAAAGGGGTCGCGTAGGGATGGTGGTGACTGTTGGATATAAGATGGGTCTCTTAGACCCAGTGACGGAATGTGAGGAAAGTACAATATCTAAATACTCCAAAACTTGTTTGTTTGTTGGGCTTAAAGTCCAGCCGACAGTATATCAGTCATTTAAAGACGATGTCTACTTGAGACAGCTGTTGCCACAATACATTGTGTTCAAAAAGCAAACATTTTCATACGTGATTTTTTTTTAGCTCACCTGAGCACGTAGTGCTCGTGAGCTTTTAGGATAAATGTCCGTCCGTTGTCCGTCCGTCGTCCACAATTATTTCAAATGACATCTCCTCCAAAACCACTGGGCCAAATTTGATGAACATTGCTTATGATGTTCCTTGCATGAAGCTCTACCAATGTTGTTCAAATGGTTCCGGTTCTTTGCATATCTGGGTCACAGAACTAAAAATAGATTTTTATAGTAAAATCTTTAAAAATCTTCTTCTCCGAAACCGCAAGGCCTAGAGCTTAGATATTTTGTGTGTGGCATTGTTTTATGGGCCATTACCATGTTTGTTCAAATCATGACCCTGGGGTCGAAATTGGCACCGCCCCAGGGGTCACTTGATTTTACATAGACTTATATAAGAAGGACTTGAAAAATCTTCTTGTCAGAAACCACAAGGCCTGAAGTTTAGATATTTGGTGTGTGGCATTGTCTTATGGATCGTTATTAAGTTTGTTCAAATCATGACCCTGGAGTCGAAATTGGCCCCGCCCCAGGGTCACTTTATTTTACATGGACCTATATAGGAAAAACTAAAAAAATCTTGTCAGAAACCACAAGGTCTGGAGTTTAGATATTTAGTGTGTAACATGGCCTAGTAGACCTCAAACAAGTTTGTTCAAACCATGGCCCTGGGGTCAAAATTTGCCGCGCCTCAGGGGTCACTTGATTTTACATAGACTTATTTAGGACAAAAAAACTAGAAAAATATCCTTATCAGAAACCACAAGGCCTAGAGTTTAGATATTTTGTGAGTAACATGGCCTAGTGAACATCTACCAGTTTTGATCAAATCATGACCCTGGGGTCAAAATTGGCTCCATCCTAGGGGTCACTTGATTTTATATAGACTTATTAGAGCAATGACCTTCAAAGTTTGGATGGCAGGTACAGTTTTTGTGTTGAATTTAGATGATCTTGCTGTACTTCTGCATAGATTATGTATTCACTATGACTCGTAATACAATAATTGAGGGCAATGTTTCTCAGGTGAGCGATTCAGAGCCACCATGGCCCTCTTGTTTTTTGTGTGTTGTTTTACTTTTGATCAATGATACAGTAAAACATTTATTTGTAGTTACTAGTGAGAAAAGCCTGTGTGGTAAAAACGACGTCTACTTCTCAAACGGATGCATCAATATCAAACTTGAAAAAAGTGGCGGTCATTCATTCTGTGTGAATGTGAATGGAACATTCAAATCCGACGTAAGTTGACTTGATCGTTTTTAACGCTTGAAACTCTTTTTGGTATGTACGGATTTTAAGTTTAACTCGTAATTTAAAAGTTACAAAATACATGTTCACATAATTAACTTTATATCGGAATTTTAGCCATATATCAATGGTCCATTTATTGCTTTTAATTTCATCACATCATTTCAGGTCGAGGACATTACTGTGAATTACGATCTTAAATGCACAAAGATCCCAAAGGCAACTTATGAACCAAGTTCTCGTAGAAGACTGGACAAGCTTATGCGAGAGATTGAAGATACCAAAATGATGGGAATCGATGAGGATAACTATTAGAGACGAAACGAGTCTATACCGCTCGATTGACCAAAACGAGATTATTGACAGATCTTGATAATCTTGTGTCCTCTGTTTAACCTATTTGACAATAGCACATCAGATTATAAATACAAACGTAAATAAATAAATAAATAAATAAATAACCGTCGAAAAACAGTTAGGATTAAATAATAATAATAATGTATTTGTATTGTAAGTTCTGAATTCTAGATACAATCAAGAGTGACGTAATATTTATATAATAGATTTATAATATTCTAAATACCCAAACCTCACAGATCACCTGTACGTCTCTCATATGACGATGCTTGCACTATTTTATATTTTATGTAATCCTTCCTATTCTCTTGTGGTATTTCCCTTGCAAATAAACTGGTATATAAGTTTATATATGATCGAATAAGACGTTTCATGTCCATATTTTATTCCAGAAAAATAATGTATGAATTTCAGAAGGGTAACGCCAGATTTACTATGAGAAACAATGCAATGTGTCGAAATCTAAAACTTTTTTGAAAGATCAAACCCCTGCTTCTGCTTCACTACGGGCTTCCCACAGTAGATGGTTATCAAGAATATTACATATATATCAGTCAGTACTTCGGTATTTTCTTAGAGAATTTACATAAAAGAATATAAATGATGTGCACGTTATGAACGTAACGAGCATGTAGAAAGTACCAAGTTTGTGTTCCAAGTCGCTGATAACACATCAAAAATGTTCGTTCGACCTTTCGTCTATCTCGCGCAGTGTGTTAACAGTAGATAATAACCGGTGCCATCTAGAAAGAGAGCAAGACCGCCGATATGTTAATGATACTTAATTCAAATTAATTGCTCTTTAGGCAAAATAAAATAAATAAATAAATAAATAAATAAATAAATAAATAAATAAATAAATAAATGAATAAATGAATTAAAAAATAATAATGATAATTAATATATATATGATATATGATCTGACATGAATCGTCATTTCATATATAAAATTTTACTAAACGAGTTCATGAAAATGTTATTAAGCGATACTCTGGTTCTTTCAAATAATAACTGAAAATAATAATTCAACATGTGTATTTCTCATACATTTTCAACATCGTATCAATAATGCATCTTTTTTATCAAAGTTATTGGCATCAAACACATTAAACACACTGTGCATATATATAGAATACACGCGCATGACGCGTAGTGATGTAATTCGGCCTAAAGGTTATATGTAACGGGTTAAATATAAGAAACAATATGATGGTTATACGAAACCGGAAACAGCCGTTTGAGCATATATTAATGTCATATGACAAAACAGTAGTAAGGTCAGCTCTTTGCATTCAAACAAACTTGACCTCCTTTCTAGGTGGGCGGCCATCTTTGTTACTATTTATAGTAACTCATTTGCATATAAGCATTTTAGGGTATGACGTGACCATGTTGTAGGCGGCCATTTTATTTCTTATGTGTATTGCGCATGCGTGGTGGCCATTTTGGATTATAGTATAACATCATGAGCTATATTTAGGAATGACATCAATGTACAGAGCTGACTTGTACATTCGACCTAGGGTTAAGGACATTGAGGGTCAAGTCCTTAGCCTTAGGCGGAGACACATGGTAAACACCAAAGAACATTAGATACAACAGAGGTATTGATAGTCCCAAAAATATACAGAGCTGACTTGTATATTCAGTCATAGGGCTTAATCACGGACATTGAGGGACAGGTCCTCAGCCTTAGACGGGGACTATACAAAGTCTTAAAACAATAATGATATCAATATATGATCATCATACAATAAATATAATTAAACTATATCAAACAATATTTGGAAAACATAGAAAAAATATCGACATTACTTACGATGTGAACAGCTCCACGTTCTGCTATAAAATGAACTCAACACTCATGTTTTACGTGTAATCTTCCGTTTATGGTCATAGTATTTCCGGAAACTATATTTAGAAATGTATTTAGCACTGTACAACTAGAATAAACCAGAATTAACCAGTTATCTAAAATTAACTATGACTTTGATCAACAACCAATCAGAATAGAGAGCGATGACGTTATGTTTAAAAATAAAGACCAATGGAATTGACAACGAGGCTCTCTTAAGAGTATAAAAGGGCAATAGCAACTCTTTAGCGTCAAGAGTGACGTCATCAGATTATTTGCGCATGTGCGGCGGCCATATTGATTTTCTAGTATGACATCTAATTTTAGAATGACATCAAGTTCTATATTTAGAAATGGCATCATGATCTATATTTAGAATGACATCATGATCTATATTTAGAAATGGCATCAATGTACAGAGCTGACTTGTACATTCGACCTAGGCTTTAGTGAAACTAATCTAGACTGCAACTTCAGTCATAGGGCTTAATCACGGACATTGAGGGTCAGGTCCTCAGCCTTAGACGGGGACTATACAAAGTCTTAAAACTATAATGATATCAATATATGATCATCATACAAGAAACATACAATAATTATAATAAGAAATATATCAAACAATATTTGGAACATACTTTTTGAACATACCTGTACACTTTACTTCAACACAAAACGGAAATAAAGATCAAATTTTCAGAATTCAGACGTTTGAACATGTCTGTACACGTTATTTCAACACAATTTTTTAACATGTCTATACACGTTATTTCAACATATAACGGAAATAAAGATCAAATCCTCAGAATTCAGGTGTGCGTGGAACACAATTTTTGAACATGTCTGTACACGTTATTTCAACATAATGACGCGAATATTGAAATCATTTAAAGCAGGCACCAGTACATTTCATAATCGCATACACTGTGACCTATATACCAACAGAAAGAAAAACATCTTACCTACCATGCATGAATACGTTTTACTTTTAATCTGGAGTAACACACTTATTGACCTCCATTTGTTTAATTCTTTCTCTCTCTTAATTTCTGTCGAGTTTGTATATGATTATATAAGCACATTCTCATACTTAAACTTGTATCAAATTTAATGAAGTACAGTGCTAATAATAATAATAATAATAAGAAGAAGAAGAAGAAAAAGAATAAACAGTACAAACCCAATAGTACTTTCTGCCGAAAGGGCAGAAAGTCCTAATAATGTTTGTTGGTTGGGTTTAATATCCTACCGACAGTATTTTAATCGTCTGGAGACTATGTCTACTTGAGACAGACATGCTCGTAGTGCTGCCACACTGCAGTATAACGCCGTTTACATGTGGCATGGTACCACACTCAGTCATATTATCCTGACACTGAGCAAATCAGTCCTGGAACTACCATTATATGCTTAGCGTCGAGCAAGGGAGCTATACCAGTAGCGTTTTTAACGACTTTGGTATGTAGCGGCCGGGGTTCACCCTCCCGCTTCCGAGGCGGACGCTCTAACCACTCAACCACGGTGAATTGCAATAATTTTCCTCAATATATATAGCGTTTTATATATAGTCATTGTTTATAGTTATTGATTTTGCTTATTATATTCACATGTAACCATTTTTAGTCTTGGCAGAGTATGAGGGGAACAAAATAAATGAGCCGAGTTGATTTTTTTGTTGAAATTATTTTTGTAAATACATGCATATGAAATTTGTGTACGTACGTAAGAAATTAAAAACAAGGGCATGAGAGCGTGATTCCTGTCCCGAATTCGTGAATCTAATGACCAATACGTGAGAATTGATAGGTATGCAACAAGGGGATCTTTATTTATCAACTGTAAAATACTGCGGAAGATATTATCAATTTTTACATTTCTTCTATTCTCCCACGAACTTTGAAACGTCATTTCTATGAAATATTGGGACAAATTTTCCATTTCTCACTACATACTATCACGGTGTTGCAGTGAAAGAGTCTAAAGAAAACAATGTTTCGGAGCAATATTAATATTGTGTGGTCTTAAATGTACATGGAAAAAAGCTAACCCCACAAATAAAACACTTGTCACGATACCGATAATTCACATATGGGAGAAAAGTGTTTCAGCGGTCCGTAGAGAATCGCCCTTTAAGCGAAACGCCCAGGGTTCGGGTTTCTTTTAGGCTGCATTTTTTCACCATTTTGCGCCCAGCTTGAGACCGTGATACTGTATGTATTTCTAGATCATGTTTACGTTATTCCCTGGACCTGTTGAAAGTTCGAGAAAGAATTCCAATTTGGTGGGGAGTATATAGGAGAGAAATGTATATGAGTGGCCGGGTAAGCGATATGTCCCGGGATCGAGACCCGGTCAGGCTGCATATTCTTCTAACACTGTTACACACGAAAACACACACACACACTTTTCATGGATATATCAGACTTTAAATAGAATAATACGCCAAAGATGTACAAAAATGTGGTGTTAAACGTAGTCAAATGTGTACTGCAGTACTGCTTTTGACTTGCCTAATCCCCGCATGTATTTCATGTTGATGGTTTTTCGGGGTTAGAATATACAGTGTTGATTTACATGTATCACAATAGTGCCCTGTTTGGTCCTAAAGACCTTGAATAAAGCCTACATGATACTAAAAATAAATGTCATTTTTCAATAATGTTTTCAGCCAATGACAAGTCTATGATTAAAACATCACTTTTCCATGTTCTTAACAATCTAGTGTCTCCATTGAAGGATGTGAAGAGCATCCACAATAAAGCTTAAAATACTGTCAACTGCTTTGAATAAGAGGGTTGTGTGTGCGCCAAAAAATGTGATAAAAAGAACAGAGAAAAGCCCATTTAAAACAATGTCTAATCCAGGTCATAGTAATTTCAAGGTTGGGTAATATGGATAAAATCTGATAAAGGTCAAATTCAATTTGATATTGGTTGATATATGTGGAATGGAAATGGTCTAAGACAACATCTGGGTTAATATATAAGCAATATACATGTAGTTAGCAGTGATTGTCCTAACTTAAAAGTTTATTCCAAGCTAAACTGAGAAATAGCAAATTTGAAATATTAGAAGTCCAAATCAGGACAAGGTCAAACTGTGGTTAGGGGATATTGGCAGATGAAGGCAACAACTGTATAAGTAACAAAACAAGGCATGGCAATGTCATGAAAACAAGATTTTCCATATACAAATTCTAGTTCTAAGCTTGATTTTGGAATGCATAAACTTAAATGGAAGCCATTTTTTTTCTTCACTTTGCAAAGGGAGGCAACTCCACAGAAGGACATTGCAGGATAGAATTGACCCCAGGAAGGGGACTTTTTTTATCCAAAGAGCATGATTTATGTAAGTTTTGTAGAATTACTAAATGTTACATGTCAAATACTAGTATCTAAGCTCTGCATGATCAGGGCCAAATGGTTTCAAAGAAGGTGATTTTTTTTTGTTTTACTATATTTGAAGGTAGTGACACCTAAGCAGGACTAACTCTGATCCTGGAGGCAATGCCATGCACCAAAGAAATAAATAGATAGGAAGTAAGCTGAAGGTCTTGTTGCTTCTGAGAGGATGACTTTTAAAGTTAGTTTACTTTTCAAGTATATGTGCAAAGGAAGTGACCCTGGGGCAAGACCAATTTTGACCCAAGGGCAATGATTAATGTAACTTTTGTAGAGGACCATTGGACAAGGCTACATGTGAAATACCTAAGCTCTGTGCCTTGTAGTTTCATAGAAAAAGGGTTGCTAAAGTTTTTCCCTATATAAGGCTATATAAAAGAAGTGATCCTTTGTGACCATATTTGATAAATATCCATCCAGTTGTTTCTGATCTGTACAAGGATTGTTAACAGACGGTTGAACTACAGATTTAAGAACGAAGATAATTCCATCATTACAATTATTATTGTGGGCTTACGTGGGTTCGAGTCCCAGCAGGCTCATTCGGATTTTCATATGAGGAAGCCTTCTAGCTGGCTTGCGGTAGGTCAGTGGTTCTACAATGATGCCTCAGTGTATCTTCCTCCAGCTGTAATTAGCTGGGCGTCGCTATATGACTGAAATACTGTCGCAGCGACGGTAAACTTAAACAAGAGGGCCACGATGGCCCTAGATCGCTCACCAAAGTACATTTGCCATTCAAATCACTCTATATGACTACTTGCAACAGCAACCACACCCTAGTTTCAGATAGAAAAAAACACATAACTTACCGGTAGCCAATCATTTGGAGGCCGTGTTTTTCATAGGATCAACTTTATTTTAGCAATTATGGTAGACAGTCATGAGTTGACCATTTGTGCTAAATGAAATAAAATTCTGGCCTTTGGCCTCATAGGATTTTTTTTTAAATTTTCTATACAGGGCTATATATGGAAACTAGACAACCCCCTAGGGGCCTCATTTTTTAAGGGATCAACTTGATTTTAGCAACCAGGGTAGAAAGTCATGAAGTGACCATTTGTGCAAAATGAAATTAAATTCTGGCCATTGTCTTCAAAGAAAAAGATTTTTAAGTTTCTATATAGAGCAGTTTAAGGAACCAAGGGGACTCATTTTTCTAAGGATCAACTTTACTTAAGCATTAATTCGTCAGACAGTCATGTGATGCCTATTTATGCTAAATGAGATTAAATTCATAATTAAATTCAACGTTGCTCAAGTGTTATGCTGTGGTCAAAAGTGTAATTGTTAAATGGACAAATTGGCATATATGTGCTTGCCCTTCGGGGAGCATCAAGCTCAGTCAAATGCCAGACAATCTTATTTTTATGCTAACAGTTTACTACTAACTGTAGATGCTTATCAAACAAGAAAGATAGTTGTGTTTGATTTATTGAAAATTCCTAACAACAGCACCCTAGGCAAATGCCAACGCCCGTCTGTTAGAGTATTTTTTTTTTGAAGGGAGATAAAGTAGGTGAAAATTGACCTAAGAGTTATGGTCCTTGATGAAAATGTAGTGCTTGTGAATGTAATAGTGAACAAGAATGTGAAGTTGATGACAGAGGCTTTAACGTTTCAGAAGTTATGGTCAAGGTTAAAATTTTTCACCACAATGCCGCCAACGACGATGACACCAGAGTGATGACAATACCTTGACTTTATTCTTTGACAAACAGACAAGTTATTAAAAAAGGGCAAACTAAAGGAAACATTGTAAAAAAACACCAGAACACAAATTCATGTAAGTCAGTTTTAAAGATATATTACTCTTTCAAGTAAAAGTACATTTTAGTGCGGTTTGTGTAGAAATTGTCTAATCAATACCTTGAACAGCTGAGGTGTTATGGCATATAAATTAAAGGGAGATAATACAAAAAATTGGCACAGAGTTATGGTTCTTGGTTACTGCACTGCTCCTACTTGCTATCAAGTTTCAAGTCATTATCTCCTTTTGTTTATTAGGTTTGCCCCCCCCCCCCCCCAAAAAAAAAACAAGAAAAAAAAACAAGGGGAGATAACAAAAAAGCTGGACTTGATAAGAGTTTTGGTTCTTGTAAACTGCATTTTTCCTAGTTTTTATCTACTTATATATGCAGTTTCAAGTCAATTCCTTGTATAGTTTTGAAGTATATAGTTAATTAGTTATTCTGTGGACAGAAATTCATTGTAAAATAAAAAAGGGAGATAATTTGAAGAAAAAAAAAGGTCCAGGTAGAGTTACAGTAACGATTCTTGGAAACTGCACTTCCCAATCTCACCCTATACATATATTTATATATAAGATTCAAGTCAATACCTTGTATAGTTTATGAGTTATGCACCAGACAAAAATTATAAAAAAAACAAGAAATGTTTGTGAAACATATATGCCCCCCTCATATGCCATAATATGTATATAGCTATATTACATGCAAGGAGTTTGCCTTCATAATGTTGGCTTGTCACAAAAAATTCTCAAACTTCAAAAATTTGAGTGAAAATATAATGTGCTAAAATGTGGAACTAAACATTTACTGAAATAAAACCAGACACAATGAGATTTTGAGTTATTAGTCAGACAGTGCTTAAATCGTACAAAATATTTATAAGAATCCAACTTATTAATTTGAAAACAGGGTTTTCTACATTTATAAGCAACAACTACATGAGGTTAGGACCTTAAGAGTAAAAATAAAATAGAAGTTATCACTTGGGCAAGACATTTATATAATGAAAATATATCAACATGTGACATTGTGAACTTGACCTTTGGATGTTGACACCAAAATCAATAGGAGTCATCTACTAATCATGAGCAATAACCACAGGAAGTTTGAGACTTAAAGGTCAAATAGAACTTAAGTTATCACTCGGACAAGGTCTGGTCTACCGACAGACCGACGGACCGACGGACATACGGACCGACCGACCGACATGAGCAAAGCAATATACCCCCTCTTCTTCGAAGGGGGGGGGGGGGGGGATAAAAATAAGAAGAGGAAATAATTAAAAAATTTGGCCAGATAGATTTACAGTTCTTTGTTATTGCACTTCTCCTAGCTACATTCTAGATTCAAATCAATACCTTTTAAGTTTTTAAGTTATGGCCAGTTTTAAAGTTGCTGCTGACAAACAAACCAACAAAGGGCAAAAACAATATGCCCCAGATCACTGATCTTAGGGGCATATAAATGTTTTGTGGTAGGGTTTAGCCTTCAAGTTCAAGCCTACAGGTGAAGAGAAATGTAGGGGGCCCACAATTTAAGTGTCTGTGATATATTGATTAAATTTGCCAAAACAGAACTGTCACAAGTGTTTTACGTCTAAATAGTTGGTTTAGTTATTAACGTGTCTGTCAAAGTTTTTGTAATGCTTTCCGATGCAAAACATATTCTGGTACTTTTGGCTGATTTTTGTCCAAATACTTTTTCAAAACATCAACACCATATAAAAAAACATCTCCAACTGCAGCTCCTTTCGGTACTTCAGCGTCTTCATCTAAACTTAGTGTTGATGTTCGTATCGATGATTCTTTAAAGCTCGCAACATCAAATGCGTTAGAGTACGCCCAAGGTCAAGTTTGACAAACCCAAATCCAAAGCAAGAAATGCCAAGTCCAATTCTTTTTTCTTCTTGGTACACAGAAATGTTTTGAATATCAGTTCTAAATCGTCCGTTTTTTTGTTTTTTTTCATCACACGTTCTTCACAGTGCCCCAAGTTCTGCCTTCTTTTTGTGTTCCTGAACATGCCTCCTTCCGCCGTGGCGTCCAATCAGCCTGTTCAGTTTTGCCCACTATATTTACACTCTTTAATTACAATCTGGACTACGCATACCCAGTTCAGAAAATAACTTATTAAATGTCTAAAATATTCGTGTCAATTAAAATTTAGTTATAAATCAGTCCGCGAAATGTTTCTGTTCTGCATCGAATCATGTCACTTACGACTGTCAGACTTGAAGACATTTCACCCCAAACTGTTTCCTCCGAAGTCGTTCCACTCCCAATTATCAAAAGATCGAGCTTTGTATTTTACTTGCAAACATAATATTATTGTGTTATTTTCATTGAATAATATAAATCATAACAATATTTGCGATAAATATGTGTATCATTTTTCTTAGTTTGAAATTATGAGATTTGAGGAATTTAGAGGATTTGGGATTCTTTTTATACTATTATTAGACTCTATTATTATTGCATTTTAAAGTAAGTTATGAATATGAATATAATGTATTCAAGCAGTATTTGTATATTTAATAAAAGTCATGACCTTAATATATTGCATGAATATCTCCATTTACTGCATGTGCTAGTGATTTTTTAACAATATGGTTACTGTACAAACTTTTGCTGTGTAGCTCTAGTGGCTTTGAATTTCATGTTTTTTTTTTCTTTGGTAAAGACAAGTTTTGCCGAAATATTGGTAAAGAAACACTTCTGTTGTTTATATATATTTTAATGTATTTGTATTTTGCCACTTATTTAGTTAAGTACGTATTGCCATGGACTCCACAACATGTAAAATAGAATTCCTGCCTTCAATACCAGCATAATACTAACGAAGTAACTATAATGCAGCTAACCACACACATGTGCGTTTGCGCGCGCTTTAAAAAACAAAATACATGTATAATGTAGAAACTATCCGAAATTTGTGGCCATTCAGAAGCTTTGTAAATTCAATATA
>CM037792.1:18183325-18217989 GCA_021229015.1 Solen grandis | reverse complement strand
GTATGTAATGTTGAAATAGCACATGTAATGTTACTATACTTTTACTTTTGTTTTTAGTTATTTGAATTAAAATCAGTGGTCTATAAATTATTTCCTTCTAGTTAAACCTCCATGTCAATGTAAAAGTATGATAAAGGTGTAAAAAGATTTTAATGATATGAATAAGACCTGTAATAACAAGGTATAGAAAGTTATGTTTTCACATAATTCTAGTTTTGTTAAATATATTTGAGTGGATTGCAAAATTTGCACAAAAAATCATTAATTTATAATGATACAGAACAATTTTAAAATAAATCAAAAATAAAAATAGATATTTGTAGAATATATACAAAACATGAAAAAACTATTTTATTGCTGAACTGGTTGAAATTAAATGATAATAAAAATAATAAATCTATGTAATTAATTACAATATGTGTTACATTGAAAAATTGAAAATTTCTTAGAAAGTTTTTTTCTATTTTTTATTTTTCATAATATATCATATAAATTTGTAAGGTGGTATGGCGGATGACCTCGACCACATAATACCTATGACGGGGGATTAAATAAATGGGCTACGAATTTTTCGTGGCTGAAAATTTAAAAAAGGTTACAAGTGTACCTATTGATTGATAGGTCAAGTTATCAATTTCATTTTAGTTATTGACACTGACAATTTTCTTGAGCAAGAAATTTACCCTGCATTGTTTCCCTTCATCCTGGTGTAAATGGGTACCTGCGAGGGAGGTTTAATTCCGTAGCGCCATCAAGACTCTCCAGGAAAATCGGTAAATACTAGTAACCCGCCGACCAGGGATGAAACTGTTATGTCAGTGGACATGCCTACGGCATGAAAAATTAGACTATCAAAGGTTTTTAATATTTCCTTTTACATATAAGTGTCCTTATAGCCATATATAAGATTATTTTCAAAATTGGTCAAATATATGATTTAATCGACCCTTATTTCATAAAATTTAGAACACTGCCAGTTTCTTTTTGTTTAACATTAAAAGCCATTTTACACCTTTCTTGATAACATTTACATATTTCTGCTACATGTGATATTGTTGTTAATATTTAATATCCCACTTTGGGTTGATACTTTGATGGCTGTCTAGGACGCATAAACAATATATTCATGATAATTATTGAAAGGCTCTTAGCGACCATGTTCCTATTTGATCACGTTTCAAATGTATACATTTACATAAAACCTCTAATTACTAATTCAATCCTATCAACGTTTAGGCCTTCATTTTCAATTCATTACATAGCTGGGGAGGATATCTAGTGCTTAAGTCCATGTGATATCTTTGACATTGTCGAATCACTGTCGGACACTGTAGTTCAGCACAATAGCATTCTATCCATTTATTCGAAACACCATGTCATATGGTGCAAACAGCATGTCAACAGAACATTTAAAGAAATGGCTAGTGACATTTTTATAAATTCATTCTATTTAGCACGGCCACTGATTTGATATAGCCATATTTAATAAAAGTCTACCACAGGAAGAAAATTTGATCAAAGTGGCCCTACTAATTTAAGCAAAGACACATGTGTCATACTTACATATCTTTCAATAATCGTTAACAAATGCTTGCACCACGTGTACTGAAGCAGCCAGGGTGGTCATTCATGTTGAAGTTTTTTATTCCAAGCAAATCTACACATCCGATCTGGTTGTTTGGTTGCCCTGTAAGAATAAATATTGACCCCGGCCGCGACATACCAAATTCGTTAAATGATACTGGTATAGCTCCCATGCTTGGTGTTCAGTATATATGGGTAAGTCGGGGACTGGTTGGACCGGTGTATTGATAACGTAACTTGGTGTGTTGACATACCAAATGTTTAAGACGTGATGCTGCAGTGTGAGAGCAAGGGGACGTTAAGCTCCATAAACAGGTAAACAACAGACGAATAACTTCATGTGGGGCAAGAATCCAAGAAAACGATCATAGCATTCTATATCATATATTAATCAAAGTTTTCTGATGATTCGACTAACAAAGCAGACCCAGATCAACATATGCCTTCTGAAAGGATCTGTCTGATCGGTTCTCTCTGTTTGCTCATGTATTAATCAAAGTTTCCTGATGATTTGGCAAACAAAGTAGACCCAGATCAATATATGAACCAACCCCTCCCCCACTAAAAGGATCTGTCTGATCGGGTCTTCTCTGTTTGTTCATGTTATATTGTAACGCAGATTCTACAGTATGCAAGGCGAAAAAATCCATTGATTTACCATTTAAAGTCTAGTAAATCAATATTTGTAAATTTATATACATTCATACGTGTAACTGATTACATGAAATCGCTGGACCACAGTGATTTTTTAAATTGTTGATTAATGAATTACTAATGATTCGTTGGCCGTGTGTGTGTGGGGGACTGGATATGTACTGCTGATCTTGGGAAATTCTATCAATCTATTGACGATCAACTATTCTCTACAGCTTAAAGCAACACATAAGCAAGGTTAACCCCCCCCCCCCACACACACACACAAAAGGAGGAGGGATGAAAAAAACTAAAGAAAGAATGATTGAAAACACAGCGCAGGCAAACACAGATAAACATTGACTAAGATATGAGGTGATTCGTCATTAAATTTTATTTACAGTCAGTCGTATGTCCTTGACAGTTGTCCAAACCGAAGGTATGGTCACCAAGTATGTTTCTCAATAAAGGACTACATCATTCGCATCATCAGCAAAACAATTTGCAGAACCAGCAAATGGAGGTTGGAAATATAGGGATTCAACGGTTATTTTCTTTTTTCTTGTGTATAAGAAGTTGCCGAAAGAAAATTCGGCCTTATCAAGAAATTGAACTAACACCAAGAACTCTAGATGTAGAAGTCGCAATAAGAACACATTGATCCTTATCTGGGGATGTATCTAAAGTTAACATATTTAATCAAAATATAGGCATAACAACTGAAATAAAATTTGGCACTGGTCACATATGTATTCGTATAAATCGACAGACGTCTTAAAACGATTAAAAGATGTTCTACATGCTGGACAAACTTGCCAAACAGATGACCATGTGCTATTTTGCAGGCAATGTGAGGTGAACTTTGAAGGTTTGGCGTCAGGACTCCAGCAAGAGTAGGTCGTAAAGCTACCATAGAAATTGTCATTTACAGACACATCCGCATACTTTACTTCAGGTGGATCATCAGTACATCCGACTACAACAAAAGAAAATAACAGTATAGATAATAATAATTCAATTCAATATTTATTTTATTTGCATAACCAAACACATTGTTTTGCAATTACAGACATATATAAAAAATATAATAAATAAATATGACGGTACAAACCTACACTGAGAAAAGCGTGGCTGAAAATATTGTAGTTACCGATGCCAGCATCGTTTCCTTGCCACCATTACAATTCTAATACTGGTACTAGAACACAAATCTAAAAGTTTTAGTCTAGGCTAAACTTTGCTGGTATACAATTATTAATCAAATCAAGCTCATCATTATGACAAAAATCTGCAGCATCATTAATGTAACGATTTGATAAGTAAGTATCCGATCTCTCCCCGCATCTGGCATTAAGGTCACCATATATAGAAACAAGTCCCAAATTGTTAAAATGTAATATATCCATTTCGAGACTTTAAAAATAACCTAAATCATGCGACCTAAAATATGGGCTATTACTTGGTGGTATATAGCAAAAACACATACAAATCGTGTCCAGAGCAAACAAAACATTTGGCCAACTTGATCTATAAGAACTCATTTACATCAACTTTCTCAACTGAAATAGCATCTTTTAAATAATGATTATAATATAGACATTTACTCCCGTGACCCCTTTTGGAACGATTATTAATACTTTCGGGTCTAGGTATACTAATTTTCGCAAAGCCACATGAATTAAAATCGTCACAAGATCTTTCCCAGTGTTATAGGAATATCATGATAATTGATTTATTTAGATTTGATATGTTAAAAGTAAATAACGATTCCATTATAGGTGATAATATCTACAAAACAGTGCCATGTATTTATTCATGTACAGCTGTAAGATATAGTCCCAATCTTAGTAACAGTGATCTTAACTTTACCCACCAGACGACTCTTTTAAACTTTAACAAAACGAGTCCAATATAAAATAAAATGTCATTGGTTGCTCTTGAGATAGGACATGTCTCCACTTTGGCGCCATTACATCATCAGACATTTGCTTCAAAAATCACCTCTGATATATTGGAATTACATTAAAGTGAGCTATTGGTGCACATAGAAACTCAAATTAATTTGCAGACTTTCCGATACATAGATGATAGCCATATATGTAAAATCTATTGTACCTGGTAAGTCGGCATGACCGTATTGTAACGTTAATCCAAATTTGGGTAAACATGAGTTTTATCATACGAAAAAGTCCGAAGATCGGCATGATCGTTGATGTAAGGCTAACAAATGAATGGAATAGCTTCGGCTATCTCCGGAGGCCTATGTGACATTCGAAAGAATCGCTGGTAACGTCAGTGTGGGTGACTTATAACTTATCTGGGCAAATTTTGTTTCATTCACACGAATGTGTTGTAGTTTCTTTTATGACATCAAAGCGTTCATAATGTATAAAATGGATGCTTTAAACAACTCTTAAGTAAGACACACACACTATATGACCTTTAAAAAATTCAATATAACATAAGTAACATGTAAGCTGTTTACGTTATATAAATACATTACCTTTTGAAATAAGTATTATGTCTTAACGTATAGAGCTGACATGGTGAGTGACCAGTGTTTAACATAATTGTGATTAAACTTTTTCATCATCAGCATCATCATAATCTTCGTCGCAGCAGTAGTAAAAGTAATAATAGTAACATTAACATAAACTGTAGTAGTGATAGCAGTAGTAGAAAAAGTTGTAATGTTATTCATTAAATATATGTAACTACATTTGTCAATAGGCTTCCAATAATACAACTGCATCAGAAATCAATCTCATAAAACCATCTCTTGTTTTCGCTCAGGTACTCTACACTGCAAAATGTGACAACATCCAATGACATGTGGTCTCAAGTCGACTTTTACGTCATGAACTGTGCGTTTCAAAATAACTTGAATTTGAATTAAAAATTTCTTTTCGCTGCTATTAATTTGCGAGTATTCACGCAGTTATACCCATTTTTTTTAATGCTGACGATTTGATTTGATATTCAAAGGTCAATTTGAGTCGACCCTCATTAGTGATCTTCAGATCTTACTTAGCGAGCATCAATTAGGATATGCTCTCAATGAGATAGGTCAGAAATCATTTTCTAGTAGATAAAACAACCGAAGTAGAAACAAAATCCATTAAAAATCATCGACAAAAATGAGGTCTCAAAAATTTTGGTAAATAAAAAAATCCATGATGTGAAATCATATCTTTTTAATATCACAAAAAACATTATATTGTTGAAATTTCGTTCAACTTATTTTGAAAAAAAAATATTTTAATTCAATTCTTTAATCATTTTAAAACAAAAGTCAAAATTGCCCTTTACACGAAAAATCAGACACCGAGAACGCCGCGATTCTGGCTTCGTGTGGATCTTGTTTCTGACTGAAAACGGTTTCACAGTTCAAAATTAAGCACGTGCCTGTACCCAAAATCGGCGCAAGAGCATTATAATATTTCGGAAAAAACATTTTATAATTTTATATAATATCATTATACACGGGAAGTAAACTGACCCCCAAAGAATTTGATTTCATGGTAGATAATTATTTTCCAGTAAAATGTTACTGCAACCAAAGAACGTTTAAAAAGACGGATACAACTGCTGCTACACGAGATGCAGTAGCAACAACATCAACCATCAGCACAGTTTTGATGATGGTCGTCATATTCTATAAATGAGTCATATTCTGCCATATGCGGCATCCTGACGTATACAGCTTACGATCAGTTATTTTCGCTGTATAAGTTTTAATAGTTAGTAAATACAGCATAAAAAGCTAACGCGAGAGTTATACGAGTATATGGCGTAAGCTATAAACAGCCTGACAGAGAAATAGATAAAGGCTTACCTTTCACGCAAGTCCGATGGTGACATGGTCCAAATTTACCACAATCCGGATGCATTCTGTATACATATCCTCTTTTGCAATTCTGTGGATGGAGGATATTTATGTAGAACCAAGTTGTATGATGCTATATTAAGATATATTCATTTCAAGAAATTTGATTCAAAAATAAGTGAAAGCTTGATTATGCTTCATATATTGCTTCACATATTATTGTTAGACATAGAAAAAACACACTTTGATTAGTTTTGTTGAAACTACTGTGAAAATACAAAATCGGGGAACTTACAAAAATTATAATTAATACAAGACAAGAATATGAAAGGAATAAACTCACCTAAAATATCATTACCAAAAAGAAGTCAACATAGACAAATTATAAGACAAATATAGAGATGAAAGTAAACTACATTATTGGAACATCATAATAATAAGAGGAAGAATTTCTTTCTAGCATCGTTTAGACAACAAAGGAAGAAATTAATAGAAGTTTCTATTACACCACAAACACAATGAGGAGGTTTTGGGATCTTTTTCATGAATAGATTATGATTTAAAGGACTGTAACAAGTACGTTACCTTGCATGATATACTTGTTCTATCGCCGAGGTAATCATATTCTGGTGTTATTTTGACTAGGTAATCTTTTAAACTGAGGGCCAGTTCTTGAATCTTTACTTGTGGTGATTTTTTCGATTTTTCCCTATTAGCTGGAGGAAGAAAATGGCAGCAGTAGGAGACTGAATAACCATGAATATTTTGGATGTAGTTCGCAGTTCAAATTGTCCTTTTTGTTCTGAGATTAAATAATCTGCGATCAAGTGTAAGGAGAGGTGATATGTCTATAACAGAGCACGTACAAATCGTCCGATGTCGGTGTTAACCATACCACTGTCTGTTGTGTGGAAAACACCGAACTCGCGGGAATTCTATACATTTTTACAATTCAATAGACCAACTCCATAATAATAACAAACACAGTGATTTCCAAGTTGAAGGTACAAGTATATGTTTACTGTTAGAAATGAACACAATTATTAACAGATTTTTTCTGTTGTTCTGCCTGTTTTTCAGCGACAATTACATGCACACCTTGTATGTATCTACATGGATACAAACAATTTATGTGAGTTCCGGATATCCCCTATTTCCACGTAACTGGAAATCTTTATTTATCGATTTATCCGTAAATGGTGGACATAGTAGGAAAATCAATCAATGGAATTATTAATAAAATATTAATAAAATTACATTCTGCTAAATATATCAACATTTAACTCTCGTCGTTTAAAAAAGTTAAAATCGAAAAACTGCATGATCTACTGTTTGGCTCTGTTATGGTGTAAATCTGCTATAAATAATTGAATAATGTTGTCAACCAAAGAAAAATATGTTTGTACAATAAAAATGGCAAATTATCAATTTTGTTAGTTTCAGTCCAGAATGAAATTTGCCAGTGAGTCATCTCAAATTCAAAATATCTAATATCTGAACGGTGTTGAAATTTTGCCAGTAAAATTGCTAAAAGCTCAGAGATAACTTCAACAATGAATATAGAGACCACATACTTGAGTTGACTTATTATGGTAATAAGTAAAGTCATTGAAATTCGTGTGTGAAGATGGTCAGTTATTAATACTGAATGACTTTTAAGCAAACTATTTAATGAACAGGGTTCGATATATGATTTAAACATGTTGTTTTTAAACATACATATATTCATGGTTACTTAGGCAACCAATTTCACAAAATATTGACAATATATTGAATTCAATCTTGTTTTGCTGCTTAGCTGTTTTCATTCTTCTCATATACGCCGAAAAGGTAGTAGGGTAATGCACATGCCAATAACTGATTATATGACGGTAAATTTCTTAAAATCCCATGTTTGTTTTAGCGAAACAATGCATATATAGATTCAGAATATATGTAGTTAATTAAGTTCTGGAAAAGTGTACATAATAATTGCACTATCTTAAAACAGTTTGTTCACATATGGTCATTCGATTCCTTTCAATTCCCCTCTTGAGACGCAATATCACTCAATGCATCCATCCGTGATCTTGAAAAATGGTTGGTTTCCCCATCACAGGCAATACCGTCACAGACGGTATTTAAACTAAATTTAAAACTGATAAATTCACTTTTCCCGCATGCAGAACGTGTCCTTCAATGGATATCGTAGTTCAAATTTAACCATTTCGTCGAAGTTGCATTTACAAATACAGCATTTCCCTGTGTAACGTGACCTACGCTTTCCGAGTTCATTTGTCAGAAACAGAAACTTAGAGTAAAATTTTATTTTTAAAATTTCTACCGAACATCTGTTGACTAGCTGCTTGAGACATTGCATGGTAAACGATAAAAGAGAATCACTAAAGTGTCTACTCCTCCTTCTAAAGAGCTTCCTCTTCCTCCTCATCAAGAAGTACCTCCTCATCATCATCAGAGAGTCACTACTCTTCCGAGAGTGTCTATTCTTCCTCCTCAGCATCAATACATTTCTACTCCTCCTTCGAGAGTGTCTCCTTGTTTTCCTAAACAAATGACCCCTCCTCATCCGAGAGTGTCAACCTCTCTTTCGGGAGTGACTCCTCCGAGAGTGTCTCCTGCTCCTCAGGGAGTGACTCCTTTCCTCGTCCGAATGTTCCTTTTTCCCATTTTCAGTTAGTGACTCCTATTCCGAGAGTGTCTCCTCTTTCTCCTTATGTAATGACTCCTCCTCTTCCGAGAGTGTTTCCTCTTCCTCCACATAGAATGACTCCTCCTTATGAGAGTGTATTCTCCTTCTTCAAAAGTGTAACCTCCTCCAAGGAATGGTTTCCTCCTCTCCTAAACACCGACACCACAGGGTGCCCTTACTTGCCGATGTGATATTCAAACAGGAAAGATATTTATTATCATTTTACGAGTATGTTCAAAGAACCGATGTTTTACGGCAGAACCTACTTTCGTATCGCAGTTGTTTACAGAAAAAGATTCAATCCACAACGTATTATCTAGTTATACACTAGATGGTAACTGTTATTAAATGAAATACAGAGATACGTTTACCCAACGATGGAACTGGTTGACATGGCTGTAGAAGCGACGAAGGTCTAAAGATTGACCGGTTTGTACATTGAAGGCGGATGGTAGTCACAACTGAAGCCTGTAGGTTATCACTCCAAACCAAAGCCTTACGCAGAGAAACACACTATCAATATCGGGTGATTTTATACAATCTCGTAATCAGATAACATGACCCTCGCCCGTCAAATGTACTCTAGCAACCCCAAACAGCCATGTGTCGTCCTTACGGCTACCTTCTCGTAAATCTGAAGACACTAACGTCGGATTCATTGGGCTCTTGTAATATACTCTTGGATTCAATGTTAAATATCTTATCATGAAGACCGAACACAGAATGATTCTTTAATACGACATAAAGTAGAAGTTTTCTGTACCTGTCAAGACTAAGCCATACATTATTATTTTTGCGACGATTGCAATTTCTTACATTTGTAACTAACAAAAATACTTGGTGTCTTGTTCGGTTGAAAAGAAAATCCGAAACAAGTGAGGAAGAGCTTGCAAGTAAAGAAGGTCGCTCGGAATGGATCATGTGGGATGTATATTAAAACAACGAAAGTTCTCTTTTCAACTAGAAGCATTTTGATATACATGTATCATTTACCCACTCAGTCATTTTTGTTCACACATTGTTCGCAAAATCAATTCCCTTTATAGTCGCTCCCATGATGGAAAAGAATTTATAAAAACGATAAAATATAAATATGGAGGCGAGCGCTCAAACGCATCGTCATAATGCGATATTATAAAAAGACAATGCATGACACATATATTAGTCATTTAATCAAGCTATATAGATATTCATTGTAATAAACTTGTCAGTTCAATCAATGGCTACAAAATATGAGCATGAAAAGTCAATAAATACTTTATACAAGACAAATTGCAGGTACAAAATATTGGTTCAAGCAAAACTAAGTTACCTACATATTTAGTGGCGCACGGTTCTCTCATATTGGGTATTATTCCTGCGCTGTCGGCACGCGTCACGTGAAAGTGCAGCATCAGACAGAGAACACTCTACAGGTAAATCGGAAATAATTGATAGTGATAGAAGCATAAACAATGCCGGTATAACTTGCACATCTCTCAAAGTTCACACAATTAGTTGTTTAATAAACTAATATTAAATACTTACTTGATTAGACAAGACAAATGCTTATAAGGTGAGAAAAGTGTACAGAGCATGTTTTGGAACAAACGCCGAATAAAGCTTACCGCCTAAATGAAGAGTTGTATTCGGAGTTATTGCATTTTTTTTTCTTCATTTTCGATAGAGCCCCACAATCCTTTTAAATGCATTGTATATACAAATATGCGACAATGAGATAAGCATTCATGTCACAGTAGCCATGTAGTTGTGAGGTCTGTTTGTCTGCTAGACTGGCTGCCTGTTTGTATATGCCCAAAAGATATTAGTTGGTTTTGGCGTTACATAATGACATTTTTAGGTTATTTCAGTTCATTCAGTCACTATGAGATTAAATAAAAGTTGTATAAAAGGGTATTATGGCCATAATTGTTGTTGTTTGCGTTCGCGCTCATGCGTAATGAGAATGGTGCTGCGGTTTTTGAAAGAAGACACTTTTAAGGTCCAGCACCTCTGACTTCGATTCTCTTTGATTTTTTTTCTGTCATGGGTGCCTTCCCTTAGCAGCTCTAAACAGGAGCACCTACACACAGAGACAGATACAGATTCGGGTGCGCTACCCTAGCTCGTTCTGAATACCCCCCCTTGGTTTTTTAACGTACCCGATATTTAGCGCCGATATCGCGAAGTCCCTCAACCACTGTTTAGATAAACCAACGCTAGGCTTCTAGTGAGGTGGGGGACGGTAAAAAGTGTCCCAGAAAATTTCCAAGCTTCAGCCTAATTTGAACCAAAGACTCCTAGATTAGTAGTCCAGCGCGTTACCACGGAGCCATCGCACCGCCTATGGCCATTTGCAAACAATTGTAAGATCCTGTAAATCAATGCAGTATAGCTTACAGGTATCCTTTATTCATCTGGAATGATTTCAAGGTCAATGCCCTTACATTGAAGACAGAGGCATTAGGATAATTTTATCCGTAGAATTAGGATGTGACATGCACAGCAAGCAGCTAAAAAGCTCACACTTTGGGTAGTGGTATTTTATGTTTTTTCGAAATAACAGAGATTCAACCTCTACAATAACAAGTGATTTCACAAAAAATATTTTATGACCATCTTGACAGTATTATTTTGCAAAAACTTTAGATGTTCTTGCATGTACAACAAATATGTTTGTTATGTGCCATTAGTGATTAAGCTGACCATCTGGATCGAATACCATACTGGCTGATTATTCAATATCGAATACCATACTGCCTGACTAATCAATACCATACTGGGTGACTATGCAATATCGAATACCATTCTGACGGTCCATTCAGATGTCCATTCGATGTCTGATTTTTTAATATCACGCTGACTGAACATTTAGCTTATCATTCAAATTCGAATGTCATTCTTGGTGACCATTTAGTATACCATTCAAACAGAATAACATGATGGCTTGCCTTTCAGGTTGTCAATCATTTTGACCATTCTAATCGAATACCTTTCTGGGTGAGCATTCGACATGGCATACATGTAAGACTTTAAATAGTTAGCTGAAAATATTCTTCGTACGAGCTTGCTCATAAGTACTGGCTTATGAAGGACACATGAAATCAATTGGCCAAATGACTCACAGCTAAGTACTTTGGTTTCATATGACTACTGTAATATGATCAGTTTGATCAAAGTGAATACGAGCTGTATTCGAATTTACGGATTTTTTTGTAAAACTAACCAAATGAAAGAGTACTTTTCACCGAATAAAGCTATCTAGAGAAGCTATATTTAGTTATGGGGTGTGAAAATGCCACACCAACATTATTTCAACCATTCAATCATTTTGGAAACTTTAGTCTACATAAAAAGACACATGAAATGCAATCACATTGCAATATAGCGCAACCATTTGAATACTTAAATGTTAAAGGCAAGCATTCATTCATTCGAAAAACGTAATGTTTAATTCAATCATTCATTTTAAAATAAATGCAATTACCATCATTTATTTGAAAATTAAAATGTTAGATGCAAGAATTTATCAGAATACTAGAATTTGAAATGCAAGCATTCATTTGAATACTAGAATGCTATATGCAAGCATTCATTTGAGTACTAAAATGTTAAATGCGGTTTTTAATTTAAATGTTAAATACAAGCATTCATTCGAAACTGAAATGTTAAATTCAAGCATTCATTTGATACTAAAATGCAAATGCAAGAATTCATATAAACATTGAATGTTACAATGCATGCATTTATTTGAATATTGTAATGTTAAACACATGCATTCATTCAAAAGGAAAATGGTAGATTTACTTGAACAGACTTGACTGAGTTACAAATTAAAACTTCACTCTGTATACTATTATAATGAAATACCGTCAAACCAACAACGTTACCAGAAAAAATGTTATTATTAACTAGATCGTCCTAATTAAGATGTGGACTCGAAGATTTATATAGGAGCTTAACTGATTGTACATACCAGAAGACCGCGACTGAATACCATGTCTATCTTTGTCGATTTCGTGTCAGAAGCAAGCTCCAGTACCTTTCAATAAACATCATTTATAAATATATAAGGAACAGCAATGCAAGCTTTTGTTGACATGGCATCAAAATAGTAGTTAGCAAATATGACATTTTTACGATATTGATGACAATTAATACAAAGAAAAATACACGTTATATTCAATAATTACTATCACAAGCGCAGAACAGATGGTCAAGGTATATCAATGACATAATCAGGCGTTAAGAATAATGCTGGTTCATCTGCCCAGTGACTCATTACAATCTGGACTGTCGGAAAAGCTGGATTTTTTTTTCAATACGCCAATGATGTATGCCATAATACATTTTCGTGGCATTCAGCTTTTGATTCATAATATTGAATCAAGAATCACCAAAACATCCATAGTAATTAAATACTTCAATCTCTATAGAATTAATTATTACAAAATACACATTCAATATGTCATATTGTTCGAGTTTGGTCTTGTAAAAGTTGACTTGGCTGAACGAGTCTTGTGATCAATCGACAGAGTGTTCATATATACCTGCATAGTGCTAATTATCAAGTGATTGTTTTCATTTTGTTGTGATCCCTTCCAGAGGTGAACATATTCCAAGACCTATCAAGACACAAAGTACTAGTCCAGCCCAAAACCATTTGAAAAAAAAGTTGTTTCATAAAAATAGTTATTATTTCAGAGATGATGGAGAAACATAAATCATTACTTACTTTTATCAATTATTTTTTCTACGATATTACCTAGAGTCTCGAAATGGAATGAAATGAATGCAATATAAATACTACTGGATATGTTCAACACGTCATACCCAGAGATACCGTTTTTATACATTAAATCTTTTGTCACCGAACGATTTTTATTGATTTAAAATCTTACAAATGGTCCACCTTTTGAAAAATATATACCTGTTTTATTCAACAGTTAGTGAAATGATTCCAAATAGTGTTTTAAATGTACATTAAATACCTAAGATAAACGGTCAGATATGGAATAATGTAAATGTAATTGTTTCATTGCTTGGGTCTGACGCCCCACCAATAGCATTTTATTCATTTTAGGACTTTGTCTACATGACACGGTTGTTGTTTTGCCTTGCTGAGACATCACAACGTAGACACTTGTGTCATAATACCACAACATTCAGTCATATTATCCTGAATCCTGACCCTAGACCATCTAGTTCTAGATATTTATCATGGTTTTGCCCCTATTCACCTTTAATAAATACAAACACACAACAAGAAGCAATGTTTAAACTCCTTTTTCTTTCTTTTATTTTTTTTTTGAGTTATCGGAGGCTGTTGTGTTGCTGCAATTTTAGAAGATTTCAGTCAGAAAAACACATGAGGCGAATGTAGACATCCACCCTACCATGAGCCACATTGCTGGCTTTTTCGCAAGGGGGTCACAATATCGAGACTTGAACCCACAGTTGTGATGAACAAAATGTATTGTAAAACAAAAATAAAATGTACATGTAACACTGATGAACGCTATGGTATTAATGGGACCCGTTTGACCCAACCCAACAGGCGGCCATTTTGTTTACCAGTTATGGGCAGTCAGTCACTTTGTTTCAACTCTTTAGAGTCAATCGAACAGGGCCATTTTGTTTAATAGTAACGGACAGTCATTCTGTTTCTACTTTTTACTGTCAACCGAACATTCGATCAATTTGTTCTATAGTATTACATGTATTCCTATCCGTCGAAATAACTTTCGCATTCTAATAAAATATACCCCATGTACAGATTTACTGTATTGATTGTGTATGAATCAAACAACATTCGTTAATAATTAAATCGTTTGCATCAACAGTAATATGAACTTTCAGTCGTACTAAACTATTAAAGTAATTAGCTTTCAGCTAGTATTAATTATATTCGATAATATCTGTCTCTCTGGAAATGACTTTCTCGTTTAATAATGATATGATATAGCAGCGTTCCTTTCTTGATCTCTCGTGGCAAAATTCAGCATCATCATTTTCTTCTAATATAGAACAACAGAAAAATACTGTAGACCATGTCAGTATCCCATCCTGTTACGCGGGAGACCGGGGTTCGATTCCCCGACAGGGAATCCATGGCAAAAATCGATTGCCAAGTGTTCGATCTTCACATTTATATCATAGGAAGTATAATAAATGCAAATTAAAGCCTACAACAAATAGACATACAAAAAAAACATAATAAGATCTCGGTCAATCCAAAATACCTGCATCCATGCAATACAGACATAGACCAAGCCCCATAAAATATCAATGGTTTGACTTGTGAAATAATTATTTTCTAATACAATACAACTAATAAAAGCTATAGAAAATTAAAAGTCTTAAAAATTAAATAAAATTTAAGATAAGTTCACTTACGAGACACCCAACTACAAAACAATTTTAACCAACAATTGTTTTGCAAGAATATATATGGTGGATTACCCTTCGATACGATACAGAGTGCCCGTTTAAGTGCAGGGTTAGAGCAATGAACTGTAAAAGCCAATGAAATGCTTTTTCAGAAGGATATCCAGCCAATGAGATCATAACTCGTGGACGATGTCTCGTTCGCGTTTTCAGCGAGAACACGTGAAAGAACTCTATATATTTGTGACACCTTTAGCAACATTCACCGGTTCAATGGTCTTTTTAATTCGTGATTGAAAATTCACGAAGCAGTAAACACGGTTAGTACACCGTGACGAAATTCCATGTCTCTCAAGATATCCCAAAGGAGTCATGGTTTGTTAGATAATAACAGCTGTTGTTGTTGAAACTTGGAATAAGTAATGCTTACTGGATAATTTCTTTGCGTTCAAGACAGTTAAAATCATGATATGTTTCCATAACAATTTTGAAACATACGATACCTGAGTATCGGGTTGATCATTCATATTTTGGTAAGACTTATTCATATCATCACTTATTAAAGATAAATTGGTAAAAGTGCATTTCTGACAAAATGTTCACTAGTTTCGCATGGGTATGAGTTTTTATCATAATCAACATACCTCGAACATTTTATGTATGCCCATGTTTCACAGTTATCACAGACCACAGCTTAACTTCGGACAGCTACACCTTTCCTACAAATGGATCATGGTAATATGGGTTGACTCCCTTTTTTCATTGTTGACTTTTTCCGTTTGATAACTGTTGTGCTGATGGTCCTGTGTGTGGATGCACGTCTCCACTCTCGAACAGAAATATGAGAAAACAAGAATCTTGAATTAATGTCAGCATAATACTTTTGAAATTTTTCAATAGTTCTCCTCGATGGTATGAAATGATTGCTTCCCACATTCATCACAGGGGCAATAGGTGAAAAAATAGTTCAAACGTTAAAATATCACCGGTGTCCACATTTAAAACACTGATCAATGTCTCTTCAGCTGGAGAGACTTATGGCTTCTTCCTGAGCGGATGATTTCAATAAAAACGACTGTTTTTGAATGAACGATAAAAAGTAAGCAAGCGGCTTTAAACCCGCACAGAGCCACCAGTTTGACCCTTGATCTCCTATTTGTGTCTACTAGAGACGCGGTGAAGTTGTGGGAATGTGTCATTCTGCTTCTGTTCGCCGTGAGGCTAACTATAGCTAATTAAGGTGGTTTAGGCTTTGATAAGTTGCGGGCTCGATCTGATCTCTAAACATTGTGTTTCTTGGAATTCGGCAAATTCTGACAGCCTTAGGTTATTGAAGCCTTTGAACCGCTGCAGTGTATTGGTATCCAAAAGGTCGATCTACATAATCATTGCGATTATATGATTACTGTGCTGTTTTAAGCCTCCATCATTGTATAGAAGCATACATCTTCAAACGTGGATGTTTGAATGTATGGTTATTGTTGATTGATGTGTAATTTCAAACTTGTGTTTATATATGATCAACAAGGTTTCTCATGTTGTTGTTGAACATATAGATATTAAAGGAATACGCTCGGCTTATAGCAACTAGGTTTTAATTGAAAGATATTGATGTAAATAAACCAATTTAATTATTCATTTCATTGAATCAATCGTAATAAGAAAGAAATTGCAAGTTAAAGACGTCTATTTACACCAATTTGCTCCGAGACATGGGCGCAGACATTGTTTACGTCTCGTGGTCTCGCGAGACTTTTTTTCAACAATCGTGACGTCACAGACACACTTCCGGTTGCGTACATACATTGAAATATAGAAGGGAATTACGTGTGTTGTGGAGAAATTGTTTGAAAAATGTTTATTATTTGAATATGATAAAAATATATTATTAAAAGATTAAACTATGATCATTTTATTGTTTTCTTACTCGTGAGTGAGAGAGTCTGGAGCCCTCGTCCTATGACCTTTGTATGCCAGAATGGTAATGAATGCAACTTCTAAAACAGAATCATTCAGAACTAAGGTGTGAAAGTCCGTATGGTCCGTAATGCACGTAAGTTCATCTAAATTTCCAACAACCAAGTCACTCGATTTGCAACATGCATTTTCCATATTGGATGGCATCATAACACAGTTATCACACAGACAAAAGTCCTCAGCACATAAATATTCCTCCTCCCGTACGTCATTGTCTTGAAGCAGTTGCAACTTTTCCTCAGTATATTCGGGCTCAAAGTCGTAAGGAACTATACACTCCATTTTAAGAAATATCTCAAAAACTTTATTAAAGTTCCTGCTATAGTGATCGAACCATAACTTAAGTCAATACCCCTTGTCACGCAATCATTTATGCACATTCTCACAAACATCGCTATTTTAATTGCGCAAATCATTACAATTTTTAAACAGTTTTTTAATCAAACATAAATATATAAAAGGGGCGGTATCATGTAAGTAGAAATCTTATTGCAATGACGGTAACTGTGAAATACTATAGAGACGAATCAAAGGGACACCGTGTTGTAATTATGATTAACACACCTAATTGCTCGCAATTTAGCAAAATAATGTAAATTATGCTAACTACTTTCTGTATATTACAATAACATGAGCTCATTGCGATACGATACTTTTACTTATATATATTTATTTAAACAGACTTTTAATAAAACGTGGATTCAACACTTTTCTTTCATATTTATAATGCATTTAGTATGTTTGTGGTGATGATTATACTCTTCATGTCCGTTTCAGTAAAACGTGCACATCAATTGTCTGTTGACATGGTGACTCGGTCGCACGCTTCGTTTTATGGCCGTGTTTTATGGCCCTGAGGTGCGATTTTATATGACGCTTATTCTGTTACAAAGGCTTGCCAGTGATTTCTTATCCAATCAGTTTTAACACTACACAACTTTTCAATAACCGCAGTTGCAAGCATTTCACGGTAAAAATGACAAAGATGTATTATAGAAATAAAAAATATCGCGGAGCAAATTGGTTTAAATAGACGTCTTTAACTTACAATTTCTTTCTTATTACGATTGATTCAATGAAATGAGAAATTTAATTGGTTTATTTACATCTATATCTTTAAATTGAAACTTAGTTGTAATCAGCCGAGCGTATTCCTTTAATGCTTTTATCACAACCCCTATTAATCGCACTCATCGAGCGGGATATGGTTCAATGGGTATTTGTGACGTCACAGAAAGGTAAACATGAACAAAGATGGCGGCGGCCATAGCCGATCGAAATCACAAACTTTAAACAGCTATATCTTCACAAATATAGCGTGTATAAAAATGAAAGTCATGTCAAAGTGATCTACACTAAAAGGTTTATTGATGGTTAAATTTTCATTTCAGCCGAGCGTATTCCTTTAAGTTAGTGTTATACATGCATGGTTAGAGTTGATAGCTGACGACAACTACAGCTTACAACAGGAGAAGCTAAGATATTTTCCATATCTGTTGGTTCATCACTCTATGATGTTACTTGTTTAGCCGTGTTCGGTTTTGGTCATAGATGAACACCGTGTTTATCTATAGTATTGATGGTAATAATGTGTTTTATGCTTCCCACATGGAGTACGCAATATATGGTCCAGTTCACATTTTCCGCAGCTCGGTTAATTTTGCATAAGATTTAAATAAATACTGTGAAGACATGACTAGATGATAATTTGTCATTTTATTAAAATGACGTTCAATCTACATGAAAATATGCATTTATAATCATAAACTTTATGACATGTATGAAAGGAGTCAGAGACTAGGATACATAAAATTATACCACCATAGACTATATTTATAAAATCGAACATACATAGAAGAGAAAATATGATCACCTTTCATATACAAAAAAGGTGGCGAACACAAAATATGCCACAGAATCTAAACTTGTTTAGATTTCCGCCACCCAAGAAAAATGTGAACTATGGGGAAAACATAGAAAATATAGTTACATAGTAAAAAGTTAACTTGTAGATAATTATCTCTGTCGAATGACAGACAGGTATTTGTAATAGAAAATGGTAATAATGTGTTTGGTGTTTTATCGATGTTAGAGGAAGATATAGGTAGGGTTAATTGGTTATATATTTTCAGTCTCCCGCAATTGGATATATATTAAGACTACCCTAGCATATAATCAACTAGATCGTACTTCATATATAGTTTACGAAAGCTGATAGCCCAAAAGAAAAGAAATATCTTAGTTATGTATGATAGTCTTGATGCCACGTTTATATACTTTATTACGTCATACTTTGGCCGCTCTGATATAGATTGATCTGTTACATCTTAAAAGTTTTGTTTCACCGCTCGGACTTGATTTTATTTAGTAGATTCATCGCTTGGACTACCACTAGTCTGTGTGTAAGGGTTTCTTTGGTGTGTATCAACACATTTGGTATTTTATATCCATTCTCCGGATATGAAGTTTTACTCATGTTTTAAAAGGGCGTAGCGTAAGAGTTTAGCTCGATCATCAAGCTGTATTGGTGAGAGTTGGGCCTTAGGTTTTATATGAACAAGTACACGTTACATACCATACTATATTTTGTTCACTATATTGTTCTATTTTGATGTCCGTCTCGGGAGCGGGAGAACGTGGGTTCGATCCCGGGCCACGACATACCAAAGTCGTAAAATGGTACTGGTATAGCTCCCTTGATTGGCGCTCAGCATATAAGGGTAGTTTCAGGACTGGTTGGCCAAGTGTCAGGATAATGTGCCTGGGTAAGGTATCAATACAGATGTCTACGGCGTGATACTGCAGTGTAACGGCACTATATCTGTCTCAGTTAGACATCGTCTCCAAATGACTGAAAAACTGTCGGTGGGACGTTAAACCCAACTAACAAACAAACTATTTTGATACGCCCGGAGAGTTGTTTTATGATATGGCGCGCGACGTCATATGCATATTGTGTTGATCTCATACCAAATTAATAACATTTTCATGAACGAGTTCAGAGAATTTTATATGAAATGACAATGCATGCTAGAACCTATATGTATTTATAATAATAAGAAAACGTCCACTCCCCTCCCCTCTTACTCTGCTCTTTTGATCTAATTGACCCGAAAATTTAACTTTATGATAATTCTTACATTTTATTCTCATGTTGTGTGTATCTGGGAGAAAAAAAAATCTTCTGTTTTTTACAGTAATGGTGACCCGATGAATCAGTATTGCATGCAGGTATAAAAAAGCACAATGAATAATCTACAATGCAAGGCAGATTTCATACATGTTTTTTTGCAAATTATGTATTTTCAAAAGAAAACTCGCAATAATCAAAACATGATTTTGAAATCAAAATACATGTTAATATACAATTTTACATTTTTCCTTTTTCTTTGTAGATTTAATTCACATTTCTCCGTGATATAATAGCTGAAATTGATTTTAGTATAAAGTTTTCCTATCTTGCTTATATTGCATCGAAAACAATTGCTACTAGGTTCAATCTAGTTTTAAACTTACTCATTTCAATAGATCATATATAATTCTTTAAAGGTAGATATAAAAGGTGACAACACAAGGTTGCTAAATGATAAATATAGATGATATACTATTTGATGGAAATGAGTATCAAATATCGCAATTTGCAGGTGACACATATTTCCTTTTAGATGGTACGGAGAAAACTTTTAAGCTGTTTTAGGCTTACAACATGAAATCTTGTTGTCTGGTTTAAGAGCAAATCGAGATAAAAAAATAACTTGTATCAATTTTTCAATAAAATACAATGAAACCTCTTTACAACGGCATTCATTATAACAGCATTCTCTTTATAACAGCAGTAGTCTTAAAAACCAAAGTACATAATCCTTCAGCAGCAGGGGGGGGGCGAATGCACCAGTTATTTTGGCCCGGGAAGCCCCCCAGCACCATTTCGCGCGACTCAGACCCCAATTTAGTACCCATACAGAGCCCTAGGGACGGCCCACAACCCTCGCCGGCCCGGGCTCAAGGGGGGAGGGGCAAAAAAGTGGGCGTCTGCTATTAATCTAAGGTAGAGACCTGGGTTTTCTCTCGGAGACATTCCTCGTTAAGCCTCCGAAGACTGGCATCGACCTTATTCAGCCGGTGCACTATAATGGTCACCATAGTAAGTGTGGCGACAGGGATATATAGCTGGATCAGATTGATGATTGTCGGGGGACACATACTCGCTGATTATTCTCCGTATATAGGTGGTGGGTCTGAGTCTCTAACACAAACGCAGCTCAGGAGGAATTCAACTGTTTGGCGATTTCTGCGAGAAGACCGGCATCGACCTTATTCTGCCGGTGCATTATAAAGGTCACCATAGTAAGTATGGCGACAGGGATAGATAGCTGGATCAAATCGATGATTGTCGGGGGGCACATACTCGCTGATCATTCTTCGTATATAGGTGGTGGGTCTGGGTCTCTAACACAAACGCAGCTCAGGCGGAATTCAACTTTTTGGCGATTTCTGCGAGCGCTTCTTTGCGGCCTTCGTCTAGGAGTTTTTTTCGAAGCTCGTCCATGTTTACCGGAGATGGCGCCGGTTTGGCATAGACCTCCCGTTTCAGGTCTTCAAACTTCTGGAGCTCATCTAGAACAAGCCTGTACTCGATGTCAGAAATGTTACCGTCTGTCAGGGATTTGCTAACGATGTCGGAGATCGTATTCAGCTTTGCACGGGCAATCGTCTCAATGCGTCGATGCTTGAGGTACTTGCGGGAAAGGCGCCGCCCAGCCACCTTGCCAATAACACAGAGACCCGCACAACCGAGAGACCCCAGTTCGAGCCCTACAGCGACCGGAATGGCCACGACTGTCGAGAGGAGGCAGACGCCACCGACTCCAAGTCCCGCCCCAGCGGCCGCCAAAGCAGCGTCAGCGCCATCTACGGCGTTCAACCCCCTTCTATATTTCTTGCATAGGCCGGACCTTTTTTCGGCCTCGCGCGTTAAATCGGCCTGAATGCGCGTTATTTGTTGAAGACGGTAAGCGTGACCATCGCCCTCAGTTGGCAGGGAGGGATACAGAGGCGGTGCCGTAGGTTGTTGTAGTTCATCCTTCATATTCGTATAATATATGTTGTTACCTCTCCAGTTCAATTAAGATTGCGACCACACCGGAAGCGTGGGACCTACTCGTGTCACGCGTCTGAAAGTTGATAATATCGTCTTTCTCAACTTGCAGAGGTGATAGAAAGGTCTTGGAAGCGACATAAGAGTGCTGGATCTTAGTGATATCATAGCCTTGTTGAAATTGTCCATTTAAGGTGACACCTACAGACACTTGATCCTCCGACTGTCCATTACGCTCGGCCGCGGACAGAGACATTGAAATGATCTTGCCTTTTTTCATCATGACGTAGCCCACTTTGCTCTGAGACAGACCATCCGAGTTGGAGCCGAACGACCATTCGAACTGCCCACCAACCAAAGGTCCGCGCTCCTCGGCCACTAGAGTTATTATGGGGTTGGGAATTTGGATTAGACCGAGTCTTCCGTCGACGTACCATTTGTTTGCGGCATCTTTAGAGTCCTGAGGAAGCTGTACATTTACGATCCGGTGACCTCCAAGGTCAAGGTCGTCTTCCATGGGCGTTTCACCATTTTTCCTCACGACTTCGTCCTTAAAATGGTCCCACGCTGCCTGGACCATTTTCGCAGAAACACCGTCAGTAGGCCCTGCGACGTCGCCGACGTTCATAAGCCGACCTCCTTCTAAGTCTACATTTCCATCATCCGTCTTTTTGAGATACTGCGATAGATCGGGAGGTGCGGACCGTCGCGAATCGACTGCATCGACGTAAGCCCGAGTAGCGTAATTGCCCTCAGAGGATTTATACCCCCGCCCACCAAAGATACTCATTTCACCTCAAGGTCGACAGTCACTGGCAAACCGTGGTTGTTTATAATGTTACCACGCTCGTCTCTAACTGAGAGAGAAAGCTCTGAGATGGTACCCTGTCTCAGAAGTTTGAACTCGGGATTGGGGAATACTGACGTTTTGATCTCCCCGTATGCCCAGTCTCCAACGGCGACAGCGGCGAGCAGACTACTGGGGGCGCCGTTCAGGGCGTTCTCGGTAGTGTTTAGCTGCTCCAGATGAATGAACAACAACCTGTTCGGACTGAAATTTACCGGACGACACCCGTCGATGGGCTGATCGGCACTTGGGTCTGGTCGAAGCCAAGAAGCTGCAGCAACCCCTCCGTGAAATGTACGCCCCTTCCATTAGGTTGGACAACGAGGAGTCCGGTTGTCTCGTTCGGCGTTAAGATTAGGTCCTCGAACAAGGAGTTGATATACGAACCTAGCTGCTGAAGAGTCCAAAGTCCGGGAGGAACCGTCTTTCTCACCCCGTGGGACGTGACCGCCTCGTTTTTTGTGACATTGAACCAGCCAATCGTGTATGTGATGGACCGCAGCCCGACTCTGAGACATCCGTCTCTATTGTCGATTGGCTTTTGGAGGTGGGTGGGGCCCGTAGTTATATCAGTAATCGTTTGAAACATCTTGCAATATTCCGATGGAGGTATTTACGTTCAATAGCGGTGCGAAGTATAAGGCAGGGGGGTATCAGCGGAGCCTAACCGCCAACAACTTGTCCACGATACAGATCGTAGCCGCCCCCGGCAAGGTCTTCTCTGCGAAAATGCCCGACATCTGGCGCCAGTACCGTCTACCCAGGGTCAAAACAGATGCCACAGTTCAAGCTTGGACTAAAAGCCCGATGCAGTTCTGGCAGAACCAGGTCAACTTTGCAGTCTGGTGCGCAACTTCCGGTTCGGGAGTTTCATTTAATGACCACCTGAATGGGCCGGCGGGGCACAAGACTCTGCTCATTCAATCTGTATACCTCTTTCACGTCTACTACACCATAAGACGCATTCTGGCGGAAATGAATGCGCCCTCCCACAGGACGCGTCCTGGACCCCCTAAACAATACATACGACCGGAGAGCGTATGAACGGCTTTGCCAGGAATTCGGGGTCGATCCCCAGACAGACTGGCGTCAGAAAGAGTATCCGAACAGCCGCGGCCTGGGGGACGTTCACACCAGGGGGCACGTTGCGTGGACCCAGACAGACTTCCGGCACGGCAATCAGGCAAAACACATCGCCAGCCAAAACGCCGGAAACCTAGACCCCGAACACATGACATTCGGCTCGGAGGTCTCTGGAGGCCGTCATTGTGGAGTTTCATCGTGCGACTGGCTACCGCCTAAAAAGGCCCACATCGAGTTCATCGAGCAAGATCCCGGCGTTGACGGCTCTTGGAGCACGTTCGTGCTTGATAACTCGAAAGGCTTCACCCAAGCCGGCATGGAGCGAATCAACGACTCAATCCGGACATATGTGTGGGCTCTGCTCGGTGCCCAGGCACAAACCAAGTCCAGGATCATCGACAAGACATCGGGCGGCTTCGAGGCTCAAAAGCAGTTCCTAGCCCTAGTGGAGGATGCGATCAACTCTCCGGTTGACATCCAGGCCTCTATCACCCGTTACCAAGGCGTTCTGCAGTACGCCGGGAGGAGCTTAACATGGTCTTTGGGACAGGATTGTACATGGCTCCAAGCGACATGCTTCTTAATATAAATCCAAGCATCGCGGGCTACAACAACAAAATTCTGAGGGCTCCGGCCGGCCTCCCCATCGGCACGGTTCAAAGCAACTCTGCTCCAGTTCAGGGGCATGGCAGCTTCGATGATGGTAAAATCGCGGGCAACAAAATTCAGAAGGCTCCGGCCGGCACGGTTCAAAGCAACTCTGCTCCAGTTCAAGGGCTGCAGCATGGCAGCTTCGATGATGGTAAAATCGCGGGGCCTCCGCGGGCGGACCCACCGACTCATAAGGGAGTATCAACGTTGCCCGCTGCAAACGCAGCAGCTGCGCGGGCACACTCCGACGAGAAAAGGGCTCTGGTTGTGGGTGGAATTGCGGTCGGGCTAGTGGCCCTTTGGCTAGCGCTTCGCTAGCCACTCGCGGGTTGCGACTAGCAACAGGCCTCCAACAGCAATGACCAACGCCCAAGTGTGCTCGGCAAGCCATCCAACTGCCTTGCCGGCGGTCGACAGCAACCACGAAACCACGCTGCCTATGATGCCGGGGATGGCGGCCGCGACCTTACCCGCGAGCTTACCAAGAAGGGTGGCGAGAGCTTTCAGCTGCTTTTTCACCCATTCTTTTACCCCACCCTTATCAGTTGGCGCAGGGGGAGTGGCCCTGCCTGCACCGCCTCCTGTTAGTGCTAGGACGAGCGTGCTGATGGTCATCCCCATCGCTGTGAGGATGGACACGACGGTGATCCCCTGCTCTCGGAAGAGAGTCTTGATCCGTTCAGCCAGCGTGGCGTCTTCATGCATCATTCGCCGCAGGGTGTCCCGAATCCGGCTGATCTGCGATCTGAGAGCTTCTCGGTTGAACGAAGCCGCCTCGAGCCTAGCCGCCCGCTGGTCATTAAGATCAGCGATGCGCTGTCTGATCTCCCGCTGCAGCTGCTCGTCTTCTGTTTCTTTCAGTTTTCTTTTTTCCCGTTCAATGTGTCTGTCGAGCTCAGAGAGCCTTGCCAGGTTATTAACAAGCTCACCGCGCTGGGTTTGCATAGCCTTATCGAGTCCTCGGAGTTCCCGGTACCGCATTACTAACTCGGACCTGTCCAAGTCCGATGTACTCAGTGGTGAGTCGTTGATCGTTTTCAACGCGGTCTCCTCCGCTTCCGTCAGGGCGTGGGTTGCTCTGTCGACATCTACCACCTCAAGACTTCCGCCGGCCGCTTCGCCTAGTACTCCATCAGCCCGCTGTATCTGGGTGACAGCTTTAGCGGGTAGAGTCATCTTTCTCCCCCCCCCCAGTCCGAGAAACCGAGTTCGTCACGGATTATTGCCCGACCTCCTTTCTTACCTGCTATAGAGGTTAGCTTTAGGGGTTTTCCGTCGCGACCCTTGACCAGATCAACATCCGGATGAGCCCTTAGGCGGAGTTGACCCTTTCTGTCGACCACAAATTTATTGTAGTCCTTACCAGCGGCGGGATATCCCTCACCCAAATTGTTATAATACCCATCAACGGCATCCGTGAGTAATTCATTGGAAAGCGATGTGGTTGCGATGACGTCATCGGCCGGCGACGTCCGGTCGCTGAAATCTTCTAGTGGTATATCTTCATCGGCCATAATCATGTATTAGACCCAAATGTCAGCGAGTTCAATACATGATCATGGCACAAAGCGCATACGGTAGAAAGCTCAACCCGCACCGACGCCTGAGAGAACCCCTAGGGGTCAAAGGCACTCGCCAAACGGTTGTGATCACAAACAACCCCTCCACAATCGACCAAAATCAGCAGCTCTTAGTGAGGTTCCCGAACCTTGGGGCTAGTGATGTCATAGTCCCCGGAACAACTCGTTTAGCATTCCAAATCAAGCTGGACTCAACCGATGCTAACCGCCTAGTGGTCAATAATCTTGGTAGGGCCATCGTGAAGAAGACCACGATCAAAATTTCTGGGAACGAGGTCATGAGCATCGATGACAGCGATGTGTTCGGATGCTACGTGGACCTCTGGAAAACCGACAACGAGCGGGCGAACTCACAGTACCAGGGTATTGACACCACGAAGGACAGAAACGTAACGAAGAATAGACTCGATGCTGGAGACAAGGCGACTAACAAGGTGAAGGACGTCGCTGTTGCCAAGGCCTACGGGAACCGCTTCTACATCCCACTCGACTTCGAACTCTTGGAGAGTCACATGCCCTTCTTTCAGTCCGCTTTCGGTGACAGGCTGGAATACGAACTTACGTTCAACGATTACAGTCGTGTAGTCCGGGCAGCCGGTGACGCGGCTGCCAAATTCTCAGTCGAGGGCATTGCCTTGGAGTTCGAGATGGTGACCAACAGGGAGCTGGCCGACAACATCCGCAACCAGTATGCGGGGAAGATGGCGATCCTCTACGACAGGGTCCTCCGACACCGCAGAATAGTGGCGAACAAGTCGGACACGCTGTTGAACATCAACCTGAACGTCCCCGCTCGATCGATGAAGGGGGTCTTGATGCTCTTCGAGGAACCGACTGATGCATTTGCTCGCCAGAGCGAGGCGTTCTACAACCCCAAGATCACGAAGGTGGAGGTCACAGTCGAGGGCATTCCAAACCAGCTCTATGCGCAAGGCATGCGCCCTTACCAGGCGTGGGACGAGGTCAGAAAACTAATGGCGGGCGGATTAAAACGGCATCCCGAAGTGGCTATGGTGGCCAAGGACTTCAGTGTCCACGCTTGCGACCTGGACAAGTACCTCAAGGAGGAGTTCGCTCTCTGGCTGGACTTGAGGTCAACCGACGACGACGGCCTGCACGGCAATGGCCGCCGGGTCGAAAACGCAAGCGAGGGTATTACGATCCAGATCGCCAAAGAAGCAGAAGCTGAAGCTCCATTGAACATTTACCTCTTCGTAATCATGGATGCGCAGCTCAACATCGAGAATGGGCGATTCGTGTCAGCCATTTACTAGCGACTTAGTCACTGAGCCCCACTCGGCGATAATCTGCGGCATGACTGGCTGCGGGAAAACGAAATTTGTGCTTGACCTCCTCGAGGGCCCATACCGCGACCGTTTCGAGCACGTCGTAATCCTGTGTCCCACGATCAGGCACAACACGACCTATCTGGAGCGCGCATGGGTGTGTACAGACGAGGAGGTTTATGTTCTGGATCCGGGTGAACGGCTTCACGACTATTTGCGCGCTTTCTACCGAGTATTTCAGGGTGAGCCGACGTTGTACGTCATCGATGACATGGCCGCGAGTAAACAGCTCACCAAGAAAAAGGACATGCTCTCAGAGTTGGCATTCAGCGGCCGGCATGCCAAGCAATCGGTCTGGGTCCTGGCTCAGAGGTACAACGCCATCCTCAAAGATCTCCGAGAGCAAACACGTTGGGTCGCCCTCTTCCACTGCAAGGATTGGGACAGTTTCGAAGAGTGCTTGCGCGAAAATGATATTATCCCCGCAGACGACAGACATGCTGTGCGTGAACGACTCACCAAAATGAAAACACCTCGCAGCCAAGTAGTTATCACGTGCTAGCATGAAAGGCCTATATGTTGTTGGCACATGCGTCTGGAGCGCAGCGTTACTTCTGTTTTTCATCACAATTAGACTAGGGAGGTACGTGACTATTGCAATGGAATGCGATGATATTATTGACGAGCTCCTTGCCGACGAGCCGACTGTGCGGGTCGTTGATCGACCTCGTGGCCACGACCGGGTAGAGGGCGATGAGCCTGCAAAAGCAGAACGACATGAGCAGAGACGGCGGTTGGTTGCGCTCGCTATTGGGGGGAAGTCAAAGCAGTACATTGGCAGAGAGATTTCCGCCGATCAAATCGATCGTCTACCCGATGAGGAGTTTGGCAGGCTCTACGCCCGATATGAGGCTCGACTGGGGGCTAGTATGACCAAGACCCTTGGCTCTGCGGTGCTGCAGATTTACACCATGGCGGCTATCCGTTTGCTCCCGATTCCGGCTGATAAGCAGCCTTTACTGATTGCCGACCTCGAGGCAGATCCGTTTGTTGGGCATGCCTTAAATACCATCACCTGCGAGCTATACCACCGCTATGGCATGTACTTAGCTCCTGTTACAGCAATGCTAAGCTCATTTAAACACTGCCAAGCATCTACTGAGGACGATGGCGGAACATACCTTAGCAATGGAGGAGGCGCCGCCAAAGGAGGAGGCGACACCAGTCCGTGCGCCGGAGGAAGTCCGGCCAGAGAGGGTGACTAGGAAAAAGGACCCTAAGCGGGTGGCTGCTGGGCTGGCAGGGGCAGAGGCGAGAAAAAGGAAGCAGCAGGCAATCCTGAATGAGTTACAGGGGTTTAAGGCCACGGTGGCGGAGCAGCCGGCAGAGCCGAGGGGGTCCCACTCGACGGAGCGGCCGCGCACTCCATCAGACGGGCACAAAGCCCCGCCAGCAATGCCTCAATGGCTGATGTTCGCTGGAGCTGTAGCAGCCCTAGCTGGATTATTTTGGAAGGTTAAGGGGGGGGGGGGTGTCGCCAGCTCCAACCCATCCGCCTGCTCTAGAATTAGAGGAAAGTAACCGCGGTTCTTATAGACGCGACCCCCATCACATGGAATAATCATGTCTGCCCAAGCAACTCCAAACGGAAAGGAAGTAGTTAATGAGAGCGCCGAGATAGATAAAGCGCCGAGATAGATAAACAGTTCGGCGTTCTGGCGGATGCCTTCGACGTTCTGATGCGGGCCGAGGACGACGCCGAGGCAGCGAAACGGTTCGGCGTTCTGGCGGACGTCTTCGGCAATCTGAAGGACGCCTTCGGCGTTCTGATGCGGATCGCCGCCGCCCGGATAGACGGCGCCGAGGTAACGAAACTGTTCGGCGTTCTGGTGGACGTCTTCGGCAATCTGAAGGACGCCTTCGGCATTCTGAAGGACGGCTTCGGCGTTCCGATGGGGACCGAGGACGGCACCGAGGACGCGAAATGCTTAGGCGCTTGGGGACGCCGGCGTTCTGTGCGGACCGGGAACGGCGCCGAGGTAACGGAACTGTTCGGCGTTCTGGCGGACCTCTTCGACTTTCTGAAGGACTTCTTCGGCGCTCTGATGCGGACCGAGGGGATCTCCTTTGCCCCGGAGGACATACTGAGCGCCTGCCGCCTGATCCTGCAGGAGAAAAAGAACTTCTCGCCCCATTGGCAAGAGATCTTCGACAAGGTTTGGGGGATGGCGGAGTCGCGAGGCCAAAGGCCTGCTTTCTTGGCGCCGTGCACCGCGGGCTCCGTGCCGCCAGCTCCAACCCATCCGCCTGCTCTAGAATTAGAGGAATGTAACCGCGGATCTTATAGACGCGACCCCCATCACATGGAATAATCATGTCTGCCCAAGCAACTCCAGACGGAAAGGAAGTAGTTAAACCCCCATCACATGAAATAATCATGTCTGCCCAAGCAACTCCAGACCGAAAGGAAGTAGTTAAACCCCCATCACATGGAATAAATATGTCTGTCCAATTAACTCCAGACCAAAAGAAAATGGTTAATGATATCTGCTACAGCACAGCGAAATCCCTCGGCGATCTGGCGAACTTCTTCAGCACTATGACGAACGTCTTCGGCGTTGTGGCGGACGGCTTCGCCGTTCTGTCGCAGACCGAGGAGGTCCCACTCGACGTAGCGGCCGCGCACCCCATCAGACGGGCACAAAGCCCCGCCAGCAACGCCTCAATGGCTGATGCTCGCTAGAGCCCTAGCTGGATTGTTTTTTTGGAAGGTTGTCGCCAGCTCCAACCCATCCGCCCGCTCTAGAATTAGAGGAAAGTAGCCGCGGTTCTTATAGACGCGACTCCCATCACATGGAATAATCATGTCTGCCCAAGCAACTCCAAACGGAAAGGAAGTAGTTAATGCGATCTACCACGGCGCCTTGGTAACGGGACTCGCAGTCGGCTATGCACGCCTAGGTAAGGCCGTATTCGGTGGGACATGCCCTAAACTGGATTTCACCCCGCGGGACGTAGGCATGGCCGTAGTCGACGTCACGGCCTCGCTCGCCACCAAAGATCTCCTCATCAAGCAAGGGATCATCCCCGCCGACATATTGAATTAAGCGCCTTTATAATAATACGATGGCAGGCATTGCAATGATGTTGGGCGGCGCGGTCGCAAATGCGGTGGCGTTCACTGGAAGCAATTATCTGTTTAGCCTTTTCAAAAACTCTGGCGTCGAAGAAGAGCGCCGACGCCATGACGCCGCGGTCGAACAGCTACAGGCGGCCCAGGCGACGTGGGTCAAAAAAAGGACTCAGCGTCTAGACTTTATCCAGAGCGAGCTTCGCCGGCAAGGCCACGCCGTCCAATCTTTCCAGGATGTTGATGAGGCCATGCAGGAATATGCTGCGGTAATGCCAGAGGCAAGTAAGCGGTTCGATCCACTGGGCCCTGAGCCGCAGCTGGCTGACTTCTACCAACCGTCCGGCGATCAGCAGGCTAGAGAGCTTGGATTTATTGTCTTAGCTCTAGGGGCGGCTGGGCTCACGGGCTACTGGATTGAAAAAAGGATTAATTAATTCTCTAAGAACCTTTTTTTACATACATATGCATCATGGGGCTACCCGAAGAACTTTTCACTAAGATGACGGAAGTTGGTTATGCAGCTCGGCGGCACAAAGTTCCTGGGCCCTTAGCCTCTACTATGATCGAAGTCGCCCAGAGGCTCTTCGCATATAGAATGCTATCGGGCCCGACTAACCTCAGGGCAACAACAGGGCAGCTACCAGAGCCTGTGGCTTCAGCGTGTTGGAGGCTGATCACGCTCTTGGAATATCTCCATGGATCAGAAGCTGACGAGACTCTACTACAGCCCAAGGGGATACTGGAAGGGGCTAGCGGCAATTAAAAAACTGGCGGCCGCGGCTAAGGTTTCTGAGACTAAGGCTAAGGACTTCCTCAAAAAGCAGGCTATCTGGCAAATCTACCTCCCAGCTCCGCGCCATATACCCAGGCCCCACTTTGCCGTTTCGACGCCGAATGAAGTGCACCAGGCCGATCTCTTATTTCTACCACATGACACGGTTCGTCGGCGCACATACAAGTATGCCCTGACCGTTGTCGATGTGGCTAGCAGGTTCAAAGCCGCCGAACCGCTTACGACAAAAGAGGCTAAAGAGGTCGCTGCTGCTTTCGAGCGGATTTACAAGCGGGGTCCGCTGCGATGGCCGAAACTGCTGCAAGTTGATCCTGGACGCGAGTTCATGGGCGCAGTCAGTCAGCTCCTGGCGAAGCACGGGGTCGAGGTCAGGCGCGGCCGTGTGGATATCCACCGTGATCAGGGAATCGTAGAGCGGTTCAACCGGTCACTTGCTGAACGACTGTTCGGGCACCAGTATGCGGTCGAAATGCGGCTGCCACAAGGCCAGCGGTCGTCTGAATGGGTTGGCAGGCTGCCCGCGGTTGTGGCTGCGATGAATGGAGAAGTGACTCGGCTTACCGGTAAAAGGCCGGTTGACGCCATCAAGGTCAAATCCGTGACACAAAAGCCCTCCTCGGTTGTACCCGGCCGTTCGGTTGGTCTCAAGGAGCAGAAGCTCCCCTCCGGTGTCGGTGTTCGCTACCTCTACCAGGCCGGCGAACTGGAGGGTGGCCGCCGGCGGGCCACTGACCCTGTGTGGTCCCTCGGCGTGTATCGTCTCGGGCGGTCTGTCACCAAGCCCGACGAGCCAGTGGTGTACTATCTCCAGGATGGACCAGAGCGCGGGTTCGTCCGCGAGGAACTACTCATAGTGTCATCCGACACACGACTGCCGCCGGATGGGGTTCTTATGCGGTAAGAGCTGCGCCGCCTCTTTTTCGATTGCACTCGAGACAGGTCAGGCGGACATTGTCATGGGTGTGGCCTCTGGAGTTGTCCAGCCGGTCCACACTGAACTGCTGTGTGTCTTTCGGGGCATAAGCCCAGAGCAGCTCGATGTTGCATGCTGCACAATGGTTGCTTTGAGTCTCCTTGAGCTGCAGGATGTGGTCGACCTTGAGGTTGAATCCCATCCGGCCCTCCTGGCGCTTATAAGCCACGAGCTTCCTTTGGATCGCCTTGCGGAGTTGCTGCTCGGTGAGTTGCCTTACCTCGGAACCCTCCTCCGGGGGACAGACTACTCGTTCGAGTTGGTGCATGTACTCTACTCGGGATACAGCAAGGTAGGCCAGATTGGACCACTGTAGGTAGTCGTCAATGATCCATACTTTCTGGGGGCTGTGGATTGTTAGGCCCTGGGAGGAGTGGACTGTGATGGAATACCCCAGACGCCAGTCACCTGTCTGTATAGCAGTCTCTACTGCGTCGATTGGAACGTCCACGATGTCGTTGAGAACAAGCTCTTCTGTCCGGAGAGTACCCGGGACCATCACCCGAATATTCTGCCTTCGGGTGTCTATCGGGCGGTAGAGAAGAGGGACGGCAACATCTGGGAAGTGCTCCTTGTGCTTTTGGAGTAGAAGCCTCTGGGCTCTGTCGCGAACCTTTTGTCTCGAGGTCAGAATGAGATCGCCTGGCTTCCACGCGTCCACAAACCGATCCCATCCAAGACAGCTGGGCAACGCCCTCCGCATCTCTCGGCACTGGTATTTGTCGGGTTGGAGACGGATTTTTCTTTTCAGGTCCCTGAGTGCGGTGTCCTTCGCTCTGTGGTCGACCTCAACCTCCTCATAGTGGTCCGCCTTCTGCCGCAGCCAGTCGTGCGGCATCTCTCCCGCGATTGGCGGTGGCTGTCCCTGGTCACCACAGCAGAAAACCTGGACGCCTCTTTGGTCGAGCCAGTCGAGAAAGGTCTCGAGGATAGGCCGGGGTACGGTACAGACCTCGCCATAGATAATCACCCTCGGGATGAACTTCTGCCCCATCCTATCTTGGGTCCACTCCGTTTGTCCGCTCCAGCGGAAGAAGCTGTGGTAGGTTTGAGCCTTTACATCCCGGGTCCGCATCTCTTTGGCCAGACGATGGGTCGGAGTGAAGACCAAGGGGTGTCTTGATCGGAAGAGCTCGATGGCTCGAGTGGTCTTGCCGGAGCCTCCACCGCCGTTGAGGTAGCTAAGCTTATACCTTGATAGTGGATCATCATGCCTTGGTGCCGTGGATGGGGCGATGTCCTTTTCTTGTTTTTTGTATTCAGGCAGAGGGGGGTACGCGGCGTGCTCCATTGGCATGTACAGTTGCTCGCCCTTGTCCCTCCACTGAGCTGGGGCAACCTCCATCGGTGTCCTAAGCACTGGAGTATCGTGGCATAGGTGGCAGGTGGTACAATACCCCTTTGGATGCTGGTCATATGGCGCGTAGGCATCGACTCCCTGTAGCTTATGCAACGCCGTTTTCTGGATGTAGATGGAGTCGGTTGCCACTCGGACAGCCTCGTCGGGCGTGAACCGGCGAAGCATCTCTAGGAGGTTGATGTGGGCATATGCCAGCATGCTGGCCCTTAGGTGGGCGTACTGCGGCTGGGTGCCGTCGTAGTAGGTGAGGACATGGCCCAGCGGGCACCTTTGTGGGGCCCCGACCAGCGTGCCGCTTTGGCGGGTATCGTGGACCAGGAAGTCGAGCTGTCCGGGGTCGGTTACGAGCCTCCGGGTGAGGCGCTTTCCGTCGGCCTTGCTGCCCTGGGTAAACTTACCGATAATGCTGCAGCCCTGGTTTCGGTCTTCCGGGAGCCAGACCTCCGTTTGCTTCTCGAATGCGATGATAGCCTCTCGGACCTTAAGAGAATTCAACAGGCCACTTTCCACAAGGTAGGCCAACAGGGGCGTCGGGGCCCAACCGTTCTCTGTGAAATGCTTCCCAAACCAAGCAGGGATGACAGGGTGTACTTTTGGCGCGAACTCCCACTCCTGGACCTCGGCGAAGCCTGTACCAATATCTTCCGGGAGTGCGCCGTTGATGGCTACGCGGGCCATGCGGTGGCTGGGATGCCCGAACCTTTGGAAGTAAGGCCTGGCCTCACCTTGCCCCTGGAAGCTGGCAGGGTAGCAGGCCTTCATATCAATGCTAACGATTTCCCTGG
>CM037792.1:18133225-18183225 GCA_021229015.1 Solen grandis | reverse complement strand
TATCGTAGTCCATCGAGTTCCACAGCCCGCCGTGTCCGTGCTCTACACAAGCCTTTTGGATGTCGTCGAGGAAGCTGGCTGGGGTTGGCTTCCAGCCGTTTCGCTCCTTGGCCTTTATGCTGGCTGCGTGGTTCTCTCCGAAAGCCCTATCTGCCAGGTCCTCATCTCCCAAAAATCTACATACATCCTGCAGTCTTTGGTGGGCCTCCTGAGTCCGGTAGGTGCGGCCATCCTGGAGCACGAACTGATCAACACTGAGCCGGTTGTCTTGGCTGCCTCCGAGCAGCTAGACGGCTACCGGGTCACCATGGGTTGCTTCCTGGATGGCCTGCCAGACGTCGCCCCCGTATATGTGGACCTCTCGGGCTTGGGGAAAGTGGAGGTTTTTTGACCAAGCATGGCCGTTGTGCACGATGAGCTCTACACGCCCTCTGACACCAGTACCCCCAAACCGGTACTTGCCGCTGTTGTAGATGTCCTCCCCGGCGATGTCCCGCAGAACGATCGCTCGCTTGAGGATTGTTTCCAATTTAGCCACATCGTCGACCGTAGCACCCCTCTCGTGAACTTTCCGCTCCCACTCCTGAATTTTCTGGCGCCTTGTGGGGGTCAGTCCTTGGCCCCTTAGGGCGCCCTCAAAGTGCTCTACGACTCTCTGGGCAACGCTGTTGAGGTCGCCATTTTTCATCGGAGCTATATTGGCGGGGTCTGGGTCTCTGATGGGGTAGAGTCCATACACCACCGCGGTAACAGGATAGGCGTTCTGATAGAACACACTGTCAATCCCGCGGAGCGCACCCGGCTTGGTGCCCCGGGAAAGGTGCACGACTGCCTGTCCTTTCTTCCGTTCAGCCTTGATCGGGTCGAACTTGTCTTCAACAACCCAGTCTCCCTCATCTTTCTCCCTCAAGAACTTGAGCCTGAGCATGTATTCACCCTCTGGAAGGGCCGTGAGCAAAGCTGCTGCCCTCTCGTCAGTCATGCGGGCATCCAGAACCATCCGACCAGCCCTAACATATATGCCATCAGTAATTTTGACGTCGCCAATGTCCAGCGGGTCTTCTGCTTCTACCCTCCACGTAGAGAAGACCGCAGTGGCGCCGTCGACTTCGAACTCGTCGATGGCGTCGTTTAAGATCTCTACCCATGGCTCATCTGTAGGGAGTCTTACTGGGGGAGGAACCTGGTCATCCAGGTCGATAAACTGTTGACCCTCTGGGACTGGGTCGGGCATTTCTGCAAGTATCTCTTCAATTAAGTCATCCATAGTGGCCATGTTCTCAGATGGATATATCTGTTACACAGCTTGTCTCTAAATGGATGTTCGATATACAAGAAGTTCAGTCAGTACCAGATTTAGCTGCTTTTTGGCAGCTTTCTCCAAACCATATGCTGGTGTCGAACTTTATCTCGGCCACAACCCCTGCAGAGTTGTATTTCACTCTGAACCCCGTTTCCACACCTTCTACAAGGCACTGGAATTTTGCTGCCTTTGCGTATTTTGGCCAAGTGAATCTTACAGTACTTTTGGCAACAGCTTTTCCCACAGACCACATTTTCCCCAACTTTCAACCAACAGCATAAGTTATGACCTTTCATGTTGCAACAAGGTCTTGGTATACCTACTGCAACGTATATCTCTAAATGGATGTTCGGGATACAAGAAGCGGGGCTGAGGGGCTCTGCGGACGGATTCCGGGGCCTAAGGAGTTTGGTGCATTCACCCTCCGAGCTCGGGCCGGCGAGGGTTGTGGGCCGTCCCTAGGGCTCTGTATGGGTACTAAATTGGGGTCTGAGTCGCGCGAAATGGTGCTGGGGAGCTTCCCGGGCCAAAATAACTGGTGCATTCGCCCCCCCTGCTGCTCCTTCTATGTCTTTATTCTTTACAATGGCAATTTCTTTATAACAGCAAAATTCACTGAAACAAACACTGTTGTTGTAAAGAGAGTTGACTGTACACGGTCACTTAAATCAAGGTGGAGATTGACACAGTTTAATTATTAGGTCTAACTTTTACGTAGATTTGATCTAACTTTTACGTAGATTTGATTTATAAAATATTTTGGATTGATGTCAATACACCATATATACACAATATTGACAAAATATGCATTGATGATTATATTTCATTGTTCTAAAATGATTTAATTTTTTTCACTTGTAAAATTTGTGTATTTTTACCATTGCTTTATAATAGGGAAAGTATTTTAGTAAAATATCTATAAGATGCTTAGGGAAAATTTGTAGATATCAAATATCTTGAATTGAAAACTGGGGTAAGGATAAATTATATGTACTTACTTAGATTAAAAAGTGTTATTAAAGCCTGCATTAAGAAAAATAACATAAACAAATTCCCTATTTCGCAACTGTCAAGAAAAATATGAATTCATCTCTTTTAGGACTGCAATATAATAAAAAAAAATAATGTATTTTCTAATAAAATTATTAAATATGATTCAAATATCAAAATTTATAATTCATTTGTGTTACAAAGGTCTGAGAAGAAGGCAATAAATATGATTTATTATTTTTAGAAGTAAAAATTACATCCATTTAGGCAAAATTAAAATTGTGAAACCAACACTACTGGGTCATAATAACATTTAAACTTATCATCAGTCTTATTAAAAATATTATACGAACCGAATCTGAATTGTTAGATTGACAGTTGTAAGTTTAATACTCGGTTAATTACAAACCAGTCAATAAGGTAACAATGAATTAGCCTGCAAGAATTCAAATTAAATTAAAACATTTTTTTTTTATTTCTCTTCTAATTGTAGTAGTCTAGTAGCTTTATTTTATACAGAAATATATATAAAAATAGGGTAACTGTGAAGTAAGAATGTTGTTATATTAAAGAGAATGACTATCCAATTTCCGACTTAAAATCGTTGTGGGTATGAATAATGAAAACTTCCATCTACATCTGAAAATAAAAGTTTATTGTTTGATTTTGTTTTGAGCTGTGATGACTTCTGTTGATACTGCATACCACATTATCGCCTAAAGAATATGTTATTAACGATTGAAAAATGCATTTTCTAAATCAAGGTATTCATAATTTTGTGGTAAGTGGCAATAAATTGAATATGATGCGACTGTATTAAAAGTCATTTAAAATAAACCGCAGTACGGTTAATGATTTTGAATATGACATACCATAGCGATACGTTACTCTTATGTTTTACTCTAAAATATTCGACGAGAAGTTGAAAACGTCAACTCTGGTCTACGGTCACTCCGATCTTGAAAACAACCGAGAATAATTACTGTTACACAGATGAATCATTTATACAATTCAAGCAGTGAAATATATAGTTAAATGGCGGGGGCAATTTTATATTTAACTATGGCAGAATGGGAGTAATGATGCGTTTAAATGATATTTGAAAAGTCTTAAATCTTCCAAAATAAAATCTGGTTCGAGGGATTTTGATGAAAACGAATCGTCAATCAAATCCCATCCTTCAGGTCATTTAGAGCCCAGACGAACTTAGACATAGTCTGAAGGTCAGAGACCATGAGGTTGTCGTGAAGAAACCTGTAGAAGAACTCTGGTGCCTCGGTGCTCATTTTCAACAAGAGGGCAACCTCGCTTCCGGTCCAAATCCTTACCGTCGACCTGTATATCAAAATATTCGAAATAGGATTTTAAAAAGAAAAATGTAGATTTTTCTATAGATTTTTATATGACACATTTGAGTATAAACGGATTTTTTTCTCCACTTCTCTTCATATCTCACTTTCTAAACCTCTCTTTCTCTCTACTCTTTCCTCATTGGCCTCGAGTTTTAGGTATTTTTCAGACCCTGAATTATCTCTCAACCAACAGATGCAAAGAATTAAATTATTTGGTTTATGAAAGTATGATGCATAAAATATATCAAAGCTTAGTTTTTGTAGAGAAAAATACATCAGTAAAAGATAACATACGATTCAAGATCATTCGTTCTTATCCAGGTTTGCACTTCCGTTTGATTCCATTTCCTCACTTTAAACAGCATTTCCTTGGCATTAGGGGTCCTGGCCATGGCAGCAGAGTGATGGGCAGGTGTATGGTCATCTTCGTCAAAAGCAGTAGGACCTGGTTTGTACACCTGTAAAATTGTCATTTAAACTTTTTAAACTGTTAACAGCTTAAAAGTAAATGAAAACTGATTACAGCAAGTAGTCAATATTCAAATTTATAAAAAAAACACTTTAAAATAAATATGATCTCAAATGGTAGAAGAAAAGCCATTCCACAAACGGGAAGGGGAATATGATATATGATAGACAATAGAAAATGAGGCTTCATAATAAGACTTTTTATGGGAGATAGTAATTCATTCTAACACCAAATATGAAACCAATTTATACTATATATTATTTTTTATTATTAAAAAGTAACGACGCTAAATAGTGTTTTTAAAAGCATTTGTGGCACGTTAAGAACACTTCGTACATGTCTTGACAAGAGTCCACTTATATATATATATCAATTGAAACTAGGATATGACAGTTAAAAGTAGAGTGCATTATCATCATCGTGCCACCTGGTCTCTGGATGATTTGAAATATTTACATTCACATGTACATAGTATTCAAAAGCTTTGGCTTTGACGAATTTCAAAATTCAATTATTTTTAACCTTTATTTTTGACTCAGAGATCATAAAATGATATTTTAGAATTGAATTTCACAAGAGCTATGAAATGCAAATATTATTTATCTTACATGTAGAGATGCAAACATACTGATCATTAATTATTAATGCGGAAACGCATTTTGAATGTAAAAAAACATGGGAGATAAAATATTTTAACATTGAATTATCTTATTAGTAAGAGTTTTATTAATTTCCAGAGCTATCCAGATTCTTAAACATAGTTCTTTAAATAATAATTTAATTTACAATTATCAAACGTATGTGCAATACTCACAGGGGATGCTATTTCTGGTTTTATTTCTTCTTCATTGTTGCCACGTTGTCTCTGAATTTCTCTTACAAGATCTTTGAGCTTCTGTTCAAACGGATACTTATAACTAAATTCAAAGTAAAGTTTAGTTCCAGCGATGATTCCAAGCCAGCCGTCTGGTCTATAGCCACGTTCAAGCTTGAGAGGAATTATCTTCTTCTGTTTCTGGTATGCATACTCTGCCTCTGTAAAATACAACATAATGTACACTGCAGCTTCATTATAACGCCACAGTTGGGATCCATGTTTAGACATAAATAGTATTACTAGCATTATATTGGACCGCATTACAGTTTATGAAAATTAATATTAAAGCAGCTCGTTCACAGATGGCCATTACTAAGAACTTGATTTTTAACTACATGTATATGTGTGCATTACGTCAATCAATAACCATCAACAGACGAGTGGTCACTCTATCCAACCATCCGTGATTGTAAAAGAAATGGGTGGTTTCCCCATCACAAGCAATACCGTCAAAGATGAATGCGCTAACTTCATAAGCTGAACACTGTACATCCTTAATTAGGCTAAAACAAACTAAAACGTGTACATGTACTTCCGGTCAAAAACAATATACCGAATGTACAAGTTTTTAACTATACATAGAAAACAATAAAGATAGAAAAAATAACATTCTGAATTTAGGGTTTATGATTTGAACGATGTTCCCATGTCATTTGAGTCATGGAACGTTTTGTAATATATCTTTCAGTCTGCATCGTCATATGTCAGTTGCTCCATGTTAAATCAAAGAACTGTTAACTATTAGCGTTAAAGCAGTTCTGCGTAATAGCAAACTGTGAATTAAGGAAGTAGCTGACTTCCAAATACAAACTTTATAAGAAGTGTACAGCTTAAACGATTAATTTATCTTTATATCTACATTTTTAATTCGGCATTGCAAAAGGCCAAAGCCGAGACACAGTTATGTTAAACAGTAAAGTTAGTCTAACATAGTTTACCACTGATTTACGGCAAATAGACAATATTTTAATTTATATTTCGATTAAAGCCAGGACAGAGTAATTTCAAATTGAAGGGCGCTGATTACCTGCTCAAGAGTTCAACTTAATCAGGTCATTATTTTGGTCAGTTAGAACAAATTTAGGGTGGGCTGTGATCAAAAGTGACATTTTGTCAGTTATAACTGTGTACAGTCAGTGTAGACTAAGAGCCAGTAATATCAAATTATCGTTTGTGCTTCATAAAATATGTGTAATAGGGATTCTGTAAATGTTAGCCACGTATATCGAACTAGAGAAAACATTTTTGCAAATATCTTATTTCTGGCATATTCGACACCTTTGAGTGTGAGGAATTTCTATTTATTTAAGATGTAACGAGAAACACGGACATGTTTATTGATTACCTGATCTACAGCTGGAACTGTTCTTGTACTTGCGGGACATGCTGACCAGTACAATACTGGCGTTCTCTACTGCTTCGGCCATGGCCTGGAGAGTGGAACCCCTCATCTTGTCAATGTCCATCCACACCTGGAAAGCAGAGCACAACATAGGGTCAGGGTCATTCCTATCTTGAGGCACTATATAAAATAAATCATCAACACTTCTGGGCTCATAGAACAATTGACAAAGAACACTTCTACATAGAAAGCCATATAACTTCATTCAAGGTTATGCAAACCTGGAGATAACAAAAGTAAAAGTTACGGACGACATCAAGAATTCAGGATTGAGAATATTACATAACAATGTAATACGATTGTATGAAGGAATAAACCAAACCGTAATCCAGTGTTAACGTTCCTGACTGCGAATGTGTGGCTAGAGCCCCGTTCGGTACACGGGTCTTTCATGATTTTCCATGCGCAAAGTACGTACTGGCCTAACTTAGAAACCGTCGAAAGAGATGAGCAAAAGTTGGAAAAAACTCAATCAACGTAAAATAACTAAGTTTAATTAACCACACAATCTGTCGCTGAAACCTACCTTTTTGCCAACCAGAAATAGCTTTTATGCAAAAAAAAATACACATCTTTTTTAACTGAGCATTTGATCTAAGTATATTGAGAAACGAGACTGACATATAAATATTTTATATGTCTAACGATTCACGTGACTAATGGGCGCACCAATAGCCACCATGTAGTGAAAGGTTACATACCTTAAATCCTGAAGCCTCCAGACTGTCTCGAACTTTCAGCAGCATCTCCTGGTCGTCCCACTGGTAGGAGATCATAACATGACCTTCGTCCTCTAGGGACTCCTCCGAGGATTTATCCTCGTCTTTTTCCCTACTTTTGTAACCCTGATGTAAAGCATCCGTCTCCTCCGCTGTAAAGAAATGACCGATAAAGACTGCTTCCTAATAAATTAACTTCGCATGAACGGTCACGTCTGAATAATATACAGTCTATTAATAAAGGCGGCCTGGGACTAACGTATTAAATAATTTAATGCTGAAGTTGAGTAAAAATTGTTCTACTATGCTTTTGTCAGACTATTATACAGTCATTATATTACACAGATTAAATTCTCTCATTTTCACCTTGAAATGATGTATGATTCAAAAACGTTTTCGGAAATTTTGGTCAGACATCCAAAAAATATTTCAATATATAAATTCAATAGGATATATAATTTTGTAGAAATCATGGTAGAGTTGTTTTGCTTTAAATATGTACTCCAGGTCCGCTTTCTGTAGGACTGTAAGACATGCCATATGAACAACAAATCAACCTTTTATTTTTTGTTTTTATTCTGTGCTATGAGGGGGGTATTTTCTTTTTGTTGCAATGAAAGCAGAACCACGAATAAATCTTATGCTGTTCTATATATCAAGATTTCAAAATATCCTAATAAAAGCAATTGCGTAAAATCATGTCTCGATGTTCATAATTTGTGTGAACATTGGAATGGTACGATTTTGCTCACAAGCTTGAATAGAAGGCAACGTGACTTTTTGTAAAATAAGTGACATAGCCCTCTTATTGTTCTAGATATCTATTTTGCATAGAGAGGAAGAATGAGTATAAAGGTTAAATGCTTTGTGATCTATTTTTAAAGCGTGCTAATTTATTTTTATTGTGTCTGATATAGCTTATGGTGCTGCTCTTTTCGCAGTAAGGTCAAACAGAATATAATTATATGAAATATATCTTTTTGAAAAAAATAAACACTAACCTATTAGTTTATATTTCTGTACAGATGATGTCTTCAAGTATTTCTCTAAATTCCAAAAAGCGCCATCGCAAGCCTTCTTGATTTTGTCATCTCCACTGCCTTTGAGATCAAGTAGTAGCTCGACCACTCCTAGGTCATGACTGTTTGCAATCTTCTTCTGATTCTTTTTATCAAAGGACAATGTCCATATTGCCTGGACACTCTCTAAAAACAATAAAAGGGGCTGTAACAATACACAGGCATATTTTGTGCACCAAAGAAATACATGTATTACTGACACATAACGAATGAGGGAATTATTTTATTGTTTAGAGTTCCCTGGCACTGAAAGAGTTGTTGATTCACAGGAAGAGTTCTTAATTGTGTCAGCGTATTGCGTTGTTTCATTCAAAAATGTTATACATATTGTGTGTTTAATCCGCTTGTTTTACTCACAGATTATATTTCTGAATGACAAAACAATATGTTTAACATTGTGATTGTCTCATGTCCAAGGGAGGTCAATTTTCGTGTTCATCCAACGAAAAAATGTCCGTCTAGCAGACCTCATCATTTTATCAAACAAAATTGCTATTCATTGAAATTTAATGTCAGTGAAAAACCATTGACAATTTACAGGAATTTATAAAAAAAATATATTGTCATGTTGTGTTGCTTATCACTATAAAGAATAAGTGATCACATTGTATATTAAATGTGAAAATCTAAAAGTGTTTCTTATATTACAACAATTGGACAAGAAACGTTCTCGTTCATGTAAACCAAAATCTATTTTCTAGGCTCTAATGGTGTTGCTTGCGTAGTTCTTCAATTGCGTACCTAGACTACATATCTTTTTAAGCAATCAAATATCTTTCACAAACAATTAATGAATAGCAATATCTATATTCTCACGTTGACCTAAAACACCACAGGAATGTAGAGTTCTGTAACAGAAAGGACCCAATATCTATAGTCTTGTTACATACTTTATGGAGTATGAATTCTATCACTACATCCTCATAATGTAACTATTCAGTCATCATATGCAAAGAAGGGAAATGACTCACCATATTGTTCTGCCGGGTCGCCTGTAATTCCAAGTTCAACCAGCAGTTCCAGGGCGCCAAGTTTTACAAGTAGACACTTGTTGGCATCATTATTTGACAAATTTCTTATTACTGTAATATATTTTCACAGAAAATAAAGGGTGAAGTCAAAGTTCGTTTTTTTCGACAACTCATTTGATTTGCTCTCGAGATAATAAGCTGGATATCTCTCTCTACATTACTGAAACACTGTTACAATGCCAGTAAACTCAAAAACGGCGGCTGTATGGGCATAAAAGTGTTATGTAATGTTCTTCTTCTCTACTACAAATATACCATTTAGAAAAAGTCCTTTATCAAGTCCTTCGTCTCAGTTAAAGCTCGGACTTTATCAACGTCATTGGTGAAGCAAGTTCTTAAAATTTGACCCTCGATTCGATTCCTTGATTAGCTCAGTATTCTACACAGATAAGCTTAAAGTGTATATCCTTCGGTTCAAACCCGCTACATTCAGAATTATAGTAAATTTTCTTAGTTTGAATTTGTTTTTGTTTTTCAAATAGTGTATAATACGTAAAATAGACGTGAATAAAAATGTATTGAAACGAACGTTTAAACATGTTCCCTATCAATTTTGGTTCAACTTACTCAGAGCAATCTCCTTGCAGGACCACCCGTCATGTCGGCGCTTTTCTTTACCAAGACCCTTCTGTAAAATCTCAAATAGTAGCTTCACTTGGTCTTGATTTGCGTTGATGATTTCTGACTCCTTTTCGTTAACTATTGCAGCAAGACTTGCGAGGGCGAGTAAGCGATAATCATCTCGCGGGGAATTCAGATAAGGCTTAAGATCCTCTGTAACTTTTAGAGCACGCAATCTACTAATGTTTGAATCCCTCATTGATAAATTATGAACGATAGTTAAACACGCTTCAAGTACATCCTCTCTCTTCCTGATCTAAAAGAAAACATTATTTTTAATTAGATTTGTCAGATAATAACACTTAACAAGTTATAATTTATGTGTAATGTAACTTAAGATTGACCTAAAAGTAAAGATTCATGTAAAACCGCTACATTTTAATGCGAAACCAATAGAGCACTATCTACAATGGACCTCAGTTCCGACATGTTGTTGATCTCGGATATTCGAAATGCCTGGAACCAGCGTTTTATTTCGAAAAAAAAAAGACATGTGTGTTGAATAACCCGAATCATGTTCGTTATACAGACCAATTAGACGTATTCTTGATCTCGTCAAATTATGAAATGACCTTTATTACTTTTGTCATTACTCGATCTCTGATGAAAATCTAATATACATGTACCTATAATCCTTTTCTTTCTTTCATTTCTTTTATAGTATCATCTAAATACAATGTATATCATAATGCATTTACAAGACTATTGCACAAATTATTTTAAACGTATTATGTTTTACAACTTTATCATGAAATATATTTGTAAATATGTTATCTATGTAACCAATCACGGAAATATCCTCTTATGTTGAGCGCCACACAAGAGAGATATACCGTACAAAACTTTGCATGTCAAGGTCAGGTACAGAACATACGACCTCCACCTGCAATTTATATATCGTCACTATATGACTATAATACCGTAACAATGTATAAACAAACAAAAATATGTTTAACCCTTCTCTTACAACGTCTTAATATCTTAACTAATGCCACGATGTTTCATACAGGTTAGTTTTATCTAAAATATGAATAGAGACTGTCACAAGTGGATGGAGTACGAATGTACCATCCAAACACAATTATGTAGAAATGATAACGAAAATATTGCAATTCAATCATAAATGACCATTGTTTACTCTTTCTAGTATAAACAAAAAGGTTTCGTTTTGTTTATCTGGTTTAAAGAATTTACAGACGCAATGAAAATATAGTTTATATTCATACTACACGCTCCATTATAATGTGACTGCCTATGCACCATATCATGAACCTAAATAATAATATTTTGATGATGTCATATAATTCAAATATGTTCGCCCCCCTTAACAACGATTCAGTGGGTCCGCAATGTCCTGGTTGTTTTGTTGTTGATGTTGTTATTGTTTTCTTCTAAACCATGGGAACAAAATAAGTTATGATGTTTTGCTATCAATCGACAGAATATCATGCGGTTTAGATGTAAATATCATTACTTAAACTGTTTCAAAATAACCTTATTACCAATGTACTTTTAAGATGATCTTCTAGGTAATCCGTCAGTATATTTCTTACTGTCTCAAGAAAATTGGGCCGTTTTGCTGCGGTCACCGCTAGCTCATCACTGTCATCGCTGATATCCCCGATGATCCCCAGGGAAATAATGAGTGCATCGTATTTGCTTCTGATCGCATTTTCTGTTTTATCCAACCAATTTAATGGGTAAATATGGATAATGACCTGACAGCAAACATCCAGAAGATTGCATTCGACAACATGTTTCCTAGTAATTTGTTGAGCTCAAACAGTTCAGAGTGGGCAAATGCTGTATAGCACAGTAAGATTCATACACGTTTATAAGGCAATCTAGAACTTCTGGTATAAAGTTACCCTCACTGTCAAGAAGGACTTTGCCCTTAAGCGTCTCACTATTTATTCTTATGCTTTCTTTGATCGACCTTATATAAGGTTCGGACTCAGACGTTTTGCTTTCATTGCCTGCTTCTGTATTGTGCTTTGTATATTCACTCTTCTCAATATCTTTCTGGTCCATGTTTGGTTTGATTGCCTCTGTATTGGGCTCTGTATCTTGAGTATTCTCAATGTCCTTCGGATCAATGTTTTGTTTGCAGTTTGCAGAATTTTACTTTAAATGAGACTGGGAGTTGGCTATATTGCTGACTGTGCCTGACTGAATTTGATCGGATAAAGGAAAGTGGAATAATCCTGACTCTGAAAAGTAAAATAGACATGAATAAATTATCTTGATTAATCTTGAACTCTTTTCTACTTCCAAAGCCACACTTATTTTTTCCCTCTTTATTGAAATTACAGGGTAATTGTATAGGGTTTTTAAGTTTTCTCTTTTAAATCTTTGATGTATAAATAAGTTACATGTTCTTACAAGAAAGCATAGGAATGGTATTTTTCAGCATAATATGCCGCATGCTTAAAATGTATACAATTTATATTGCCAAACATGCCACGGAAATTCATATCCCCGCCTTTACTTATTTTGAAGAGATTATCTTTCAACAACACACTAACAATATTACAAATTTATGTGGTTTATATTTACACTGGGCAAACCAAACAAACAACCCGTACTGTTGAAGCTGTTGAATGGGTGTCTGTTGAATTGCCGTTAAAAATACCTGAGTGATCAGTGTTGTTTAATAAATACTGGATTGTTCACACGTTTAAAATAACACAGTGACATGTCAGAACGTCATTATTTGTCATGCATTGGTCTAGTCTATCTCTTCGCAACATATTAGCATTTTAATCATGTTGGGAACCTAACTGCACTATCTAAACATCCATGACATCGATATATTAATGTCCGATATATTAATGGAGTTTTGTATGTTTAGCATAAATCTGTATGATAACACCTTTTCAGATCGTCGTTACGAAGTGCTTCCCATTAAATTGAAGAATTCAACTGGTCCTTTATTCTGAAAGTAAATGCTATCCAGCGAGATTCTTGCCATCGCAAAACTAGGTAGCTTATGTTCAGTATTTAGAGCTGATGTAAAGTCTCAACACATCATAACAATAAAAGGGCAGTGGTGTTTCTGCCTGCTTAATTTCACTCTGCCGGATAATTCTCTACGCTCCAAGAAAAATATCTGAGTTGTCACATTTCTTCGGTCTATTCTTCTCTGGATGCATATTACTAATTCGGTTGTCTTCGTTTATATACTACAATTGTCTATCATTTTAGACTGAATGTTTGTTATCTTAAATCCTTTCGAAGCATTTACATAGTTCTCACTAATTTATCATTGTCATGTTCTTATTTGCAATCGTATTTTGATACCCAACGCTTAGAGTTCCTCCAAAGACAAGACTTCTGTTCATTGAGGTCAGATTTGCCAAATTCAGTAGCTATCGTCTTAAATACCTTTGTTTAAGTGCTCATTGTGATAAAAGAGCAGCTTCCATTATAAGACATTTTCACATTTTGAACCCCATAGTGATTGATATACTTTTCTCTCCGTTATGATCTTTGTCGCTGGTCTTATATTTGTTGTCCATTTCGCTGTTACCTTGAGGTTTTCGAACCAATGAATGTATATTTCAGCACACTATGGGTCATTTTCTACTTGTTGTTGGTGTCTCCTACTGTTGAAGCTGTTGAGTGGGTGTCTGTTGAATTGCCGTTTGGAAAGTCAAAGTGCAACATTTAAACCTTTTTTTTTTGTCATCCTAATGCAATTTTGTCTGCACTGACTTTTTGGTCCTTCAAGAAATCCTTCCGCTGTAGCTTTTTATTCTTCTATGTCCTATTGCCCGTTTGCCACTGGCTTTTTTTTTGCAATGGGTTCGTCGAACTATTTTTCCTATCATATTCTATAAACTATGAAAGCACAAGAACTCGAAACCGAAATCGTCGCAAAACAATCACTACGTTGTTTCATTATTTGTATAATTATTGATAGTCGATTTCAGATTCATTAGAAGGTATCCACAATGTCAAAACATTTTTCTTTTAAGCTTTGCCGACAGTTTATTCTGCATAATGAGGATATAAGTATGACGTATTGTTAGTCTATTTTGTATTTTCTATTTAAATAGAACTGACACTAATGACGGTTTCTACTATATGTGTATTTGCTAAAATACAAAGAGAGAGCTATAACCGATAGTTTCCAGTTATGACTGCTTTTCGTAAAAAAGATCTAAACCGCTACTCCATTATTGACTGCTTTGGGTGTCATGTCATTGAGCACAATTACATTTATCACTCGATTATCGATTAGGACATAGTAACCCTTTCCTAAACCTTTGGGATAACCAATCTAAGCCAAGCCGTCGTAGAGAGGTTGCCATCCCTTGTTCAGCCAAATTATACGCTGTGAAGTCGGTTGAAACTTCTCTCGAGCTCTTTGTAAAAGTATGCTCTGTCACGGAGAGTTTGTTAACTGACTATGCGCGTAGACGCAATTTACATTCTAAGATGTTTGTGGTTTATACTTTGGTGTTGGTGGAATCATCAATGATTGTTGGTGCTGCTGGTTGTAGTGTTGTTGTCGTAATTGTTTTCCTCTTTGTTGTAGTTGCAATTATGTTTGCAGCTGATATGTTTCTGTTTCATCATAACTGTGATGTTTTTGCTTGAAATATACTCTGTGTCAACCGTAAGAGTTGATACAGTGGTAACATGGATACATATTTTTCTCTTTATCGCCTGTTTTAGAAATATATTCATTCTAGGATATTTTTTAAACAAAAGCTTCGTAACTAAAAGAATACTATTGTATGTTGTACGCGGGCGGTCTTGCATTCGACTTCTGTTTTTGACTGGAATCACGGAATTAAGATATACCTAATTAATCATGAATAATCTCGACCATTCGATCTTTCAAAGCATTTTGATAGGTAAAAAACAACAACATTATACGTAACGGAAACGAAATTAATATAAATCTTGAATTGAATAAGTTTATTATTTTTTTTGTTGTTGTTTCTGTTTGCTTTTTTATCATTTTTTTCAATGGAATATTAATATTTAAAGAAGATTATTTTATCATAATTGCTCTTTGAAAACAAAGCTCATAACCTCGTCATGTTTATGAAATGCGCAGAAACCTTATAAAGAGTAACCAACAAGCATTATGTCTCTTCCATTTATATATCGCTTTCAGTCGATAGCCATGCTTTATTGCATCGCGTTTTCAGAGAAAAAGTGAGACCTTTTTCTCTATACTCGATTAACGTATTGTGATATTGTATGTATTGTATGATTAACTATAGTTGTATTTTGGAAATTCATTGTGATTAAATGCTACCTTCTTGTCAGTTGACTTTAACCACATTATATTTCTGTATAAAAGGTTCAAAGTAATTACGATATTACAATATGTGTGTAATATTTATCCTGGAAAATAGTGTACCAGATTAATTGTATGGATCTGAAATTGTTCTTGTTTTCTATATTTCATTCTAAATGCTAGTAAATGTATCACGTTTTTTTATCAAAAGCTAAATGCGTAGCAATAATCGTAAATAAAAAAGTCCGCGTGTCATAATATCCACTTAATGAAGTATAAACTATTAAGTATTTCCGATCTGGCGGCACAACATATATTTGCTAAACGTCCCTTGTGTAAGTGTAGTAAATTTGAGCATACTAAAGTCATTTCGACATTAGTTGAAAACGACAGATAAAATGCATAATCTGAATGTGGCCATGTTCTTGATTTGTTGGAGAAGTTTCAAATTACCCTCGTTATTAAAGTATAATATATTTATGACTATCGTACTTATTGACGACCGTTGACTAGAATTAACATTACTGTCGTTCTTAAGTGTCGTCGGATCTTGACGTAAAGCTCACGATCACATGTCTAGAATGGCGCGCGAACGTGTAATGACGTCGACACAATTAAAACACCATTTGATTCAATTCATGTTTAGACACCAAAGTTACTGGCTGAAGTGCTGTATACCTCGATATGGTTAGAGATATGCATAATCAAACTGGAGAAAAAAATACAGTTAAATGGTACTACAAAGATGTTCATAGAAATATTGTACAAAGACTGTCCTGTTTTAAAATTTGTTTAAATCGATGATTTAGTAAAGTAAATAAAAGTATGTATAAAAATGCCAAGCTTGATGGTCCGATGCCTATAAAAACTTTTGTGGGGATTAAAGTTAGTCGTGTAACTGATTCCTTAACACATATACATGATTGTGGTACCACGTGACACGTCTTGACCAATTCAGCGTAGCGATTTCGTAAGTTCAGCGTATGAAGTAATCGCATGCGATAAGAAGGAATGAAATTTGATTCAAATAAAAATAGAAAATCTAAATATGGGTTATTTATAATTTTAAATATAGTATTTTCCTGTGATGGGGAAATAAACCATTTTTTTGACCATCACTGATGGTTGCATTGGATGACCATGCGTCTGTAGATGAGTATTGATACACGTAACGCACACATAATTAAAAATCAAATTCTTAATCAGTGATAATTTGTGAACGTTCTGCTTTAATATTTAAAAAATGAAGTATTTTAAATTTACAGATGTTAATATTTGAAATTATTTTAAACATTGTACATAAAAATAAGGATAATGCGTTATACCCACATTTTTTATATAAATTCCATAAACAAGTTTAATTATAAAAACATTTGATTGGAAGGAAGAAAGGAGAGAATGAGTGATTGACTGATGGGTGAATATATACTAGTTTACACCTTTAGAACAACCCTGCTGTAACTTATGCGTGCATAATTAGATGGCATTGATTTCAAATCTAATAAACCAGTCATGCATATAAAAAATGTGCATTCACCATACATCATATAATTTAAGCTGTTACAAATTGAATATCTGATTTTTTTATAACCCCTTAAATTCCAGTAAATAACTTACATTGGGTTTTCCTGTACTTCTTGTTAACTATCCAAACACACAGTAAACAAAAAAGTGCGACGCAATATGTGTTTCTTTTATTTTCTGGGTCCTTCTAATGATGGGCTCTTATCTACTCGGCAATTCTCGGCCCGACTCGCTAATATACTTCGTATATGAAAACCCTAATCGGGCATCCGGTAAAATCCGATGGTTAAGAATAATTCAATTGAACTCTGTCCCCACTTACACAAATAAAAAAAAAAAAAAACACAGTAGATTAAGTGCATCTCGAAAGAGGATAAATAATGCGCCGAGTCTATTTAACACATGCATATTTCTATCTACTCGTATGTGCTAAATATCAAGTAGTTGGGGCTTTGGTATGTTGATTGCTGTTTCAAAGCAGAAAGAACAATAATGCTGTCAATCCAACATTATTTGTGATCTGCAATTAGTTTTGGCCAAATTAAAAACCTATGTTGGCATATTTCTGCCAGTCACTAATTCACTAAGCTATGTCGAAACTATTCTGAAAAGTTGTCACGTATTCAATTCGTATCTGGCAAGTAGAAAACTATCGTATTATCCTCTTTGGTATCTTAACATGACAAAATGCATGTTAGTGCCCACTACTGCCAGCCATATATTCACTTTAGATAACTGGATATCTCTCCTTTTTTCAAGTCAGTTAAATTTTGTGAATGACGAGCTTTTTTCACATAATTATCTTGGAAAAAAGCATGATATCCAGTTAACATAATTGAATATGTGATTAGCAGTAGTGGACACTAACAGACAGTATAGTCCTGTTAAGAGTATAGTCCTGTTAAGATACTTAAGTGGATAACTTGAAAAAAATCTACTTGCCAGATAATAACTGAATATGTGACAATTTTTCAGTAAAGCTTCGACATAGCTAGGTGGATGAGTGGCTGGCAGAAATCAGAAATATTCCATCATAAAAACCTACTTTTGCAATTAGAATCATTGTTAAATTTAAAGGAACATTAAATATAGGTTTTTAATAACAGATATATGGATATAGTGTTGTCTCACCTCTATAACATCCCACAGCCAATTCAAATAAATGATACATGATCTCACACAGCCTATATCATAAAGTATTTTGCTGCAGTCAAAATATATATGTCAGATTTGTGACTCTTTCAAGGACTCACAATTACATCAGTATTGTTGTTGTAATTGTTTTCCAAACATTTTTAACAAATGGTGCAAAACATGTCTGAGTATTCCTTCGTGTTGTCAAGCTTTTGCATAGGCTCGATCACTGTTTGAACAGGTATAATAATTAGTGTAGCACATGCCACAACAAGTTCAAACTAGAGGATTCAAAGGTTCAGGGAAGGCTACGCCTAGCTTTATCAAACGCCGTGAGCAATGTAAATAAACTTATTTGAAAGCTTTGAAATAAATGAATTTCAAGTTCATCTGAGAAAAGTTGGGAACCAACAAAATATTAATACACTCAAATAGTTTCAGGACTAAAATAAGTCACGTGATCGTGTGATACAGAATGTCCAACATGCAGAATAATTCTTTATGACAAGACACTTAATTTTGATCATATTCAACAGATATACTCATAGAGGTTATCCATTATTAAAACCCCAAACTCCATAAACAATGGCGTTGTCATCAATAAGTATATTTCGGCAATCAGTAAAGCAATTTTGTTACAGTAAATACTTCACTTTGTTTTTCTCTTGTAGACAACAACTACCATGTGGAGTTGATTGTCAGCGGGTCAAAAGCATACATACGAGCAGTATACACAGCAATATTTATAAGTTGAAAGTTTCGGCTCCTCCAAATACATATTGAATAGATTTCTCTATGTGCGAGAATAATTTTTTGCAAGAGTTTATCAAAGACAGCGTGCTTCACTTTTCTCAGTGCTGTATAGTATAACGTTTGTAGTTTCAACATAAAAACATATATAGCATACGGTATTGACCCCGAACACAGGTGCAAAGTTTCAATATTCTAGCTTTAGTGCTTACTGAGATAAAAACATAATCAAAAGAACATTCGATGTTAAAAGCGAATCTAACAATTTCTTTAAACAAAACTATGGATAGCGGAGATAATATCTCTAAGTTAAAAAGGGGTATGCAAACTATGCAAACATGCATTTAAGAGTAAGTTTTTCAGCCTTGCAAAGAATATATTTGGCATATATATTTTAAATGCCCTTTCAAATGGATTCCTTTATAAATAGTGAACATGTATTCCATGTTTGAAGTGAATTGTTGAGAAGAGAATATACTAACTAAGTCAATTTAAGTTGAAAAAGGACCATAACTGTACTAAAATGATTTTCAGGGATAACTGCCCTTTTCGAAAAGTGGAGCTAAAATGATGAAATGACCAGATTTAAACTGCATCATCTTTACTATAACAAAAATACCACTGGAATCAGTCAGTGTGTATATCTAAAATATCTTAGATCTATTGTGAAAGTAACAAAAGCATCATATGTGAACGTTTTATAAGGAACAGGTGCATCTTCATACGTTGGAACTCATTGAAGATACATTATTCTTCCAAAACCATTGTATAGTCTTCGGACATTAAGACAAACTGTGTGTTATAGAGTTACTTTACTATAATGCATAAATTGTAGATTATTCAGTTGTTTACAAAAATGTCTGATTTGCATATTCCACATATCTTAGTCAACTTTCTGTTGTTTTTCAAAGACTCTTCATACGTCTCCGTTAACGAATCGCGAGTACATAAATTCATGACGTAGAAGATATACTAATTGTGATTCGGCGATGGATTTTTTTCTGCTGTTTTGTTTTGTTTTGTTGTTGATGTTCCTGTTGTTATTTTGTTTAGTTTTTTGGTTTTGTTGTTTTGTTTTTGTTGTTGTTGTTATTTTCCAATTAAAATTACTTCCGTTTACATATAGTCTTCGGGAATACAAGCAAATGCAAAATGTTAGCAATAGGAGTATTATGACATTCATACCAAAGTACTAAATGGCGTACTATGATCAACATTTTCATTGCGTTTAATTGTTATTTTACAACTGATATGCTATATATATTATGCTCCATTTGCATTAGTCTACAATGTAATTTAATATTTCTTTTCCATGTATTTTTTATCATTATGAACTATAATGGGTTTGTCTTAGCCATTTACTAGATAAATAAGATCATGTAAGGAAATAATTTTGAGTAGACAGAAAAAAATACAGTTTTACTGAATCAGAAGTTTAAAATAAATGTGATTGCATACTGATGCACTTATCCTTGTCAAAGCCTGATAGACATTCAAATAGAAATAAGTGTGTGTTCGAGTGCTTCATTTGATTGGCTCTGAAGTTCTTTCGGCTCATTACAGGAAGAGTCTTAGGGAGAGGCAACACTCTATGGCAAGAGATAAAAGATAAATGCTATGTTGGTCTTTGCCTAAAGAAATGTTTTACAAACATTTGACAAATAATAATTAAAACTGTTTTAGATGTGAATAAAGTGGTAAATGTTTAGCCAATCCCATAGAAGATAGCCATCATCATCAGACCTGTTACATTTTGTAGGTTAAAATCGATCCCAACTTGAAACTGGAATTATGCAACTAGTACTGATTGTCTAAAGGCCCAAACAATTGTCATTGGGGTGTTAAAAAAACAATAAAGATGCCTCAAATATTGAAAATCAATTATTGTTATTAATATTCTATTACTTGTCACTTAAAATCGCTGTAAATGCAATTTCTGCTCATCCATAAAGCAGTTCGTTCACAGATGGTCCTGATTCAAGATTTGATTTTAACTATATGTGTGTATTACGTCTATCAATAACCATCTACAGTCACATGATCATCCAATCCAACTATCCGTGATTGTGAAAAATGGGTGGTTTCCCCATCACAGACAATACGGTATTGACACTTTATCTAGAAAGATAAAACCTATATTTAGATTTTCTATTTTCATTTGCCTCTTGGCTGAATGTGCTTACTTCATAAGCTGAACTGACGAATTCACTACATTGAACTGGTGAAAACGCTAAGTTGTGGCTGGTGTCACGTAGTACCACAAGCACCTACAGTGCGGAAACCGTATTCTATTTTTGATAATAGTAAAATGACTTACACTTGCCGAGTTCATTTGTCAGGAAACAAAGACTTCGACAACATTGACGAAGGAGAATAGAATATTGTGTTTTAATTTCTACCGAACATCTGTGAGCGAGCTGCTTAAATGCATGATATAAATTCAAGTGCGTATATATGAACAGTTAAAGTCTTCTACCATTACTAAGTTTTATCAGGTCATGTTGAATAATATAAACCGGAAAAAAAAAACTTTAAACATACTTCAGTCATTCACTTCAACAGCCACGCGTTGATCTTATCTACAGTATTGCGACTGTTTGCATTGTATTCCGCTGCTAACTGTTAACTCAAATGATGTGAATAACCTCAATGAAATCATCTTGTTAACGGAAAGTCTAGTAGAAACTAAAAAAACAGTAAAAAGTCCAGATTAAAGAGGATTCCGGATAAGGGAGGTTTTTATATAGGTATCTCTATCAATCCTTATCTGCTGATGCCAACAATTTCATTGGAAATTTGCATTACCCGATATACGTTGAAAAGATTTTGTGTACTTCACGTGTCTTTTTAGATAAATCGCTCTTCTTCTCATCTAGGCAGATAAATTGTGGTGTGTGTGGGATAATTATCGACTCATTTGTTACCTTAGAGTATGATTAATTGAAGATATGTCATTTCACACTTTTTCTTGCTTGATTTTCTTGATTGTCTAATATGTTTAAAACTTTGAACCTTAATCGCAAAGAAACCTATTACCATCTACCTGACTGTCCGTACCCTAATCATATAAACCACATACATGTACCTGAATGTCCGGAAGATAATACGGTATTTCCCGCGAATACTTTTAGTTTTATTCAAACAAAATTTTGAAAAAACGTCATCCGGATAACAGAGGGTATTTTTATGTATAATAATAATTAACCAGACAAAGATTGCGTCCAGAGTACGGAATAATGAGCATTCCGGTTTACGGAGGTTCGGGATTAGGGAAAATCCACAGTAAAAAAAGGAAAAAAATTAAAATATTTCTGAAAATATAGAAATAGCTCACATGCTATAATTTTTTCTCTGACTGAAATAAATGTAATACCGTATCAAAGAGGTTTTGTAATGTTTTCTAAATATATATAAATATATACAATTTCTGAAGAGGCGATAGCCGAAATACACATAGATTAATTGTTTTTCTATTTATAATTAAACTACGAAAATATCGACGCGTGAAGTCATTTATACTTTTTCACAATATCAACGCCTGTGCTGGGCCGCCTTTAAACGGAATGTTTGTATTCTTCCGTCCGTATATCAATGATCAAAGGACAATCATACCATAAGTTTGGGGAGCATATTCACGTTAAGACATGTCACAAATGTTATCAACACTTTTAATACTTTTAAAATACTTTCAACTAGTGCTACAAGGGATTGATCTCTATTGTGTAGATATGTGTATTGTGAATGTGAGTGGTCATTTTAAGCTGGACCTCGCAGTGTGCACATGTTTTTTGTTTTCTTTTTTTTAATGTATGTGTTGAGAGTAAGTACATATTTTCATACATGGAAAGAAGGCTTGAAGAATCGTTTGAATATAACTGATGTTTTCTGTTCAGTGTTTAAGCAGAATATGACAACATGAGAACTGATATGCGTAGTGAAATATCATGTTTCTTTTTTTCTTTCTTTTTTTCTTTTTTTTTCTTTTTTTTTCTTTTGTTGTTGTTGTTTTTTTGTTTTTTTTCAGGGCATCACGGACATTTGGATTAATTTAGCCAGAAACATAATTATTATGAAACCAGACATGGCAAGTATATTGGTATATTGTAGCATGTATATGGCTGAGCCAGGCCTGTCACGATTATATAAGGGTCAAGTAATTATCATCCAGCAGGTGGCTAATCACAAACTCTTAATTTTTACGTATGGCTATGTTTCACCATCAAATTCCTCTATAATTTTATAATTTGTAACCGTATTAGATTTATTTGTGTGTGTCATTTTTCCGCCCAGCTTCAAATATGAATATGACTTTTATTGTTGTCTTTTTTATGGAATTCTGTCGATAATTGGAAAAGAACACACATTTCATGACTTGTGTTTATCATTTTTCTACTTTATACTGTATTTCGTTCATATCTTGTTTCGGCATCATTTCCTTTGATACATGCATTTGAGCTTATTTTTTTTTTTAATCTTGCTGTCGCAATGTATCGATCCTGATTCCTAAATTTAAAAATATGAAAATGGAAATCACCAGTGTACATTTATATATTTCCTCCAAAATCTTACTAATAAAAGGTAAACGTTATTAAAAGAAGAGAATTTTAAGATTTTAAGGTTTCCTGTTATACGAATTTCACCTGTGGGTTTCCTTAAAACTCCTTTTAAATGTGGTCTATCATTTATGCTTATACACCTTTTTATGAAATTTAATGAGAGTTCAAAAATGAAATGTTTTGACCAGAGCTAAACTCGCTGAAATGTCCATTCACTTTATTTTGATAAACCTTACCAATTACTTAATATCAGATAACAAAATTATCAATAAATTCAACAATTTATCATTATCAAACATAATGTATTGTGTCGTTCGAAATCGGGATAATTTTTAGCATTTACCATATTCAGGGGACAAATGATTTTGAGATATCAAACAACTTCAGATGAAGATAAGAGAGCATGAAATAATCTTGCTTAAATGGAAGTAATATGTACCGTTACTGATATTCTAACATTCAGAGTTCGAGTTCATAGATTTGGATTTAACAAAACATTTTACCGTGTATGATGACGGCTTTGTCTAATTCTTAATACTGAAATGACAATATTTAATATCAGCCAGACAGGAATAAATACAACCAATATAAAGATAAGACATGTAACCAAATAACAAACATGTCCTTCAACAAAACAAAACACCAAGAAATTCCCAAGCCAGTCGGGATTTATTGAAAATGTGAAAGAAAGTTGTACGAGTCGTTCATGTGTATATTATATTCTTTTACATGCGTTTTTATAATTTTTATTTCGAAATCGTGATAGCGTGATGGCTTTTATTGAGTGTTTATAGATAAAGAAATACATATTTTACAGGTTAACTTACTATTTATTATTTATGTATCTTGTGCCATGAGATATATTGTCATCTAATGCTGAATCTATATGTTTCTATATACATGTATATACATATATTACGATGCAAATTTTTTTCGCGGAAACTATCTAGATAAAAGATAAGAATTTTGACCACAGGATTTACAAACTTATGCTTATATCCTTCTGCAAACAACCGCCACTTAAAGTTTCTTGAAGATAAGGATGATCACGTTGTATTATTAAATGCCAAAATTTATTCGTTAAATGTCAGTCGATCTTGATTAAAAATCCGAAAAAGCATATTATCCGAACGAGCGGTAGTCTTAGACCTTCGTTCAATTCGAGGCAGATTCTCAATATTACACGTTTAGCAATATATTAAAAAATCGAGATAGTACTGTGATTTATACCCGCTATTTCCACGATCTCTCGACTGGTTTTACCTCTCTCTGATAATGAAACAGTTACCTTTTCACTTCTGGTGTCAAATGTTTACCATGCCACGCCATATCTATTTTCAGTAGACAGCAATTACTGACGGGAAGTAATTGTGATAAATTTTATTTGTGATCCATTAAATACACAACACAGATTAAGTCTCTTGCATTAGTTTTATTCATAAAACTGTAAATAAGAGCGATGTCAGATTGTAGTCCGTCAACAAAAATGAAATCAGTCATAGTGGGAACTCATTTATGTTACTTGACTATATTTACATTTACCTATATAGTAGGTATCATGATATACAAGATATATAGTAGGAACTAGACAAACAATTAGAAAAAAGCGCTGGTTGGATGAAATGATATGGAACAGTAAAGTTAAACTCATTTTTTTCTATTAATCATATCTTGAATTCCCTTTTCGTCATATACAGTAAATTATCGGGAGAGCACACAGAGGAAATAGCGGCAGAACGGATAGATTTAAGCCGTAGTCTTACGGTCACACACGTACTTGTCCGTAAGTCATGTGAACGTAGTTAACTGTGGTGCCTCTTACAGATCTAGGTTGAAGTAGGTCAAGGTCGATTCAAAACTGGCCAAAAAAGGAATTATAAAGAAAGTTTAAAGCCGTGGTCACATCTAACGGTCATGCATTTACTTTACCGCAGTTCATTGGACGTTGTTAACCGTGTTGCCTCTGTGGTAACCAAGGTAGGAGTAAGTTGTAGGAGGTTCAACATTTACCAAACAGGAAATATAAAGATAATTTAAGTAGTATGAAGGGTGTGTCAATATGACCAACTACATTTAACTACGTGCAAATTGGCTAATGTTAATTAGGGTTGCACTACGCCTAACTGCGGACAATTACATTACACTACGTGTGAATTACATAAATAAATGTAAATTAGGGTTAAATGCATTAAACTGTGGTAAACGGCTTTATTGTTGGATCTTCTTTATTATGCCAAGCCTCCATTGATAAGGAATTCAACATTACTTAGCCCTACTTGACATTACTTTACTCTAGTTAACCGTACTTAACAGTAAGCTCACTGTGGGCGTACTTCAAACGTAGTCAAACCTAGTAGTTGACTTAACGCTTATTTACCGTAGTATTAACCGTAGTACCATATTACGGTCAGGGAGGGTCAATTACTGTCAACTAGGATCAACAACGTTCAAACTACGGTCCACACTAGGGCCTGGTCACCCTCACAGATATTTTTAACATGTTGAATTTTTAGCTAACTATAGCTAAGTTTTGAAGTTCGAGTTACGTTTACAACTACAACTGAACTACGTTTAACTACGTTTAAAATTAAATCGGTTACTGTCAACTACAGCCATCCAACACTACGGTCTACTACGTGCGTAACCGTAAGATGTAACCACGGCTTAAGTTAAGCTGTTGTTTTTGTTGTCGTAGAGATTACCATCGCCGCGACATAGCGACATCAAGCCAATTACACTTGGAAGAGGATTTCGAGTGTACATGTGCATAGGCACCCATATTGAACCGCAAGCCACTTGGAAAACATCATAACAAAGTACAAGACCTGTCCGCAAGACATTTTAAGTGCTTATCAATGAAACAAAATTATTACAGTAAAAGGCAAAACAATAATCTCTGGATGACAATAAGTATATCTTCCAAATTTCAAAGTAATGACCTATTTTAAAAGGCATAAGTGAAAAAGTGAATTGATTCAAGATTCAAAGTCTAAAAAGAGGGAATATTATGCCAAAAACCATGACAGAGTTATGAATTCTCTATTACAATTGGAGAAGATTGTCATAAATTAGTAATACAAGTATCAAAGAAATACCAAAAAGGGTTCAGTAAAATTGAGGTGATAAGAAAACCTTAACGGAGATTTAAGTGGAAAGGGGGCAAGATTATGTCAAAATCTGCGTCAAAGTTATCAGTATGTTATCTTGTTTATGTGGAGATAAGAGTAATAAAAAATAATGCATTTTTTAAAAACAAACATCAAATGGTTCAGTGAAAAATGAGGTTATGCGAAAAACTTAACCGAGATTCTAAGTCCAAAAAAGGCCATAACAGACATTAATTTTTGTCAAAGTTATCTTATTTGATGTTCCCCTAAAGACCATTATGAGGTTTCAGGCCGATCCCAGAAATGATTGCTGAGATGTAAGCATGATAGTTAGTATCACGTAAAAATCCTAGTTGACAGAACGGGTGTAAGGATAAGTGATAGAAATTCAGGGACTGGACGTATCCGACCACGGAGGTCCCCCATATCGTTCAGTATCTGATTCCAACAGGAAGATGCTATATCCATTTCGGAGAAATAAAACAAAACAGTAAAACAAACAAAAAATAATAACAGTTGAAAAAGGGTTTAAAAAAGGTGAGATGCATTAAAACAAACAAATGTGTTAACATTATAAACATATACAATCATGAAGTATTATTCCTATTTTTATCTAATTATATATTTACTTATTTACATATTTGAACAGCAGGGTAAAAAAAAGTTCTAAAAATGCTCCAGTTTAAAAATATTGACAGGGCACTCATATTATATTCACGTGTCAAAAGTAAACTCGATGAATATCCTTGACGATACTATTTATAGTACATCGGATAACAAGTATGTAAAGCATATCGGTATAGCATTTTAACTGATTTCATTTAGACACAGAAATGTTGCTCAGTAGTCAAATCGGTAGAGTGTCGACATCATATTTGTTGTTGTTGTTTTTCTTTTTCAAGCTCCTGATTCAAATCCCACAGACCTTTTAATTTCTATGTCTTTTCGGGGGGGGGGGATTTGCTTAAGTATTATTTAAGTACTGAGTTTGCAATAAAATGTATAACAACATACAATAACTGTAAGCAAATAATCAGGTGAAAAATTTAAAAATTAACTGAAATTTATAATAAACGGTGACAATAAATGGTAATCATGAAACTCGAACCAAAGGGTATTGTTTTTTTTAAAGCATGCACCTTACCTCTCGGCCATTAGCTCATTATGTCAATATTGCACTTGTTATTGTTTACGCTGTCATAGGTATCAATACTGTATGATATAGGTAACGCATTTCAATGACACCATATTTCTTCCAAAGACGCATACGACCACACACGAAAGATATTGAGTGGCGGGTCAATATTTAAAAACAATACTATATTAACAATATACGTCCAAATACAATTATATTTCATTAGCACCCTTGCTTGGCCTTATGTTCATCTCTGTATAAAAATGCTTCGTTAATACTCATTATAGAGTGCAAAGATTTATCACGAAACACGTGCCGCACGTATGAATTGATTTTTTTTTTTGCCAATATACTTTCGAATAGTGTTGGTTAAATGAAATAAATACAAACAATAAATCAATTAAGTCAATCTCATGATGTTATTAGTTCGCAGATGGACACTCATGGTACTTACATTAGGGACAATTGTGAGAAAGAGAGCTTTTTCGTGATAAAATTTAAATGCTGATTGGCGGTTTCGAATTATCAGTGTATATTAAGAATAAGTACCAAGAAAATATTTATTCTTACAAAAGTAATAAATGTGTGTTTGTTTAACGTCTTACCGACAGTATTTCAGTCATTTTGAGACCATGTCTACTTGAGACTGCCACACTGCAGTATCGGGACGTAGACATATTGCATGATACAACAACCAGTCACATTATTCTGACACTTGTCCAACCACTCCTGGGACTATCGTCATACACTGGGCGCAAAGCAAAGGAGCTATACCAGTACTATTTTTTACGATTTTGGTTTGTCGCGGCCGGCGATCAAACCCACGACATCCCGTGTCCAGGGCGGTCTCTCTAACCCCTCGGTTACCGGGACCAGTAAAAAGAATTGTTACATGGTCAAAAATGTATATACAAAAAAATGGAAACATAATTATATTTATAACCACACCTTGACCTGTATCCCTATGGGAGTATCTTTTAGATCGTTGGTAGGAGTGCACTACGGTGTTCTAGTACTATAGCGGGATTATGTTACTATTCTGAACAAAAAAGAAACTTTCCTTCCTTTTACAAACCAAAGCAATAATCTTAAATCCAAATTCTGATATTTCAAAAAGAAAAATTCATTTTATTCAAAAATGACAAATAACATTATTCAAATAATTTTAAAGTTTTTGTATTCACTGATTGAAATTTCAATAGTTTTGTTTAATATAGATGGAGATGCATTTTCAATTAAAAATGTTAATATGGAATAGAATGGACTTGTCATTTGTGAATTTTGATTCTGACCTTCTTTTGTATGAATTTAATCAACAATTGAAGTTTACCTTGGAATATAAATGGTTTATAAAGTCATTACCTTAAAAAACACAATTGTCCATTTCTGCACGAAAATGATAATGTTAATTAAATGGAAAGTTTCTTTTTTTTCCTGAGTATACATAAGAAAGACCTCTATAATTAAGAATGAATGTAAACTCAACATAAAGCTTATACATATAAAATGTTGTTACAAATAAAATCAAAATGGAGGAACTTAAATCAATACATACCTTCAAAAAATAACAAATGTAAACCTGTGAATCTTTGTATTACGTGAAAGTAATTAATTACACAGGCATAAAACATAAATCTCTGCAAAGCTTAGACAAGTAACAAGCTTGTTTCATTCTGTCATTGAAGAATAAATTATCACGAAGTAATAAGAAAAATAGTATTCTGTGTAAAACGGAGCATACGATGGCATTGATGCATTTTGCGATAAATAAATTTTAAATTGATTTGATTTGAAAAGTTATCATTTGATGAAATGCAAAAGACAAAAGTACTGAGACTTCCTTGTCCTAGAAAAAAAGTGCAACATCTGTTATAGACAATTGTCTTAAAAGGATTAGATAATATAAGAACAATAGTTAAACAAACGATACCAACGTTTAGACAATACAATAAGTTTACATCAAAGTTAAGGTATTTATAAAAATATCACTGAAACACATCAAGTTACTCAGATTATATCATTGTGTCTAGAAATAGTACATTCTATTATAAAAATGTAGTTATTGTGATATTTATGATTGATTTTTTTCCATTTTTTATATTTGACTACGGCATAATGAGAATAATGGTGCATTGAGGTGACATTCAGAAAAATATATTTTAAAATTGTCCGGGTTAAAACCTGGTTCGAGGGATTTTGCTTGGTTGGGTTTAGATGTAGAATTCCTTTAGTGAGTATTCGTCTTATGAAATCAAACTGTACACGTCAATCAAAGTCCATCCTTTAGGTCCTCTAGAGCCCAGACAACCTTAGACATAGTCTGAAGATCAGAGAACATGAGTTTGTCGTGAAGGAACTTGTAGAAGAACTCCGGTGCCTCGGTGCTCATTTTCAACAAGAGGGCAACCTCGGTACCGGTCCAAGTCTTTGCTGAAGACCTGAAAACAAAACATAGTGAATCGGATTTTAAAAGGAAAATGTAGATTTTTCCTAGATACTCATGAGTAAAATGAATTCTGAAAGGATGCATAAAATATTTTGAATCTTAGTTATTCAGGAAAAATACAATTTAAGAATGTTTCTTACGATTTAAGATCATTCGTGTTTATCCAGGTCTGAAGGTCAGTTTCATTCCATGTCCTCAATTTCAACAATATTGCCTTGGAAGTAGTGGTCGTTGTCATGACAGCAGTGTGATAAGCAGGTATATTGTCGACTTCATCTAAAGCAGTAGGCCCTGTTTTGTATACCTAAAAAAACGTCATTTAAATTTTGTAAACTGTTAACAAGTGAGTTTGTAGTAAAATAAATGAGATAAGCAATTAGTCAATATTCAAAAATATGAAAAAGAAACGTTCAAATAAATATATGCCAACATGACAGAAATGGAATGAGGATACAATAGCAAAACGTATTAGTAATAACAACCAATAATGAAACAAGTTTAAACAACCTAACACATATAGTAACCACGCCTGATGGTGCCATTTGGCAACATTTGTGTTAACAGAATACCTCAATGTCAATATAAGCTTTCATCCTATCCACTCGTGTATATAAATGGTAATGGCAATCTAACAAGGAACACACCAGTTAAAAGTAAATAACATCATCACACACGGATAGCGGGATGATTTAAATATTTATATAAACCACATTCACAAGAATTTGGGTGTGAACTATTTCAAAATTTTCATCTTTTGACTCAGCATCAGATTCATATATTTTACATTGTAAGATATTATTTTAGATTACAAATTCACAATGCCTATGAAATGCAATAATCATTATCATTATATATAAAGATACTTAAAGCCGGATCATTAATTATTTGAAACTTCAATCTAAATGTAAATATAAGTGGAATCGTTATAGACCTTTGACCATTGAACAAAAATGTAGGTATTTTATATAATTCAGTGCCAGTCAGGTTCTAATACATAGCCTTTTAATGACTATTTCAATTAATAATCATTAAACGTATGTGCAATACTCACGGGAGATGCTTTTTCTGCTTTTATTTCTTCTTTGTCTTTGCCACTTTGTTTCTGAATCTCTCTTAAAAGACCTTTAAGCTTCTGCTCAAAGGGATATTTATTCGTAAACTCAAAGAAAAGCTTAGATGCAGTGATTATGCCAAGCCAGCCATCTGCGTCGTAGCCGTGTTCAAGCTTGAGAGGAATGATCTTCTTTTGCTTTTGGTACGCATACTCTGCCTCTGTTAAAATACAATATCATGTACATTGAGGTCCATTAGAACGCAATATTTGTGATTCATGTTAAGACATAGCATTATATTGGACCACATTGCAACGTAATGAAAATGTACCTTAAAGCGAATAGACAAAGTGATACTGTTGGATTTCATTATATTGGCGTACGTGTCGTCATAAATCTTCACTATTTTCCTGAATAGAAAGTAACGGAAATACACTCTAAGCAAAATTTATGTACATGTACTTATGGTCAAAGACAATACACCGAATGCACACTAGACATGGAAAAAATGCATTTACATGTAATTGAAGTTAGGTCTATATTTTGAAAGATGTTCCCGTGGCATGTGTGCCATAATGGAACGTTTGGTACATGTTAAACAACTGTATCATCAAATAGAAGTTGTTCCATTACAAATCAAAGAACTTGTTCAGGTGAATGTCTTCGATTAATTCACTTTTGTGTCTATATAAGTATTTTTGTATTACAAAAATTCTAAAGCTAAATATTTTGATTTATTAAAAAATGGATTTACGCCGGGATACAGATATGTTTAAATGAAGAGCGCTGAATACCTGCTCTAGAGACTTTTTTTAACTTAATCAGGTCATTATTTCAGTGAGTCTGACAAATTCAGGCTACCTGGTTAAAAGTAACATTTTGTCAATTATAACTGTAGTTAGTGTATACTAAGATCCATTATAACCAAAATATCACCTGTATTTCACCAAACATAAGAAATAAAGCTATTTAATCAGCTCAAACTTCCCCCATTGTCTATTGACCTAGAGAGAAAGAAAGGTGCAAATATCTTATTTCTGGCATATATTTGACGCCATAAAGATTCCATGTTTGAGTAATGGGAAATTTCTATGTTAAATGTTTCGTGAAACACGGACCTGTATTTTAATTACCTGATCTACAGTTCGAACTGTTCTTGTACTTGCGGGACATGCTTATCAGTACAATGCTGGCGTTCTCTACTGCTTCAGCCATGGCTTGGAGAGTGGAACCACTCATCTGGTCAATATCCATCCACACCTGGAAAGCAGAGCACAATATATGGTTAAGGGTTTTCCTACTTTGAGACATTGAATAAAATAGATCAAAGTCATCTGTACCTCCGGGCACACAGAACAAACGACCAAAATTGACTTCTATCCAGAAAGCCATTAAAATCAATTCAGGGTTATCCAAATGTGGAAAAACACTGAATGACAAAAGTGAAAGTTATGGACAGTATCAAGAACTCTGGATTTGGAATATTACAAAATACACAGATGATAAGATTACCAATCAACCAGTTGCTGAACCCTACCCTTTTGCCAACCAGAAACAGAAACTGGAAAACAAAAATATCTTTTATAACGGAGGAACATTTCATAAATGGGTAAGGATTTAATCTAAAAGCTAGATATTGTTTAATGTCTAAAGTTTCACAGGACTAATGGGACGCACTAATGCCCGACACATTGTAAACGGTTACATGCCTTAAGACCTGCAGCCTTCAGACTGTCTCGAACCCTTAGCATCATCTCCTGGTCGTCCCACTGGTAGGAGATCATGACATGGCCTTTGTCCTCTAAGGACTTCTCTGAGGATTTATCCACGTCTTTTTCCTTATTTTTGCGCCACTTTCTTAAAGCTCTTGTCACCCTCGCTATAAATAAAAACAAACCAATAAATACTGATTTCTGATAAATTAATCTAGTATAAACGGTTACCTTTGAATAATAGTTAGCCAGAGAACAAAGGTCAGAATTTAAATTCATAGACAATTCAATCTCTTAATAAAAGCCACTTCCATATAAAAGTCAGTTTATAGGTTTCCTACCTTGAGAAAGCATTGTTGGATTATTCAGATAAAAATCATTGGTTAACAAAATGATATGATATTAACGACACGTACATACATTGGAAATTTACCATTTTCATTAAAAAGGTATAAGAAGATAAGAAGTTAAGTCTACTTGGCATTTTTTTTTTGTGCAACCTTGTAAGATACTCATATACATATATAAAGATGCGAATTCTGTTTATAAAAAAGGGAATAAGTAAAGAGATTTATTTCTCTTTGTTCTATTTTAAATGCGTGTTAGGTTTTTAAGTTTATATTGTATCTACAATAGCTTATGGCGATGCTTTGCTCGCAGTTAGGACAAACAGATAATAATCATTTAATATATATATATATATATATATACTGACCAATTTCTTTATACTTTGGCAATGTTGATGTCATCATGTCTTCCTCTAAATTCCAAAGAGCACTATTGCACGCCTTCTTAATTTTGTAATCTCCACTGCCTTTGAGATCAAGCAGTAGCTCGATCACTTCTAAGTCATGACTGTTGGCAATCCTCTTCTGATTCTCTTTATCAAAAGTCAATGTCCATATTGCCTGAACACTCTCTAAAACAATAACGAGGACTGTAACAATACTCGGGCATATTTTGTGTATCAAAGCATTACGTATGTTACTGATACACACCGAATAAGTGATTTTATGAGTATAGAGTTTTCCCTCAGACTTATATATTAATACTGAAAGAGGTATTGATTGCAGGAAACATTGTTTCACTTTATTCAAAATTTTCATTTAAGAATGTCTAATATATTGAATGTTTTAATGTTTTACTCACAGATTGTATTTCTTTAAGACAAAAATATATCTAACATTATAATTGTCTAAATACTTATGTAATAACTAGGCATAGGTGAAATGATACTGTAGGATTTAAGAAGTCAGTATTAAATTGTTTTCATATGAAATATTCAAATACACAAATGTATATTCAAATTCAAGAAATATGTTTGTAATTATGGTTCCATGACGTGATAAGCTTACACCATCCATCATATCATTACAACCCTTACAGAAACATAATGTATTCTAGTACAGATACAGAAATATTAAGTCATATTTCTTTTAAAGCCCACAAAACACCAAGAATATCTTATATTGGATAACTCGAGGAAAACCCATTTGTCTGATCTGGTAATAACATACCATCCTACATACTACCCAGATGGGAAGCGAGGGAACTAAACAATCATAATACCAAGGGCTAAAAAGCTAGTTTTTATATACAGAAATCAAACCATATGATGTCTCAGTCGTATGGTAATTTTGATAGGTGAACAAATTTACGTTTAATTTCAGTGAATTCATAGCAATAAAGATAATTTCAAAATATAGAAAAAATCATTATTTTCAAAGGGAGACTAATTTTGTTCATGACTAGTAAGGGCAGCGGTTTGCATTCAAACAAACTTGACCTCCTTTCTAGGTCGGCGACCATGTTTGTTATTATTTATAGGAACTCATTTGCATATAAGCATTTTGGGGTATACATAACGGCCATGTTGTAGTGAGTCATTTTATTTCAAAATTATGTGTGTATGGCGCAGGCGCGGTGGTAATCTCTTTAGTATACAAAGGTGTCTTTACTTGATCTGAGATCTAGTCGCGGAAATTGAGGGTCACTTCCACTCGGCCTCAGACATTATCTAGTGTCATAAAATAAAATCATACTCATAATAATATGTAGAGTGATATTCTACTACTACTACTTCTACTACTATATTATAATTAATAATTGAGATCTACTCGCGGAAATTGAGGGTCATTTCCATTCGTTCTCAGACATTATCTAGAGTCATAAAATAAAATCATACTCATAATAATATATAGAGTGATATTCTACCACTTCTACTTCTACTACTATATATAATAATTAAAATAATAATCATATAAATAATGAAATATCAAGGATACGGTAAAATGCTAGTTTCCTTAATGTTCCCAAAATAATGTTTAGAATGTTCCCAAAATAATGTTTAGAGTAAAAAAAGATATATGTCTACATTATAATAATGATAATAATAAGCCTAATAGTAATAAAATGTATAGCAATGTCTACCTCCACGATGTGTTCTGTTAAACGTCCTACCCTCATACGAATTTGGTATTTTACCACTATTGCAAACTTGTGTCTCATGCCAAACACCACCTGTGTTGACAATAGATGCTCTATTTTTAGCTAGCGATGAATAGCAGTATTGATTTTGGAGCGGACGTGTAAACAATGGCCTATTCACATGCCAAAAGAAAATCCCTTTAAAGGAGCCCCAGTGTCTAGCGTTATCAGCTGTGTAAACAATGGCCTATTCACGAGCAAAACGTTAATCCCTTTAAATGCGCCCCGATCTCTGGCGTGTGTTAATTTGAGGACGGAAATGCAAACACTAGTCGTATTGAAATATCATTTTGAAGAGTTACGAATTTAAAATTAACAAATCAGTTATCTTCCTTTTCCACCAATCAGAAACAGTTCCTTAACAAATCAGAGACAATACTATATTGACCAATCAAATCACACATTCAAAACGAGGCTCGAAAGAGAATATCAAAGGAGCATTTGGTTCACTGTTATCATTCTGACTTCAGAACTCTAACTGACAACATGGAAAGAACATTCGAGATAATAAATGAGGCATTTACTGCGCAAGGGGCCTTTTTGGAGATTGCGGTTACATAGGACATCCAGGAGTCCCCAGTAGAACGGTTTCGACTGTTTCAATTGATGAACCGACAATAGAATGACGATTTTATTATTAAACAATACGACAATATATTTGAAAACTTCGGAGGACCTATGGAGAATGATAGTTATGAAGAAAACATAACAGCTGCGTTAGAGTATATCGAAGAACAGGATGAGAATCGTGTGACAAAGCTCTTTCTTCTCGACGATGAAATGGAGGCTTTAGTCTAGACCTATGTGGACCATTGGACATTTGAGTTCTCCTTCACAAGTACAAACGGAAATTAAAAAGAAATCCAACCAGGACCATCCGATTAACCTGACATTACTAAGAAAAATATCAGAGAGGACCTTCAAGAAAACAGCGGCCGTAGACCGGACCTACCAGATCAAAAAAGATGAAAAATATCATTTGTTGAATTGAAAAGGTGGCCATCATGTCATGTTTCAGGAAGTGTTGGAGAGGCCCAATGTGATTTGGCGGGGAACGATTTGGGAAGAATGGTCGTCCACCACGAAGGACTCCATGACCCAATTATCGTTCCTTTACATTCCCGGAGGAACTAAATGTCAATGAAGTGATGGAGAAGATAGAAAACGTTCTTAATAGTAACCAACAACTTTCTTTCAGCGACAATTTCAACATTTCTATTGGTACCATCGACTTACCCAAAGGAAGCATGGGCCCTAGATGTTGAATAGCGAGGAAAAAAGAATTCTTTCCAATTAAAGAAGTTTGTTGTCACCAGTGAAATGATGATCACTTGTGTATAGCCAGAGCGATCGTTGTGAGCTGGACCAAACTGAAAAGATGTACACCGGTAGAGTGGAAAGTGGTGACCAAGACAAGAGAAAAAAAGGCTAATCTCAACTCATCTTGGAACATCAAAAAGTCCCTCTGACATATAACACCAACCTTGTCATTAAAAATCGTAAAGAACAATGACAGTTCACAGACCGATCAGGCTCGAATTCCAACGACATTTCTTAGCACAAAGTAATACTTAAAATTCTTAAATTAGGTAGAAACGCATTCAACCATTCCTTTTCATATAAAACTTTCAAGTACATAACTTTGTTGACATATATTATTACCTTATCAACTAACAATAAATTAGATGTCCGAAAAAATGACCGCCTGCAACATTACCGCTACGCATACGCCATACCCCAAAATGCTTATATGCAAATAAATACTAAACAATAGTAAGAAATACAGCCGCCAACCTAGAAAGTAGTTTAAGTTTGTTTACACCCAAAGCGTCGTCCTAATTACCACATGTACTATTCATCCATCGAAAAATGTTAACAGACTTCATATGTCATACAAAATATACTATTCAACGAATTCTAATTTCAATGGAAAATAACTAATACTTTACAGTACTTTATAAAAAGTATTGTCCTGATGTGTATAGCTGTTTAGAATAATTGCTCAAATTGTATATTATATGTGAAAGTATTTAAAATTTACTTATATTAAACGCTTAGACGAAAAAATATATCGTTTATATAAAAAGTATAATATTTCCTAGACTGTATAGGGGTCGCTTGCGTAGTTCTTTATGTGGTAGGCGGCTTGAGTTCCTGGAGAAATCTTATACTATAGGCAATCTTATACTTTTTTTTACAATTATTGAATATCAATATCGGAATGTAGAATTCTGTAACAGATAGAACCCAGTAGCTATAGTCTTGTTAAAATCTTCATAGAGTATTAAATTTCAAGAAGGTAACAATTCGGTTATCACATGCAATGAGGGGAAATGACTCACCATATTGTTCTGTCTGGTTGCCTGTTTTCCCAAGTTTAACCAGCAATTCCAGGGCGCCAAGTTTTACAAGTAGACACTTGTTGGCATCATTATGTGCCAAATTTCTTATTACTGTAAGATATTGTTGCAGAAAATGGGCATGAATAACAATTCAGATATTTGACAAACAACTCAATGTCACGAGCTAGATGTTAGTCCCGAGTCTGGCCACTCGGATTTTTTATTTGAGGTAGATGACCTGAGGTACGGTGGTGGTTCTACCCAAGTGACTCTGGACTCGAGATATATTAAGTTGGATATTCTACCTGACTGAAACACCGTCACAGTTATAGTGAACTTCTAAACGACGACATCCGCATGGGCAAAATATTTTTATGTAATGTTCTTCTACTCCATTTCATTTATACAAAAAAAGTTCTTCATCAAGTCCATTGTGTAAACTAAAAATCGGACATCAGCCATGCCAATCAAGTTTTCATGATTTGGCCCCTCGATACTGTTCCTTGGTTGTCCAAGTATTCTACACAGATAAGCTAATTTAAGAGTATTACCTTCGTTTCGAACCCGCTACCTTCAGAATTATGTGATTAGTTTAAGTTTATGTTATTTGAAATATAATATAATATATAACAAAGACATTAAAGATGAATATAGATTGAAACGAAAGTTAAAACAAGCTCCCTATCAAAGATGGTTCCACTTACTTAAAGCAATCTCCTTGCAGGACCAGAGGCCATATCCGTGATTTTCTTTACTAAGGCCCTTACGTAAATACTCAAGCAGTAGCTTCACTTGGTCTTGATATGCGTTGATGATTTCTGATTCCTTCTCATCAACTATTGCAGCAAGACTTGAAAGGGCGACCAAGCGAATAATATCAATTGGGGAGTTCAGATAAGGTGCAATATCCTCTATAATTTTAAGAGCACGCAATCTTCCAATATTTGAATCCCTTAATGATATATTATGGACGATGCCTATAGCTGCAATAAGTACATCTCTTTCCTCCGGCTGAAAAAAAAATATTTTTTACTAGATTTGTCAGAAAAAAACACTTAACAAGTCATAATTTATGTGCAGTGATTGCCATAAATCCTAAATGTAGTAGAGTTTATGTTGCAACGCTCCATTATAATGCGAAATCCAATACACTGTAACGCAACAAGAGTTCTTTGGAACATGTGTGTCACCTGTTGACGGAAAAAGTGTGACGGACAGACAGACGGACGGAAGATGACGGAAAAGTTATTCCTATGTATCACCTCTACTTACAGCAGGTTACACAAAAACTGTATCAAATTTAAACCAATGAAAATGTATATATCATAAATTCCTAAAGCACCATGCAGATATACTATTCAACATGAGATGACAATAGACATTCCAGATCAACCTGAAGGAAACTCTCACTTTGAACAAGTTTAACAGTGATGTAACCTCCCGTATATCAAAGCAGAAGTGAGAAGCATGAAACAGTATAAAACATTATCATCTTTATCATCCTGTAAGTTACCTACATATTTAACTGCTTTTTTTCTAGTCACACTCTCATAAAGAATAAAAAGTAACTGTGTGTGATCTCCGGGACCGAGCAATTATATAGATGCTCACTACTATCACTTGTACTATTGCATGTACTATAAAAACGTTTGCCTTCCGACGAATGTCCTTGACAAGGTGCTAATTTCTTCTATAGATATGTACAAATTTCAACTTAGAGTTTAGCCAGTTGGAGTTTTGTTTCCAAGCTCAAGATTTACAATCATAAGAAGAATTTCATTACTCGGAGTCAAGTTGTGTAAATTCGGGCGTATCTCACTCCCTTCGTCAACACTTGATGAACTGTTATGGCTGGTCACGTGACGTATTATTAAGAGTGTGATGTGTGACAAGGCCACGTGTTTTCAACTACCATGGCATAATATATACCACACTCTTCCATTCCATCCTAAGTCAGGTTTCGAGAGTGAAAAATCGGACTGTTTAAGCAAAAATGTGGGGTCATACTCCGTGCCCCGTGTACACACCTCTCGTCATTGAGTCATGTAACCTGACTGCGTCACGTGACCAGCCATAACAACAGTTCAACAAGAGCTGACGTAGGGTATACTTAGCTCAGTCATGGTATGTTAGTACCTTCGGAAAATATTTAAGCTTGTAATAAACTGAGCGGGGATCAATTTATTATATGTAACAGAGGAATTAATCCTTTGTCAGTAAATTAAACAGAGCAATGTATATGTACATAAAATCATCGTTTGGAATTAAGTCATGAACTCATATTCCAGTCATTAGAATTAATCCGAATTAGTTATGATTCAACCAACAATTTCCTGACATTTTTCGGAATTCCTCTTTACAGCCTTCTTCACTCCAGGTTGAAGAAAGTGGCTAGATATACATGAATCATAGACGCTCTAACCATTGCTATTTCAAAAAGATCAGTTTAGATTGACCATTGAGTAACTTTGACCAATGAGAGGAAGTTCAAACATAACCACCGTGCTGGCCAGTTGGGGACTTTAGACAGTTAGTTGAGAACTTTTAGTCACGGGGTTGGTTAATTTCATATTTCAAAATGGACTGGGTATTTTTTTTTATAATTCATTACGTCACACCAGAACATAGATGAACTATGCTTAGTTTTATCATAAAGAAGCATAGTTTCTATAGTGGATGATCGAACCTCTTGATTAAATACTTAAGGTCTTGTATATTCCCTTTCAGACCTTTCCGCCAGTATATCTCTCAGAATCTTAAGAACTCGCAAAATGCTTTATACCAATGACCAAAAGTATGTTTTCTAATGATGCTTTCATGTAGTTCTAATATACACAATGTATCTAAAACAATTTAAAACTACACTGATTACTTTTTGTTGCCATTTGTCAAAGAGAGTGTCGATGTCCGAGTCAGTCCGGTTGTAAACTGCTTGAGTGAGATTTCTATTTTAAGGAAATACCCTGATTGGTTTGTCCTGTCCCTTTGTCCCTTTTCCCGCTCATAAGCCTCCGTCCTTCATACTTAACATTCACTGACATATCGCCATCGTTGATAATTGATCAATTCATTTTATTGTAATACATCGAACTTCACTTCGCTCTTACCTTTGTGCATTTTCTATATTAAAAAAAGTATATTCAGACGTGCCTGGTATGTTGATATTTGTATTCAACTTTTTCAAATATATGTATTTACCGCGGAGAGTATTTCTCGCGATGATATGTAAAACCCTTGATCTATTCCATATTTATTATTATGTGTCTGTGTTCTATGCCTAATAAAATGTTTTAATTATATTTTAGGTTTCTGGTGTACAGCCGTTTGTGGTTTACAACCAACCATCAATAAAATAATCGAACTACCGCTGTGTCGATGTTCTATGTCCACCCACTACATCAATATTTCCTGAAAGTTTGATAAAAAAATTCTGTTAAGTTATTAAAACATATCAAATAATGTTGTCGGGGTAGTTAGAATATTTGTTAAGTACATGTATATGTTTGGACACACTGTTGCTTTCTTCACTTTATCATGGAAGCAAATGTGTTTGCCATCGATCGACAGAGCGTCATGTAGGTTAGAATTAAATATCACAAATCAAACTGTTTCAAAATAACCTTACCACCAATGTACTTTTAAGGTGATCCTTGAAGTATTCCACCAATATATTCCTCAGTGTCTCAAGAAAGTTAGACATTTTTGCTGCGGTCACCGCCACCTCATCACTTGCATCGCTGTAGACCCAAAGAATTGACAAGGCATACATGAGTGGAGTATACTTACTCATGCTGACATTGTCTGCTTCATCAACCCACTTTGATTTATACATATGGATGATAACCTCACAGCAAACATCCAGAAGGTTGAGTTCGACCAGCATGTTTCCTACGAATATGTGGAACTCAACCAGTTCAGAGAGTGGGAAACGTTTTAGAATATAGTAAGCTTCATACACTCTTTTAAGACAATCTAGGACCTCTGGTATAACATTGCTATCACTGTCAAGAATGCATTTGCCTTTAAGCGTCTCACTATCTGATTTTATTTTTTTTATCATCTCTGGTACAAGTCCAGACTCAGTCGCCTTACTTTCATTGCCTGTTTCTGTATCTTCGCACTTCTCGGTGTCTGTCTGGTCCATGTTTGGATTACCTGCTTCTATGATGGACTCTGTATCTTTAGTATTTTCAGTGTCTTTCTTGTCCGTGAATGTTTTGCCTGCTTCTGTGTTGGACTTTGTATCTTTAGTATTCTCAGTGTCTTTCTGTTCAATGATTGGTTTGCCTGCTTCTGAGTTGGACTTTGTATCTTTAGTATTCTCAGTGTCTTTCTGGTCCATGTTTGGATTGTCTGCATCTATGTCGGCCTCTGTATCTTTTGTTTTCTCTGTGTATATCTGTTCCATGATTGTTTTGGCTGCTTCTATGTTGGACTCTGTATCTTTAGTATTATCAGTGTCTTTCTGTTCCATGAATGTTTTGCCTGCTTCTATGTTGGACTCTGTATCTTTTGTATTCTCGGTGTCGTTCTGCTCCATTATTGGTTTGCCTTCTGCAGATTACTTTAATGAATTTGATAGTTGACTATAGCCCTCCTTGCATATGATCCTGAGCAGTGAAGACCCTCTTACAATCTGAAAAGAATCAGAAGCACTGACTTTATGATATTGAGCATAATAACAATCAACTTGTTGCAAACATTACAGCTAACTATAATAGTTTTGTGTTTTCCCCATTTCTGAAATTCCAGGTTAAGTGTATCATGTTATTGAATTTTACCATATAAGGAACTCGACACGTAAGTAAGTTAAATTTACTTACACGAAAATATAGGGGTGGTTGGTACATTTTGAAAATTAAACGTTGCTTGCTTATAATATATACAATGTACATTACCAGTCATTTCAGTGAAATATGAAGCCCCACCTTTAATTCTTTGAAGATATTATTTTTTTCCAAAATTCACAAACAATATCACAAACTCCGGTGGTCATTGTTTAAACTAGGTCAGCCATCGATCATATAAAATCCGGTTTCGGATGCCAGGAGGTCCGTATCGTACCTACTCAAACGTATTTACCGTACATTTATTTCCAAACGTATTTCAGAACATTTTGATTTACATCACCTACTTTCTGCTATATATACAATGCATACCAATTCTTAACATATTATACCTCTTTTACATAGTTTTACCTATCTACTATACCTGAAAATCGGCGTAAATGTGTTATTATTGACATAAGAAATGTGAGCATATCTTAAATTATGGTCTTCAGGAGTTTACTCATAAGCATATACAGGGTCAGAATATGGTCCACACTAACAGAATTCCGCTTCAACAAATATTGCCAAGATCACAGGATTCTCACTGGGGAGTCTAATAGGATCTATATCAGTATCTTGGCCGTGCTTAGATCAGTCTGTCAGGTTAATACATTCGGGCCATATACAATCTGGTGGATGATTGTTCCACATTTCAATATACAAGTATTCTTTATGAGATAACAATACGATAGACCTGAGTAATCTGGTCCAGTTCTGGTCTCCATTAGTGTTTTAATGAATGTCAAAATCCCGTGACTTGAAGGCTATTTAGATCGATTTTATTATACGGGGCTGTTATATCATCATGTGGGGTTGATATACCATTTTGGGTGGTGCAGTTGACCTCCTGTGATATCCACTTTATTTACTGTGTGGTACAGTTATCCTTCTGTGGTGTCCACTTGACATGCTGTGTGCTGCAGTTGTCCTTCTGTTGTGTCCACTTGACATTGTGATTGGTTGATTAGAATTATATCCTGTTCATTAATATGCTGACATGTACAGGTAGTATGCTGTAATGTTCATATGTTCATTCGGCACATGTACTGTTCGGATGATGTTCGAAATTTTGCGCGCGGACGACAACGAGTTGGTCATTTCCTCATTTCATTGTTTTCTTATTTTCATTTAGTTTACGTTGGATGTTAAAGGACAACACAAATTTTAAGATTTTTTTATAAAAGTATATTTGCCAACTTTTGAAGTTGCAAAAACTCACATTATAGTAGCATTTTTATGCAAATTCTTAATAAAAATGCAATTTTAAAAGACAAACATGTTATGTTATGAATTTTATTTTTATATTTTCAGATTGTTCAAATGTCAGCGGACTTATCTGCCTCTAATTTCATTTCTTTCATAAAATCACTTACCATCATATTATAATAGTGGTAATGCCATTAATATAGGTCTGCATGCAAAAATCAAAAGATTATTTTCACAAATGAAAATTTTCTTACGATTTTATGATACATATGTGGTTTTGTGTAACTTTACTAAATATCCATCTCTTTTCACTTGATTGATTGATTAATATATTAACATTTCTTAAGGTGAATTATAGGCCCGTTTGGCCAGGTTCATTTATGTTATCTTTATTTTCATGTTGTAAAACACAAGTCACGATAATAAAAGATTCATACGGAATAATTTCACCATCTCTGGCAAGATTGGAATAGATCGTATCTACTCTGACATTCCCGAACCAACCAATTCCAGGAAGTATATTTTAAAGAAATGGCCAAGGTAATCCGAATGATGGAGTGTATCAAAATTTATATTTCTCAAAACATCGGTCGCTAATGAAATACTGTCATGAATCATATTTTTCACATTAACTTCATAGTAAACATGAATAAGGAGGTTACTTATACATACTTACATGTAGTTGCTATATTATTGATTCCTAGATTGACAATGAGGCTCGTATTCTAACTATACAACTACACATGATAGAATTACTTATTTTGACACTTTTTAATTGTTTCAGACATATTTAATACATTTTATCATGTCGAAACCCGCATCACACTTCGCAACAGTCCGGCCGCTGTCAACTTAATCTGAAAGGGACTCCCTCCCATTTGCACTCATAATGGCCGTAAAGAATATATAAACTCAATTTCGGACGTAAATGTTATTAATTTTGTTATTAAGTCTACCAACGACCAGAAATATACTGATTTTCGAATTATAAGCAAATAAAATCGTTTCTGATCTTACCCAGTATGGGAGTTTCCCGTTCATAAACAAAACTTGGATTTCGTTATACGGGCACTTCACATAGATCACATGGATCGGCGTCCTTAACGTCAACTATCGAAGGCGTTTTGTTTATAAATATTGACCTGGCACTCATTATTCCTCGTATATGGCCGTATACGTACTCGGAAGATATCGTATGATGTTAAAATGCTTGACCTATATATAGTGCGGTTTTGATACCAGTGAAGAGAAGGTTATTGATAAGCTTAGCTAAAGGCCTAGAGGTAAGGTACATGTCACCTTGGATCGAGTCTAATAGTTGCCACTTACAAAAGTCTCAGCAACAAAATTTTAATATGCTTTTTCTACTACTTCTCAAAACACACACATACATTTCTTCCCGCTATTTCCGGACAAATAAAACAACATATTCAAGTGTAAGTACCAAAGGGGATGAATGGTTTTGACGTGCATTCTGATTTCCAAAGACCGGAAAAAGAAAATAGTGGAATTCGAACCAGGGTCTCGATCAGACAATCAAAACACGATACCAACGCTCTACTGATTTGACTACTGAGCAAGTGTGTGTATACGGTGTGTCTGATAAGCTTTCCATATCTGTAAACCGACATGCTATAAATAGTACCGACGAATGCCGGGGGTAATCGGAGAGTTTACGTTTGACCTGTGAATATTATATGAGTACCAGGTCAGTACTTATAGACTATAAGTAGTTATGCTATTTCACCGTTATAATACTGTAATAGGTGGTGAAATAATCATGCCTCGACCGGGACTCGAACCCAGAGCCTCAGGAACTCCGTTCCTGTACTCTACCAACTGAGCCCCAGCTCCTTTGCCTATTGATTTATTACCAAATACATGTACCCGGTTATAATACGTCTGGATTCATATATAGTGAAATCAATACTGATGAAAGACTACATAAAGGTTAAATTGCTAGATGTCGCCAAGTCGTTTCGAAGTATTAAGCTGCTATCGTCAGAAATTTACACGGGCACTTGGGATGTCACGTGAATTTTTAGAAATATATTTTTAAAATTTATAACGTTTGTAACGCATTAAAGTTTGCGTTGGCAAAAAAAATGAAGTTTTTTTTTTGTCAATTAAGCATCTAGGAGGCAGTACCTTTAAGTAATAACCGCATTCATTCATTAACATCACTCTCGGAACATGGCGGGTGTCACTCCTAATTGCTTGTCATTATCATTATTCTGTAAACTATGAAGGCCCAAGAACTCGATCCCGAAATCGTCGCAAAACAATCACTACGTTGTTTTATTACTTGCATACCCATGGGTAGTCAATTTTAACTCTATTAGAAAGCATCCACAATGTCAACATATTTTCTCTTGAAAATTCTGACGTTTTTTTTAAATAGCAATGACACTAATGACGGTTTCTTCTTCATGTGTATTTGCTAAAATACAAAGAGAGAGCTATAACCGATAGTTTTCAGTGATGACTGCCTTCCGTTTAAAATATCTGACCCACTTCTCGATTATTGGCTGTTTCGTATGTCAGATCATCGAGCACAATTGCGTTTATCATTTGATTATCGATTAAATCATCGTTTTTGAAGTCCATGGTACCCCTTCCTAAACCTTTGGGATAACCAATCCTAGCAAGATGTCGTAGAGAGGTTGCAATCCTTTGTTCAGCCAAATTATACGCTGCGAAATTGGTTGAACCTTCTCTTGAGCTCTTTGTTAAGTATGCTCTGCCGCAGGGAGTTTGTTGACTGACTATGCATGTAGACGCTAGTTACATGCTAGGATGTTTGTAGTTTATAATTTGGTGTTGGTGTTGTTGGAAGCGTCAATGGTTATTGGTGTTGCTGGCTGTAGTGTTGTTGTCACAATTGTTCTTGTCCTTGTTGTAGTTACGTTTGTGGCTGACATGTTTGTTTTTTATCATAACTGTGAAGTTTTTGCTTGAAATAACTCTGTGTCAAACGTTAGAGTTGACACTCTGGTATCATGGATACATATTTTCTCTTTATCGCTTGTTTTGGAAATTCATGCTTCATAACTAAAACAATTGATGTCTGTTGTACGCGGGCGGTCTTGCATTCGATTTCTGTTTATGACTGGAATCACGGACACAAGATTTACTTAATTATTCATGAATAAATTCGACGATCCGATCTTGCAAAGAATTTGTTCGGTAAAAAACATTATACATAACGCAAACAAAACAAATATAATTCTTGAATTGAATAAGTTCACTTCTTAAAGCATGTTGTCAGCAATGGCCTCGAGTATGGAGATAAAGACTTTTTCAATTATTTTCGGTATTCCAATTGCAGGGTAAACGATTTCGTTTTAGAGATTTGTACTGCTTTATTTTCATCCGTTGCTTTTTTTTTTTTTTTTTTTTTCGTTTTTTTTTTTTTTTTTTTTTTTGTTGTTGTTGTTGTTGTTTTTGTTTGTTGTTGTTTTTATCTTGTTGTTTTTTGTTGGCTTTTTATCTATTTTCTCAGTGGACTATCAATATTTTTAAGAATATTATTTAATTAGAATTACTCTTTGAAAACAAAGCTCATAACCTCGTATTTCATGTTTATGAAATGCGCAGAAACTTTATTTAGTGTTACCAACAATTATTATGTCTCTTCAACTAATATATCGCTTTTCTTTGATAGCCATGCTTTATTGCAACGCGTTCTCTATACTCGATTAACGTATTGTGATATTGTATTATTGTATGATTAATTATAGTTTCATTTTGGAAATTCATTGTGATATTGTGATTAACTGCTACCTTCGTGTCAGTGTGCTTTAACTATATTATATGTCTGTATAAGGTTCCAAGTAATTACGATATTACAATATATGTGCAATGTTTATCTAGGAAAAAAGCGTACAAGAGAAATTGTATGGATCTAAAAGTGTTCTTGTTTTCTATATTTCATTATAAATGTATTGGGATTTTTCATCAAAAGCTAAATGTGTAGCATAATCGTGAATAAAACACTTCTGCGTGTCATAATATCCACTTTATGAAGTATAAACTATAAAGTATTTCCGATCGGGCGGCACAACATATCCTTGCTAAACGTCCTTTGTATAGGAGAAGTAAATTTTAAGATACTAAAGTAATTTAAACATCAGTAGAAAACGACAAAAAAATGCATAATCTGAATGTGTCCATGTTCTTTATTTATTGGCGAAGTTTGAAATTACCGTCGCTATTAAAGTAGAAACTATTTATGACGATCGTACTTACTGACGATCGTTGACTAGAATTTACATTATTGTCGTTCTTTCGTGGCGTCGGTTCTTGACATTAAACTCACGATCACATGTTTATGATGACGCGCGGTCGTATGATGACGTCAATAAAATTAAAACTCCATTTGAGTCAATTCATGTTTAGACTCCAATGTTACTGGCTGAAGTTCTTTAGAACCCTAATATGGTTATAGACATGTTAAATGGTAGTACGAAGATGTTCATGAAAGGGTTATACAAAACTGTCCTATTCTTTAATATATTTTCGACGTGCGTTGTTTAAGTTATGTAAATAAAAGTATTCTGATATATGTTCCTCACATGTAATTGCCGTATATCAGATTATCACTTAAAGATTTAACATTAAAAGTTCAATATAAATCAAAAACATTTTCATTCAATACCATAGTTGTCAATGAAACATATTTTTTAAATATACACTGTCGGAAAGTTCTAACCGATCACTTTTTAAATTATCTGTTTTGAGATATTTCATATATATATATATAATGATCGGTTTGAACTTTCCGTCAGTGTATATTTGTTCTGTCACATAAAATCAAATATTTTTGAAATCAAATATATATAAAACGTGTTAGTCAATTTCAAACGTATGCTTTTGACAGCTTTTGTCGAGCATTTCATAAACACAAAAGAACAGCTTGCTCGACTATTCCGCAAAAACAAAAGTTTCAAATTAAATGCATCCCAGTATTGCATGCAAAATTTATACCAAAGTTGTGAGCAAACTTTTAACAAAAATGCCAAGCTTGATGGTCCGATGCCTATTACAACCTTTGTGAGAATTAAAATCAATCACATAACTGATTACTGAGCTAATAAACATGATTGTGGTACCATGCGACACATCTTTTCCAGTTCGGCGTAGCGATTTCGTAAGTTCAGCGAATGAAGTAAGCGCATACGAGAAGAAGGAATGTGATCAGCCTACTGACGGCAAATGAAATAGAAAATCTTAATATTGGTTTTATAATTCTAATTATACATTTTGTATTTGTCTGTGATGGGGAAATCAACCATTATTTACAATTAAAGATGATTGCAGTGGGTGACCATGCGTCTGTAGATGAGTATTGATAGACGTAACACACACATATAGTTAAAAATCAAATTTTTCGTCAATGATCATCTTTGAACGAGCTGCTTTAATATTTAAAAGAATGATGTATTTCAAATATACAGATGTTAAAATTTTGAATAATTTTGAAGCAATGTATATAAATGTATGCATTATTCGTTATACCCAAAACGTATATATTGAATCGATAAATACGTTTAATTATATGTACATGTGATTTGGAGGATGAGTGGATGGAATGGGTGATTGACTGATGGATGAATATACATTAGTTTACACCTTTCGAACAACTCTGCTGGAACTTATGCGTGTATAATTAGATGGCAATGATTGCAAATCTAACAAGTCATAACTGTAACAGTGAACTGTTACTAAGTCTCCAAAAGTTAAGTTTTTCCGTAAATAATCATACATGAATGTTATTTTTTTTTTTTGAAATATAAAGTCATAAGTAAAATTGAGGGGTCGGGGCCTGACCCCTTAGTGACCAATGTGAACATCAAAGAAGTACCATTCAAAATATCTGATCATGAGGAACAAGAATATATATGGTTTAGGGGTGAGGATCTCAATGGTTTTTGAAATAAAGGTCAGAAGTAAAACTGACGGGATTGAGTTAGACCCCTTTGTGCCCCACTAGGGACACCAAAGAAGTACCATTCAATCCATCTCATTATTAGGAACAAGAATATATATGGTTTAGGGATGGGGATCTGAACAGTTTTTAAGATATAAGGTAATAAGTAAAATTGAGCATCATGTGACACAGAAGGACCAGCATGCGGAATAATTCTTTATGACAAGGCCTGACCCCTGGGTAACCTCGGGGGACATCAAAGTAGGACTTTTCAATTCTTCTCATTATGAGGAACAAAAAAAATATATGAATCACGGTTGGAACTTGAAATATTTATCCAAAAAACATTTTTTATGTAAAAAATCTACCTTTGAGATGGTGGGACCTAACCCCTAGGGACAATCAGGTGGACACCACTACTCATTAAGGACTATAAGCGTGTGGAGTTTTGTAAAGATAGGTCGAGCGGCCTCCGAGATATGGCCCGTACAAAAGCTCCCGGCGGAAGAAAGAAGAAGAAACAAAGTAAAACAAGTCATGCATTACAAAATTGTGCATTCACCATACATCACGTTGTTTTAGCTGTTACAAATTGAATATCTGCCTTTTATCATTCTTAAATTCAAGTCAATAACTTACATTAGATTTTCCTTTACTTCTTGTAAACTATCCATAAATACAGAAATAAAGAATA